>JAREIS010000066.1:0-1200000 GCA_030060385.1 Muscicapa striata striata | reverse complement strand
GGGAACATAATAGATAATTTGGCACAAAACATTATAGACTGTTTCCATGTGAGAGGTTCAAGGTTGTATTATCTGTCCAGCCTTTCCTAGGAATGCAGTTTCAAGAAGTGTCTGGGAGGGCAGAGAGAAGAGCAAAGAGAAGCTGGCTAGGTTACTACATAACATTACACATGTTCTGGTCTGTTTGTGCATTAACATCAGCCCTCAAAGAGGGTGTTTGTTTGACCTGCCAGCTGGAGGTAAAATGTGGTGCTTGCCAGCAAGAGTTCATCAGGAAGTTAAAAACTGGGAGAGGTGAGGAGAGGCTTAAACAAAAACAAAGTAAAAAAAAAATTTAAATGAGGGAACTTGATAGCTTTGTATCTGACCTTCAGTGTGCACACATCTGCAGTGCCTTCTGTCTGCAATGAGAATTAATGCAGCAACGACCAAAGCCCAGCTCTCGCCCAGAACACTTCTGATGCAGGGCCCAAAGTGCCATTCATGCAGTTACAGGAGAATTTCTTATGTGGGCAGAATGAAGCTGTTCATACTGGAATTCAGCCAAGCTACTTAGAATTATAATCCCTACTCTGTAATAGGCACCAGCTAAAGTTTTAATCTCAAATTTCATGCGAAGAACAGCTTCTACAATGAAATGTACTCAAAGATCTGTGTAAGGGACTGCTGCTCAAATCAGGATGACATGGACAAGGATCACTGGCACCATTTTCTGTATCCCTTTTGTTTTCCTGGGTGGACTTCCAGAAACTAGTTGAGTCCAAGCTTTCTGAAACAATTTGAACAGGTAAAACATAGAGCAAGTTTTTTTACTGAGGACTACAATTTACCAAGGACTTCTTTAGGATATCATCTGTATGCCTCTGTGTGGATGATGCCCCCCTTAGAAAGCTGTACCATAGTCCTTTGAAAAATACAAGGAACTAACCTTCTGTGTATTATTTGGAAGACACTGTCTCCTGCTTCTGGAAGATATTTCAATAGTGCCTGGGAACTTTAACATGTGTTTTTTGGCTTGGAATCAATGAACTCAGTGGAGACATTCTCAATTATGAGCTGAGGTTGTGGGCTGAAACAGTGGCTCTACTGCAGTAACTAGCAAATAGTCTATTTATTTTAATGAGGCAAGAATTTCATCACTGGATATCACAATAAATCTAATAATAGGTACTACAATTTTCCCATGTGAAAATACAAATTACTACACTGGTTATCACCCCATGCTTATATATAAAGTCTTACAGTATCATCCAAAGAACCCATGACTAATCATGCTATTATATTGCTTAAATGGAGTATGTGAGGTACTGAAAGTAAAAGAGACAGAAGAAACTCGCCATTTTAAGGACTATACCTTCCTTTGGTGTGCTCTATTATTGAATCATATTTCATTATTAGCACTATTGCTATTATTATAGCTAATCATATTATGATTATTTTATTGAACACTTTCATTAGAATTTCCTAATATCAGTGATATTATGACTACTCCTGAATAACTCTGTTCTTTTTATCTTATTCTTAAAATAACTATTAAATATAAAAATTAATCCTAGTTCTTTTTGAGAAAAAAAAAAAAAAAAAGGTGCCCTGTTTTTCAGCAAGTGATACTGGCTTTCACAGGCTAGAAAATAAATTAGCACATGCAATCTTAACTTTATTATTAAGCAATAGCTGAAATATACCTTATGTCAAAACATAGCCATGCATATGGATTTGTCTGATAGTAAGACTAAAGACACCTCTTGGACTAAATGCAAAAAATCAGTCACCCTTGCACTGGAAAGGGAATGAGCATGAAACATATTTCATTATAATCTTTTCTCACAATATTCTTCCATATATCATCTGAAATTCAGGTCAAAATTTCTGTTGACTTCAGCAGTCAATAAGAATGACCCTCTGGAATTCAGATGAGGTTTTGCAGTCCAAGTCATGAAGGGTATTTATTGCTATTTGAATTCACATTTCTGCATCTAATTTTGGCTTTTGAAAATTAGCATTATCAATTTATGTTAGAGGATCATGAAAAAGTTACTTCATCCAAAAAAAAAAAAAAAAAGGAGAAAGCTTAAATCTTTCCATAAAGTCTAATTATTATGCATTAATGCAAGGAAACAGGCAATGAAAGCAGAATTCAGGATAGCCAAAAATCTATCTTTTATTTTAGATTGTGTTAATAATAATGCAGAAGTCATATATCATTTTGGACACACAGTAAGATAAAGTTGTAATCGAGACTTAAATGGAATTTTGAGTTTGGGTATTTTATCACAGGCCATTAAACAACATTTTATAAATCTATCTTTATAAAACCAAACAATGATCCCAGAGATGCTTCACTGAGATACTCTATGCAAAAAAAAAAAAAAAAAAAAAAAAATTAAATTAAAAATTAATGCTAACTCTGAAGAAGAAAAATATTACTTTTTTAAACTAATGCATACATTTATTGAGCTAGAGAAATAAAAAATAGAGACCTTAAAGATGAAATGGATGCATATAGCAAAATTGTTGGTTATTCATATCTTCAATGAAGAATTTTGGAGGTTTTGCCATTACCACAGCAGGTATAACAAGTGGGAATGCCTGCCAAACTGTGTCATCTAATACATCCACTATACCTCTTATAAAGAAAACAGAAAATTCACAACTGTGTTATTCAAACCTAAAAGAACTGTCACACATAAAACCATCAGAGAATAAAATAGAAATACCTATATATTATTCAAAATAAGTTCAAGTTTAAAAAAAAAAAAAAGTAAAAAAATATGGAGAAAAGTATGGAGAAAATTATGGAGAATCTAAGAAAAAATACGCAGGACAAAACAGCACTTCAGACAACTACTGCTGATTTGAGTGGTGAAAAATGTTGTTGACATGCTGTTACATTTCTTTTTCCTGTTTTTTCTGACTCTTAAAAAGGTCACATTTCAAATCAATAGTCCCTCAGAGCCATGACATGCTAGTCACTGAAGAAAATGTATTATTTCTTAGCTCTCTTTAAGTGAAAAAAATTATATAAACTGCAATAAATACACATATGTATTCTTTCTACAAGGTCTGGCATCAGATGGTAAGGAATAAGCTGAATGAATCACCAAACTACTCAAACGTGGATTATTTCAGAACAGAAAAACATGTATTAGATGTTGATTTGTAGATAACTTTTCACTTAGTCAGTTAAGCTCACAATACTTTCAGCTAAGTAAGTTTCAATTAGAAACGGTTGGAGTTAAAGATTAGATGAGTTCTTTAGGAAAAGAAAAATACACTTTAATGGTGGTGTCAAAGGCAAAATAATCTGAAGTATTGTGGAAAATAACAGTGATTGTTTGAGGATCACTGTTTTTATAAATCACAAACCACAGGCCTTAGTTCAGCCACTCACAATCATAACATCAGTGTTAAGAAAAAACCTGATGTAATGGAAAATATATTGTACTGATGATTCCAACCACTCCTATGATAATTTTTCATGACAGAGTTAGTTAATGTGTTTGTAAAATTATATAAGTATTATAATAAATTTATATTTAATTAAAATATTGTTTTTGACTATTCAAAAGGTATATTTAATTTCTAGTTGACTAAATTGTTAAATCATTTTGAGGAAGCACCATTTGGAGAACATATCCACATAGATGTTCATCATTCCATTTATTGCCAGCAGACAAAAGTTCTGGCCCTGGAAGACTCAGATTCACCTACAACTCTGGCTAAAATATATGGATTCACATCTCCTTCTCCACAACAGGAAAACTTTTTGTGGGAGATGCTCCACTCTCAGTAAAATGTAAATTTTATTTAAGTCAGAGAATAAATAACTTACTCATTAGAGAAGGGGATCATCACTGTAAATATCCTCTAACTGCTACAAACAGGAGATTCAAACTATGTGATCACTCTTCTCAAGTGAATATTTGAATATTGGCCACTTTTTGATGGGCCCCCTCTTCTTTATTCTATTGGAGCTTTTAAGCTTGAAATATTCTTTCCAGTTATTGATTTATTCATGGGCTCTTGCATTAGAAAGTGAAACCTGGATGACATCAATTGAATATTTATTTGCCCACAGAAAATGAAGAGCATCAAATGGAAATACTCAAACCAACACTTAAACTGTCCTTGATTATCCTTTCTTTTAATATCAATGTATTTTCTGAGAGTTGAAGCTTGTGTATGCAAATGTCTCTGTCAGGAGGAAGAACTGTGCATTAAACCTCTCCTACACAAGGTCTTTGCCTAGAAAGGTTCTTTGTAGAATTTATATCTTCTGTTGCTGATATTTTTCTGTATTAATCCTTTTGCTTCCTTTGTGCCTTTCTTTAAGTCTTCTGAAATTTTTTTGTAATCCTTGCAGCATTGTCCTTCCAAAACCTTGACATGGCCTTTCACCCTCAGCTCATTACATTGAGAAAGGGGCATATAAGAAAACATGAAAATCAAGATGTTTTAATAAATAGTTACAGATTTAGGAATACAATATAGGCCACCATGAACACGAGAAAATGTATTCACTTAGATATCCACTACCATTGATTTGTACCCCAGAAATAACAGTGTCATCACCATCAGCCATAACAGACATGCTGCAATGATTAAAGATCTGTGTATCTCAGCAGGAATAATGCACACAATAGGGAAGGCTAAAGTGAATATTGTAATCCTTCTAAGTGGAATTTTTTCAGTAAAATTCATTAAAATTAAAATTCAATTTTACATTCTCATACTAACTTCTATTATTTTAATTAGTGCAGAAATTGACCTTCTGCTTTTGTGTGGGGGTTTTTATTTTTGTTTTGTTTTTCTTTTTTTCTTTTTTTTAATAAAAAACCCATGTTAAGAAAACCTTACAGCCTCTCACAGTTTCCTCTGTCTCCTTTATGTCTCCTGTTGGTTACAGCCTAAAGCTCTGTAAGGGAAAACAGAGAGCATCTGCTCAGGGGTGTGAGATTACATGTAATCATAATCTTCTAAAAGAGAAAATGCAGAAAATGTACTTCACTAGCCAAACTTTCTCCATCCAACTAGTTTTTTGTATGTGGTTTTTGATGGATTTGTTTTTTTTTAAATCACATGCTGTGTCACAACACAAAAAATAGTTCAGTTCATGAATAAGTCTACATGCTAGTGTTGCAATAGTAATAAAAAATGTAAGGGGATATCTACAAGCAGATGCCCTTTTTATTTTGGGAAGCATGGAGATGCTGAGAGCTGAAGCTATTACAGATTTCATTGCTGCTGGAGGTCCCTTCTGAAAGCCAGAAAGATAAACTACCAAGAAATCCAACCCAATTTTCAACAAACCCCAGAGATTCCAACTGTTCTGGCTTTAAGCCAGATTCACATGAGAATGACTCCAGAGAAATCTCATTATGTGGTGGGTGCTCCAAGAGGAATTTGTCAGCTGTAAATCACCTCCATTCCACAGAAGCCACTATTTTGACACTAAATTATGGGACATCATTCAGTAGGCAAAAGGAAATGAATTATTGATTTAATGCAAATTATTTTATTTCCCCGCAAACTAAAATGTCACTTGTTTCTTGGTCCTTCAAACTATCATTATATAAACACACTAGTACTGCATAATGTTATTTCTTACCCATAAGGAGCACAGTGTTGGATTTCTTCTCATGGTAGAAGTTGGTAAGCTCTGTAGAAGAATCTAAACAGCAAAACTTCTGTACAAAAGATTGGTAGCTCTGATCATCTAAAATTTTTTGTCTCTGTAACTACCAGGTGGAAGTACAGAGCCTTTTGGTCAGGTTCATGTAGCTAAAAAATGAACAACATCCTGTTGTCACTAGTTTTAATTTTTATATAATTGAGGATGTGAGGCACAGTACTTCAGAAATCAACCATCTTATCAATTAAAAAAAATTGTCTAAAGAAACTGAGTTTGCACTCCAGAAATACTCTATTATAGTTCTGGTTGAGAAATAGTTCTCTACAGCAACTCCAAAACCAATCTTGACCTAAATACCTAATTTTAAGATAGATGTAACCAAATGAGATGATTCCTGCAAGAAACCTGTTAATTAACAATTAAACAATTAACTGCTAATTAAAATTCTAGATAGTAGAATGAAAAAATGTGTGTGTTATTCTTGATATTTTTAACATTGGAAAGAAGATAATCATGAGGTCTTCAACTAATACAGCTCAGATACCTGCCTCACATATAGACATTTCTATGTGGCCATTTTAGCCTGTGAATTAAATCCTGCCTATGATATTGAGAAAATAATTTCTCACTTTTGCAAGTGTAGATTTTTAAGGAGCACTGTTTAACAAGCTTAATCTTCCTGAGGAGAACTGAGTTTAGAATATTCACTATAGGATCAGGACTCAGTAAATTGTTCCCTTTCTAGATATGACCTCAGCAGTGGACTAAGATGTGCCTTGTCACTGTAGTGATGTACCAGTGTGTGCTTGATCTCCCCTGCTCTGAAAGACTGCAGCATCTGAGCTGAGGCAGCTCCCAGGGCTGGCCAGGGGCAGGACTCACTCCTGGGCTGACAGCTTCCCAAGCAGGGAATGATTTTGGGGAGCAACAGGAAGGTTTGGCAGGAGGTCATCTGTTTCCTCCACCTTTGCCTTGTGTTGCCTCCCACTGGAAAACATGGAAAAGCATGTAGAACGCATACAAAAGAAAAACAAGTCTCAAATGCATGGAATACTGAAGCTCAGAGGGAATCAGATCCAGATGTGCACAATCTCTCTCTGCACACCCTCATGGGAGGAAAAAGTCACAATCCTCCCGGTTTCCAGGAGGCAAAGGCTGTAGGACCAGTCAGTCCCAGTGACATGGTGCCTACTGTAAGTTTACATGAGAGCACTGTTATACCTCTGTGGATAAGGACCAGTCCCCCAGCACCTCACAGTCCATCAGATCCCTGTGCTGTGCTGCTCCCATGGCAACAGCGTGCCATGAGCGGGATGGGGCCATGCGGCAGAGCAGGATGCTCCGGAGATGCTGCGCCACAGGCTGACCTCCTCACTGCCACCCCCACTGCCCTGGCACACTGAAAGGACAGAAACCCTGCTCCAACAACCAGGGGACCCTTTAGCTGCTTACAAATCATTAAAGAGATGGGGGGGGAAGGTGGAGATGCTATAACATCTATTGAGGAGTATTTGCTGTTGCTGTGGGCGTGAGACGGAGTACTGGATCTGTATTTTGGAAAATTGTGACCTTTCCCAGAGGGTTACTGAAATATTTGAAGCTGCAGTGATCTCAAATATGCACTGATGTATATTCTTATCAGAAATTACTGTAGAAACTATGTTTATGCTGCACTCAGTAAAGTACGTGTTTACAGTTAATTTCTTTTTCTTATTGAAAATGTACAAGCATATCAGTTTCACCTTGAAAAACACTCACAGTGGGAAAAAATAGCACAGTTTATTTAGAAAAAAAAATTTGTATGAATATTTCTGTGCATCTTTTAACTGTATGGGAGGATATGACCTTAAATAGACAAGTTATCAAAAAAAAAAAAGGTAAGTAGAGATTTCACACATCTTTTCCTCTCTTTTGATTCTTCTTTGTTTTTTATGCAGAATTCAAGAACATTTGGTTGCTTTTATGCCCTAAATGTACTTAAAAGCACCATCTATCCTTAATAAGTTGAAGAATTTATTTGAGTAAAAATATAGTTTCAAGAGATGGTAGTTTTTGTGCAAGGCCACTTTATTGCATTCCTTATCAGCACTCTTATTGTTCCTGGAAGTTTAGCTCAGGGCTTTCAGTGATCCTATCTACTGCACCCTCCCCTCCCAAGGTTTGTCACATCACAGCTGAAGGGGCAGCAAACTATGGGTAGGAGGAAGGAAAACACTGGCCAGGGCTGGGTCAGAGAAGGAAGCAAAAACACCTGAATTTTTCCATATCATGATATTATAGTCTCATAAACTAAGGCATGCAGAATGTCCTGGAAAATATAACATCATTTTAACATATATTTTGATAGCCTTAATTCAAGAAGGCATTTGAAAGTCCAAAGAAGTTATAGACTATCCTTATTTCACATCTATGTACAACACCCCATTAAATGTGCCTGTAAATACTGAATGAATTAAGTACAAAACAGTGATTTTATTTTTTTTCAATTCTACGTAAAATAGATTTGCTGTTGACTGACCTGCCATAACAGGCTTATTCAGCAGAATAATCCAGATCTCCTTTCAGCTAAGCACTTCAGCCTAAAACAAACTTTGTAGACATGCATTCGTCATGTTGAGGATGGGTAGACATGTTCAATGGCTAAAATGAACTCAGCCAGACATTGGGTCTTACCAAAACAGATTTCTGCTTTGGTGTTGCTGGATCAGAATGTGAATTCCTGTAAAGTAACACAGGAGGATTAAAATTTATTTAAAACAATACTAATATGTACTCACCACTTTTGGTATTGTCTCTAAAGAGGCACTTCTTGCTCCCCCTGAGATTCACCTCTCCAACTTTTCCAACTGAAATTCTCAAAACACACTTTGGAGCACACAACTCTATGAGAAACTGCCCACAGCTGTTAGTGAGAGGACAAAGCTGAATGGTGAGAAACTATAAAAGTGAGAGAGAACCAAGTTCCACAGATATTTTTATCTGCCAGAAATTGTGCCAATATAAAGAAGGCAAGGAACAAATAGTGGTAAAGAGCAATACACTAAGACAAGGATGGATATATTTGGAAGCACCTGGATTTGGGAGACATACATGTGTCTCTGTATTTTTACTCCCTTGAGGTCTATGTGAAAAAGCCACAGACGGGTACAGCAATACTGGCTCTGAGATATTTTGGGCAAAGTGTAAAAAATCTACATCAGATCCAATAAAATTCATATAGTTCTGGTTTATATAAGTGTTGAGTTCTTTCATATTAAACACTCAGGAAGGTTGCAAACCAGTGTAGTGCTTAGGCAATAGAATAATTTGGGAAAAGAAAGACAGATATTTATAGCTTTACATTTTATTTTTCTCTCATTCACAGACTGGTAAGAACTACAAAGCATATTTCTACCGTCAGGTAGATAGTCAGGAAACAATATTTACACTGTGTTTGTAAATAAGACACAAAATATATTATGAGGATAGTTAATTCTTTTTAATCCCTTAACAGCAAGGACTACATTGCCATCTTTAAAATGCAATTAATGCAATTAATTGGACACTCACTACATAGGTTTTGCTAAAGATTTGTACTCTCTCACATGATGGCCAGGAATGGTTTGGTGTCCAAGAGATAGTTTGGAGGCATTTTGCTGTTTTCAGGGCTTTAGGGCTGGGGAATGGTCTGGGTTATCCTGGTGCATAGCATATCTCTCTCTCCCTCTTTCTCTCTTTCTCTTTCTCTTTCTCTTTCTCTTTCTCTCTCCCCCATTCTCTCTCTCTCTCTGTCTCCCTGTTTTTCTCCGATTTCTACTAGCCCTTCCATGTGATAATTTTGTCAAATTTGACATGCTGCTTTGGAAAGCTCCAGTTCTGATAAGTTTTGTCTTTGCAGATGGGAATGTTTTATTGCAGAAAAATAGTTATTTATAAGTATTTATTCCTGGTTTTTGTTCTGAAGTGCTTCTCCTTCAAGGACAACATTCTGTTTTGATTTACATACATATGACATACATATTGACCTCTACATGCTTCACTGATGTTTTAAATGGCTTCTTTTTCTTTTTAAAATGTCTGAAAAATGTTCTAGAAATAAAAGGATTTAATAAAATTACAGTTTAATTTTAAAAATTATGCTTACTAAAAGATCTATTTCCCTAATACAATACAAAATTCTGCAGGCTACTAAGCAACCTTGAAAAAAATGAAGAAGATCCTCAGTTTCTCTTTGAGTCAGAGAAAATCTGTCAAAATAGTTTAGTGCACTGCAGAATTACCACTATGAACATGGTAATTATGCTGTGGTCTGACAAGTATTCCCTGTACTTTAACAGCAGGCTGCATTAGAGATCCACAAAATATTTATTCTTCTTACAAAAGGAATTTGGAAACCTTGACGAATTTCAAAGGATTTCCTCCTCCTGAGCTGAGCTGCTCTGCAGAAGACATAAGTATGCACTGACCTAAGTGCTGACTGGAATAACAGCACAGAAAACGTCACCAAGCATGTAGCACATCATGAGCAAATCTAAATTGCCATGTAAGGCAATTTAAATGTACAGGTTACTTCTAAAGCTACAGAGAAATTTAAGCCCTGTAAGGTATTGAAAATTCAACATTATCAGCTGCAAATTTGCAAGCAATTCATAAACCCCAATGTTTTTTGGAAAGCTTTTTCACAAGCGCGTAAAAAATGTTCTCAATGTCAGTAATAAATGACAGGCAAGGAATTTTGGCAGCAAATGTTTCAGCTGTCCTCATGAAATGGATGAATATTTCCCTCCTTGCATTAATTCATGTTACAACACGTACATGGGAGAATGATAATAGGGTTCTTCCCTCATGCTTGTCATGTATAAAATATTGTACCACTTCATAACATTAAAGGGTGAGTAAGGCCAGACATTGTTTAAAAAGAAAAAGGAAACCTAAAGTTTGAAAGGTAACATCTTCAGTGTGAAATGTATTCATGAACACTGTCAAATACCAACCTCTTCTCAAGTGCTGGCTTTTGCTAATTCCTACTGACAGCTGTTCTTATTCTTACCTTGAGACATTTGGTTTTAAATGTCAGACTGGTTGGATCTTCTTCCCTAAACATTCACCAGCAAGATGATGAAGATATTTGCCAAAAAAACCAAAAAACCAAAAAACAAACCAACCAAAAAAACCCACAGAAATCATGTGCAAGTGTGAAATGTGAAAAATTCTGTAAGGAGATTTCCTTTCAGACAGAAATAATTTAAAGTAAATTATTTTTTCTATACCTCCTGAGATTAAAATACAGAGAGAGCCTCATGAAGACACGATCTATTACATGTGGAAGAACATCAGTCTAATAATGAACCTGTTTATACAGCATTGGCACTGGTATAGTCAATACAAGGGTGTTGGAGGGGAGGTTTGCCCATGAAAAGCATCATGTCATACCTCCAGTTCTCTGTGGGTCTCTGCTGCCTCCCTCATCCCTGCATGTTCAGTGGCTCCTTCAAAGATCATGTGAAATTATCAGATTTCACATATTTTGAAGATATATTAATAAATTTGCTAAATTTGTCTTAGATCTATGTTGTCCTTAGAGTGAGAGAAATACCTTCAACCTTAGGAAATGAAGATTCATTTAAATGGCTTCTAAATGCTTGACAGATCTGGTCATTCCTCCTTCTTTACTCTCCCTTTCTTTAAGTCCATTAAGTAGTGCCATAAGACAGCAGACTCCAAAATAGATTAACTGAAGCACCTGAAAGTATTAGAATAATGTTTCTGTCTTGGCCTGCCTTTTCTACCTAAACTCATGTGTTTATCAGGGATTAATCTTTTTTATATGCATCTTTGCAGCACATTATGGAATGAAATATTCAATTAGAGGCAATCGGTTTACAAGTGAAGACAACCAAAAACACTACTGAGGTACTTTTTGACTTTCTAGTCTGGCACAACTTATTTCTAATTTTTCTTGTATTAGGCCTCCTGTGAAATTATACTTCAGTAGGAATTTAGTGCATTTTTTTCTAAACAGATGCAATAAAAACAATCAGAATGTCCAAGAAAACAAGCACAGCACTAGATGATGGTTGACATGAGTAAGCCAAGAAACAGTGGTTTCTCCTGTTGAACTTGAGAGCTGCTATGTGGCCCTTGTTTATTTATCCCTCTCTTCTCTTCTTAAATGATTGTGTCTGACCATCTTCCCACTGCCTGGAATGCAGCACAGAAGTCTTTATTTCTGGCTGGCATTTTAGTGGCCACTAGCTTCAGAAAATGCTAATGTTAAAATGAAGATGTTCTCTGGGCTGACATCTGGTAGTCTGTTAATCTGTGGGCTCCACAGGCAATCAGAGACCAGTGTTCATCCACACTTCCAGATTCGGTGAACTAAATCCAAGAACATTCTGAATAAGAATCAAAAAATAAAGCACTAATATGAGAGAATTAGCACACAATAGTCAGCATTTGAAGAATTGCAGGTGCTTATAAACAAGCAATCCTGAGATTCTTGTGTGTTAAACACTGAGCTGTTTTCCTGCATATCATGATCCCCACGAGATGTTTTCTGAAGGTCAACACTTTCCATGACAGATGCCAATCCAGTTTGGAGATGTGTGTAAAACCTATCCTGTAGCTTTCTCAAGAGATTTTGTAACCTCTGCTGGGTGTGTAGGCATCGACAGCATTATGTGCTGCTACATGAAGGACCTACAGCTGCTTCTGGCTCTCATACAGATTTGGCTACACTCAGTTTCTCAGACACATGTGAGATCTGCTTTCTCTTTTCATTGTCTCTGAGCAAAATACAAATTTTTGCTCCATAGAATAATGCAAAACTCAATTTATCCTTAATTTGGGTAAAAACCAGGGTTCATTAGTGGAGGTGGTGTAGGCAGACTTAAATTCACAAATTCCCTGTACTCTGAAGTAGACTCCCTGATGTTTTATGGATAAGACACTGGTAGGTCTCTGAGCTGCTGACACCTGGTAATATCTTACCTACAGCTTAGACTGAAAGACTTATTTTCCCATCCATCTTCACTGAATATCAGCTTCAGATAGCATTAGGTAAATGCTTTTCCCATAAAGATCTAGCTTTTTCATTTTTTTTCCCCTCAAATTTATTTAGCAGTAGTTGCAGTGAAAATGTTTAAGTCAATAAGGTAAATAACTCACTGTTGTACCAAAACAGGCCTAATAATAGATACTGAGGGACTTCATAGCTTATGAGTTAATTCTGTGCATTGGCTAATTACAGCACAACTCGAAAGACAATAAAGTAAAGCTACAACCTGAAGTGTTAATTGAGCTGTACAGCTGGTAAAAAGGTATGAAAACTGCAGGTAGGAATCCACCTATACATTTAGAAAGAACTATAGAAGATATTAAGAAAGACTGCTTTCTTAAGCAGAGGGGAGAGGGATTGTAATTAAGGTCATAATCCAATTTGTGTTCATTGCTAACACCTATAGAACTAAAGATACCCACTAACATATCTTCTGTGTACACATAATAGGTGTTATGTGCTAATAAACATAGTAAATATTATAGTAACACAGCCAGAATGAGGTTAAACCCTGTTTCAGCTGTGTGCATAAGCCTGACCCCTGGTTCTTTAAGATTTTTTTTGTTCTAAGTCTGTTAGCAATGCTTCTAGAAACGCAAGCTTCCTAAGCCCCTGCCATTTCTACTATTAAATGCAGAGGTATTAGCTGTGATCTTCAGTCCTGCAAACATCAGAATTCCTAGTTTGGCAAGAGCACCTCTAAATATTCACCAGAAACTGATGGTTCAGCACTAATAAATCTACAGTTTAATGCAGCTAACAATGGCAGTGAGTTACCTTGTAGCTAGGAATTATTTTTTAGCTATTGTTATCTGACCTGCAACCTCTGTAAAACCTCTATGAGATTTATTTTTTCATAAAGAGTGATGAATTTTGTGATTCCATAAGGATGTGATTTTTTCTTTTTTATATTCATATTGAGTGACTGGAACACTTAAGCTGTGGATACCAGGTACAAAATACAAAATGCTTATGTGGGAGAAATATTAAACCTTTTAGTTATTTTCATGATGTTAGTAGCTATCATTCTTTCTTCCTTTAGCAAAAGCCTGAAAATTTAATGCAAACACAGGATATTTAAAAGGAAAGAAAGGAAGATACACTACTTTCTAAGCTAGCACAGAAGGCTGGAGTCCCAGAGGTTAAATCCCTGCTACTTTGCATGACAGAAGAGATTTGAATATATGCCATGATCTTTAATGACTCTAGTAATGACTAGATTGTTGAGGTCAGAGGGCAGGATTGAGGCATGATGTGACCAAAAATGCAATATTGAGCTCTCTCCTAGAAGAACATATTCACACTTCATAGTTTGGTTCCAGGAATGAGATTAGACCAGTATGCAGTGTTTGTGGCTAAATGGCTAATTGCTTATATTATGCCAAACTTTTCCTTTTGGCCCGGTTAGATTTTCTTATTTTTACTGTACCAAATTATTGGTGGCATCTTCTATAAAGAATTTCTTCATAATACCAACTTAATTTGGACATTTCCACAATGTAATTTTCTTTTTTAATTTCTCAAGAATTTGCTATAAAATGTTGTAGGACCTTCTTAAAACACCTTACTTAATTCTGGACTTTTAAGCATCTTAAAGTATATGGATCCCTGTTTCACAACTTCAAGATCTTGTTTCCCACAACCTCCCATTTCATAGCCATATTCATTAATAGGATTACTCACATTTCTGCAACAAGTCTCAACAATTCTGTTCCCATAAATTAACAAATCACAGGAGAAGAAACTACTAAATACGTTGTTTCTCAAGAGGCTGGGTGAGGCTTACCCTTGGAAAGCTGCATTGCAAGCCAAGGACAGTATGTATAAATACACTTCATTGAGTACATCTTTCACTCCATGGAGATCCATCAGCCCTCCAGGCAGATTCCTCCCATGTTTTCTCAGCACACCCATAAATCTTGAAAACCCTCCCACTGAAAAAAAAAAAAAAAAAACAAAAAAAAAAAAAAACCAAAAAAAAACCAAAAAAAAAAAAAAAAAAAAAAAAATATTTCTTATTTCAAGGCAAGCGCAGCACATCAGCTGATACAGCCAGGCAGATCTGCTTTTATTAAAGAGAGATGAATGTGTGGGTTGTTCCTTGAGAAAACATCATGAGCTTCTTGCTGACAGTGATGAAGTCTTTTGAAGCTTGAGTTTTGTTATTTGTAATGTCCAGTCTTTTAATGTACAAAAAGAAAAGGTAAGCTTTCTGAAATCAGTGGAATGGGGAGAAATAGGGTCCTTAAAAGAACAGATTCTCAGTACCTACCACAGACTGAGCAAACAAACTTTCCAGAGGAAGTCTTCATTTCCAGAGCTTTAGGAGATCCCTGTAGCAAACAGTGCTGACAGAGTGTATCTACATCATCCATTCATTAATCTGAATTACTTCTTTTAGTGCTTTTGCTGTTGAAGCCAACTCTGTGATTGCAGTGCATTTGCCCTGGAAGGATTTCTGCTGTATCATGCACTAGGGAGAAATAACTGTTGAGTACAATTTAACTCTCTAAGCTGAGAGGAAAAAAATGAATAGTAATTATTCCCGCTTGCTTGCCTTTCAGGAAATGTGCATTTTAAAAGCTTGTGTAACTATAAAAGCAGTTGCATGCTGAGCAGTTTTGAAAGATTTTTTAACAGTTTTAAATTCAGGATATTTACTGCCTCACAAGGACCACTGACAACTAGGATGGGTTTAGATCCACTGTTTACATTTCATAAATCAGACATGATTGAAACACAGAACAGAAGCCTGAATCTCATTAATCATCTGCTTACATATGGTTTCTCTGCATCAGGATCATAAACATCCATATTGTTGGAAGCTTTCATGCATAGGAGGATTCTCTCCTACACATACCATTTTCTGCTAGTCAATGGGACTGAGAGAGACTCAGATGCAGAAAGTTCTCTCATCCTAATTAGAGTACTAATTATTTGTAGTCATAAGTTTCATTCCTAGACTGGAGAAGGATATAAAATATCCTCCACTCTCAGGAGTGCTTGGATATAAATTGAATATGGAATAATAGAATAATTTTTTGGAAGTGACTTTTGGAGGTCATTTAGTGCAACACTGCTAAAAACAGGTACATCCTTAAGATACAATCAATTTGCTCAGTGTTTTTTCCAGTCAAATTCTGAGTATTTCCAAAGCTGTATATTCCACAAGCTTGTTGGGCAACCTCTTCTGCTGTTTAACAACTCTCATTATATTTTCTTCCTTATACCTAGCCAAATTTTTAATTTTACAAATTATGAATGTTATTCTAACCCTTTCACTCTGGATTTCACAGAGGAGCCTGGAAGTCTTCTCTATAACCATCAAGTTATCACAGGAAGAAGTTGTATTCCCTTTTCTTCCCCAGGCTAAGCAAATCTGGGACCTTCAGAGTTTCTGGCTATTCCCTGTGCTTCAGGCAATTTCCCATCTCATTGGAGCACTGCTGGGCCTTCTCCAGTTTACCATCCAACATGTGGGAAACGTGTCAAAACTGGGCTCAATATTTCAGATGAAGCCTCATGAAAGCTAGGTAGAGAGTGGTAAAATATTCTCTTGGCCTGCTGGCTACTTGTGGTTTATTAGTGTGTCCCAGTGCACACTTATGTCCATTTCTGCAAAGCCATCCCACTGTCCTGTGCTCAGCCACAGTCCCTCAGGACTCCCTGCACAGCTGCTGCCAGCCAGTCACTCCCCATCAACTTTACATTTGTTTTCATTCAGCTTCATAAGTCTTCTGCAGCTGCTACTCCAGCTTGTCAAGGTCTTTGAGTGGCAGTTCTAGGAATCTGAAGAAGAGTTGCCCCATTTCACCATCCAGTCCATTGAATGAAGATATTAAACTCTAACTGCCTCAACATCAGCTCCTGAGGCCTCCCATAGCTGTCAGCCAGACGTACTTTCAAAATTGACCAACACTCTCTGAACACTGCAGTACAGCCAGTCTTTCACTCCCCTTACAATCCATCATCTGGTCCATAACTATCAGTTTGACTTCGAGGATGCCATAGGGCACCTTGTCAAAAGCTTTGCCAAAGTTGAACACGCCCCCTCTCAGTCACTGAACCAGTCATTTCAACATAGAAGGCAATCAGGCTGGCCAGGCATGATTTGCACTCTTTTATTGGTGTGACTGGGTTCTCCCAGTCTCCTTCTTATCTTTCATGTGTCTGGAAATGCCTTTCAGGAGAACTCTATCCATGGTCCTCCACAGGAGTGATGTAAAGCTGACTGGGGTGCTGTTGCCCAGATCTTCCATCCTCTTTTAAACACAGCTGTAACATCTGCTCTTTTCTAGTCATTCAAAATTTCCTATGCCTGTGGAAGACAAATCCCTGCCCACGACACAGCCAAGCATTTATCCACAAGATCCACAATTCCTCTCTGGCTGCTTCCCCTTGACTAGCAGATTTGAGGGAAACACCAACAATTTCTCTTTACTCATTCTAAATTTGAGCAGCAACCCTTGATCTGCTCAAGGTCTCCATTGTCACAACACCCACATGGATAAGCAGCAATAGTTATAGCCTGAGTCCCAGATGAACCTCAGAAAAGTCTTCACAGTAATACAGACTTACAGCTCAGATGCTCCAAAAAAAAGTGTCCCAACACAGCAAATCTTGTTCACAGATGCCTTCCATGATCTTTTACCCTTCCTGCTGAGGCACTGACTCTATCACCTGAATCAGGTGAAATAATTTTGGGTACTTCTCCAGCAATGCATATTCTTTCCCTGCTTCCAGACCTCACTATTCCAACCAAACACCTGTAAGGAGAAACATCATTTTTCGTGCCAAAAGTCACCATCTTCCAGTTCCTACTCTGGCTGGAGTCCCTGCTCTCCCTCTTCTTGACTTCAGCCACTGGTTGTCCTTCCTTCTGCACAAATGGGATTGGGATTCTTGACCCTAGAGGGTCTCTGCAAGTAATCACCTCCCAGTCATGGTCCCTTTGGTGCCATGACCTGCTCTTCTCCTCCCTCTGCTGCTGACCAGGTGTTGCACTGATGTCTCCAGATCAGCACTGCCATCAGGCCTGCACTGCTCTGTCCTCCTTCAGCACATCCATCTGGGTTAACAGCAATGTCTAATCCACCTTAGAAAGGACTGAAAACATTAAAAGTCTTTTTCTAAAATATTGTTTTAAAAATGTCCAGTGGTCTGCTATAAATAATATATATATATATACACTCACAAGATCAGGTTTCCTGATTAAAGACAAAATTTTAATCACTTGTGAATTTATTTTTTCTGTAGTACTGAAGGAAATTGTCTTTTCCCCTTTCAATCTTTGAACCTTGCCTACAAAGACTGCAAAAATACACACAGAGTAATAATCACTTATTGAAGCTACAAATTTGTGTGTGAGAAATTACTCCATGTTCCTTCATGAGGTGTCTCATGAATTGTTACCCTGAATCTATTTCCATATAAGTTTTGAATTTCCCACCTCATTCTGACAGCTTTTGAAACGCTCCTCTTTGTAAAGTGCTGCACCTAACCTAGAAAAACACCTCTGTAATCTAATGAATGTTTAATGTCTGCTCAAATGCCCTGGCCACTTTCAGCTTTTTGGCTTTCTATATTGAAATTAACGACAAAAATGGTTTTGCCTAAGTTCTTTCCACAATCCACATTCTTCACCAATGCACATAAAATAGTTCATAAAAATGCATCATGGGCCCATTTAAGCTATGTGATTAACTGTTAATATGAGACATTAACTTGCAGTGCTATGATAGAGATGATCGCGTACAATTATATTTGATGATGGTAATTCACAACTATAATTTTTGTTATATTTTTAAAATACAGTATGACAACTGGAAGATACTCTAAACTGCTGTAGAAGATTAAATGAATGCTGATGTAAAACTTACTGTCCTGTTGTGACCACTATTGATGATTGGTCATGTAATTCTGAGTTCTGCCCATCAGAGCAGCACTTCTTGGATACACTTAAAAAATGTAAAAGTTATTCTTTATGAATATTCTTCTTCTCAAACCCTCATATGGATTTTTTTTTTTTTATTAAAGAGGCTTTGATATTCAGTCAACAGAAATATCATAGGCTATGGAGACTTTTTCCCTGGTATTTTTATGTTTTTTTTTTTTTTTTTTTTTAAAGCAAATTAAACATCAATTCAGCCATTGTGCTAGATTTACTAAAAAAAAAAAAGAATCTGTGTAAAATACATTGTATGCGAGAAAAAGATCTGATTTTATATTCATTCCTAACTACAGAAGTCAATCCTGATCTTTAGAAAAAGCTGGGAAAAATAGGAAACTTCTGTATATGATCCAAGTTTTTCTGAAATATAGTGTATGATTTATTATCTCCCTTCATCCTTGAAAAGATACACAGACCAGAAAAAGAGTTATGTAAGACTTCAATAGCTTTTAAACCCCCTCCTTCAGTTTTACCAGGGGATTCACCTGTACATTATCTGAATGAATTTCAGACTGAAATTTACATTAAAAAAAATGCCTTTCTTTAGATGCAAGACCAAGGTCTCAAGATGGAAGAGTAATATCTTAGGTTACCCTGGGTTTTCTTTCTACTATGTCTTACTGCTCATCACAAATATTTTTCTGCAATTCCAATATTTCATAATTCAATCTCCATCAATGAAGCAAAGAAATTATATAGATGATGGATAGAATATTACATAATTTCAAATTGTTTCGACGTTTAGCTAGCAGTTTGGATATTTTGAAAAGAAAAAATATTTTCTCTCTTTTTAGAACTCAGGTTGCTGGAAAAACAGTAATGATATATTGTGATTAATATCTTAATTTGTAATATAGGAACAATGTAAACAACTTGCAAAAATAATTTTTAAAAATTCCAGTTTTATGACATTTCATTTTAAAATGTATGGTTATTTTAGTATAAATTGGTCAGAAACAGGAGAATAATGCTTTTAATCTCAGTTCACCCAGTGTATGTTACTTGACATGAATAGTGAACCACAATGGCTTTTAAATGAGGGAGAAGCCTGGTGACTGTTTCTTTCGTTTTTAAAACTCTTTTGTAGTTAAGATAATAAGAAATTTTTTTGTGGATCCAACTCTGAATAATCTTTTTAATGAATTTGATATACGCATATAAACACACATTCTTGGTGATGTGTATTTAAATGCAATTATTCAAGTAGTTAAGCACTGAAATATAATTTAAAAAATGAAGTTATTGTTAGTCTACCATCATCACAATCTCCCTTCTGCATTATGGCACAGTATTTTTTGGTACCTTCACTTTAGAAATTGACCCTTAATTCTTGTCTCATTCATTGCATACAGTGGCAGCAAAGGTGGACTGGTACATTATCTCTGCCAGCCATCTGTATTGGCAGTGCTCTATCCTTGTATTTAACTAAATATTGCAATTAGAGAGTAAGAAAAAAAGGATAAATTCTTATTAGTGATCAGCATGTTCACAAGTGAAGAGCAGGACCTTAGTTCAAAATCTACTCAGAATAAAAGCCAAAAAGTCACTATCTTACCATGAGACTTGCAACTATCCCATACTCTGCTCTATTGCCACCCTGGCAAGGTTGTAGCAAGTTACATGATCTCCACTATTACGGAACTGAGAATTAAATTTTTGAACAGATATTTAGATGGCAGTTGCTATGTGAAAAGCCACTGAAAGTCCTATGCCAAAGACCTAGAGGAAGAGAAAAACTGATCCTGACAAATGAATCATATTTGGGAACCACTGTACAGGAAGAACTCATCAAAAGGGATTTTTGCCTCATGCTCTGGGTTACTCTGCCTTCATTGAGCTGTGATGGATTTATCGAGAGAGCAGAGAGTGCAAAAGGCTTGTTTAAACACTTAACACATCCTCAGTTGTCAGAGGTGCTGTGCACATTTCCCTGTATTGGTTTACAAAGGATGAGGCTTAGAAGCAACATTTCCTTACACCACAAGGAAAGCAAAGATGTAGGTTGACCATGTCAGTCATGGGATCAATTGGTTTATCTTGTTCCTGCCTCCTTTCATTTTGTAGTGCAAATCAAGAGGCAGACACAATTTAACTCCTCACTTTAAACAAACTGTTGGTCAATTTACATGTATATCAGGTTTCTTACACACAGACTATAACTGCTGTTAGCTGGGAGAGTAATAACATCAAGGCAGCTCCTATGGGGGAAAAATGTTAGCATTCAGCTTTCTAATTATTAACAAGATTAATCTTCTCTCTTGCTGCTTTTAGAATTCCAATCAAACTATTTAAAAATTTAGAACCTGCTCCATGGGAAAAAGAAATCTTAATTGGGCAGGATGTGCAGATTTTCTGCATATAATTGAGCGTTCAGATTAACTACTGCTTGCCAATGCTATTGTGAACTAGGAGAGTTGCTCCTTCTACTTCCCCTGTAATAGAGCAGGAGCAAGACCTGGGTTCAAGTCCCTAAAGAGCATTTGTAAATGTGAGGCGATTATAGCAATTATCCACAGGATCTGTGTGCACAGCAGTGGTATAAAAACATTTCAGGTTGGATACCTGATTGGAAACGGAACCATTCAAGACTTAAATGTCACAACAGTAGGCAGAGTTATGATAAAGGTCTCAAATCACTTGAGCATATCAGTCATTTACTCCTAGTCTGCTTAAACATAACAGGCATGGATTTTTTCCTTTTTTTTTTTTTTTTTTTTTTTTTTTTTTTTGGGGGGGACAGTTCCAAATGAAAGTAAATGGGAGTTAACATAATTTAAAAAATAAATAAAAGGCAGGGAAAATAAATGAAAAAATAAAATATGAAGTTTACACATGAAGCACTCCCTGGAAACAGTCTATGGATCATGCTCTTTGTTTGTCCTTCCTTTTCCCCACAAAAATCCCTGCCAAAGCTTTCTGCATTGATATATCAAATCATACAACCACTAATGAGAAGACTGGGTTACAACTAGCGAGTTATTTTATCCATTACACTGAAATTTGGGGACAGGAAGTTTCTTAGAACCACTCACAATATAACTGCAGAAACAATAACCACAAACACTCCCACACTGAGAAATTCACCCTCCACAGCCTATGACAAGAGGGAATTCCCTGTCTCCCACACGGTCTGCCAGGGAATTTTTGCCATTGCCTGCAAGGACAGGATTTCAGCCAATAATTATGAGATAATTTCAACATCACCAGCAGCAGGGTTCCATCCTTTCATCAGTTCACACAGTGACAGCCCTGCACTTGCCTTTGTACATGAGACCATTTTGTGAAAGTGCCAATGCCCACAGGGAAAATGGGGAAGGGAGTGGGGTTGTTTGTTCTTACAGCAGAATTTCCTCAGAGATTTACATTAAAAGATCTATTGCACTAGAGAAGCTAAATATTGATTAAAATATTTGAGTTTTATGATGAGGGCTGCAACTTGGACAGCATTACAGGCAGCAGAGCTCTACAAGGTGTCTTTTTCTGAAGGCCATCAATGCAAGGAGCTGCTTAATTCAGTTGTAAACTGAACACATCTTGCTGAAAGTCTGGTTGGGTGGAATGAGTAAGCTTTATACCACAGCTGCCAAACTTTTCCATTCATGACTCCTCTCCTGTTTGCACTTCCAGGCTTGCTTCCAGATTTCCTAGTTTGGGAAATGCTGCTTTAAGACCTCAAATTAAAAGCATATGTTGAGATTTAGCGTGACCTTCAGAAATGGCAAAGTAGTTGTAAAAGATGATGAGGGGGCGATAGATGGAAGGGCAGGAAGAATCAATAAGAAATTCTTTTCCCACCCACAAACAAAATTTCCATTCAAATCAGCTTTTTTTTTTTTTTTTTTTTTCCATGTATTTACTTCTAGAATTTAATCTGCTCTGAGTGTGCATTTTTATGTGCCAATTTGTTCATTTTCCCATTGCCCATTAGTAACCTTTTACCTGTTGGGTTAATTTGTAAAAGTAAAGATCTCACTCCTCCAGACTACCTAAAATCAAAGGTCAAGCAACAGAAAAAGGTTTTTAGTGATATGTCCCTGCTGGTAACTAGAGAATCCACCCTTCTGAGATCTCCTTTGGAAATGCCACCTTTAGAGCAGCGCTGCTCACCCATTTTGTGCTTTCTGTAGCACCAAGGAATGCAGCCTCAAGGCACAAAGCCACGGGAAACCAGGCTTTCTTAATTCCTCCTCTCAGGAAATATGCACTATTCAGTCACATGGAGCTGGTACCTACAGGCTAGAGGTGACACAAATGTGGCAGTGCAGGGTTGGATGCCTGCAGAGGGAAGCCTTAGGATTCAGCGAGGTCAGTGAAATTAGGGAGCAGAGCTTGCTGGTCCCACAGTGTCTGTGGTGCCTTTAAGCAGGCACTGGGGAGGCTAGTGCATGATTATGCCTTTTGATCTTATTATAAAGAAAGCTTCCATATGAACAGCCTCAAGCTACCAGGAGACAAACTGAACTGGTTCAGATGGTGGCTGCAAAGTTGGGGAATCTCTAAAGGCCCTCTTTTTGTATCTCCACAAAGTACTTGGATGAAAATGTTTCAGAACATGATTCATGAACCCCTCCTGCAGTCTCCTGTTTTCTGCAGCAAATGCCTGTAAAACCAGATGCTTAGTCTAACATATTTAGTCTTGTCTTTGAAAATTCCATTTAAATCACTAGCATAAGGTGACACTTTGTCGGTGAACAGTATGGTATTCTGTATAGTTTTCATCTTTGGACTGTTTTTCTATAAAGGAAAAATTTAAATAAAAGAATTCAAATTATGGATTTAAAATTATGCTACATTTTACACTATGATCAAAACTGCAGACAGTGTAATTTAGCATCACCTGATCTGTGGAAAACCAACTGAAAATAAATGAACATTCATTCTGCAGCTGTTTTGCTCAATAACCATAATAATATAGTTGTTAGACATAAACAGCACACATCAGCTCTAGCAGAGCACAAAAAATGATGCCAAGCTAAGTACCTGATAAGCTTTCATATTCAATGTTTCCATGTAATTCAGTATTTCCCCAATGCAAATGACAGCAGATGATAGCTGTCACTTGAGCATATATGGAGCTCTGGATGAGTAAGGGCTCCCAAGTGATGAGTTTAAGGAAAATTTATATTTTACCAGCGATTAAATGTTATCAATTTTCTGGACTAAAGGGAAGGAAGCCCTTTGATGCCTGCAAGTGAGGGGAAAAAGATTATAGACATCATTAGAGAAAGAAGCAAAACAAAAGATTAAGCCTGAGGTTTTCAGGAGAGCCTGGGGGAGATAACTTAGTTCAAAAGCCTCTAATTCCCTTAGGCTTTTTTGAAATTCCCAGTCTGAGCACTGCATTGCCACACTGGGGACTGCAGTTACTCAACTAAGAAGTAACACTAAGGAAGCTTGAGTAACAGGAACAGTCCATGAGACTTCATTTTAAACAAAATTATGCTTGTAGCTCCTCATGAGATCTGGCTCTGTTCCCTGCTCTCTGCAGGAACCTTCACACCAACACTCCACAGTCTGGGGATGCACACACACACACACACACACACACACACATTTCACTACCTCACCACCACCCCCCCACTTCTTCAGCTCTTCCCCTTCAGATCCTAATTGGAAGGTTTCTGGCACTAATTCACAGCTAAGGTTTGCTCCAGATTTTGCCTGGCTGCTAAGGGAAGCTAAAAATCCTCAGAAGGATACATTGCAAGTGTTGGGTCTATCTCGTCCCAACTCTGCCTTCACACAGAAGTATTTCATACTGTGTAAGAAGTATGGGACCATGGAAGAATCACCATTCTGAAAAAAAGTGAAAAGATATTTCTGATGGATTTAGGCACACTGATACACTGTCCCTTCTACATCCATACTGAACAGACCTGCAGTTTTGGTGTGCAGACTTCAGACAAACATAAAATGTTCTGTGCAAAACATTCCCAGAAGGTTAGCTTAATCAAGAACCTGTTGGATCTAAAGAAATCTGTTATTTAATTAATCTGCACATGGCAAAGTAAGCTCAACATATCAAAGATCATGAGGTTTGCAGTGAATTCATAGGCTGAGCAGGGTAGGTTGGATGTGTGACCATGATGTAGAGCCAATCTGAGCACTTGTGCTGGGAAGAAAAGGCAGCATTTCTCTGTGAGGCTAAGTGAAAATACAGATCTTAAAGAACTTATGGCCATCTGGAAAAGAAAGGCAAATTGATAAAACCCTCAAAAATTTCATGTTTCAAAAAGTGGACATGTATTTTGAAACGATTAGCTGCAGTAGGATCACAACTGAGGGTCAAGGGAAGAATGCATCTTATGGGATCCTAGTAGTCCAGGATCCAAAGCACCAGAAATATGGCTGGGTTATATTGCCCAGTTTTTCCCTTCTTTGTGCCAGTACTCATTTTGTAAATGTCCACCTTCATTACAGGTGTTAGAATCCTTATTTAGAAACATATTTTGAAACACTTCATAACATCTTTAAATTGCTGGGACTTTCCTCCCTTCTAATTTTCCACTGTCTGATTGGGAGGATGAGCCAGTTAGAACCTTTCAACTTGCTTCGTTGCTCTGCTGTCATTTTATTAAGTTTTCCACCATAATCTCCTGCTTTATAGGCACAAGGCATAACACCTACAGCTGTCAGATGGTTTTCTGCAAGAAATGCCAGAGCAACCTGGAACTTTTCATGACAAATTACAAGAGGGTAGATATGCTGAGGCTGTCATGACCAAATTTTTCACAGGATTTCAATTATGGTTTTGCTTGCTTAGCATGATCCCTGGCATGGCACATAAATGTTCCTGCCAGGTTACTTACTTGACCATTTTTCTAATTACATTGTGGAAAATGAGTACTTTCAGGTTGTGCCTGTTCTCATTATATAATTTTTGTTTTCCTCTGATATTTATTATTTGAAGTATCACAGGGAAGAAATTAAAACTTTTGTTATCATTCTGTAGGTGATTTAAAAGAGAAAAAATCTTTAAATTCAGATATGCTGAATGGTTCTTCAGTATGTGGCTTTTGTTTCTTTCTTTCACTCCACTGTTAAGAAATAAGATTTTTTTTTATTTTTGCTTCAAGTGGCATTTGTTGAAGTACTTTAATTTTTGGCACTCCATTTGTTCTCATTTATAGAAATTCAAAATATTAGAATATTGGGAGTATGTGCTTGTTTTTGTTTTTGTTTTTTGTTTTTTTTTTTTTCTTCAACAGTTTACATTTTCTTCCTACAAAAATGAAAGTCTTTGAAGTTCTGGCAATAAAAGGAATTCATCATATTCCATTTTTTCTAAAAATTCTTGAAGTAGATCAATGAGTAAAAGTAATAGAAGAAATAATGTAATTGTATTATACCATGTGTGGCTGAATATTATCAAGTTATCATGTTCATATTCACTAATAAATAAATAGTATCAAATATCTAAAAAGCTTGAACAGGTACTGGCAAATCATTTAGGAGTGTTTGTGTTTGGGACAGATTGAGAATTAAGACTCTTGCTTAATCATCTGCAAGGAAAATTTCCACACACACCAGAAGGATCAAAACAAAGAATTTGAATGAGATTCTTACATCAGCGGTTTTTTGTAATAACTCAGTTCATCTCTGTGACATGGATGGATGGTGGGTGCGCCTTTTTTTTTTTTTTTTTTTTTTTTTTTTTTGAAGGAAGAAGCTTGTAAACTGGAAGGTATTCACATAACAGTTCATATATAGCCCATACCGTGCTGGTGTACACAGGGAGGAATGAATGTCATATTTGAACATTACCCTCCTCTCTACAACAAAACAAAACAAAACAAAACAAAACAAAACAAAACAAAACAAAACAAAACAAAACAAAACAAAACAAAACAAAACAAGTAAAGAAAGAAGTCAAGAATTTAATACACATTTTTTGTCCAGATACGTGCTCTTCCCTAGGCTGGCTTTGGATGTGCTCACATTTGAGGTTGTGTTCTGGTTGTGCTGCTTTAAAGCACTGAGTGGTTGTGGAAACCACAGAGTGCAGCAGAAGCAAGAAATAACCCAGCCCTGAGCCACAGGCAAGTGCAGGGCAGGATCCTCCCTGTGAAATACAGTGACAGCTCCCAGTCGAGCAGCAATTGTTCCTTAGTGTGCCACTGACACCATTACATTGGCCACACAGACTACACCAAATCTGCACACTAGATGTGGCTCCCAATTTGATGATATCTGACCATGGTGACCCAGGAGAACACTACCTACCTCTTTTTCTCACAGCTGACCTGTGTTCTGCATTTCTCATTGCAGGCTAGGAAAAATCCAAACATCCCATTTAGACATACACACCCTCTTACCTTTTTTTTAAAAAAATATATTTTTTCCTGGGGAATTTCTGACTTGTGATTAATACTGAGCTTGCAATTGCAGACACAGGAAGAGGACATTAAGGAAGAGAAAAGAGAAGATGAAATGGAAAGGAAAAAGGAAAGAAAAAAGAAAGAAAAAAAATGAAAGAAAAAAAGAAAAAATGAAAGAGGGAAGGGAAGCAGAAGGGGAAGAAGAAGGGGAAAGGGGAAGGGTAAGGGGGAAAGGGGAAGTGGAAAGGGGGAAACCATAATGTAAAAATAATAACCTGGCAGATGTTAGTGTATCATTTGCATCCCAGCAGTAAAACACATGACATAGAGCTAGCAGACATTTTCTGGAGATATTCTTCCCCCCACCCCCATAAGTGCTGGTCTCTCCAGCTTTCTGAGAGATGTCAAAGCAATTACAAAGGTAAAATTTGCATGTCTTCTCAGGCAGTGCAGACCTTGGTATTTGCTTGTACTGAGTTCCCTTCTGCAGCTCCACAGGGCTCTGCTTTATGTGTGTTTGCAGGCACTGAATAGGTCAGCAAACTGTTAATGGCTTATTAGAATAGTCATTGTTTGAGGTATGAACAAATGAACAACCCATTTGAGAATATCTATAGTCACTGATACAGAAAATATGAAATATACCAGAAAGAATGAGAGAAATACACACTTGAAGAAAAGTAAATTGTAATTATCATCCTGACTTGAGTACATAACCAGATATTAAAGGGTTTGCTTTTGGCTGAACTTTAATGCCTGAAACAGTTCTGGGAATGAGTTTGTTGGCTGCCCTATCCATGATGGTTATTTTATAACTTGTATCTCTACAACAAACATTTGCAGCTCATTGAAGAATTGAACATTTACAAGGGATGTTTTTATTTCAGAGATGAAGATGGTCTGTTTTGAATAAGATAATGTCAGATTTTGGAGCTATCCAAAATGTCTATAGACTCATATGTTTAGTTTATACCTGCATCTCCCCGAAAACTGCATTTTCACACATTTAAGAAAACCATTTAATTAAAATGAATTATTTAGAGCTCATAATATCACAGAAATTTTCTTTTTCCTCTCAAACCAGATCATTATCTTCTAGTATAATT
Organism: Muscicapa striata striata; assembly: GCA_030060385.1. Taxonomy (NCBI): domain Eukaryota; kingdom Metazoa; phylum Chordata; class Aves; order Passeriformes; family Muscicapidae; genus Muscicapa; species Muscicapa striata. The sequence goes on along the minus strand of JAREIS010000066.1, from coordinate 1,171,958 downwards.
TTAATACTATTTTAAGTATTATTATTTCTTAATGACTCTCATGCCTTTCTTTTTTACTTCTGTGTGCTGAGAGTGGAATTTTGCATAAGTTGTATTTTTACTTTGGCTGTGAGGGAAATTTGTTTCTATGCAAAGGCCTGATAAGTACAAAGCATATGTTAAACCTCATATGTTTAAGTTCATACAGAATGAGATAGGACTGAGTAAATAACAAAGGGATTTATGCAGTGGATCAAAAGCAAATATCAATATCAATTGATTTGATATCAAATATCAAATTTAAAAATGAATATGATCATCTAAACATTTTTTTCCCCAAAATAAAGAAATGTACCAATAAATATAAAACAAATGTCAGAAGTTTTCCACATCAGTTGTTTGTGAAATATGTCAAAATATGATTTATAAACCTTCCAGAGGTCTCCCTTTCATGTGGTAGTATATTTGCTTGTTCCTTGTTTCTTTACCAAAACAAACCTCAGCATTCTGTTTCAGAATCATGCTGAAATATCAGTCTGGAGAGTAATTTTTACATATCTTGATTTTTGCTGCAAATCTGAGTTCCCAGGCTTGCCCAGAATTAAGCAGAGAGGTTTGGCACTTAAACAGTTCTTGAGCCCATCTAAAACAAAAAGGATGAGTTCTGAATGACTGAAAAATATAAGTTTGATGTTCAGGCCACTTACCTTAGGATTATTAATCTCTTCTCCAAGGTGTGTTTAATTCTTTATGTACAGTGGAAAGACATTAAATCCAAATGAATAAAATACATTTTTCCACATCAGTGTCACACAGGGGCTGGGCTCTGCCAAGGAAGTGGGATGTGATAAAATATGGAATATTTTAGTTTTGGGTCCCTACAGGCAGATCTGAGCCTTGGTCTTGCATCTGCTCTGCGATTTTTGGTTCCCCTGTTGGTCAGGAATTTAGATTAATGTCATGCTCAGTGATGAGGTAAAATCTATACAGGCATGGGATATGTTTGATAGAATTTTAGTAATATTGCTTTTTTCATTCCTAACTTTCATTCACTGAAGGAACAACCATAGAGGATGTTTTTGTTTAAGTGCACTTGTGTTGAAAGCAAAATATTTGTTTCCACACAAAATACAAGTCAAATACAAAGACTGACCACATGATCTAGTTCAGTCTGTCTTTTTTTGAGAGCAATGCTCATCTGCCAATAACTTTGGTGGGAAGAGAGAAAATGGTCCATCATCAGAATAAAATAAATGAAAGCATCAATAAAATGCATATTCTGTGGAAAAGAAAAAAGGAAAAAGAAAAAGGGAAAGAAAAAAAAAGAAAATGGGAAAAAAAGAAAATGAAAAGAAAAAAGTGGAAAGGAAAAAAAGAAAAGGAAAAGGAAAAGGAAAAGGAAAAGGAAAAGGAAAAGGAAAAGGAAAAGGAAAAGGAAAAGGAAAAGGAAAAGGAAAAGGAAAAGGAAAAGGAAAAGGAAAAGGAAAAGGAAAAGGAAAAGGAAAGGGAAAGGAAAAAAGGAAAGGAAAAAAGGAAAGGAAAGGAAAGGAAAAGGAAAGGAAAGGAAAGGAAAGGAAAGGAAAGGAAAAGAAAAAAGAAAAAAGGAAAGGAAAGGAAAAAGAAAAGAAAAGAAAAGAAAAGAAAAGAAAAGAAAAGAAAAGAAAAGAAAAGAAAAGAAAAGAAAAGAAAAGAAAAGAAAAGAAAAGAAAAGAAAAGAAAAGAAAAGAAAAGAAAAGAAAAGAAAAGAAAAGAAAAAGAACCTCAGTTTACAGGTGAATAGTATCAGTCTCAGTTGTGTGCAATAAAAGGGCAATACAATGAAATATTTCTAAAATTCTTGCTGAGAGATTTACAGAATAACATTTCTTTCTTTGGGGATTTTCACCAAATGTCGACTAATTTTTCCTGACATTTATTCTGAGGTCCCATAGTGAAGTAACACACGACCAGAAAGATTTAAGAAACCAATAATAGCTGATTTAAAATATTTACTGACTCGAAACTTGGAAGGTACAGCCAGAGGGTTCCCCCCGTACCTGGGAATGTTTCAGCTGTGCTGTTGTATGCCTCAGAGACACCAAAGATAGAAACAGGCACTGGATACTGAAAACCCCCAGTGGAAACCTACTTACTGTACATGCTCTGCAAACCAGCTTTGAGAACAGTGTGCTGGCCTATTTTCAGTGCCTAAGTCACAGTGTACTCAGTATACTATTGGTTTCTTTTCTGTATACATTCCATGATTCTTCAGCATTTCTTTCAGTATTATTTCAGGGAACATGAGAGGACTGTGTTCAGTAGACCATGGATTTTGATATTTATCTTTATTTCTTGAAATATGCATGTCTTTTAGCAAAAAAAAGGAAATTAATTTTAATGGAAAAAATAAAATATAAATGAAATATTTTAAAGTAATTTTGTCAAAATTACTTCAGCAAAAATTACTTTTGTCAAAATTACTTATATTACTTAACTTACTTTAATAATATGAATATTTAGATCTCAAATGAGAAAAAGGCCTCAGAAACAGATATTGGATTTAGATAAAAGATCGAAGCCCATGAAATTAAGGAGCCAGCTACTGACACACCATTAAAGCTACATCAAGGCAGGAGCCATAAGGACTTTTCAGCAGTGTAGAGACTGAAGACACATCGATAGTTTGTGTCAATTGAAACCAACATTTCATAAATATCAGCAAAACGAGAGGGATGAGAGAGGAATAAAGGGGATGAGCAGCTGCCATGTGAGCAGAGACTCAGGCCAGAGCTGGCTCCTGAGCTGTTTGTTCTGACAGGGCCATCAGAAAGGCCCTGGCTTAGGTTTCCTCACTTGTGCCTTCAGCATTCATTTCTGATGCCTGGGAGGAGATGTCTGTCCTGCTCTTCACTTCTGATAATCCACCAATAGCACTTGGCTGGAAACTAATACCCAGACTGAAAAGTTAATCATGGAATGGAATCACAGAAGAATAAGGGTTGAAAGGGTTCTTAAATGTCATCTTGTTCCAACACTCCTGTCATGGGAAGGGACAACTTGCACTAGACCAGGTTGTTCAAAGCCTCATCACACCTGGCCTTGAGCACTTCCAGTGCCCCATCACCTTCAAAGTGAATTTCTAATATCTAATCTAAATCTACCCTCTTTAAGTTAAAGTTATCCTCCCTTGTCTTTTTACTACATGCCCTTGTGAAAAGCCCTATCCAGTCTTATCATCTTCCAGGAGCATTTTAGGTCCTGGAAGTTGTTAGAAGGTCTTCCTGAAGCCCTTTCTCCTCCAAGCAGAACAACTCTGGCTGTCTCAGGCTGTTTTCATAGGAGAGATCCTCCATTCCTCTGATCACCTTTGCAGCCTCCTCTGAATCCCATTTAACAGGTCCATGTCTTTTATGTTGAGGGCTCCAGAGCAGGGTGCAGTATTCTGCTCACAAGAGCAGAGTTGAATTCACCCTGCTGCCCACATTTCCCGTGATGCAGAGCAGGATGAATTTGCCTTTCTGGTCTGTGAGCATACAGGGCCAGGTTATGCTGAGCTTCTCATCCACCAACACCCCCAAGTCCTCCTGAGAGCTGCTCCCCATCCATTCTCTCTCTGTCCAATCTGTTGTTGTGCTTAGGATTGCCCAACCCAGCTGTAAGACCTTTCACTTGCCCTTTTTGAACTTCAGGAGTTTGCCTGAGCCCCTCTCCATCCTGTCCAGGTCCCTTTGGACAGCATCCCTCCCTCCAGTGTCACCCACACTACACAGCTCAGTGACATTGGCAAATCTGCTGAGGGTGCACTCAACCCCACTGCCCAAAAGAGCTGTTTCCTTTCCTGAAACAGGGAAGCCTCACTGTTTTTGTGAGCCAAAATAACACTTCAAAATACCAAACAAAATATCAATTCATTTAATAATATATTTTGATTTGACAGCTCTGAAAAATTGACCATGTAATTGGAACACTTCTTCCTTTACTATAATTAGCATAAATAAATTCTTTTATGAAATCAGAGATATTTCTTAGAAAAACTATACCACAGCTGGAAAAAATGTATTTGTTTTTGCATTTTGTGTATGGAATGTTAAAATAATAAATCAAATCAACCATTATAATCAGTTTCAGATTTGTCAATAAACCTATTTAATTTTTTAAAAAGTAGAATTTTTGCCAGAAAATTTTAGAAAATATTTACCAGTAATGTAAACTTCTGATGTCTTGCAGATGGTTGAAATAACTTCCATGACTGTAGTTTCAGTGAATTTAAAATTTTCACAAATAATCTTTTTCCAAAAATAAAAACTGCTATTATTTGTTGAATCTATGCTATATCATAAAATGTCCTCCCACTTACATTCAGTAAAAAATACTCAGCTTCTGTAAGGTACAGATCATATTATTGGTCATTAAAATCTTCTTACATAATCAACATATTGGTTAGTAAAATCTTCTGATTTAAGAAACATAAACAAAAACCCAGTCCTGTGACTCACATTCATGTGCTTGCCATTGATTTTACCAAAAATCCACATAAGGAGATCCATTCCCACAATACACAGAGAACAAGGAAGTCTCAGCAATCAGGAACACAGTTAGTGAAAGAAACCCTAAACTGGAATATTACCTGCTTCAAAGAAAAATTTCTTTTTCCTTTTTCCTTTTTCTTTTTTTTTTAATTTTTTCTAAATGTTTTTAAAATGTCTGTCAGACTCAACTTGCACATGATGTTAGATTTAGAAAAAAAAGAGTTGTAGTGAGGAGTAATTAAGCTTATTCCTCTTGATAGCACACTCTAGAGACAAACAAGTGTAGGATATATTTGTTGTGAATTTGGAAGGGTGACATCATTTGACATATGCTTCTCAGCAATACCTCTCTGTGCTGAAAATGAGAGAATTCCTTCAGGGTATCTTACTCACAGCCTTTCATTTTGCAAATAATTCATATTAACATGAAACCTTCAATGTTGTTTCACCTACTATTAGGAAATAGTGTACTTGGAAAGTGTAGCCCAATATTGATAAGGTTTCATCAAATATTTCACAAGTCATGACTATTCTCAGAAATCTTCAGGCAAACCTACCCCACACTGGAAAATAAAAAAAAAGCAAACAGATGAATAATGGTTTTGTATATAGAACAGTTTACATTCCACTTCTTAACAATCCACCCTTACACAAATATTTACCCAAGCTTTAATCTAATAAGTAGTCTCATGACTGTTCTCCAGTGAAGCAGAGGGCCAGCACCAAGAGTGTCAAGCAACTGAGTGCAGTCCAGTGTCTGACACCCTTAAAGTATTTGTACTTCTTATTGCTGTGCAACAAACTTTATTCAACATAAAATCCTCAAGTACAAAGGAAAATGTGTCATTATAAGAAAATGAGATTTTTTTCTTCTGGATAAAAATCTCATGTATGTTGGAAATATTGCTTTCTTTAGTACCCTGTACACTCTTCAGCTACTATGTTTTAAATCATACTCGTACATACTACAGCTGAAAGCCCAACAATTCAGACATTGCCAAGAAATATAAAGGTGAAATCTATTAATTGGCCTCTGCTTTTGCAGGTTCTAGATGAGACACAGGTCACTCAGTCATAACAGAGACCTCAAAGACACAAATGATAGAGGTAATTTGGAACTCATTATGCACTGCAGTTTCCGACAAAATACCTGAACTCCCTACACAGAGCACGGTCTTGAGATTCCACTCCATGTGAAGGATCAGCAGAAGTCCAGCTGACCTGACCAGGAAAAAGCTGCATAAGCTTTGGAGGACAACAGCAGAAGCTGGTGCTCCTGTCACCCTGTTTTCTGCAGGTTCAGGGGTCTGAGTGCTGCTCTGATGAAGACTGAAGTGCTGTTTGTGCTGCTGCAGAAGAGAAGCTCTGGAACCAGAACTGGTAGAGCACAGATCCCTGTGCTGACTCAGCTTTGGTTAAATTACATTGATCACTGCACTGAATATTCTATCACAAGTAAATTTCTATGAGCAGCAAGTGACTAAAAAATACCGTATCAGCCCTTACCATTTGTTAAAGCATGCTTTAGAGCAACAGAAGAAGGGAACAATAAAACATATTTCTATATCACCTGTAAGACAGCATTACTGTGTACTTCATAATGTTTCTGCATGCAGGATCTCCTCAGGATTGCTGTTTCCACCTGCTCCCTCTAGACAGTGATGCAGTGTGCTCTGTGGATGCTGCAGATGGTGGTAGGGCTCACTCCAATGTTCTAACACACTTTGTCAGGCCTAGTCTTGTCCTCTTGGCTTCAGTTGTTCTCACTGGTTTCTTTCAAGGGTTGTAACATCCAGGATTAAATAAGACCATGTTCAATGCTTTTTACAGACTAGAAAAACATTACCTCACCTCTTCATTAAGATTTCTAAATATCATATATCAGGGATTTCTGAAATATATGGGGGTTTTTTTTTTTTTTTTTTTGTTTTTTTGTTTTTGTTTTGTTTTGTTTTGTTTTGTTTTTTTTTGTTTTTGTTTTTTTTGTTGTTGTTGTTTTTTGTTTTTTGTTTTTTCATATAAAATGGGATGATGTTGACGGGAATGAAAAAGACAAATAGCAGAATAATCTAAAGAATTATGTTTTTCAGTTAAAACCTTCTCAAAGGAAGGATTTGATTCCCCTTTTCCTAATTGAATATGCTAATTACCAACATATGAAGAAGTAAAAGAGGTTTTCCTCTGTTCTTACTGTGCTTCTCTTGGTTTAGGGAAAGCATACTAACAAGACAATGATTTCCAGGCAAGGTCAGTGAAGGACAGGACTTATGGATTAAAAAGAAAACTAAATGTGCAGTAGTGCCTAGAAGAGGATAATTCTACTCACAGACAAACAAATGCTTGGTAACTTCACTTGGGGAAGTTTAGTTCAGACCCAAAAAAGATTTGACAAAGCAGGTTGGGGTCAGTTTCCTAAATATTTTCATATAACTGGCTTCAACTTTTCAGGTGATTGCAGAGACAGAAGCTTAAGCACTAAGATTTTGGACTCTACCTGAAAGGACACAGGTTCTTAGCAAAACTAAGTTTTTGGCACAGCATAGCTTTAAATTATTTCAGATAGATTACTAAAATTTTCAGGGCCACATTTTTTGTCTTGCAGAAATATAAGATGGCTTTTCTTCAAGGAAAGTATTTTTTTTTTAATTTCTACATTGTTTTCTTCAATTAAAAAAAAAAAAATGCTTTCCTTTGTAACTGAACACATACAAAAAAATTATGTTGATTGGGAAATTATTTATGAAAGAATGCAATTACTTTCTCAGCTGTTTACTTTAATTCCTTTTCTCCCTGGCACTGGTATAGGCCTTCCAGGAATCTGAAGATTTAGAGAATATAATTTTGTTTATGGGGTATTTCATTCAGTATTTGAGTTCATTGGTAAATCTTCCCTTTCAGTGTCCTGTGCCTAGCATTAATCTCCAATGCACAGCATAGCAGAGAAGGTGGTTAAGCAGCTTACATGAAGACTAACTGGCTGCATGAACAGTCTGGTGCTTCTGACAGCCTGACAAGCTCGCCTTCCTATTGAATATCCAGGATTGTGGCTCATTTCTTAGCAATGCAGAAAGTCTTCCCTTTCACCCTCTGAATATCAGTTTTGTCTAAAACAGCTTATTAAAAAAGATGAAAGACATTAGTCTTCAAACTTATTCTTTTTTAAGCAACTCTCTGAAGCAACCTTCACCATGTGCCTGATGATAAAATATAATCTGTTTTCAAATATTTCATATATTCACTTCATGCATTTTAAGCACTTAGACTATCCAAGTGCACTGCCCTCTGTGAGGAAGTGTGGTGTCAGCTGGATTCTGCATGTGCTTCTCTATAATGTTTTCATGATAATGTTAATACATACTTCCTCCTTTTTGTCACAAGTAAGCTTCCAAATCCCTGCTCACAAATCTTAACAGACATTGTTTTCTTCAGAAGAACAGAAATAGAAGAGATGTGGAAAATAAGCAGAGTACAGAGGACATGTGACATTCCTGAAAACTTCACTTGTGGAACCATGAACGCTACATATATGAAAGGTTATATGCCTCCTTTTAAACAGTAACAAAAATTATGAAGACTTGTTTTCACCTTTCTTTAACCTTCTTGGCAATACTTGCAGGATTTTCCACATACTCCTTGCTACCTTCTCTCCTCTTGTGTCTTCCACGAACTTGGCTGGACAAGCAGCAGCATATGCTGCAGCAGATTTACAGCTGCACATGTGCTGACTGTCCAAACATACATGTGTGTTACTGGCCAGATGGCTGCTCCCTCCTGAAACAAGCAAATTACTGCATCACAAAGCCTCTTCCTTCAAGGAAATGTTGATTAGAGCCACCACTTATAACCAGGAACTCATTCATGTGAAAGGAGCAGGAGCTTCTAGTATTTGAGAAAATAAGTTTTTCAGAATTGGTTATGAATGGACAAAAAAACTCCAGGGATGGCAGCAACACACAGACAGATGGAGAGTTTTCCTTTCCATCTCCTTTGTGAAAGATATGCCCAGATTTCTCATTGAACCATGAGAAATGGGAAGGGGAGCTAAGTGGAAAGATGTCAAAAAACCTACCTGGATCTAAAGTAGCCTGGAGATTTTTCTATATAGCTGTGTAGTGATTTGACACCACTTCTATGAGCATTCATCACACAAAGCAGGTTCTGAAGGTAAATTTTGCCCAGAGGGACCAGAGAGAAGACATTTTCCCTGTTGATCAATCCACAGCAGAGGATTACAGTTACTCTTCTAATTCTAATGTTGAGCTTGGTAGGCTTAACTATAGTGACAGTGGAAGATTTAAGAAGCATTAATAACAGAGGTAGTGTGAATAAAAATGTTCTGTTTAAAACATCAATTTATTGAAAACATTAATGCCCCTTATTTTATTCTAAATGTGCATAAGAAAAATCAGAGAGCAAGAATTTCTTAGGTTGCTGCACCATTTTTGCCAGAGGAGATGTAAATTCTGACTTTGAACTGTTTGTTCTGATTAAAAGTGAATTTTTATGCTTTTCCTGACAGATGAGATGATCCCTTGCCTACCTTCAGACATCCATCATGCAGGCATTTACATCTAAGTTGGTCACTATCAAGATCTTTACAGCTAATGGGAAGAAGTGAGCAGGTAAAGAGTTTGGCTAGAGCTGTTTAATTTGTTTCTTTTAAGATTTTTAACTGAGCCTTAGAATTTTGTATTTATCTTCATTGATTAGAGAAGTCACAAAAAATATATTTCAACCATAAATAATTTTGCTCTAGATATAAAAAATAGCAAAAAATCGATGTTTTAATAAAAAAATATTAGCCAGGTTATAATGAAATTTGAAAGTATTTTTCATTAGTTGTTTTTTTTTTTTTTCCTTGTTTTGTTTTGGTTTTGTTTTGTTTTGTTCTGTTTTGTTTTGTTTTGTTTTCCCCAGTAATTTCAGACTGATTCTGGAAACAATCAACATTAGCTAGAACATAGCTCTTCCTAAGTAGTAAGAAGAAATTTGTTTTCTGGTGGTTTCTCTGATATCTTTCCTATATAGTATATTTACATCAAGACCAAAAGAAAGCAAATTTAAGCTCTACCTGGGTTTAGCCAAATCATCTATTCACCTCTTCATGCCCGGTACTCATTTGTTATTCTCTGTATCTCTCTGTGGTCCTCTGCCAAAGGGAATCCCATTTTGATTTTAGGATGCTTTAATACAGCAATATTTTGTATAGCATCTGTTTTCATCAGCTCGTTTCACTTTTCTGCTGTGAGCACTTTGAAAGTGTCTGATGAATGAGCTGCCCAGTGGTACAGTTTCGTGGTCCCTCATCAGTGGGGATCTTATTGGTGATTTCAGTGAGCTCACAAATTTAGAGGGGCTTAAGTCTCTTGAGAGTTATTGCTACAGCTCTAATAAGAAGGTGTTGATAGGCCTTTGGCAGCGTTTTACAAGGCTGACTCAAGGTTATTCACATTCTTTTCCACTGTACTTACAACATATTATTTCTATTGCCATATTTTTGCTGCTGAAAAAAATTATGGAGACTCTTTATACTCCAAAGGATGATGCCTAATCCTCTTCTGTGTTTTCCCTATTTTATGCTTTCAAATAATCTTTTTTTTCAGGGAGCATGATGCATCTTGCTTGTGTTCAGAAGATTCTTTATAACTGCCCTTTTTAGAAGAAGGAAATATGCTTCTGTTCCTCATAACCCAGTCTTATCTTGATTTTATTACTGTAAATTAATTATGGGAGAATGATGAGTCATCATGACAAGGTGGCTATGGAAAATTACATTTATTCAAATTAATCTTACATGAAGTTAAGATTTTCTTACACCACAATTTTTCTATGTCCCTTGATGGTTTAATATTTCTCCTCACTTTATTACCTGGAAGTTAAAATGTATTTATTCCTGTCATGTTTAAGAATTGCGTGCACATATGAAATATGAATTATATGTATGAAAGAATAGCTCATCAAGCATACAAGCACAATAAATTCTTTCCTTATATGAGTAGTTGAAAAGGTACTCCAACAGTTGGATATCTGTAGAGGGGCATTTTATTTATCTAAAGACAAATGACAAAACAACTGCACTGTGTTTTACTGCGTTTGTAACTGTCTATCCACTTGTAACTGTCGATCAAAACATCTTTGATCAGCCAAAGACATTGCCCCTGTGTCCCTCTGGAACTTGTAGAATGTAGCAGGTCATGTAGATATATATGAAATGAAATAATTGGAAATAGAGCTATTCAAAGAACTCATATCTTGTAGCACAGGAGTAACTTTTTTTTTTTTTTTTTTTTTTTTTTTTTTTTTTTTTTTTAAGCTACTATGCAACAGCCTTAGGGGAAAAATAAAAGGTAATTTGACTATAATGAAGCAGCTGATGGGGTGGAGGGAGAGAGCTGTAGACTTTTCATGCAGCAGTCTTTTTGGAGCTATAAGATACCACAGAAGGCAGATGCTTTTGTTTGAATGTCAGCATGTCATGCAGATGTACACTGGGCTTTACCAAGTGTAATATCTGAAAGAAAAGAGCTGTCAAAAATAATAATCCAACCACAAAGCCAACTCTGTAATTTTAAAAATATTTTCATGTTGCAACTGCTGCCTCATATGGTGGCATTAGAAGAACATAGAATTTGAATTTGTGTGAGGTGTTCACATCCCCACAAAGTAGGGATTATTTCCTGTCGCAGTGGTAGGCTCCCAGAATGCCAAGTTATTTGCACTGCATGAACAGATTGCATAATTATCTGTTGACTTTCTTGAAAGGAGACTTGGCAGTGCAGTGTGATTAGGTTTTCCAGAGCTGGAAAATGCATAGATGAGCAGGCAGACACATGAGGACCATACCAGTGAAATTTTTAATAATGAGCAGAACCTCTTGGGATAATTTTTTTTTTTTTTTAACATAGTGATGAAACACCTCAAATGTGAGATATTTGTTTGGTTCATTTGACATGTGATGCTAAATTGAATGAATGTGAAAGTGGGCTCAGACTACCATATTGCTGAATAAGGTTGGAAAGATGTTCTACTAGCAATGTTCTTTTTTACTGCAAAAAATATATTCTATATAAATCTTTTGGTGTTGCCATCAGAAAAATATGACTGAAATATTTTTAGCCCAGGCTTAATAAATTAAAAAAACCTGTTATCCTACATTTTAACTAAATTCTTTTAACCACTTCAGCAAGCCCTGAAGGCCTTTGTAGATGTTTGTGCTATCTTTACCTGCTCTATAGAGTGATATTAGCAGCATCTCAGTTGTGAGTCACTTTTCATTCTTCTCTGCTGAAGAAGTGCCACTGCACACTTGGCTGGATTCTCCACCCAAAATTCAGACTGAGACTCAACTTGGGTTTGTAGCTGCAATACACTTGGAGCAGACCCTCACAGTACTTTTCATCTGCTATAATGTGAAAAAGGGAAGATTGAGGGAAATTATAAGTGAACGAGCCTGATCATACAACTTGATTTTGAGCTTCCTCCTCAGTACACCAGATCTTCCAAAACCTAAAAATTAGCAATAAATCTGGTCAGCAGAAGACCTTTCCAAGCACTCCTTTGATGGATGATCAGCCTGGTTTGATGAAGATGACAATTAAAGCCTGCAGGGAAAAAAAAGTTTTGTAATACATAGGTGGCATATGAAGAACACTTCATTATCTCTGTTCTATGGCTTGGGTTGTTCACTTACATTTTCATATCTCATCAAAGTTCCATAGTTCATTCTGGGAATCACAAATCTACAGTTCATGGAAAAATGAAATAATTTAGATGGGAGGCTCCAGAAAATAGTGCAGAGATTCTATGCTCCAGATCTATCATTCAGAAGGTAGAAAGGGACTCCAGAAGTTAGTGAAATAGTCACACTGGGCTGAAATTTAAGTTCAAAATGGGTTTTGACTTTTTTACATAGATTAATAGCAAAAACAGTAGAAAGGTATTCTAATGACTGTAGAGAAGTTTTGAGCTAGAATTTTCAGCCAGATGTGTTAAATGTGTTCACACCAGGGAAATAACCTATATTATTACATTTAGGTTAGGTGGCTCTTTCTTGAATCTGTCATAAGTATGGAGTGTCTTTTTTTGTTGTTGTTGTTGTTTATTTAATGAAAAGCAGTAAAGACTGTTAAAATATGGCATCAGAAAAGAATCCTGACTCAGATGTCCGGTTTTGTGAGTGCAAATATAGATTACATAGAAAATAAAAGTTCAAAACTAAAAACTACCTTAAAATATTTCCACCAAGTAAGACTTCTTCTATGCTTACTGGATAATATGCAGAGGACAGATATTCTATAGATTAAAGATTGTGGAATTTTAAAATTCTGGCAGTGTATTTCCATGGGTATGTTTGAAAAATCTTTGAATCCTTTCAACCATTTTTCACTTCTGATTGGAGATCAGGTATTGCAAGGTGCATATGAAAGTAAGTAATTGATTCAGAAGGGAAATCAGAGGTTAAAACTGCAATTTTCTCCAAAGGAAACCTCCCATGTTTTGAATTTTTAGTAGCTGTCTGTGTGTTATTAACAACCGTACTTAGATTTGACAGGCAAGTAATAATGTGGTTATTCATCTCAAAGACAGTGGACCAGAATACATTTCTGGCTCTATAAATGCATTTTAAAAGCTGAAAGACAAATTTCATTACAATAAAGAATGGGGATTTAGTAAATGTAATCTTTGGGTTTTTATTGGTAGATAAATCTTTCTTTTCCTACAGCTGCTCTTTGGGTTTTAGAAAGTTTAATAAATAGAGTATGTAGTCCCCTATTTATTAGTAACACTAATATTTGAAAGCTCCAAGTGCTGCATCTGTTTCAGAATACATCTGTCAACCCATCCTGCACACGACACTGAACACAGCCTAGTTTGAACCTAGTTCCACAGGAATGCATTATCTTTCCTGAAAAAAATATTGTCCAGTCAAAGTGAAAGATAAGACAAATGAGGAAACCCTGTTCCCAATAAAACCTACTGGAATTTGTCCATAGGTTTATAGAAGTGCCCATGCAATGCCCCAGTGGGGATATTTTAAAATATCAGACACACGTGCAGTTGTATAGACTGCAGTTGTTTCCTCTCAAGGCATATTTTATATTGTGCATTTTCCTTACATCAATTTGATCCTTAATTTTCAATAGCTAAGATTTTAAGCAATAAAAAATTTAGCTAAATAAAAATATCTGAAAGGCATGTCAGTATAGTTGGCTGCATTTGCTAAAGTAACTCTGTCAGTACTGATATATGTAGAAATGGCAAAAAGAAATGAAGTGTTAGTACTTAGTGCCAGAAATAGTATTGTAACATTTCAGCACTTCATTGATTACTACCAAAAACTTAAAGGCAGAATGTAAAACTTTTGGTCTCTTTAGCTCTTTGTTTTCTCAAGCATTATATTTTTAGATACCTTTTTTGATGGTGCTGAACAGATATCTGTTTTTCACCAATTAGTTTGCCTCTAATTATTCTTGTTGCTTTTAATCAGAAAAAGACTGACACTTATGACTCAAATATCTGTTAACAGAAAAAACCCTATTTCTTTCTTTCAAAGTACTATATTCTAGAAATCATTGAATGTATGAGTTAGGATAGCAATAACTGAAATAATAGTAGTTTCACCTGACAAGATGGAAACCGTCCAGACATAAAACCAAGTGTCCCATGATCATGTAACTTATAAAATAAGGGCAATTCCTTAGGAATGTAATTTAATAATGATATAAATGACAACATAAAATTGTGATCTAGTGAAAGCTGTCTCCTGCATGGTTCATAGCAAAAGAATATTTCATCTTTTACAGCTGTCATTTTAAAATTGGTATTCATAAAATATACACAGAAAAAAATACTTGGAATTTATCCTTTACTCTCCCTAGGGAGTGCTAAATTCTGGTTCGTTGTCATAGTCTGCATGTTATCCTTTCAGATGAGAAACTGTGTGATGAAGGCTCATCTTGTTTATGTGAAGTTCTGCCAGATTAAGCACATTGTTCACCCAAGTCTTTGAAGGAAGTGAAGTGGAAGTTGTTCTCTGATTACAATAGGAATTGTGTGAAGTCCTAAAAGAGGTGAATGTCTTCTAATTCTTTGGCCTTTTATATTGAGAAACAACGTCACAATACATTTGTTGCCATACAACATTGCTTCACTTCCTACATTGTCTGTGTGTGTACAGCTCCTCAACAACGAGGAGAGAACAAATGGATATATGGGAGTGTGAATGCTAAATGGTAAGAGAAGCAAGAATAAAGTCGTTGCAGGCACCTGACTGTCAGGTGGGAACCAGGCACAGCCAGATCTAATGGCCTGCAGGGTTTTTAAAGAGCCTCTTTTGTTTCTGTTCAGCCCAAGCCGCCAGGCCATCTGTAAATGTGACATAGCTGAAGCTGTGAGCTTTGGACATTCTGAACTGACTTCCTTCATTCCCATGCTTAGTCCTTTTGTCTGACATTTCTAAGTCTTTCTCTGTTTAAAAAAAAAAAATCTGCATCCCAGAGGTTCTACTGAAGACTTCATATAATTACAGAATCATTTAGCCTTGCCTTCTTAGAAGCATTTCTGTAAACCATCTGAATTTTACCCTTTTCAAACTCAATAACAAACTGCAAACACAGAATAGCTTATTAGGTTGCAGCTTCAGATTTACACTGGATTGTACTGTGATGAAAGATTTTGGCATGTGATAACTGTTGTTCTGGTAGATTTGTTGGATTTAATCCACCTTTGAGGGGCAGTATAATGGCATGAGTAAACAGTAATGTTGTTAGGTTCTCTGTACTTGTCAGCAAGAAGGCTAGAGAATTAATGGAATTAACTACATTTTCATTTTTAGGTCTTCCTTCTGAGAATGCTAGTCTGGGATATTTCCTTTGTTATGGTCTTTATTACACAGGGATAACTCAAAATTTTTGGTCTATAAATCACAATGCTTTCAAGGAGTGTGACAATAAGTTTTATTTCAAAGCACATTTCAAAACAGCTATGAACAGCAAGAAACTGTCAGAAAATATATCTCTTCATTTTTTCTCTCCTCACTGCAATTGGTCTCATCCTTTGTCTGAGCAATTGCTGGTTGAGGAACCAGTAAATGCAAAAGTTAAATGCAGATCATCTGGTTTTGTCTCATGAGCAGCAATGTTTGAGAACCAAATAATAAAAATAAGAAGAAACTAGACACTGATAATATTGGAGACAATCTTCTGTGTGCTTTGGTTACCCCTTCATCTACACATTATAAAGCTTTGACAAACGTGACCATCTCCACATATCTATCAGTCTTAGAGTTAAATCAAGAATTTCAAACCGAACGTTACCAATCTGCCATCTTTCACAAGTACTCAACCCTGACAGAAACTAAATTCGTATGACACAATCTCTCTTGAATCCCCCAAATCAGCTAATCTATAAGTAATACAGACAGAAGGCACAAAACACAGTTTATACCCTTTTATCCACCTGCTATCAAGTCAATGCACGTCTGTTATCTAACCTAAATTGTTGGCAGCAAAGTCAGAATGAGCTTTCTCACAGTGATTAGATGTCACTGCTGGCTCTGTCTCTAGTAGCATATGCTACTCGAATATATCTGTCCTATAAATTGGAAGACTTACTATACTAGCTATCATTCTGTTGAATATCAGATGGATGGAGCTCTTTATTCACAAGGTCAGAATTACAAAGTGAAATACAAAAAGGATGAAAAGATTCTTAATATCAGCCTAGCCAGAAGCCCATTTCATTTTGTACTCTTCTTTAGAAGCTGCCCTACATTAGGTTACTTAGAACAAGGTATAATAAACCCCACGAGAACTGATATGTCCATTAACTTTAACATACTAAAATATTATGATCTATATTATCTTGAATAGATTTATTCCATTTTAAAGTATATCTATACCAGAAGTGAGAGTCCTGTGTATCTCTTCAAACTTTTGGTTTGCAAGAACATCTTGAAATTATTACATTTACAAGTGACGTGGGTGTTTTCCAGAGTCACTTCTGCTGAGCACTGCACTATATGCTATTTCAAATTTTTATTGATTATTCCTCCTTCTTGTATTGGTACAAATTAGAGTGGAACATCTGCTTTACTGTTTATAGTTCATTCATTATTTCCTCTAAGCTTTCCATCCATTACCCTTAATAATTTTAAATAACCCCCAATTTTCAATTTCTTTTGATGTAAATTTTTCTCTGTAGATTTAATCTTTTCTTGTCTTGGATTCAGTTTGGTTCCTGCTATATATATTGAGTTCAGGTCTCTAGAGCCACGTTCAAGCTGAAAATCTACAGTTATTTTATTTAATGCCTTTTTAGCACTTTCATATTTGTTTCTATTATGTTACATTATGCAGGAATTAATTTCTGACCACTACTACATCTTCAAATATTTTTATTGACTATCCTAAGATTTTCCATCAAATGTTTACGGAATATTTTTTCATATCAAACTTAGATGTATAATTCAAATTATTTCTTCTACTTGTAGTATAAAATATCTTATTTACTGCCATAACAGTGTCTGAGCCAACAATCATTAAAGCCTATAAAAACATATGAATTTCCTGGTTCACCCATCTGCTCTTTAAAAAGGACTGTGTTTCTCTCTATCTCATTTGCCACCATGTGCACCAAAGAATGCTTAATTCCAGTTTTATATGCATTCTTTGTAAAATGGTGGCTAGGTTCCGGACATGACCCAACCTCTAAATCCTCAATATGAACCAAAATTGAGATTCTGATACCTTTAATTAGGCTTGCAGTGAAGTCTTTCAAGGTTCTTTTCATGAAAAGAATAATACAAGTTTGGGAGTCTGGTGGCAATTTCTGAAGCATTACAGCTAATTATTGTTGGTGCAAGGCAAGTTCTTGATAGAAGACCAACTCATCACGAGTACCAATTAATCTTTATCACTGTCCTAGACCAAGAGAGAGAGGCAATTCTGGTACCAGAGAAGCTAAATAGCCCTCTGTTGATGAATGTCTGTTTTCATCTACCTTATGAAAGTCCAGGATGTACAAGGTCCTAATTTAAATCACTGCAGCTGAATGTATAAAGTTTGGTAGCATAAACCCAGGTCTTTGTTCCTCTTTGTGCAGGGGCATTGCTACAATACAGTTGAGTAAAGACAAAAGGAAGGAGTTGGTGAGTGATTATTAATTAATGTTAAAGTGATTATAGTTAATGCTAAAATTATTCATCTGCTGGTTGCAGGTATTTCTCCCAAAATAATAAAAAGGCAAGTTAGAATAATAGGAAATTCCTGCTATGCTATACCCAATCTCAAATTAACACCATTTCTATTACCACAACTGCTTCATGTTAATTTTTAATATTAAATCACAAAGACAAAAATAAAGGAAGAAAAAATACACACACACACAAGCAAATAGAAAACTTATAAACTTAATTCCAGAATTTAAAATGCATCAATTCTTGGGTAAACAGTCTTCCCAAAACATCTATCAATTCTGTGTCCAAATCCTAGAGGTATTAATTTTAAAAGTCTTCATCTATGAAACTCACCACTGGACATAGCAGTGACTCTTAAACATGATTCTCATGTTTCAAGAACAACCAAGAGAAGATTCCCTTTCTTTTTCATGTAGTCTTGTATTTTTAGACATTTCCTCTAGTGATAGGGAATTTGGGATCCTTTCTTTCCAAAGGAACATGCTACTCAAAAGACTATGGATTTTTCTCCAGTGCACCTCTTATTGAGTCCCAAAAATTCCTGGATTACTCACAGAAACTAAATAAACTTTTTTATGGACTGAAATATCATTCAAAAATACTTTCAACTTTTCTGCATTTTAGGGAGTGATGCAAAGCTTTTGAAATACACCATACTCTTTCATTGATTTCTATGACATTTTGACCACTTTATTGGAATAGTTTGAGGGGAGCAATAATCTGTGATCATATAGATAAAATCCTAAAGGTTTCAGAAGCTACATACTGCCATTTAAAAGAAGAACCCATTATTTTGAATTCAGTGGAGAATCCAGAATAAAATCTGAGTTAATGAATGAAGACTGAGACTTGCACAGGCTGCTAGTACAGAAGTTTTTGTCATTACTTTATTTTACTTTATTTTCCCTTCTCTGGTTTTGAAGTATTGAAGTCACAAAATATAGCATCTGCTTTTAATCAGGAACATTTTTTGCTATTTACCATCTCATGTCTACTTTAGCTGTTCTCCTTGCATGAGAGATAAGAAAGGATAAAATTGTTAAGAACCACTGTAAATAATATGTCAGAACCATACCCACTCATCTGAGAATCACAAATCTCTTGATCTGCCTCTTATCTTATTCATATTAAACTCACACTCATAAGGTTTTAATCCCTTCATTAAACTTCCTTTCAAAAGGAATTTTTCAAATTTTCTTTGCCATGAACAAATAATACCATCCTGTTTCCTATCCTCTGCCACCTTTGCTCAACACCTAAAATCATCAGTACAAAAATCAATAGCTAATATATTGAATTGCTGGGAAAAGCAAAAGCTTAACAACATAACCCATGACAAGGTCATTCTTTCCCTCTCAGT
This sequence comes from Muscicapa striata striata, assembly GCA_030060385.1. Classification (NCBI taxonomy): domain Eukaryota; kingdom Metazoa; phylum Chordata; class Aves; order Passeriformes; family Muscicapidae; genus Muscicapa; species Muscicapa striata. The sequence goes on along the minus strand of JAREIS010000066.1, from coordinate 1,152,916 downwards.
CTACCAAACATACACAAACACTTGCCAGCACTGAGGACAAGGAGCACCTTGGATCCTGCCAGGCTGCTGTGGTGCTTGGCCACAGTGTACATGTCAACACACAGAGCATGGAGTGCAGGATAAACACACACACACGTGATTGTCAAACAACTACCCCAGCCTGGGCTTTGCACTGCACTCATTTACTGCTTATTAGAACTATTGACCTTACAGATGATAAAACACAATGATTTTTCTCTTGCAATATTTGATCTCAATATTACTTTTTAGATATCTTGAACTGGAAAATGCGATTTTCTGGAAGTAGCACAATTACAGAGACATGGGGTTTGGGTCTTCACTGCTCATTTACTTGCTTTACAGGAACCCTTTTTACTGGTATTTAGAGACTCTTAGTCTTTCAAAAATCTTGGGTGGATGTCAAGTACCCTAGGCAAAAAAGCAGTTCATCCTTTTGCCAGAAGCAAATACTTCCAGCAGAAAAATATTTGAAACAACAGATGAACTTCTCTGTGAGTACTTCCAAAATTGTGTTTTTATTAATGTCTTTCATCTCAGCTGACAGGATTATTAATCATAATTAAAAAGATAACCTGGGTTAGTGAGGATCACTCTGAAATAGAGTAGTGAAATTAATTTCTAGATGGCCTTTGTGTATACAGCAGGGTTTTCAACACTTGTGAGAGAAAATGCCTCCACGGAACACAAACATTGAAAATGACACCTTCATCTTTTCTCTGGCTAAAAAAGAAATTTTACCAAATAAACAAAATGCAGGTCAGTTTTTCAGCTGTGTAATTTTGAGAATGCCAGTAGTAAATGACTATGCCAAACAGTTATATAAATATGCATATGTCATGGAAGCATGTATATCTTTCCAGAAATTTTGTCAAATACTTGCTATGCTATCCAACAGGTATAAGGAATTTATTATCAGAATAAGTTTTAGAGAACAGAAACATCTCTGTGTGCACAGGATTTACCTGCTACTGGCTTTGTATCCTGGGTAGAATGACATAAAAGCAGCCTATTAACACTGAGCATTTTCAGAGCCCCAGAACTGGGACTGCAGCCTTCACAGATGCTCTACTCAGGGCAGGTTCTCTTTATGATAAATGCAGAGAAACATGCATTTTTAAGGTGTAATTCATCTGGCTTGCTTAAAGCAGTCACTTTAAGATGTGATGAATCATACCTTAGACTCCATTGGCAGTACTAATGAAAATTCCTTAGCTGTAAAGGATGTCCATGCTGACTGACTTAGACAAATTGAGCCCAAGAAGCTTAATATGGTGTAATCATTGTGGTTTCCATTAGCAATTTTGCAAAGGCTTGCTGTATACATATGGCCTATTATATTTTTTTTTTTAATTAAGGCACCTAAAATTAATGAGCTTTCTAAAGTTTGGGAACCTTGACTGTTCAGTGAAGGATATACAAGTTTTTGAGCATCAGAATGAGAGCAGGTGTCTTTTGGTAAAATTTGGTTTAATTTCTCTGTGTGTCAGCTGTTACATATATAAATTGTGAATTACAATATTAATCTTATTATGACCTGGTTTGTCTTTATTAATTCAGATTTATAAAGTGCTTGCTAAACCGAAAGGATACAAATGCCAAGCATTATTAGCTGTGTTATTCCTCTTTATTACTGCTACCTACTTATATGTATTTTCAACTCAGTTTAAATTTTCACCCCCAGGTCATATTTCCTTTCTAACCACATTAGATATTTAACTGTCCGTCACTGTGCCTTGAGCCCTCTGAATTTTCACATCAGTGCATTTGTGATTCAGAGCATATCCCACAATGCCCTTTTCCACTCTGTAGTGAATGTGCTTTCCACATGCTGTTAAAGATTCAGCATCACAAGCTACCATTTTATTAATTTTAAGACACTTTTTTTTATCAACAGATGAACAATCATGATGATTAAAAATGCTTCTCCTCTCAAGGGCTTGTACAGTATTTTGCATTCTCTGGCATGTTGATTAGTTATGTTGATTGAAAATGAGTGAAAAACAGAGACAACTTATTAGCCAGTTTAGTTAGCTGCTACTTACATTAATGAAAACGTCTGGATGTGTGCCCATTAAGGATACTTGGGAGATCAGAGGTTGAGAAGCGATTCCTCTGCTTCTCTCTGCTGACAGCTTGGGAAGGATCATACCCAGGGAAGGCTCTTGAGGCAGGCACAGCCTCCAGAAGGAAATGCTGCTGCTCTGGAGCCCAGTCCAAACAGAGCACCCCGAGAGCAGGGCAGCCAGCTCAGTGGGTGTCTGCAGGCACCCTCTGAATGCTGGCACTGCAGGTGCTGCTTTGGCAGTAGAAATATTTATCAGCAGAAACAGAGGCAGCAGCTCTGCTCCTGCCACTGCTAACAGTGCAAGGCTTGCTTTCATTGCCACAGAGGTAACGATGGAAATAAGGGAGGGCAAGGAGCTGGCTTTCTGAAGGAGAACTTTGGGCTTTTTATTCATAATTTATTTATTTATAGGGCCAACTCAGAGTGCCTTTAAGTCAGCAAAACAATTTCTTACATATATGTATTTCATTTCAGCTGATGACAGGGAGCTTCGTGCTGAGCACAAACACCATTCTCTCAGCTGTGTACTGCTTGGCCCATGGTGGGGGGAGGCAGGGACAAGGCAGAAGAAATGTTGCCAAGGTTCTTCAACGTCTGGAATTGCAAGGATAAAAGCAGTAAAGTGATTTGCCCAAGGTGATGCAGTAAATGCCAGGAACTGAATCCAGATCCTCTGAGTCACAGCCTAGTGCCTTAATCAGCTGACCATGTTTCCAAGCATTTGGCTTTACAAAATCATTTGGCCTGATTTACTGGCAAAGTCATACGACAGTGAATTTTCCCACTACAAGAAGTCAATGACCTAAAAAAAAAAAAAAAAAACATAGCTTTTCCTTTCTTTTTTTTTCCTGTTAACTGGAAGTGTATCACACCTGAGCAATACTGCAAAATAGATGCTGAAAAGAAAGGATGACAATAGAAACCAGGCTTACTGGTAGAGCAACTGCATTCCTGCAAGTCTCAGGTGATAAAAATTTGTTGTAAGGAACTGTGCATAGAATGAAAATCAAGGATCTTACAATCAACAAAACATCTGTTACTTGCCTGCTGCCACTTGGATAGTGAGAAAGGGTTAAGAAAGAGTTTTGAGGACTTTGCCTGTGATTTTTAGACCACTAATTTTCCATTTTGTTTTTTCATTTTTTCATTCTTTCTGAGCAAATAAACCAAATTTGATCCTGACTTTGCTCTAAATCTGGAATCTACTGGAATTTCTGAGGTATTAAATCCTATTTACTCTGTAATGCCCATGTACCATGTTATTTTATTTTTTTTCTATTCATTCAGAGTTTGATTTTTTTTAATACATATGTATATTAAATATAACATTTTTCCACTCTTGTGGACTTTGGCCAGGTACAATAATGTTGCCTCTTTCTGACACTTAGAGTTAATGCTGGCTTACAGAACAAGTCAGTGCATATCTGTGAGTTTAAGCACAGATCTGCTGAATTAGCACTGGAAAATTCAAATAGTTTCTATTTGTTTCTACTTGCTGTCCCAGTGGGAAAATGGATATCTTACTGTAACTGAGAAAAGCAAGATGAACTAAGCTATTCAGTGCCTAAACTGAGGAGAGGCACTCAGTATGTAGTTTTCCTTTACAGCCCAGGTCCAAGCCTTATTTTTGTAACATAATAGCCCAAAAGTTGCACCAGAGAGATTCAGCTAGAGAGGCACTATATCAAAGCCTTCTGCTCTACATGTTTTATCCCTTCTGAATGGTGGTGGTGACCTCCAGAGAAGAGCTGCTGCCTGCAGAGGAATCTTGTACAACACAGACACATTGCAGTTTTAATCATTGAACTTCATAATCTCTTTAGCACAGGAGAATATTTCTGTCATGACATTCATAGGCATCTTTTGGGATACTTGTATCTTCTGTTCTTTAGTTAAATTAATGGACAGGCACTAGCACATAGGAAAACTGAAAAAAAAAAATAGCCCTTCTCTTTTGTGGTATTCTGTTGAGAAGTCACCAGTATATAAAAACAGCACATGTGCACCAGCTCATAACATGTATTATTTCATTGTCTCACCTGCTCATTTTATTTACTAAAACATCTACTATGCAAAGTGTTTAAGTCTGGAAGTGTAGTGTCCTTGTGCTCAGAGAACATTCATTTTCTGAGATCCTGCTAAAATCCTCATCCAGAGAGAGAAAACACAAACAACAGCAACCCAGAAAATAGAAGTAGAGTGAGTAATTGTCTCCTTAGCTGTGGCTAAGGTGCTTGATACAGCTGCTGGAGATGAAGATAGCTAAGCATCAACTAGAGAGATTAAATTTTCTTTTTTTTCTTTCTTTTAAGAAGGAAGCTTATCCAGCTGGCAACTATCAGACCAGGTGATTAACAATAAATAACCTTGCTTTTTCAAGTAAGCTTGCACATATTGAACCTCTTACATACAGAGTACCCTAAAATCCTAATGGAAATACTTCATCTATCTGTTGGTGGTTAAAGGAAAGTTTACAGGATTTGCAGATTTAGAAAAAACCCAATGTGATGGGAGAGTTTTATGATTTAGATGTATACACAAATCCCTAAACTGAGCTAGAAAAAGCTTTGGATAATTTTGAACATACCTAATATGATCAGGGGGAGGGGAATTACAAGATGCTCTGTTTCAGCCATGAGAATGCCTTTTTTTTATTAGATTTTGAGTGATTAAAAGTCCAGTATAATAAAACATTATGAAATGAAGTATAAAGCAAGCTGGAGGTACTTTGAGTAAAAAGAGCCTCAGATCTATCTCTGATAGAAAAGAATGGAATAATAACCCTGTGTCATCTGCTCATATCAAACCAGGATTTTCTGTAGGTTTAAAAAAAAACTGAGAGGAAAAATATTCAGGAAGATCTTTATACTTTTATTGTCTTGAACTGCATGGCAGCACACAAGAGAATATAAAGAGAAGTGGGCCAAAAGCCATATTCATGTAATCCCGAGTTAGCAGGCAGTAGATCAAATTTATACCTAGAGAATATGCTTCTCTGATAACAATAAAAAGTGTGTTATAAATTAGCATGAATATTAAGCATGGTAAGATAAAAACACATCTCATTTCTGAGTACAAAAATATCATTGTCTAATTTCCGCTGAAATGTGTCACTGACATGCCTTTTATTCAGCATTTTGAAATAAAAATGGATAATATTACACTTCTCAATAGTATAGTTATGCAATTCAATGGGGGATGAAATGTCATGATTTAATAAATAGGATAAAGATTAGTAAAATAATCTAATCACTGTTCTCTCTTATTTTCAGTCATCACTGGGGATGGAAAAGAGCAGGAGAGGAAGATTAATTTGAGGCTTTATGCAGATATAGGTCAGTAGTCCACAGCTTTCCTGTTTTTTCTAAGTGCTAACATGCTTCAGCACAGAGAAGTTCACTGAGAATGAGACAGTGATTGTAAATGAAGCATACACTTCCCTGAGCAAGCAGAAGTGGGAGTCTGTGTCTCCTTGCACGTGGCACCCAGACAGGATCAGGTCTGCTCTGCCCAGGGAGGTACAGAGGGTGCTTCTGCAGTGCCTGCAAACAGGCAGTCTCGAGTCAAATTTTGCTCTTGGATGCTCTGCCTGGGTTTAGCCATATTTAGAACTAGCTTTGAGATGACCTTTACAGCCTTATGCTGCATGTGCTCCTCTGAGGTCTGGAGGTCTGTCCTCCCTCACCCACATTGCTCCACAGCCATTCCACACAGCCACAGAGTGGCTGTCAGTCAGACAGAGAGGAAGAAGCCTGATCTTGGACTGGTTTCAGCTCAAGCTCTCAGAGATTTCCTAGGTGTCTGCTTGCATGCATTTAAGCCCTGCTTTGGAGCTACAGCCCTCCCATTGACCCCAACTTCTTGTAGGTCCATAATTTAGTAAGAACAAGCTGTGGTAAGTAAGGCTGTGCAAGGCTCTGTCTCACTGTGCATTTTCTCAGAACATGTTGTCTGAACGCCTACACCACTATTCCAGGCACCAGGCATGTTGGATTTATTACAGGCATATGATGGCACCTAAATAAGTCAGTGATTTCAGCAGCCACATAGGATCCCTTCTACTTTCATGCAGTGGAGAGGCACAGCCTCAGCCTGGATGTGATCTCAGCAGTTTTCACCTTCCCCCTGCTAAACCTGACTGCCCCCTCTGTCTCTGTGTGGAGACTCAGATGCACAAGGTGCCACAGTGCTCTCACATGAACTGTTGCTAACAGACAGCATTTTTCCTGCCTAAAAAATGTGCCTGTAGCTGGTCTCTTTCACACTTCTCCCCACACACACATTTTGAGGTTTTCATCAGTTATTCACTCTGCAGCCTCAGGTTGCCATCAAGTCTGAAAGTCACTGCACAGTCCAGATGCTTGTGAATTTATCATGCTACCTTTTTAGCCTCTGGCCTAAAGATTAAAAGCTCCTTCTGGGTTAACTTCAGTCCTAGCAATGTAGCTGCATGACACATTTCTGTTCTGTCTCTGTCACCAGTGATGACAGGTACTTACAAGGGCAGGGTGCTGAGTCATAAAATACATCTAGAGCAAATTCAGGTCTTAGGAGAAAAACTAGGCTGGGCATAGAAAAATTACTCTGCTTGAAATTTGGGTAAAAATTCTTTGTTATTGTAAATTCCCTAAAGTTAGAGTAGAGATTACTTTTCTTTAGAAAGTAATAGCTGTGATTGATCTAGGCAGGCACTGGCAGACCTGTCTGGGTACAATTTTGGTGGGACATCAGAAAGACTGATTTATTTATTTCTAATAAGTGTTATTCCTTAACATTCACCACAACCAGACCCAGGTGTATGCAAAGCAAACCACCTGTTTTTCCTGTCTAATATGCCATGTTTATAAATCACTTACTGAAAAAAAATAATGGTGCTAATTGCTTAAACAGCCTGACCTGTGCCACACTTCCTGGGCAGAATCTGTGGCCCTGTGAGGTGACAACCAAGGAAGGAGAATGCTGTCACAGAAAAGCCTGAGGCAGCAAGTTAAGAGGCTGTTTTGGAGAAAGAGCAGGCAAAAGGAGAGGTAAAAAGGCCATGGCCCTGCTGGTGCCATTGCCTGCAGCAGTGGATTGGAAACCAAGGTCATCCCCTGCTGTCAGCGAGAAGGAAAGGAAGGTTTCCACTAAGGCACGAGGGAGGATAAAGCAGAAGTAACCGACCACAATTTTTAGGGTTTTCTGTCCCCATTCCCACTCCCACATCAGCTTCCCTCTGACTGTCCACTCTTGGCCAGGAAGCCAAGCAATACTTCAGCCCCTCATCTCCAAGGCAGAAAAATTCAGTTTAGCCCACGTTGCTTGAGAGCCTTCAGGCAGCTCTGATGTTCATTCATGTGATGTTTAAAAGCCTTAACAATCATCTGACACTGTCAGAGCAAGTGCAGATGAGTTGACTCCCTGAGGCAACCCAAAACAATGTTTGCTGAGTCTCAAAAGCTGTTTACCATGAAAACATAGAACTGCTCCATGGAAATCTGGTGCTGTGCCTTGCATCACATGAGCACTATGTCAATGTTGCTGCTTTTTTTCCTGTTTAATCTGTCACACTTATAAACCATTTACTGAAAAAAGATTTCTAGATGGAACAACTGTGATGTTTTCAATATCAGCAAAGACTGATATGTACTGGATGGTGTCTGGGCAGAATCCATGGTCCAGTGAGGTATCCAGCAAAGGAAGGTGCATGTTGCAATAAAAGTCAACAATATGTATTAATGATTTATCCTCCTTTCATACACTGGAGTTTAAAAACTTGGAAGTAATTTATATAAAACTCAGAAAACCTTTGTGCTTTTCAGAAACAATTGGTGGTAATGTTTGGATTGATGCTGGATGAGCTGTTGACTTTGGTAAAATTATTGATGGGAATTTCTTTTTCTCCATGTGAAGTTTGGGATCAAAATCAAACTGTGCAAGTTTTGCATTAGACATTGTTTTTGCTGGGCCCCACATGGAAAAGTTGGAAGAGAAGAATAAATTAAGATCCTTGACTTGTTACCTTCTCCACTCCAGCCTAACTCACAGATGCTGCAGCCTTTACATTATGGGAATTTACCCTCTTTCTTCCTCAGATTGTATAAAGGACCTGCATCTGGTCTTCATCCCACTCTGATACTCTTTGTAGCCATTAGAAACCCTGGGAAGGGAAGGAATGTTGTTTTTCCTCTGTGTTATCAGTGAATTTGGGGAGACGTGATGTTTCCTGCATTCCCTCCTGCAGAGCAGGCCCTTCAGACAGGAGTGTGCTGAGGCACAGCTGAGCTGTGCAGCATCTATTTAATGACAGCTCTGCAGGGGCACCTTCCTCTGGGGCTCACCCTAGGTGTGGTGCTCCCAAGGATGCCAATTGTATATCTGTCACTATTCAGCTGGTTCCAAGCATCTGGGTTTTCACAGAAACCTCAAAGAATGCAAACCTTCCTTTTCACATGAGTCATCCCAGAGGATTGCCCATGGTGCTGTCTGGGGGCAGTGAGCAGGAGATCCTACAAACTCAGAACAGCTGCAAAGGTTCCCTGCACCTGGTGGGCAGAGACACTTGAGTGTCTGTCTGTCACAGCTGATGTGATACAGACCTGTTTGCCTCAGAAAGGGATGATCTGTAAGCCCAGCCCTTGCCTGAACTGCTGGCTGCAAAGTTTGGAAAAGACCCTCCCACCCGGATGTGAAGTCCTGCATTTCCCTGCAGAGGCTGGGGAATTCTTTAGTGATCCACTCCTGTGTAGTCCCCTTTTGTTTTCCTTATGAGTTTTCAGCCTAAAACAATAGAGAGCACTTTCCAACAATAAGGGGTTTTCAGCTCTCTGAGCTTAGTCATTTCCTATTACTCAAAAGAAGAAAATGTAAAAAAGTTCAAATTTGGAAAGTCTTTGGCTGGTGGTCCAGGCAACATTTATGCATCTGTTTTCACAAAGTTCTAAACTTTAGAACAGCAGAGGTGTTGTCTCTCTGTGAAAATAACATGATATTTTAGAAAAATTGTTCAAACCAGCATAGAAAATAACTTTGAACATCACATAATTTGCAGTGGACATTTGTGTTTCCATGGCAACAGAGAATGCTGTCCTCATTTTATTTTGTCTTGCTGGATATTATAGGAAAGCCTTTTAAACAGTTTTAGTCTTTGGCTTTTTGCTACAAATTACCCAAATGCATAAGAATCCTGTTTCAGAGGCTATGTGGACTGAAATTTTGAGTATTAAGTGTATGTTTACAAAGAATTTTTATTAACACTGTGACTTATATTAACTTCAATTTATCTGTGTCTCAATATTGAAAACTTCAGTTAAAACATAAACTTTCTGAATTGATAAATAGCACTGATATTTATCACAGAATACATATACCAAATATGTGTAGATCTTACTGACGTATGAATTGTCTCAATTTTGCTGAAAAAGAAATTCTTTTTAATTGGACTTATGCATATGTGCAAATGTTCTTGTGGAAAATGCTTCAGGCTTTTTATAATGATGGATTTTTATGGAAGATCTTTTTCCCCATGATTTCAAAATACAGCTCATGATCAGTTTTATTCAATGTTTGCATTACTTCATAGCATTATTTTTTAAATGTCTAGCAGTGCTGTGTTATAGTTTTAGCTCAAGACACTGCCTTGCCCTGATTTGAATACCCATTTCAAGTGAAAAAAAACACTTTTGAGAGTTTCATATAACCAATAATAAGATCATTTAGGCTCTAAAGATTTTCAGGAGGCTGTCTGGGCCAACTGACCTGTCCAAGCAGGAAAAACTTCAACTTTTTCAAATTCACAAGGTTTCTTTTGAAATTTCCAGCTGAGTTTTGCACACCTCCACCACTGAATACCACACAGCATTTCAATGATGAATATCATGTTACAGTTTGGAATAATTGCCCCTTTTGCCTGTTTACCTTTCTTCTTTCATCCAATGTGGCCATCCATTATTGAAGGCAATTGCAAACATTGGAGGAAATATGCATTTAAACAACCTCTGCTCTACTGAAATCAGATGCTGTTTTGAACACCTTTTGCATCTTTTACACCGAGTCCTTCAGATAACATTCTGTTTCACTGCAAGCAATCCAACATTGTGAACCATTAATATAAGTCCCTCTCTATCAACTTCATTGTCTGGAGTGAGTCTAAGAAAAGGGGATTCTATATTTTAAGCAATATTTTTCATTACCTCTTTGAACTTAATTCACATCTCAGCTTATCTTAGTTCTACCTTGATTTCCTTCAGTTCTCTTCTGTAAATCAGCTTGCTCTTCCTTTCTACCAAAATGAAGAAGCAAAAGTAGACACTTTCCAGTTGAGTGCTTTTAGATACCTCTTGCTCAGAAAATGTCTTGTTAGGTATCCTAATTATTAATTAAAACTACTGGAAGGAAATAATGTTCTTTAATTTCACATCTTTTTTTCTCTACTACTTTTAAAATCTTCCCCCAAATAGATTTCTGTAAACTTCAAGCAAGAGAAAATATTTTAAAACTCTCTTTCTGAAGCTGCAGAAGCAGTCACCACAATTACAGAAATCAGGAGATGAAGCAGGATTAGCATAATACAACTTGCCTGATTGCTTTTTCCTACATATGCCAAAACAAGATTAGAACAGCTGATTCAGGGGTGTCCAAAAGAGAAACTTTTTCCATGACATTTTCTTATCATATGATTCCTGAAAAACATGTGTTCTAAAACAATAACAAATATTCTTTCATGGTTCTAAGCAGTCCTTGTTCTTTAATCAGATGATAGTTTTTTGATCGAGATGTCCTGAACTGAAATAATTAATTTGTTTTCCTTTTCACAATTACAGCAAGTTCTATAAGGAGCTGTGTTCTATTGTGGGCATGGATAGTAAGTAAATACAACAAATGAGGTGGATTGTCTAAGCTGAGTAGATGTTTAGAGTTAGTGCTTAAACTAATTTGCCTCTAACTTCTGGTGGGAGTGTAAGGAAAAGCACTACAGCAAGAATTTCTTCCATATGCATTTTTAATTATGTCATTTATTTAGTATTATTTTGCCTCATATTCAGAGCAGAAAATTATTTATAATTTGATGAATAAACAAATGCTTAAACACAAAAATCACTTTTGCAACAAAACTAAATGCTTTGGGAATGGGAAAGCCAAATTTTAATAATGGAAAAACATAACAGTCCAAGGAAAGGCTTCTTCCGCTCTAAATTTCTCAAGTCAATCAATATGATTTTTAATTATCCAAAAATGGATAGTTTTCTTAAATCCATGAACAAAATAAAGTTAAATTCAATTTTTAGTCTAACTGAACTGGCCACAGAAGTACTCATCATTAGTGCAATTACTATATGATTAAAACAAAGAAACACGTAAATAGGAAAAGAATGTAAATTTCTTATGTAAATAGAAAAATAAATAGAAGCCTACATCCAAGAGAGAAAGCTTTTTCCAGAGTGGGAACTGCCTGTGGCATATTTGGTTTTGTAATGCTGTTTGTAATAAGAACTTGTTTCTAATTTGATGTTAGGTGTCATTACATTAGAAATAATAAATATTATGCAATGCACACACTTCATATACAACATAAAAATACATATACATATGTATATATATACATACATATATATATACACATATGTATGTATGTGCCTATAAAACATACATATGTATGTACCTATACATATGTATAGGAAAATCTATCTATCTATTTATAGATATATGTAGAAGAATGATAGGTATATAAAGAGAATTCAGATTTTAAGATTGCTATTTTATCCTGTCAAGCAGATTCTCTACACAGTTTTCCTTTGGAAATAGTCCTTGAAAGCACAAATAATCTCAAATACTTCAATTTTCTTGCATACACCAAGATTAATCATTTAAATATACCAGGGAAAAATATGACTATCATGCTGCATTTCAGAATTCTAAGCAAGTCACAGAACCAAGTATTTGCTACTGAAGACAAAGGAGATTCTTAACAGGGGGTTAATTTAATCTGGAGCATTTTGTCAGTTGTTTTTCTAACACTGTAAAATTAAGAGAGAGAAATCAGAACTTTCTGAGGGCAATTTGAAGATGAATATTGAAGACTGGAAGAATTATTCACCTTCTAAAAGTATCTACCTTTCTCCATATTGATTGTAGAGAGTGATGGGGGGAAGTCAGGCAGGTGACTTGAGGAGAGATGACTCTTGAAGAGGTTTAATCTATGATTGTGGCATATTTGTTCTTATGTCTTACGAGTCTGTACTTCTAAGACAGAAAGCCGGTGAAAAGCAAAATGAAAAGTTAAAAATTAATGAAGTTTTTAAAAAGTTGTTTATGGTATAAACACAATACTGTACAGCAAGAGCAGTCAGGATTTTACAGCTGCTGCTTAGAAAACCAGGATATCCTTCTACCCTTGTGAAATGGTCCTTCAAAGTTCTAACAATAAAACTTCAGAGTGCCATTCACTGTCACATAGACTATACAGACATTCATACAGCATTAAGAAATGTTAAAACACCTTTTCCCTCCCACACTGAGAATGTGCATGAATCCTCCCCCAGTCCATGCCTGTTTAGAATACATTTTTATAGCAAGGATGCAAGCTCAATAACGTGCAGTGATTTATCTTGGGAGTACAAGCTCAAGTGTAACTGCAATGAAAGCAATACGGCAGGAGAATAAGGGATCTGGACCATCTGGGTGAAAATATGTGGCTTTGAAAAATGTTTAGAGGAAAGAAAATTGACATATATCTGGAAGTGAAAAGCTCTGAATTCAACTGAGAGTTTTGTCACTCACTTACTGGTTGACTTTATTCATGACACTGATGATTACTTTTCAGAGTCACATGGTGCCCACCTCTTTACAGTCAAGAAACCAGGGAAATGGGCTAAAACTTTATTTACTCATCTGGGGATGATGAAACAACTATTTAATAGCTGTGGAACAAGAACTGGTGGCTTCTTTGGCCATCTTTGCCTCACAAGAAGTAATTTAGACATTTTTTTCAACTAGTAATAATGTTACAGTACCACTTTCTTCACTCAGCTATGCTATTTTGGTCATGATATGAGCATAATAATAAAAATAATAGCCCTCCACCCAAAACTCAGGAGCATTATTCCCATTGAATATTCACTCAACTGAATAAAAAGGCTTTTTTTCCTTGTTTAGTGTTAACAATTTTCATATTCTTGCTCAGATAAACATAAAGTGGAAGATGAATTGTCAGTGTTTGCAAACAAGGTTAAGGGCTTTCCAGTGCTGAAACAAAAGACAGGCTTTTGTGTCTCGCTGGAAAGGTAAAGCGGAACAGATTTGTTGCTAAAACAATAAAAGTTTATTCTTCTCTCCATTCTGGTTTTTATGGTTTGTTATTGCACTGAAACTCATCCAGTGCTTACCAGGTGATAAAAAGGACAAAACTCTACTTTACTGGAAAACTGTGAAGCTTTGTTGTCACAGCTGACATCAAATAAACCTGCAAAGTGGGATATTGTCAGAGTCCCTCTGAAGACAAGAAAAATCCAGAGTTTTCTTAACAAGTAAAAAATGTTAGTTTGGTATTGTTCAAAACTCTAAGCTGAATTCTGATAGAATTTATGCTGAACTTCTGAGAAACTCACTTGAAAGTCAGTAAAATTACAACACTTTGTCTATAAACAACAGGGACTGCCTAAAGGCACCTCAGAAGGTACTGAAAGATGGGAGCCCACCAAGGGCTGGAAACAGAGCTCTCTGCTTTGCAAAGCAGCCTCTTCATTTGCAAGTCAAGCAGTTATCATGTGGTATAAAACACTTGGTGTCAGCAGCTAATGTATCAGGAATGTCAGGTCACACAGCTTACACACTCAGCAGTGCATAGTTAACATGCTTTCACTTCACCCCTGAGTCAGCCACGTCTGTTTATGATGTGTTTAAAATGATCAAATGTAGTCCAAGGGAGTTTTGTTTTGTTTTGTTTTGTTTTGTTTTTTTTTTTTTTTTTTTTTTTTTTTGGTTGTTTTTTTTCTTTTTTTTTTTTTTAATATTAGAGAATCATTCACTTAATTCAAAATTATCTTCAAAGTATCCAGGAGCTGCTCATCTCACCATGAGGGACAGCAGAGCCCTCAATTAAATCTGTTCCCCAACACACAGGTGAAACAAAGATGAGGAAAACCCAGAGTTTTTACTTCCCAATCCTATTCTCCAGCACCACCCCAAACAGCTGATCTTTCCAGGAGTAAAAATCATCTTGTGGGAAGATATATGGTAAATTTGTCCAAGTCCATCCCAGATGTATGCAGTAAGTCAAGCCAGAATTTAAAAAAATTAAATCCACCCTTAGATAAGGTGGATTTTAACTAGAAAGCCCTAAAACTTACTTTACATCTCTGAAACACTATGTCTTAGCAGAAAATCTAAGGTAAGGAAAATTGCAGTAGAAGAAAGTAGAAACTGCTTTCAGAAGGCAGCCTAAGACAATCTAATGAAAATTCATGTGGCCTTCTTCAAGTTTTTGATACCAGTGAAAGCTGAGCAGAATTTCACAGCCCAAATAAAGAGCCACAAAATTAATATCTCGCCTGAGGGAGTTCCCTGTTCCGAATACCAAAGACTCTGAAAACAATAAGCATGAAGCTGTACCCAGGTTTTACTGAAAATAAACTTACACACCACCACTTCCTCTCTCCTCTTCTGTTCCACAAAACCCAAAGTACCAGCTAAGCATATGTAGACTCACACTGCTCCCAAAATGCAAAAGAGGAGGAGGCATCCCACATAGCTGAGAATTCAGTAAAGGAGTGAGAAAGGCATAAAAGAAGAGGAAGAAACAAGGGGACCTCCGTGGATTTTCTCTGTCCCCAAATTAGGCTGGGGACTCCTGCATTGCCATGGAGGCTGGGGAGCAGGGAGAGTGGGAGAAGAGCAGCACCTCTCTGGGATCCCTGGAGCCACCCTGAGCCCCGCAGCGAGGGAAGCAGCGCCTGCCCTGCCTCTGAGCACTCACCACTGCTGAACACCACTGCTCCAGAGGTAAGATCTGCTCCTGGAGAGGACATCTCCCAGCTCACAGCTGAGCTTCTATGGCATGCTGGTCCTCTCATTTCTGGAAAAAAAAAAAAAAAAAAAAAAAAAATCAGTCAGGAATGGCGCTTCTAAAAGATGTTCACAGGCAAGACATAGAATTTGATCTAATGAATAATAAAAGTTCTTATTAGTTTTCTGTTGGATCTCCCAGATCATTTAGAGAAGCTGTGCTCAGGGAGAAAAAGGACAAAATTGTGGCCACCATTATTCTGCAGAATTTGCTAATTCTTCTGGTTGCTTCAGCAACAGATTTAATAATTTTTAAGGGAAATTTATGGATGTTGTTTCTTTTCTATATTCAAAGAGCACATAATGATCAGATACACTTTTAATGCCTTTTAGTCTACGAGAAACCCACCTGAACTTAGTTGCATTTAAAAGCAGAAAATAAAAAGAATGCTCATTAATTTATTCTGCTAAAGAAATCTGGTTTAGTTCCTTAAGCAGAGCAGCCAGAACAACAACTCATGATCAAACTTGTGAGTATTCTTCTCTACACATACACAGAACTCCTCTCAGTTAAAAATAATACTACAAATGAGATAGAATCCTTTCATGCCCTACAGGAGAAATATGACACTGATTATGGGAATTACCCATTACCAAGCTATGACAGAGTAAATACATCAAATCGAATATCCGAGAACAAGAGACACATCAAACTCTGAGGAACAGATACCTGACTAAGGGTTATAAATCAACTTACTCAATTTATTTGGCTATGTAGCAATACCCTTATGAGAGAGAAATTGTAAGAGCTCATTTGTGCCTTGAGAAATTGTGGAAGGGAATTTACAGTTCCTTATACAGCCAATCACTTCTAATGAGCAATATGCAAGGCCTGTATCTCCCTAAGCTTTCCCTGATAGTCTGGGCAGATTTTAGAGAAATTTTCTAACTCTTAGATATGCCTAAAAAATCATTCTTCCATCCAAATGCCTGCATTAATCTGTATCCACAGGTACTGTACTGTGCAGTCTCCACTCAGAGACCGTACAGAGTTACATGTTCTCCTCAGTCTCCAGATGTGACAGCAGAATGTTTCTCTTAAATTATTCCATCTTGAATGATGTAAAAAATACAACATAAATACCTCTGGATTTCTTATTTGTGCATAATGAATATAAGAATCTGCAGCTTTACCCAGACATGCTTAAGTGGCTAGAAAAGCCAACATTTGCATGCTTCTGTATCTGTTATGAAAATATGTCCCCTTTGACCTTCAGCAGTAAGATTATCCTAGAGAAGAAAGGCAAGCAGTTCAGAAAATTTCTAAAGAAAAACAATATTTTAGGAACTGTAAGTACAACAGCTCTTTACTTTTCGCTAAAGACAGAGGCAAAAAATATTCAGTGAAAAGAGCTGAAACCTTAAGAAATAGTCACAAAAAGGCAGAAATGGAGATCAATGCTGAGAAACACATCCTTTCAAGGATGGGGAATGAAACATGAAAAAAAATAGATGGAGCCTTCTGGCTCAATGTAATCAAGTCCTACAGTTAAATCTAGCAGTCCTACCTTTCTTCATCAATTACATTTCTCAGTTGTTTACCTCATTAACCATTACGAGGCATTCAGTAAGTTTCATGACCTCTAACAAACAGCCTCCAAAGATTTGATTTAATTATCAGAAAAACTTTATGATTGAGCTGAAATGCACTTCCTGTTTCAGATAATATCCTCTCATTTGATCCCATTGCCAAAATAACCCACATATTGCGTGTACTCATTTGAATTCCATGTAAATGCTTGATTTTCTAACACCTTGAAAATTACAATGAGTCTTTACAGTAAACTTATTACTCTTTTTACAGTGTTAGAGGGCTCAAATGCAACCTGAGGAGGAAAGTACTGTTCTAGAAGGCTGGTGTTTGCTATTCTACAGAGAAATTATTTGATTAATCCCTAGGGGAATGACTGAGCTAATTGGAAACTGTAAACATGAAGGAGATAACTGAGAAGTGCTAATCCATGGTATAAACAAGTAAATTTGCCAAAAGAAGTCTGAGAAATATCGTTTCATGACTGGCTGCTGAGGTGATTCAATCCTCTGTGGCAGATATGGATTGTTCCCCCTTCCTGCAGCAGGTGTTAAAGAAGCTCTTGCTGGCAATGTAGGGGAAAGACTGAAAGCTGAACAGGCTTACAAATAAAGAGGACAGCATTCTCCAGCTGCATAACTGGATATATGTTTGGAGGAAAATCACAAAGGAACTCCCTTTGTCCAGCTATTCATGTTTCAGTACACATCTTCACTGTTCTCTTTTCTCCCCACTGTCCACAGCAGTTCCCAGTCACAATTTTTGATCTTTCTGCTCTGCCCTCCATCCTCCACAGTACAGGATATGTCCTTTACCCAGGTCTTCCCTTTCTTGCTCCTAATTTGACCCATAATTGTCTTTCTGGGCCCACTCAACGTCCCAGCAGCAATCCAGATGTATTTCAGTTAGGCACTCTTCAAGCACACACAAAGTACTCTGTGTGTTAGGTCAGTGACCAAGCAGGAGAAATGAAAAGCAGGAGGTGGAGGAGAGAAGCAATGCTCAGGGAAACTGGTTGGTCAGCTAAATCAATCAGTGAAAGGGATGTACAGAGAAAACTGAGTGAAGCCAAGCTGCCTCTTTCAAGCTGTCTGAGTATACCCAGTTTCATCAAAATTCACACAAGAAATGGTCCACTGCCAGATGTCTCTGATGCACAGCTGCTCAAAATTCTGACTGTTCAAATTGGAGGAAATTTCAGCATTCTGAACATTTGTTTTCATTTTAAATCATAAGTCTTAAAAAAGTCATACATTATTAATACTTTGATCAGTTATTATTTCTTGTCATGTTTTTCCAACTTTTGAGGAGCTTCTTCTTTTTTCACCATACAAGACAATTTCACAAATTCCTGGAGAAAATACAGACGAAGAAGAGAACATTTCCTGAAAACAATATCATTTGGTCTTGATCCTGTGATTGCTTCTCATGTGAATGGCAGCCTTGCAGACACAATGGGACTGTTCTGCATGAGGTGGATTTGAGGATGAGTGATCATATGACTGTGTATACTAATAAGGAAGGATTTTCAAGGCAGCCTGAAGCACCTATGTACCTAAACCAAATAAAAATTAATTACTTGTTTCCTACATCTCTTGCATGCCTTTGAAATAGAAGTATATATATATATATATAGTATTGCCCTTTAATTAGATATCTTAATTATACCTAATAACAATTATTACAAGCATTAAAGACTGTGATACTTCTTTTCCAGACTTTTATAATCTCATATGGAAACCTTACCTAAGTTGTAAATTTTTGTTTTCCTGTAAAAGATGTATTACAAAGGAGAAAATCTGATAGTATCATCATAGAAAATTAATTCAGAAAACTGATTAAATCAATTTTAATATTCTTGAATTTCCATTCACTCATATTCTTAGGTATAAAATGTGTGGGATTTAACTGGATGGATTTTTCTTCTTTTTATCAGGCCAACGATTTTGTGTCAGTTCTTTGGCCACATCAGAATGAAATTCATCACATTTCAGAAGCCTAGAAGTTGGATATCCAAGTTCAAGCTATTCCCATTCCCCTAGCAGTCAGTAAAGAGACATAGGCTTCCCCAGAGGGCAGTTTATCTGATGTGTTCTAGACACCTATCTCAGGAAGAGATGAATTGCTGTCTGGAGATGGTATTTCTCTCCATTGACTATTGAAAGAGTGTGTAGTAACTGTCTTAGTCACTTTGTAACTTAGTTACCGTGTTGGATGCCTAAACCAGGCAGATGGATCTCTTGTTAGGTGACATTTTTACTTTTACTACATGCCAGGTTCAAAAGAGCATTACAGGCAAATCAATGTGTTTGTCTGCTGTCCCACTTTCTATATATGTACATGTGAACATCTGTTTTGGAACCTAATGAAAGTAGTTCTTCAGATTCTTTCCTCAAAGTCGTTTTTAACAATTTTTCCATATATAGTAAGTGCCAGATATCTGTTGAGATATTTTGTGCAAATGCATGCTTGCCAGTCCTTGTAAACCTGTTCTGTCATGAGTTCCCAGTCTTCACATTAAAGCAGCATAATGCCAAGGTGCATGTACATGCAAGCAAGGAATGTAATATATTACAAAGTGCCAAATAAAATAATAAATAAAAAAAAACCCTGCAAAACCTTGGGGGAAGAAAAGACAAATATATGATTTTTTAATGCAAGGGAACACAGAGTGCTAGAGGCTGAAATCTTTCAAAAGCTAGTGCACTCCAGTAAAAATGTTCAGACATGGGAAAATGAGCAACATGAGATTTTTACAGTTAAGAGACTGGAGCGAAACACCATGAGCAGTGTTTGTGGAGTAACTCATTAACTTTTTCTGCCTGTTTTGAAAGGTTATATAAATTGCAGTACTGGCCTTTCACATCTGGTGTTTAAGGTTTAGAACTCCCCTGCTCGGCTTTCATGACTCTAAAATCTTGATTACAACAGTTTTGCTACAATAAAGAGGGGAATAAAAAAATATCTGCTTCAAAGCAGCTGTAGGGGTTTATAAGCAATAGAGAAAGTAACCTGGGGAAAGATGGGAGGGGATTAAAGGGAAGGGAACTACAACATGAAATTCAGCCCTTGTCATGATTTTCAACATATAATATTCAAAGGTGAACGACACTTGTTTAACGACACTTGTTTTCTATTAGTCTTTTCTCAGCTTCATTTAGTTCTACATGTCTGAACCAGAGCTGAAAATAGTAGATGCCTACTGGCAGAACCAAAAGGCTTCTAAATCAGTAGCACTGTCATCTGCTCTGCAGCCACATATTTTCAGGCCAAGAAACACTGAAAGAAATTTAGGAAGTTTGAGGAGGAACATAAAGTTTCTCAACCTGGGGTCCTCAGAAATCAGAAAAATCAGCCTAGGTTCCAAAAAGAGGCTGGATATTTACTTCCTTTTCTGATATCTAAAACTGTTATTAACACAGCCCAAATAAAATTTGCACCTTTTGCTATGTCATCACTATATTGACTCATGTTTGTTGGAAATGTACTATACTACGCATCTTTTTCTGCAGTATTGGTGCTTCCCATATCTTTCCCAGTTTCTATTTGAAAAATTGATTTCTAAACTAATTGCTCAGCAATATTAATCCTAAAGTCCTTGAAATTTTAAAACCAGTACTTCTGCTTTTTCCATTCTACATTCATCTTGAATCTTTGTTTAGAGAAAGGAGGGAAGACTGTGTCCTGTACCAGATTGCTGAATTTATGTTATTTGTTTCACAGCTGTAGCAAATGACCACAATGGACTCTGGTGAGCCTTTGTGAGAAAAAAATGTGTTACTACATTCTCTGATGTTAAATCTTTAGGTAGGAACAGCATTTACTTTTGTTTAACTCCAAACTATCAGTTTGAATTCTGGGATGGACCCTGGAGTGTCCACAACCAATCCCAGGTTGGAATAAGCCTCCAGTGTCACGAATGTACTGACTGCTCCATCAGAATCTCTAAGAAGCACATCACTCTGAGCAGGCTTTGGGACAGATCTCAGCAGGACCTGACTGAAGTCTCCCCTCATCTGGCAGCAAAGGTCTGTGGTTTACCAGCCTGTTACACACCCTGCTTATGGCAATGCACAGTCCTGGTTTTGTCAAGTAATCTTGTGACACATAGTCACAGAGACAATAAGGCAACATGATCTCTTATGGCTCCTTCACTGATACATCAGCAGATTTCTAATTTTAGCTCCATATACACTAAAAAAAGCAATGAAAGTGGATGCCTGGCTTTCTTTATAAGTGAAATAAAAATGAAATTGTGAAATATAAGTGTAGTGCTTTTTAAGTGAAGAAAAAAAAATCACATGTGAAGCCACTGAATAATTTCAAAGAGAAAGTCAGAGGGGATTTCTAATTGTGACAATGTGAATTTGGGTACTACATGAAGGAGGAGCTTAATGGAAAGGTTTACTCATAGTGTAATATTTTTTTTATCTACTTTCTTCACATTTCCATGAACACATTTCTTGGCATGGAAAGCTTCATTTACACTTGGTTGTTCTCACTGTATGCAAATTTTTTTTTGCAACACAATTTATCTCTACAGACTGATCTCTGTGATCTTTCTGACACATTTGGAAGCAGCTGACAATGTAGTTTCTACTATCTTAGTGTCTGTGTTCTCAAACACTTTTAATTCATTTTAACAGCAATCCCTGAAATTTTCCTGCCTTGTGCTTTTATTCTCATAGATTTTATGGGTTAATTGGGTTCATATGAGCTCAGTGTTTTGATTGAAGGTCTCCAAGAAAAGTATCAAGTGTTGTAGGGAGGAATATTGATGTATCAGTAAGATGACTTCTAACAGCCAGAGAGCTAATGCCATGGGTTTTATAGTGCAATGTTCTTTTTTTATAAGCTAATAAAGGTCCTGGTCATGTATTATCATATAATATATCATAATAGATTTTTCTAAATAGCAGTATTTCTTCTAGTATCCTTGCCAAACTGTGGTGCTAATAGTTGCATTGTGCTAACATACTGGTTTTACATATTCATAGAAATTTTTTTTCAATTTAAAAATTAAATATTATGTATGTATCTCTATTTTTCTCTTGAATAAAATGGTTAATGCAAGTCTTTAACAAGTTGCTAAATTGCAGTTTTAGAATTCAGAGAAGTAGACTGGCTCCATGTCACAAATTGCCATATTTCACAGATTATTCCTCTTATTGGATGTAAGTCTGGATTTGACTAAGCAATTAAGAATTAAATCACATTTAATTTCAAAGGGTTAGGCTAAACAAGCAATTTGAGTTGCATATGACAACTATTTTGTCCTTACAGAGTTAACATTTCTGTTGTTGACATATTTTGATAATGTTAATTTGATTTTTATTTCCAGTTCATTGATGAAAATATTGAATGCTATGTAAAATATCTATTATATGTATCCACACTAGGAGCATCCCAGGTGATGATTAATCCCCATGGATGAATGTATTTTTCAATGTGTTAGTTCTTTCTTAAGTTCTTCAATATATATTGCATTAATATTGTAGGGCCCAAATATCTTCAGCAGAATGTCAGGGCAGCTAACTATATTGTCAATTATAATAATGCTTGCAGCAGCAAACAATTGGAACATTCCTATTGACTTTAGAGGCTGTGTCAGAGAAAGGTGAAAAAGAAAAAAAAGAAAAATTACAATTTTATCTATAAAAATAACGTGAATTGATTTTTTCCCCTATGAAATTATGATATGGGAAGAGGTAAGTTTAAGATTCAATTGAGAAAAAAATGTGAGTTTTCAACTCCATCACTCCCAAATTCTAAAGTTATTTGCAGCTCCATTGCTTCCTTCAGGTTAACCAGAACCATGTCCTTCCACATAAAAAAAATAACCCTTTCTTAAAGGTTATAGCCCCTAACTTAATCCTTTCATAATGCCCTTTTAACAAGAATTTTGAAGCATAGGATAACTGCTAGATAATAAGATTAGATGTGAATCCATTAGGATGTGTAATGTCTAGACCAAACCAGGGAGACACAGAAGAGGCTGTTCAAACAGACCTGACTGTCACATAAGATATTTCATGGCATTTTAGATATCCCAAATATCTTCTCTGGTTTCCAGTTGTCACTTCAAAATAATTTGTGTATTCTGGAGATGCTTTGTCACATTTACTAGCTCTGAGTCTTATAAATTGTACATTAGCTCAGGAGTCATTAGATACCTATGTCTGGACAATTGAATTGAATTCCAATGCCATTACAAGAGGAAAGATATATTGGAATTATAATTAGAAAGTTAAGCTATAAAAATGTTTATTCTCTTATCCAGATCTTGGGTTTGAATCTAATACAGACATACATATTTTCATATGTGTCTATAGTCTGCCATGTCATGAGAAATATTTCTTTTATATTTTATATAACCAAATGTCACTTGAGCATTTTATACACACCATTTTGTATCCAAACTCAAGTGAGTATGACTGTATATGAGCTCCTCAATACTGCATGCCATAAGCTTTGGAAGTCTTTATGCAGTTCTGGTTTTAGTCAACATTGCCTTCAACATGCAAAATTTAAAAAAAATTAAAATAAAATAAAATAAAATAAAATAAAATAAAATAAAATAAAATAAAATAAAATAAAATAAAATAAAATAAAATAAAATAAAATAAAATAAAATAAAATAAAATAAAGCTGTGTCTTCTCATCACAGAGGTGATTGTGGCCTAATGGGTGGAATCCCCAGGGATCAGCTTCCCAAAGGGCAGATTTCTCAAAAGGAGCCATGGTATAAAGAACCTCAGGTTCCAAACCACCAACCAGGTAAGTCTGCATTCCTTAAGCAGAGAATATGACCAAGCTGCATCAGAATAAGTGGTGTACTGCTGGTTTCACATGCTTACATTATGTTCTCAACATTTTCAACATGAGTTGGGCCAGGTCAAGTCCTGCTGTTTATATCAAGCCAAAGAAATCAGTGAGCTTCATTTCATTTTCAGTTGGCAAGAGAAGAGATGGAGCTACCAATGTGGGACACATAAACTACAAGGTATTTATGTACCAATCTCGATGGGATTTGGATCAGGCAGTGAATTTCATGCCCTGCTTTTCTTAAGAAAATTATGTTATATCTGCCTTCACAGAAAACATGGAGTCATGGAATAATTCATTTTGGAAAGGCCCTCTGTATGTCACATTATCCTATCCCCTCTCTCAAAGCAGCACTAATTAGATCAGGGACTCTTCTCCTCTAGGGCTCAGTGAGGGATTTTTCAGTGGCTTTCAGAACACCAGGATAGCTCCCTGTACTTCTAAAAGAAGCTTCCACTCACTGAAAAGAAAAGTAAAAATAACCACCCCTGAAATTTTACCTTCATAAAAATTACCAAGACTAATTCATTAGTGGATTACACTAATTATTATACCAAGGAATTACATCCATGAAGTCTCTAACCTTATTGCATATTATCACATCTGCTGCCCTTTCAACGATGCACTTGAATTAATCTCTGGATAACAGGTTCACATGTCCTTAATTGAAACTAATGACTAAATAAAAAAAGATCAAAGATCTTTATATTCTTTCATAATAATAAAAAAAAATTAAAGAAAAAAAAAAGCAAAAAATCTTCACCAAGTGTCTAAAGAGGCATATAACTATCCTTGGAAGAATTCCAAGACATCACATGTGAAGGGGAGGCAAGAATGTGAAGGGGAGGTAAAAAAATACTTTTTTTTCAAAGGAAAGTGCAGAATTTGGAAATGGCATTAGGCCAGGGTCGGCCACACCTACAGATGCTGGAGAATAATTTTACAATAACTCTGCTGAACTAGAGTATAAAGCCATTCCTCAAAGGAGATCCTAATCAAGACCTTATAAATTAAAGATTATACAGGATACAACCTGAGAGTGTGTTTGTTGGTTTGGTGCAGGAAGAGCACCTACATTACAAACATATAAATTGTATCCTTTGAATCCTTGACCTTTAGCTTCCTTCACCAGTGAAAAACAATTTTTCTGCAGCAGTTTAAAAATCTCTGCTTCCCAATAGGTCAGCAATGCCCTTAACTTTAATCTAATACATATAAGCATTCAACTCAGATGGCAGCTTTTAAATTTTTGGTTATTCAAGCTTTCCTATTTAAAACAAAATTCAATTTCTTTAATTAAATATCACTAGTGGAATTCTTCATATCACCCTTTTAGTTTTTTTCTATAGATTTGTCTTGATCAAGGACCTTCATATCTATCATCTATCTATCTATCTATCTATCTATCTATCTATCTATCTATCTATCTATCTCTATCTATCTCCTTAATTACTCCTTAAGAAAATAAACATGAAAAACGATTTAAACTCAGTAACAGGAAGTAGAAAATGGATGTTTATGATCCCACTGGAATTCTGTAGACTGATACATATGATATGTATGATGCTTACAAGATTACTGACCTCAACTAACATGGTAATGACACTTTTATGGGTCCCCAGTGGTGTCCTTGAAAGTATTGATATGCTAACCAAAACACAAAGTTTTAAAAATAAAGACATAAAACAGCTTCCACTGTGCCACCTCTCCTTTGGACAGATTTTCTGAGTTGTGGACTGCAGTGTTGCAAATTATTGTGTTTATCTTGTGGGGAAATCAGGAAAACTATTAATAACACTTCAGTAATAGAAGAGCCAGACAAAATCCATTATTCATTCATACATGTGAAGTCACTAAAACATCCTTAACTCATATTTACAGTGTTTGCTAATTTCTTGTATGTCTTCTGTTTCCTGGATGTTTTAATGCATATTTTTAAATTAATATTGCAGACTAGAACTGCAGCTGAATGAAATGGTTGTGTGTGTATATATTCTCAGGAACAGGTCCCAGTCTTTGTCTCAGGTTTGGTTTGATTTTTCTCCATGGGTGTTGTTTTTAAAAAAATAGCTGCTGAGTCAGACTCACTACTACTAAACCATGGCTAAGTCAGTAAAGTTACAACAATAATAAAAGTTGTCTGTTAAAGTATTAAAGATTTTCCAGGATACTGTTAGACTTACACATGGTGTATATTTTCATGGCCTGTTTTTTTCCTAATTCCTCAACAATCGTTCCCAAATGTTTACAATCCAGAGATCTGAAGGAAACCCAACTATTACAATGAGTGAGATGTATATTACCAGGAAAATTTTCTGAAAACAAGGAATTTTTTTCTGGCATATCCAATGTCTGGTTCACCATGTAATTGACGTTGAGCTACAAAGTATAAAGCAATTCAAGGCTCAGTTTTACATTTATTTACAGGACCCTCCTTTTCAGCATGAAAACGTTTTGCAGTGCAGATTGTGAATTTAGCAAAGCAAACTCCAGCCTGCACAGGTGACAGCTGAGAAAATGTGCTGTGTGTGAATTTGTGCAGCTTTCACTCTGCTAAGTGACCTCAGAATATGCAGGGTCACATAAAAACTCATTCATATGAATGAAAACCTGAGGAGAGATCCAGACTTAGATGGGTACAGACACAGGGACAAATTTCCACGTGATAAATTCGGATTTCCCTCAGGTCTCACGTGAAAACTGTCTGACTGTCATTTTCCAGCAAAGCACATGGCAGACAAACTCATGTAAATGCTACAAGCACAAGCAATTACAGCAGAGTGCTAAAGGCTTCTGAAATTTCTTACCTCACTCTCCCCTCCTATAACTCCTCTCTGTGCCTGTGCTCACAGGCATCTGTGGAATTTGGGTTATCCCTACACTGCATTGAAACAAGATTCTTTGGGTTCTTGATTAAAGATGAATGTCAGGCACATGGACATTTTGCAGATCCAAAGCTCCTGACACATCTGCATTTCTATGTGTGTGTGTGTATATGTAATTTTACTGGATGTGTCTGTGTCCTCAGACTTGCTTACCAGCTTAGGAGATAATTTGGAATTGAATTGAGAGGTTCAAGGTCTGGTAAATCAATTTCAGTTCCTAACTTACCAGTGTGTGACTCTGAAACAGCTGCTGGTAGAACAGATGGATTTGGCCTAAAATGTTTCTAGAATATGACTGGTCCTAAGACTAGAAGTAATGGAAAAATTACAGGCAAACAAGCTATGTAACAAAGAGTGTAACAACATTTCCAAGGGTAAGTAAAGATGGGAGACAAAATATTCAACATATTGCTTATATTATCAAAAGACTACTCAGCTGCTCACCTATCTAAATGATATTGATGGAGGTATTTGCTACTCCACTATTGCAAATATTTTTTGTGTCTAGTCAGTTTTGTCAGGCATTAAATAACATTCCCATTCTCATTTTCAAGAACTATGTCGAATCTTTGTTTACATAATGCTTCCTTTGTTGACTTTTAACAATTATGTGCCATTGACAATTGTTTATTGTTTTTTAATTAGGAGGTGGATTATTCCCATGTTTTAATGATTACTGCTCAACAACTTGACAGAAATGTTATTCCCAAAACAACCAAGCACAAATTGGATTTGATTTATTTCACTTAATCTTGTTATGATTGTATTATAAGCTCTCCAAATTATAATTTTTTTATTAATTGCAATATCTCACAGTTTCAGCTCAGCAATGTATACCATAGGAAACAAATATAAAATGTTCATGCTGCTGAATTTCCTCTGTAAGAAAAAAAAATACGGTAAAGTCATCAGCACTGACTGCAGAGATGATTTTCAGTTAGTAAATATGAAGCATCCATTTACAGAATGCAAGAAAATACAATCATGCAGGGCATTAGAAGTGCCATCTGGTAAGAGCATTCTCAGTATTAGATATAAAATTTGAAACTAAAACTTATTGATAATGGACAACTTATAAGTGCTGATTTTTATGTAGAGAAGAGCATGGCATCCACCCTCATTAGCCAATACAAACACTTATTTTTTCCATGAAATATTGATGATCACTAAAATAATAATGAGGAAGAACTGCACAAGCTAAAATTTGCATGAGCTAGAGCAGTAGCCATTTTCAAGTGCAGTATTTCACACAACAAAAAAATTTAGATTAAAATACATATTGCACATAGATCAGGTGACAATTGGCTGCATGTAAATTGATTATCTCCTGTGCATTACTGACAATATATATATTTTAATATAAACTGTCTATGGGAAGGATGTTTATGTTATGGTTATCCTTTAAAAAATAAAGCTGGTCAAAATAAAGAAATATAAAAGAAAAAATTGAAAGAAATATTAAAATACAGAGTCGAGGGTGGGGAAAAGCACTGAAAGGTCCAGTTTTTCAAAATTTTATTGTCTTTTGGGATTTGGAATTCATAGCAAATTTAAATGGAAGACTTTGGGTATTGTGAGCCTGGGGAGTCTATGCTGAAAATATTGCCAGTATTGGATTGAGAAATGCCAGAGCTGATTCCTGCCTGGCTGGGCTGAGCCAGCAGGGAACAGAGCAGGGCTGTGGCAGAACATTGCCCATCCTTTGTCAGGAGACTTTTGAGAGCAGCATAATTTCCTCAGATGTTATACTTTGTTGACTCAGCCATTTCTGACAGAATGATGCTGAAACTGGAAATTTATATCCCCATCCATGAATCACCTCTTGATTCCATCTAAAGCATTTGAGGAATCTGCTTCACTCCCCTGTGGTGATTCTGGAGGTCATGCACAACAGCTTCCCTCACTCCTAGCAGCTTCCTAGAGTTAGAAAAAAAGTAATTTTAAGGAAGAAATAGAATTTCTAAAACATGAAAAAGGCTTTTAGGGATGTTCACATACCTGAGGGATGACACTGTGCATTAATACTTCAAGCTAACATAACACAGTGTGCAGCAAAACATGATTTAAGACAAATCAGTAAGACAAGTGAAATTTTCACCTCTCTTTTTGAAGATTTTGTGCCTTTATAATAAGAAAATATTTTGTACTACAGTTGTTCTAAGTTATCTTCTTACTGAATGCAATCCAATTTTTTTTTTTTTCCAAAAGCATTTCTGCAAGATGTTGAGGACCTTCTCAGGGTTTGAGTCCCTAATTTACTTAGGCCATCTAGAAATTTCATCTCAGGAGATTAAAACTCCTAACAAATTACTCAATGTTATTTAAGTTCTCTTCTAGTGATTCTCCATCCACTCCCCAAAGTTTTATCCAGATGATGTTTTTTCAAGGAAAAATCTTCTATAGACATGTTATTAACCCTTTTGGCCTGGAATTTGTTTCACATTTCTGACTTAAAACTTAAATACACTCCTTAAATCTAATTTTAAAATCTTCCACATTTCCTACTGCTCCTTCCCTTTGTAAAAAGGATACAGTTCATTGTATGAGTGATGGTTCAATAGTTTTCAAAGAGATTGTGAGATATTAAGAAGTCAGGAATATCGTTAGTGAGCATCAGCAGTGACAGAGAAGCAGTCCTGACTTTTCATCTATATTTCTACTGCCTTTGATATAAATCATAAAACTCACATTCACTTTGGAAGTAACTGGACTAGACTATTAATATGGACCTATTTCTTCCAGGAATATGGAGTCAGAGCACCAAGGTTTAATCCTACATACGCTAGAAACTGGATGAAGAAATGCTGTTAAGAGAAGACTAATGTAATTTTGAGACTATTTCTTTTCAGTAAAAAAAGTAATAAAAAGAAGTAATAAAAATGAATGGCTCTCCTATTTACACATATGAAAAAAATTGTGTGTAATATTGTTAGGTATCAGGAACGGGAAAATGGAAGATAAAAATGAATTGCCAAGGATTTAGGCAATTTAGGTTTTGGGAGACAGATTTGGGTTCCTAAATCTTTCTCATGAAAATGTGCAAATGAGCAGCAAATCAGCAAAAAAATGTTATATTCTTTTTCAAAATGATCAATTTTTCCATCACAATTTTTTATCCTCCTCTTCTTTAATGTTGCATATCCCTCTAACACCTTCTTTCCACATATAAACAGATAAGTTTTAGGTAACCAAATTTATTCAAATAACATCTAATAATATTACACACATTCCATATATATATTTGTTCTGTATGTCTATGTGATGTATATTCTTATGAATCTACCAAAATATGATGTCAATGATAATGGAAAGGTAGCTCATTAATCACATCATCTGCCTAGTAACATTAATCCATAGTCTAATTACATATATTGCATCTGTCTACACAATAGTTTCAGAGCACCAAATATACTAAAAAAATCCATATTCTTTATTCTTAAATTAAAATAAAAAGGATTAAAACATATTGATAAAGTAGTTGATGTTTTCAATTACGTAACCAGATATTGCTGTGTCAGGAAAATGTATCATATATTTAATTTTCTAGGATGTTGAATCCAGTTGAGCTTCTTATTATAAGTGATTAAGATAGGCCTCAAGCTTCAGAAAATTAGGGATCTTTTGTTTCTTGACAGGGCCTGATTGTTCATAACTTCAGTGTATTTATGAAGATCAAATTGTTCTTCTTTTTCAAACTCTTCTTTTTCTTAAGCTGAAAGAAGCTGGGCACTTTTAATTTCCCTTTGTGAGGCAGCTCTTCCCCTTTGTTCATCCCCTGCTGCAACATCTTCCAGTGTCAATGTCCTCTTGAAGTCAGCCAGAACTGGCACAGTGCTGCATAAAAGATCTCAGTAGTGGCTTTGTCCACTACATTTTCCTCTATTTCTTTACAGTTCCATTCCTGATAGATGCTATGGACATAACTGTTTGTGAATGGTCACATCTCATTAGTGGTTTATTGATGCCTCTAGATCACATATGATCACCAGTGGATAAGGTGGCCATTTCTAATAACAATTTGTCCTATTTAATATTACTTGCAAGATCTTCCATTTTTAATGGCATAGTTTTTTATAGCATAGCTAAATAGATCAAGTCATTGTTATTCTGAAGGAATAGATATGGTTCCACTCAAAAAAATTGACAAAATCATTAAGAATATTTTCAATTAGGCTTGTGATTTCTTATATCTGTTCAATTTCCTTTTGCATTCAGACATGGACATTACCATAGCCCTTAATCTGCCTGAATGCAATCATCTAAATACATTTATTTTGCCAAGTAATTCACTGTGATTATCAACATATATGTGTTGGATAATTCCTGGAGTTTCTGTAATGGGTGAAAATAATATTTTTTTCCTTAAGATGAGAGGCAGATGAATTTCTGTATGTAGCTCAGAGGATGAGAGTTATAAAAGATAGTGGGGGCCATGTAAGGCTTAAGTTCCTCAAAAATTTTTTTCTCACAGTCATTTACCATTATTACCATTTACCAACTACTTTGATCTTCGTAAATCCCTTTCTTACATGTTCTGTATAATCTCATCCCAGTGCCCAGTGCATCTATCACACCCTTTTAACAGCATGTTATAAAAGTTCTATCATGGAACAACATTTACACTATTGATGCTTTTTGTCCAAAAACCCCAGTGCTGCCAGATGTGCCCCAGAAGCAGTTTAGGTGAAGAATTACAAAATGTGGATACACACAGTCTGCTCTGGATTAAGCAGCTCTGAATTATGTAAACAGAAGCAGCTCCTCAGCACGTAGTCTGAGGGACAAGGATCATGCTAGAATTACACCTTTATCAACTTTTACGTTTTGTCATTGTCCAGATAGCAGCAATGTCTGTCTTGATTTGCACATCTCTATCAGACATCTAACCTTCTGACCCATGATCCACATCCTTATCAAAGATTAAAATTATTCTTATGGTTCTATGCCCTTTTAAAGTTAACATTAGCTTTTGTCTTACCCGTACTGCATTGCAAATTCCACTGTGGCCTTCTTTTGAATACGGTGGGTAAAGATCCCTTTATCATTTGTGCTAATTTCTTTGCAAGGTCTAATAGAGTTATAAGTCATTATTACTTCATCTTAATTTTTCAAGAACTTTAATATATAACTACCTACTCTGATTTCCCTTTATATTTTCCAGGAGGCTTTTTAAGGTTTCATTTTCATACAGTGTCTATTCTTTATTTCATGTCAGTCATCCTTATTTTTTCAGTCCCTTACTATTGAAAACCTTATTTACAGGTGCATTTTGTGTTTATTATTTCAAATATTTAAACACAGACAATCCATGCTTTTTGAGCACAAGTTATTTTATTTCTCCAAGTGATGTTCATCTATACGACCCATCTGCCTATTAGAACTATACACAAAATACTACTCCTTGCATTTTTTAAAAGACTGTTGGAGAAATCTGTCAACTTTGATGTTAAGAAACGTGTTGGATCTGCTTTCAGCAGTATAATTTGTTCTTTACAAAGTCAACTATGTTAGTAGGTAATTATTTTAAGCACTTTAAGTTGCTTGTGGTAGAGTCATCATGCTGCAAATATGTCTTCACACATATAAGGAACATTGAGGAGGCTACAGCAGAATTCCAACCTCTCTTCCATTCTTGAATGAATATTGACTTAAACTGATTTATTTCACCCATGCTGTCATTTTTTTAAAGTTAGCTGCATAATTAAAGTGTGATGGAATCTTTCACTGTTTCTTTGGTTTTGTGTTTTTCTTCTTACTTTTCTTTAGACTGTCTTCTTAATTCTCTTCTTCATCTTTGTAAAATGTGTCTGTTATTTCTATTTTATCTCACTTATATCTATTACTATTCATCGACTACTAGTCATGAAAGTGTCTCCATTTTGCTCATTAGTGATAAAACACATAGCAAAAAATATTTTCATTATCCCATAGCTCTTATTCATCAAAAATATACGACTAATGAAAAAATTTGGTGTCTTTTGAGGAAGAAGAAGAAAAAGAGATAAAGGAGTCATCTTACACTTTATAAACACTTTAATTTCAGGTGTGTAATTAAAATATATATTGTATCAATCATCTCATATTTCTTCAGTCTTGTAATTCATGCAGTAAATCAGACAAATTTCACATTTTTCTAAACCATCCTCTGCTATTTCTTGTGTATCCTTCTCATTGATCCACATTGGCCCGATTAGGAATTTTCAGAACCTCTTAGCATGTTACAGAATATGTTAATTATGTGTTGAAAAGAAGGGTAGAAATCAAAACCTACTGCCATCTGTCATCTTTGTTTCCCCCACTCTTTCTTCTTCATTCATGATTTTGCCTGTGTGAGACTTTCAACATATTTTGGAACCCCTTCCATCTGTAAGTAAAAAGAGAAAAAAATTTTTAATTGATAGAGCTGATCCTTGCCTTTTTATTTGGGATATTATCTAGGAAGAAACGTTAAACAATACATTCATTTTGCTTGGACTCAAAGGCATGGCCCCCAGAGGTATCAAGTACAGCATCAAACTGAAAATGTAAAAAGACATGTATGAAAGATAAGATTTCTGACCATCAGGTCCTCCTGTATTGCAATCCACTAGGAACTGAAAGTCTTTCACAAAGGGAGAGATCCTGGCAGTAAGAGAAGGAGGGGACATCACTCATCAAACCTTATTCTGCAGTGATGCTGCTCATGGATACTACTCAGAGCCTTTAAGGATGCCTCCAGGAATGGAGTTGGCCCAGCCACTTAATTCCAATATCCCCTCTACTTCCCCACTATGAAGCTACTTCTGTACATCTGAAATATTCCAAACACTCACTCAAGGGCTGCAGGTTCTCTTCTTACCCCAGTTCAGGGAGAATAGTTTATTTCCCAGGCACAACACACTCTGTCTTTCTCTGTGTACTTCACCATGATCTGAGTAGCAATCTCTTTTCCTGAAGCTGCAAACAGGGGAAGGATTGGGGTACAAGAGTCAGAGGTGAAAGGGATATCAGAGGTGAAAGAGATATTGCATCTTTTTCCATCAGCATAAAAACAGATATCAAAGTCTACATATGCCCTAACCTTGAATACAGAACACCCAAGGAAAAGCAGTAAAACACCCTTCAGTGGGAGTCCTTGAGAGGACCTTCTTGCCTACAGGTATTAAATGTCTGAAGTCAGAAAGCATCTATTGAGGAAGACCTCCTGTTCTGAGAAAAATCATCTAATAGGTTACATAGGCATGACTCAAGGTGATATAGTCACTCACTGGATTGGGAGTATGACTAAATGCTAATGGAGGCTTTTCAACACAGGGATGAATCATCTGCCCAGAACTGGGCATCTAAAATTTAGACATCTGAATATAAAAAAATTACCCAAGACACCACTGAGATTCATGGGATAAAAAAATCTTTCCATAATGCAATTCATTTTAAGATAACATCTAACTGCAGCAGACAACACCCATACTTGCTTTCTGGACTATGAAAGGAGCTTACATTGACTAAATTAGGTTCAGATATATAAGTATCACATACCTAAAACTGTGTGTCCTAATCTAGAGGAGATGCATCCACTGCCTCACAGAACTTGAGATATGAAACAGAGATGTCTGTGGCAGGGCCTTTGTCCCCACTCAGTGGGAATGTGCGTGTTTCTCACCACTGACAATGGGATAAATAGAAGGTGATTATGCTTCTAGATCAGACCTCTGATTTAAGCACTTCAGGGTAGGACTAAATATACCTTGAACATTACCTTTGGCAATGCACAAACTGACATAAAGCAAAGGCTGAAGTAGCAGAAGTGACAAGTCTGAACTGGAACCCTCAGTTCTGTATGCACTAATGAAAGACATTTGTGCCTTAGAGAGGAGTTCTAAATATCTTGTAATAAAGGAAATAAATAATCTATGTATGGTTTATCAAATTAGTTCTTAGCACAAAAGTATGTCTCTCTAGCCAAGACCAATTCAAAGGTCACCCCTATTCCCACAAGAATATCTTCTGCTATACTACAGACTAGTAAAATCATTTCCTTTTCAGCTTTATGAAATTACCCTTCTTTTGCCTTTCTTCTTATTCTAATCCTGTTCACAGGTTGCTGTCAAAGACATTTACCTGAGATTTGTATTTGGACTTGTTCAGGCTAAAAAGAAAACTACAATTTCCTTTCCAAATGGATGGAGAAGGGTTCCAACCTCTGTTTTTAATATGAGAGGTGCACAGTGGGCTTGGAATGAATATCACCAGGTCTTTTGCACTGAAGTCAGTCCTAAGAGTAGTCTGAAGGGCTGATGAAACTGTGAAAATGGTGCAAGAGTGGACATGTGTTCAGAGTAACTAGAACATACAGGCAAGAAAGATTCAAAGTTCTCCTAAATGAGCATCCAACTCCTAATGTCACAATAATGAGTTTCATTGAGAAGTGAGTTGGCTGCTTTGGTATGGTCCATCTCAGCTCTCACAGTGTGGGTTGCTTCATCCCACGCTGCTGCCACAAGAAAGTGAGCTGGAGCAGGCAGATATTGAAATGCTACGAATGGGAAAGCCTTGGATAAAGCAGCTGCCATATGTGCTAAGCAAGCATCGGTAAAGAGTGCAACTCTTTCAAAACAGGGCTCGGTGTTTCAGGTTTTTCCAGCTTCACATTGTTTTATGTGACAGAATGCCTTTAATTAGGTTAGCAAAGGCTGAGATAATGTCTATGTTTGGCAAATGTGCTCTGCAATGGCCCGAGGGCTTCTCTGTGGTGCCGAGTAGCTTCAGTTCCTGAGAATGCTGGAGACTGCAGACTGAAACCTCTATCCTAGGCAAATGATGATTGCATCATTAGTAAGCAGCTAAGGACGTTCTCTTTTATCTTAACTGGATCATGGCTTTTTTGAAGGTTTTATACTCTTTTATTTTCTCCCACTTGTCAGTTAAAGTACTGAAAAACAGACTTCTGTGTGTATTTGGGGGCTCTTGAGCACCTCCTCCCAAGAAAGCAAATACAGAAGTCTAGTAAATGTGTTTTCCTTGGAGGACTCATAAATAAAATATCCAACTGTGTTCCTGAAGAAGATGGCTTTCCTCATGCACAAAAAATTCCAGCTGTGGGGTTTTTCTTGCTGCATGTACTCACATTTCCTCATGCAGACAGTGCAATGTTTTCAGGAAGCAGATTAAAGCAGCAAAAGTAAGAAATGAAAACTAACATAACTCAACATGTTTGGTTTGTTTGGGGGGTTTTTTGTTTTGGTGTTTTTGTTTTATTTTGGCCTATAAAATCTTGCTCTCTTCTCCCTTGTTTTCATTTTGACTGTTTGGAAAAATACCTGTGATTCATGCAGTTTTAAAGAATAATTTCTTTTCCATGTTAGATCACATAAGAATCCCAGATCATCCATACTTTTTAAGGTATGTGAACTGCATTTGACTTTAAATAGCAGTATTCAACCATCTAAAGTTATGTACCTGCCAAAATGTTCTACTGAGTCAGACTAAGTCAGAAGAAGCATAAGCCTTTAATAAACTTTTCAATTTAGCACAGGAAAAAAAAATGTATGCATAAAAAAAACCACAGTCACGCCATCACCTTGATATGATGGATTCATTCTCTATGAAGAGCAGCAGAAAAAAAGTCTTTCACAAATCTTCCACATGCCAGGGCTGGTTGTAAAGTTAAATTATGAAGCTTTGTCTATGTTGCTAAATCAATTAGACATTTTGACATTCATGTTAATGAGAATAGAAACTAGTTTTGGAGAATTATAAGATCCTTTACCTATGTGTTCACCACACTGAATGCATGGCAAGGAAGGCATTAAAAACCTTTGCAATCAATATGAAATAATGAATTCTAGACTGTTAAAGGATGCTTCTCTTTTCTTACCAAGGCCTTACTCAGAGGACCTTTTAGTACTGCCTGTTTTCTTTTCACCAATATTCTATAAAGCCTGTTGTATCAGTGACATGAAAAATTAGTGAATTAATTGAAAATGGCTTTCTTTATCTTTAAGCCTTAAAAGTGTGTTATACAACTGAAGACTTGTTTCTTGATTTCCTCTAGGGCTAAATAGGATATCAGGTGATAAAAACTCTCATTCTAAAACTCAAGAGGCTATAGAAAAATAAATATTTTAACTCATACAGAGAAATTCTTGCACTGGACCAAGATCATTATAACAGCAAGGGGAAAAAAATCATTTTTAGTTTAAAAAAACTATGATAAGAAATTTTAAATTTGTTGCATCATTCTGCTGTTTAATAATTCCGTTCCACCTTTTTCTCTGCTGAGGTGTGGTATGAGAGAGCTCTGATGCAACTGTAGGGTTAGGGCTGAGCATTATCAATCTCTACCAGCTGATAAGAGCAGTAGTCCCTAAATTGTCTCAAACCTTCATGTTTCCTAGACCTCTCATTCCCAGTAATCCATTTCACAGGACCCATCATGCTACAATGCATTCCCTTCACTTCCCATACCTTGTACCTAGTATTCCTTTGGGGTCTGAAATGCACAACTGGTGAGACAAGTTCAGCTGAAAGTTAAAGCAGAGTGCTAAAGATCAAATAGGCAGCTGCAGAAGCTGCTGCATCTTACACTATCACTCTACCAAAGCCACAAAAAGTACAATCAACCACCTCACATCCATCATACAGGAGAACAGAGGCATTTTGAAATCCATATGGAAAAGAGCAGGCTGCCTCTTGTAAAATGCATATGGATAATTGTCATATGGCAGGTGGTACATGGCAATTGTAGAAGGAGATTTGGAAACATTCAGTTTTGAGGTTCAGACCTAGGATCAAACTTCCTTAAGGCAGATAAATTACTCATCTCTTACACTGATTGTTTCCAAACTTTATCCCCAAATCAGCATCCTCTTAAACCTTTTCTTTCTTTATTGGAACGACTATTTTATAATTTTTAAGCAAATGATTGTGTTGAAAGCACCCTTAGGAGATATGGAAGAGTGAACAGAACATAGGTGAGATCAAAAGGGTTGTTTAACAAGACCTGACTGAGGTTGAATGGCAAATATTTCACATGGATTCCTGAGTTTGCAATGAAGATAAGTGGGAGTGCATGTATATGAAATATTCCCTTAAGATGAGAGTCAATATTACATTAACATCATTAACATTCAGATGATGCACACAGTTTAAGAACATTTTGAAAACCGTGTAACACAGTTAACCCTTATTGCTGCAGTATAATGTTGCCCTTTAACTTCCAAGAATAATTTAGAAATAATTTGTTATACAGAATTCAATTATGTGGGGTTTTTTTTTCTTTCTTTAATACTTTTTTTTTTTTTTTGTTATGTATGAGACATGAAGGATCTTAAGCTCTTCTTTCTAAGATGGATTAAAGCAGCCCTTAATTTTATATTGTTTCACTCCAGTGTAGTATCAGCATTTTAAGGATAAAGATATCCATAGCAAATTAAATTTTGCTTAAGTATAGTCAACCTTGTGTTACAAATGAGAGATTTTTATCATAAGACAAAAGAATAGTAATAGTAATAAAAAAATCTTAGAAATTACTAAGAATGCTTTAAGGGTAATTAGAGCCTAATTAGAAATAAAGATGTTATCGGTGTGATAATAGTTACCATTTTATTCATGCCAGTGCATAATTTCTCTCAGTGATACAATGTGGTTCTATCCTGAAAGCAGGCACTCATAACTCATTACTCACAGCAGTTAGTGGTTGAATTAGTAAAATAACTGTGTTTTGTTTTCGGTAACTAGTTGTCTTCTAAGTACTGATCTGATCATTTAAATTAATCATGGAGAATATTTATGAAAATTAGCATCAGTTGCCAGAAAGTTAATTAAAAGAAATAATTTACATTTGAAATAAAATGTTAACTTCATAAAACCAACTTGATGTGATAAAAACTACTGATGTTAGGGAATAAAATAGGAAAAATAATTACAGGAAAAAATATTTAAAAATACTTGGGATAATGAGGAAAGAGTAATACATTCCTCTTTCAGTTTTTTCATTCAAAACTAGTCTACAGATATCATAGCTGCTTTTTTTTAATTGTCTTTAGTTAACACAAGTTTACCAAAACAATACATTTTTCAAATTAGATAGTTTTAAATTATATCTTGAATGTCAACATATTAGTACTTAATGTTCTTATTAATCTATTAACCATAGGAGATTGACAATATTTGCTTACAACATGAGGGATTGTGAAACTTAATTACGACTTTTTAAATTATCAAGGATTTAGGAACAATCATGAAACCACCAAAGAGAGACCAGTCACTTAGTCTTTCAAGGGGCCATTTGCAAACATGGTAAATAGATTCCTGATTGCATCCAGAAGGTGTTTATTTCCTTTTTTTCTTGTTTTCATTAAAATGCTAGAAACAAATTAACATTTTTTGGCCAATAAATTTGGCTTTAAATATAATAAAAAAAGCTCACAGTTAATTTTTTTTTTTTTTCTCTTTGATAATAAGCACTAGGAAATCAAATTTGTTCACTTGTTAGTAAATGTTCAAATACCACAAGAAAATATTCTTGGTAATACAACAGATGTTGAAAGGACTAAACAACTGTTGCTCATTTTTCTAGTCATGATTACCCATTTTTAGTGTAATCTGTATGCATTCTTCTGAGAAAAATATCAGCAAGTCAAGCCCATTTTAAAAATCCCAGTTTATGCCCTAAAAGTAAGTGTAAAGCCATCAGCTAAGAAGTCTTCTAATTCTGAAAGTTTCAGATCCACATCATGTGTATCAGGTTTTTCCTTCTAGCAACAGAGAGACAATCCTCCAAAAGTCATGCAAATTTCACGTTATGTGACTTCACATTTCAGTTTGGTTATTTTGCAAGAGAGCATGTGGGGTTTTGGGTGATTTTTAATAAACTACATGAATATTACTTTAGTTGCTATTCTCTAAATCATGTACTTCATAAAGATTTAAATTACAGTCTTGTTAAAGTTCCAATCGAGCTCCCCTGAAGAAGGAGCTTTGCTTTACTTGAAATGGATAGTCATGGGTAACTATTTCTCTCATGTCTGAGAAATAAGACTGGGGATTACAATTCAGAGATTGCACTGCTTCAAGCTCAGACTCCACCACAGTTCCAGCTGGCTGCTTCCAATAACAGTTCCATCTCCCAGTCACACCAGGCTGCAGGGCAGACTAAACCAAAGCAGACAGCTGTACTGTAAACATCTAGAGCTGGACCAGATTCCTAAATTCACTTTAGAGTCAGTGGAATGAAGCAGGACTTTTTAAGCCATGATTCACATCTATTTAAGAGAAATGTGTTCAGAGTTCAGGTGTGTCTTGGTCCAGATTCCTGAATCTTTAGAAAATCCACTCTTCTACCATTTTGATTCAACAACCTCATCTTTCTCCCAGACACAACAAAAGAAGAAACTTACATAATAATAACTTCTCAAAACATCCTGCCATTTGCAAGAAGATATTTTGGGTGTTATTCTAGTGGTTTCTATCTAGGATTTTAGATTAAATTGTTCAAACCCCAAATTTTTCAGTCTGACCTCTCAGGGGAGGTGCCTCAATCTTCTTTTCAACTTTGTGATCACCTCTGGACTTGCTCCAGCAGCTCCTTGTTAACAACAGTTCTTCCTTGTGTTGAAGGCATCAGAACGGTGTTCCATACTCCAGTGGGGTCCCATGAGAGCAGAGAAGAGGAGAAGAATCACCTCCTTTGACCTGCAACCACACACTGATGGCACATGTTACATTTTTCTTAAAAAAAAAAAAAAAAAAAAAAAAAAAAAAAAAAAACAAACAAAAATATATATATATATATGTATGTAAAACATTACATATTTTGAATAAATAATCCTCAAAATACCACTTAATAATCATACAGACCTGGTCTGAGACACCATCCCTTTTATTTATCCAGAAAAGACATCACAGACTTTAGAATGTCTTTTTGTCAGGCTAGTTTCTTGGGGAGCTCTTGGCCACTGTCATCCCTGTCCATTAACAGGTATAAGCCACAAAGAGTGCCAAGTCTTTTAGGGTCCCAGGCCAGAGATTTCTACACATCTACATCTACAGCTGTCAAAGGTGACCAAATATTCTCATTATTTGCTCATCAACAGTGACCATTTATTTCTTCATACAGAGTTACATATGCTTTTGTGAGAGCATTTGTCCTTAAGTACCACTAACCTATTTTTAGTAGTAGGCTTTTCAATGCAAGTTGCAAATTTATTCTTGGCTTTACAGTAATAACATTGACTTGAATATTTTAAAAGCCTCTAAGTAACTAGGGGAATGTATTTGAGAGTGTTTATGACCTTGAATGATGGAAATATTTCAATCAAAATTTTAGGATAAGCTTGGACAGTCAATTTCCAGGAAAAGTGACCTTTTAACAATGCTTCCACTTAATCAACTGTAATTATTCTTCCAAGTGCTTTATCAGATAATACTTCTGTGGCCATCTCCTACCTTTTGTTCAGAATGTGACTCTCTGAGCAAGATGGTTTGATGCCAAATTGACATCAGGAAGATACAGAGGGACTCTTCCAACCCACTACTCTTGATATAAAAGAACTAAATGAGATCCTGGAACTGCTGAAACTGCAAATCTTGGCAAATTTTCTCAGTATATCTAAATTCAAATCTTCTTGCCTGACTTTTA
The DNA here is from genome assembly GCA_030060385.1 of Muscicapa striata striata. Taxonomy (NCBI): domain Eukaryota; kingdom Metazoa; phylum Chordata; class Aves; order Passeriformes; family Muscicapidae; genus Muscicapa; species Muscicapa striata. Next base: position 1,111,928 of record JAREIS010000066.1, on the reverse strand, counting down.
TTAACAGTAAAAATATGAAAGATTAAAAAGGTCAGCTTGCTAAATATTTGCTTTGGATTCAGCACATAATACTTACAAAGTTCTTGCAATTGCTTTGGAAACCATCCAGCAGAATGTCCCTGTATCCTTTATCTAGGTATCAAAGATGTAGATAATGAAGAAAATCTTCTAAGTAATAATCATAAGTAGCTACATAATCCATACAACTGATTATTTAATTAAAGCTGTCAGTGTTAGTGCATTCTATATATGCACCAAATGCACATTAACTTGTCAGATATATGAATTAAGAAAAGTAAGGAAATTCAACGCCATTTAACATATTTTGTTCTTTATGTAAAAATGAAGTTTTACGTAAGAGTTGAAGTTTCTTATGACCAAGATTGGACAATATTCATATTACTGTTGGGTTTTTTTTCATCATCAGAACCAGTTTTTCCCCATTTTCAGTCTTCTTTGGCATATTGTCATTGTGAATCACGTTATTCTTTCCACAGCCACTGTCTGGGAGATTGTGCCAGGATCTGTCAGTAACTGCTTCCTGAGAAACTGAGCTATCTATAAGCACTAGCCCTCATTCATTCCCCTCCTTTGTTACCTATTATTAGCCATTTCTATGTGGATATCTTCTCACCTTTCCCTTTTGAAAGAATTTAGAATGGATCTTTTCCTTAAGTCTTTCTTATTCTTATTCTTTTGCCACAGTGAATAAATCACACATTTTAATTAATTTTTTATTTCTACTGTCTGTTAGAAGAAAGGAAACTTGTCTGGCAATCCTTTCAGAAACCTTTTAATTTCCAAAGGATAAACTTTTCAATGAGATTTATCTGATTTAATCTAAAATGTCACATTTATTCAAACCCAGAATCATGCAGAACAGTCCCAGGTGCTTGGTCTGGAAAGTTTGAGTTTTCTGCATCTCAAGTGAGTGTATTTTCCTGGGGTTGTGACTTGGATTCCTTACTTCTCAATTTGTTTTTTTTTTTTTTTTTTTACATGGATAATTACTGAAGTTTTAAAAAATTTTCACATAAATAAGAAAAGTATGTCCTGATCAATTTCAATGTAAGTACACCTCTATCTTAGATTGCTATAACTCAATCTTTCTTCAAGTCTTACTCACCTTTACTTTGTTAGCTACATATTGCTCAATGCCCTGGTAAATACTTATATAAATTATTTTTATTTTTTAGATTTTGCATGTTACTGGCTTTTCTCTCCTGATTCATTTATCCAGTTCAAAATAGAAAAGTCAGGATTTCTTGGAAAGGCAAAAATATGTTCTATATTAAAGTAACTCTAGAAAAAACAGAACTAAGAGCAGTAAAATCTTCTTTACTAGAAAAATGTATTTAAAACATTAAGGTGAGATTTTCTACTCAGTGTCTGTTTGTCAACCTGTAAGCCTCAAAGATTTTTTTCCTGGCTATATCAGTTGGCATAATAAAGCACATTATCCCTCCTTTCAAAACTCTGTCTGCTGGAACTATTAGATCAATACAACAACTTGACTGAAACTCAGTTATGGAGAAGTAATGCTCAGATGGCAATGTCTGAGATAATGTTTGTACCTTCAACCAACTTTCAAAATGAAAAGCCTTCCACAGCATTAGAGTTCAGCTAATTCAAACACAAACATAAATTAGTTACTTATGAGACATTCTACTTTGAGTTGCAAAAGCTGATATACATCTTTTCAGGGGTATATACAGGTTACATAATAATTTTACCAGTACTTTTCCTAATATTTCTGTAAGAAAGCAATCCCATTGTCATTGGGCATAATGAAATAATTTATTCTGTATAAACAGAGAACAGATATTTCCAGTCTCATTCATTTGAATTCTTTTAAAAATCTACTTCAGAGAGGTAAGAATTGACTCTATTCACAATTACACAACAACAGTGGTACACCTATAATATTAACTCAAAGCAGATGTCCAGAATTTTGTCAGAGTGATCCCATCCATAGTGACAAATGTCTTTTTAGATTTATCTTTAGAATCAAATTTTCTTACTGTTTACAAAAGTTGAATGATGATTTGGAGCAAGTTTTGTAAAAGCATTTCAAACATTGAACTGTCTGAGTAATAAGAATTATATTTGTAAGATTTTGCTAGTTTGGTATCATAATCCACTTCTTACAAGTAATAAGAGATAGGAGGTGTGGAGTTCATTCACAGAAATCCCAGTGGTTGCTGTCTGCAGTTCTATAATTTTAAAGAAGTGTAAGATTAAGCTTAGGGATGCCTCCAAAGGTAGCCTCCAAAGGCAATCACTTTGGGATGTTTCCCAATATTAGAACAAGAATACCTGGATCTGTCCTCAGTGTTTTCCAGGCCTGTCCATGCTCCATGGTGTGGTGCTGTTATGAGGCACTTGGCTTCACTCCCATTGTTTAGGTAGGGAAGACAGAACTCCTTTGATCAACTGTGACTTTAGACTCAGTGAGAAATATAAGAGCTGGCAGATGTCTCCAGAGAGCTATTCCACCTTCTACATCTCTGTAGTGGATGTGTATTTTTTGGTCTCAGCTGAAGAGAATCTCTTTTGAAAAATAATAGCAAGATATGTACCTGCCATAAAATGCATTTTCCTGCTATAAAAATACTCTTATATAAATTCCTGAAGTTTAACTGTTATCTGTTTTTATATAGCGCTGCTTTATAGAGATACTTTCAGCAACTGCTAGGAAGGGTGCTCAGGTACGAGATGAAAAGTGTCAAGACAGACTACTCAGTCAGAATTTCTAAGACATAGTAAAAATTTCCTCTCACAACTATTAAAAAAGTGCATTTTAAATTACTCCAGACATTGCTGCACTGAATGCCACATTCCTCTGTCCCTAGAAAATCATTTTTAAGCAACTAAATCTCTGACTCATCCTTTTTTTTTTTTTTTTTTTTTTTTCTAGCTAATATAGCATTTACTTGCAACATGACATAAATATTTTGGAATAGATGTCTGAAACAGATGAGTCTTTTCAGCTTAAAACAAAGAATGACAGTTTGTGCCCAATATTCTTTCTGAAAGTTTCAGAATCCTTTTTTATGATATAATCACAAATTATAATTGTGTCATTATGCATAATTACTCTACACCATTACATCACATAATTGGATCAGTTGAAGTTCTAATTGCACAGTTAGAGAGATTTGCTATAAGTATGTTTGGGATATAATTACACTAATTTCATAATTCTGGGACCCGCAGAGTCCAAATTTTTTAAGATGAACATTTATTCTTGTGGTTCTGTCTCACAGCAGGAAAATCTTAAGATGGTATTTCAGTTGTATAAAAGTCCATATTTGTTTTCACCAGTAAGGTATTAATCTTTATTTGTATTTCTGATGTTCTAAATTCTACTTTTATGTGTAAAGATTAGAACATTACTTGGTCCATAGCATTGTTAAATCTGCTTATACATGCCACCCTGGTCACTGATCTAGAAATGAAAAATAATCAAGCGTAGTGGTCAGCACATGGCAAAAGCAGATGGGCAGAGACCAGCAGGACCAGAGCCAGCTGGTGTGTGAGGGACAGGGTCTGCTTCACCACCCTGTGAGGAGCCAGCTCAGAGAAGTTGGTGTGGAATTACTGGGACACTGTTAATATCCTGGTTCTTTAATGAAACATCTGTGGATGGGCTGCAGCAGCTTGGGCACCACCTGGAGTATTGCCAACTCTAAAAAAACAGAAGTCATCAGTCAGACAGCAAAAAGCCTGACAGTGACCTTACGATATTGGCACTAGAAGTAATCAGATTATGTTTTCTGTTCTGTCTTTTGACTTTTAAATGACCATCTGAGCCCCTTATAACAGTAATCAGTGTATGACGATTTCAGGTTGAAAAGTCAATAAGATGCAACTTTTCCTATTTCTTCTATTTGCTCTTCCAAGCTAGCAGAACAACAGTAATTTAATTTAATTTTCTTGAATATTGCAGATTTTCCTAGTGTCTATTGTAGACCTTAGAAAATGCTTACTCTGTATATCCACAAAAGCATAAAAGCAGTAAGAATTTTTGTATTTATTGTTTCCATATCTGATACATTGCAAATACTTCTCAGCTTAACTTTGGGGAAAATTGTAACATCAGAAATATAAAACATTTCCAACAGTAATAAATTTATGTATTAAAAATTGCCATCATCATCTTCAAAGCAAATTCCCAAATGATTGCAAGTCACTAAGGTGGACTTCTGTTGGAGTATACATTAAAGACAACTGGGCTGCTCACACAGAGTCACACGAAATCACACACTTGCTGCATTCAGAAGGAGCCCCTGGAGACTGTGCAGAAGTATCAATTTGCTTCTTCCTATACTGAAATAGAATAATATGCCTAAACTTTATCCTGTAAGACTGAAACTTTTCTTTCTTTCCTTGTACACAACTCAATTTTTTTTTTTTTCCTGGTGGATATGTGGGTCCTGCTTTGCAGTTATACTTGATATTAGAATTACTCATTCAAGATTTGGTTAGTATTTTAATGTAACACAAATATATAATGTTTGCTATAATTAAGTGCCCAACTACAAAATAGCCATAATGTAAAAATAATTTATTTTTAACTCCTTTTTAGAAAGCCTATCAGGAATTCCAACAAAAATATTTCTCTTGCTCTTTACATCTACTGCTCATGAACCTTGCAAATAAGGATTTTGCCTTAGCCTGCCATCTCTGTTTCCTTTCTTATTATTTCTAGCAGTAACATCGACTTCATGCTTTGATGTTCCTGTGGTGGGTCTAACTTATAACCTAAGCCTGTGTGGAGGAGCAAGATCCAGCCCATGCCTCCAGCCCCCTCTCCAGCTCTCTGGGCTGTCAGACCACAGAGATATCAACACTTTGCCTTTTCCTGCCAGCATGAAGGTCTTTCAGCCAGCTGGTGCATAAAAATTGTTCCTAGGAGGGTCTGGGACCCAGCACCAATGACTGATCCCTTACAGCACAGTGCAGAGCACACATGGAAAATCCCAGTGGCAGTGCAGGAGGTCACTCTGTACCTGCAGAGAAATGAGCTTTTCCTGCTCCTATGTTCCTTGTACTTTCATGTCAAGCAGCTCAGATCTTGCTACATGTGAATAACTAAACCAATGAGAAACAATTTCTTCCTTCTGTGAGGTCATAATTAACAATAGAGATAGTCTTTGTTTTGGTGTAGACTATTACTAAAATTTCTTGATTAACATGCATCTATTTAAATATCTAGAAAACAGAAAGGATAAAAATGCCAGTTATTCTGCAGGTGGATCAGAATTTTTTTTTCTTTTTCCTTCTGAATTAAATAGTTCTGAATCTTCTTTTGATTTATCTTTTTTTTTTTTTCCCTTATAATTACCATCTGATATAGTGGATCACAAATCCTAAAAGAAATAAAAATCTGCATATCTGAATCTTTATGTTTTGTACCATAATAAAAGGATAATCAGTACAGAATCGGACTTCCCAAGGTAATAAATAACTTTTCCAGGTAATTAAATACCAGTTTATAGATGAAGCATTTTCTTATCTAAAATGTCATTTAGTAAGACTATAAGGCTACAAATTCTTTTTCTGCAACCATATTTTTAATAGCCACTTATCCATAAAAACTGTTTTGTTTTTCAACTTTAATGCTCTAAGTGTGTAAAGCAGAAGAAAAAATATTGAGAGTTTTCTAATATAAATCCTAATAAAAAAATAGTTTATGTGCATTTTAGGAGAGGAGAGGTAAAAAAAAAGTATTTATGAGGAGAGGAGAGGAGAGGAGAGGAGAGGAGAGGAGAGGAGAGGAGAGGAGAGGAGAGGAGAGGAGAGGAGAGGAGAGGAGAGGAGAGGAGGAGGGAGAGGAGAGGAGAGGAGAGGGAGAGGAGAGGAGGAGGAGAGGAGAGGAGAGGAGAGGAGAGGAGAGGAGAGGAGAGGAGAGGAGAGGAGAGGAGAGGAGATAACCCAACAAAGAGTGGCTGCAAATACTGGCATCAATAATATATTGTGAAAGCATCTTCAGACAAAGTGAATTTATTCACTGCTGTGAATTTTGCTGTGTTTGTAATGTACTGTATCAAATTGCTTGAATAAGGAAAAATATGCTTGCTTCTGGGAATGAAACCACTGCACATTTCAACTGCCTGAGAAGATATCATTTAAGATGAAATAAGTACAGAACCATACAAAAGAAAAAATGTTTCTGGTAAATACTATATTGTCTCCATTTTCCCCTAGATTTCATCTCTAGCAGGGGTTAAAAAAACCATTTGACTTTGTACCATAGACTTCCCATTTAGTGTTTCTACTCCTGCTAGATGCAGGGCTGATATTCAAACCACACAGGAGATTCTTCAACTTATCCAGCTTTGTCAGGCAAAAACTCCCAAAGAATTCTACCTTAATTAGACACCCAAATCACTTAAGAAGCTATTGCCTTCTAATTTCTTTTGATTACTTCACGATGGTCTTCTACCCTGAAACACAGGGAAAGGAAATGCCCTTTACAATGTCATTGTTATGGATCAGGAGATAGAGATGGTCTTTCTTAGCAAAGACAAGACAGGTAGGTTTGTTCCCTTTGCAACTGTATGATTCCCTGTATCTTTAAACTCTGATATTTCTATCTGAAGCTCACTTTTTAATAATCCTTAAATAGCAATTGATATCTTTTTTTGATGAGCTTAATGAGTAGCTAAACATATTCTGTTAGGTTACAATTATTATTATTTGTCGATTTATTGATATTCCATCTAATTCCCAAGAAATACTGAAGGTTCATTTATTAGATATTATACAAACTTAAAGAATGAACTAATCACTATGAGGAGTTTACACTTTAAATGGACACAGCAATGGATAAGATAAGAAATGGAAGAACCTCTGTTCTAAAAAAAAAGATTCACAGCAGTGACAAAAATAGAACTGTCATTGTCTTTCTCTAGGCTTTCCTCTTATGTGTTCTACAGCCTGTCTGATTTTAAAGATCTGTTCCTTAGAATTAGTGAATTCCAAATTTGCCAGTAAAGTTAATCTTGTGAAGGAAGATGGAATAAAGTACAACAAAAACGTGAGGTTGTCTTCCGTTTTCATTTAAGGATATGCATCCATCATGCAGTCTATAGAAGTGTTCTCTTTAGACCGAAGCAGCCTTCTCAAGAATGCTTACATGAAAGGCATAAGAATCTGAAAATAATAATCAATACTCAGACTGATAGCAAAAGAAAGATAATTTCTTCTGAAATGATATTCAGAGAAAATTCTCTTATAGATGGAAGCAGAGCAGCTGGTTGATAATTTTTACCCTCACCAAAGGTACATCATATGGAAACATAGATTAAAGCTTTCAGAAAGGATGTTGGCTTTACTGACTTTTTAAAATAGGCTTATTTTTCAGCTTTCGCAGTTTGTTGGGCTGCCAAATATGGTGGCAAGCTACCAATAATACTAATAGTCTAGCTGTCTACAAGATGCAATAGTGATCCTAATTAAGACCTGCAAGTGATAGCACAGGCAGTTGAATGCAAATTGCAAAAATCAGTTGATTATTTATACAAGAATGAAAATTCTCTTCTCTTGATTAAATTCATCTTTAGAGGCTGAATTTATAACTGACCATTTCTCTGGTCCTTTGAAAAAAATAATTAGAATGAGCAGCTTGAACTTCTTTTATTTGAGAGAAAAATCATCAAAACTAGCATCGTTACTTGTTACTACATACTCTCCATGACATGTAAATGACACTAATAATATTCCTAAATGTTTCAATTGATGTGTCTTTTTGAATGCCATACAAATCCAACTTTGGTTTTCTTTTACACCCTCCAGACACAGAGAGTGGGAGTGACTTCAAAGCACACAGGGATTGTGAGATTTAATGTCTGATTTCAGAAGGGGTCTTTATGCTCTCCAGTAACTATCAACTCTCAGTAGATCCTGCACCTGATGAGCAGATTTATAGCTTGCCAGCACATTATAAAAAAATTCTTGCTTTGATCTTTGTATACTGAAATTTATTTCAGTTGGTAGTAATTACACCAGAACTTCCATGACAAACGATGGCATATCTTATCAAATGCACTAAACCCAGAAATATCACAGTTTAGGGCTAGCCATGTTGTACAGCCATTGGCCTTCAACAGAGATCATCTCCAATTTTGGCTCCTGCTGCTGCTTGAGGCAGGTGTGAGAATGGACTTTGGACCTGTAGCACTACCAAAACTGACATATGCTGGAGGATTGCTAAGACTTGTCAGCTTCTTTGATGGCATCACCCACATAAAACAGATGGAAATGTGGTTGTGAAATTCCTATACGTTGATTTCCTGTCTGTGGTATCATCTAACTATAAACAAATGAGAACTTCTGAGCCATATGGTCCCTCGACTGGCTCTTCATTTCTTACTCTACAGGAAAGAAAAAAGAGATCTTTATTATAAAATATTGAACTGAAAATCCTTTTTGAGAAGGTACTGTTAAGATTATTTCCTCATAGAGATGAAAAAACCGTCCAAACCAACAGAACCAGAACAATACAATGCATACTGGTTTTTACAAAGACAGGTGGGGACTCTGTTTATTTTATTCCCTGTGATGGCTGTGTGTCATGTTTCTGGAGATAGAGAAGTTTAGGGTCTGGCCAAGGATATTCAGAATATAATAAATTCCTCTAAATTCAGAAATCGATAAACTAGCAAAATTCTCTTCAACATATTGATTCTGATAAAAATATTGACTGAAAATACACTCTCAAGCAAAGCCCCCATTGCACAACAGCATCCATAGTGAAATTATACCTACAGGCATTCCAGCCTCTCCCACAATGCTGCCTTGTGCTTTTCCTTGTGGAGAGAATTTGTTGAACTGTTGATCATAATCCTTTAGGTAATAGGCACTGTAAAAATTGAAAAAACATCAATAGAATTATTTCATGCTTGTAGGAAAATAATAAATGGATACTTTTTCTCATTTCAATAAATGGCGGGAAAAGACTTCTAAAATCACTCTTCTATAGTAACATTGCCTCCTTTGCTTTTTATGTTGAAAACATTTTAGCTTAATCTGAACTAGACAGAATTCTTTTGTTTTTTAAAGGTACAGATTGCTTTCCCTCCCTCTTTCAACTTGCTTCTTTCTGATTGAAAGGAATAAAAAATACCCAAATCTCTGGTTTTGTTGTTGTAAGGAGGAGATTGCTCAAGAAAAGATTTAAGTAAACCAAGAATTAAAATTTGCCTGTTGTCAGGTATTGAAGTTCTTTTCCATAAGGGGTGTGACTGCATTTTTCAATGGTCAAGAAAAGGTAGCCTTACAAATTTTGGGCTGAGGCACCTTCCCTCTATAAGCAAACTGGCCAAGAAGCTAATTTGGTTTTGTTTAGACTGAGAAGTCAGCAGCTGTGACATGCTCTCCTGTCGTATGTCTGACCCTGTTACAACTTGACTGTTATTGAATAAAATCTCTTTTGTTTATCTTTAATGTGAATCCCTGGCCATGGGGAAGGCAAATCTGATATAATGGCTCACTGGAATTCAGGAAAACATTCTCTCTGTCTCTCCATTTTCATGTTTTCTGGGATGAGCACTGCTGGTGAACTGCCTATTCAGGATGTTTATTGTTTTTAACAATAGAGGCAGTGTTCACTTCTCTTCTCCTGCAGTTCAAGACAAGCTGCTTCGGGTGCACTCCGAGTTTTTTTATTGTGGTTACAGTTAACTGAAGGTACCTTTTAAAATTCAGAAAAAAAAAAAGCTGATTGCTATCACAGAAACACTGAAATATCAATCTACAGTGGTCTGCTCTGATGAATCACCAGAAACCAGCAGATAGTCCCTTTTGAGAAGCCTGATGCAAAGATATAAAGCCAGATTATAAGGGGGTGAGTGATAGACAGGCAACGCTGTGTCAGGCCCAGGAATGCAAAAAGAGCAGCACTAGTTACCAAGGCATGTACTGTTAAAAGGAGATAATGAGAATGAAAGAACAAAATGAGGAAGTAAAGGGGCATCCATGAAGACACAGAGAAGAAAAAAAAAAAAAAAATTGAGTATAGAAGCTGTCAGGCAAAGCAAAGGTGGAAGGAATTTCCAGTAATGATAAGAAAAGATTGTCAGAATAAAAATGAAAGAAGCTTCTTAGGACTGTTTCTTCATTTTTCCTTCACATTTTCTTTCTAGCCAGAACATGCTTCAACATTGATGAGAACTATTCAACAGAATTTGAAGGCAAGAGGGTTTCAGAAGTTATTATAGGGTATCAAAACAAGAGATGGCCTTGTACAGATCTAACTCCCCTGTAAGGTACTTGCCCCAGGGAAGGGATATGGAAATGTAAAGTTTTGGGCATCTGGGTCAGAAATAATTAAAGCATCCACCATTGACAGAAGAAAATTTCTATTCACTTCTGGATAAATTTTAGGAGCTTTCCTTTAATCCTTCAGCTTTTTATTCTTCTGTCCCCGCAGTAACTGGTTGATGAACTAATGGTTCTAATGCCAGCTTGTTAATTTAGGATGTGAACAATTTGGTATAGACCAGTAAGGAAAAAGTATTGAAAGGTAAAAAGTCATATTACCACTCGTGAAACAAGTTACCTGTAACTGATTATCCAAACTGATTATTGCAGTAGCCTTCTAATAGTGATAAGCATGAACATAAATGGCCAACACAGTAGTAAACTTTGTGTCTCAGCTGTAGAATTCCTGAATCCTGTGTTATCAGACTTAGGATTTTGGTCACAAGACTCAATAGAAAAAGAAAAAGAAAAAGAAAAAGAAACAAAACAAAACAAAACAAAACAAAACAACAACAACAACAACAACAACAAAAAAAAGCAAAAAAAACCCCAAAAAAAAAACAAACAAACAAACAAACAAAAAAAAAGAAAAAAAGAAAAAACAAAAAAACCCCTATGGTCTACAACTTGGGAGACAGTTTCTATTTTCTAAATGTGCTGCATAAAGGAGAAGTTTATTGTCCAGGACAACACCAGCAGTTACCATCTGTCAGATGGTCCAACGCATTAAGTGAGCTGGTTTTGCTTGTCAGCAATGTTTCATTGAGTAGAACATTTCTTTAATTGGGTGCAGTGCCAAAAAGTGAAAGCACAAAGACAAGAGATATGCACAGACCACACTTATTTTGTCAGTGTGATGTGAGAAATGGCTTCTGAGGACAGACCACTTAGAATTGCTGCTCTGAAGCCGTGCCCAGGCTCACCCTCTGGCCCGTGCTCTGGAGCATCCCTGAGCTGTGTGACCCACACAGGTGAACCACAGCTGCATTTGACCTGTGAACACAGTCATGGCTTCCCCTTCATGGAAGCTGCAGAGTGGAGGCAGGGCTGTGTTTTTCTGTGCTCCTATCCAACCCCGAGTTAATAAACTGCATGTCCCACATAGTAACTGGGAGGTAATCCCAAACCCATAACACTGATAATCTAAAGAATCCCAAGGTTACAAAAGCTTACTTTTTTTTCAATGAAAATCATGTCCATTCATGATTTTCATAATCACTCTTCAAAGAAGAAATAAGTCAGATGTCTGCATGGTTTGTGTTTTATCCTTGCTTTCTTTTCCTCAGCTAAATAACTGGTTGCACCCTAAATTGATCCCAGAAGGATCAAAGAATTGGAAGCCCAAGGGCCCAAGGATATTCATGGTGATGTAGAATTTTGACAGGATATGTTGTCTGTGCTTCCCAAAGGTCACTGTAACACAGAGCTTAACACATACTTATCTGTCATCTCAGCTGTCATCTCAGACAGAGATTAACTCATCTGGCTCCTTGAGTCCAGCACTTGACCAGCACTGACCCATGCCATGGATGCCTAGACTTGTATCCAGCTAGAGCAGGTTCACAACAAGCTTCAGAACAAGCTCTGCTGTATATTGCCTAACAAAAAAAAAAAAAAAAAAAAAAAAAAAAAACAACAAAAAAAGAAAATTTAGCTTGGCACTAGGAAGCAGGAGCTGGATTGACAACTGTGATAGACAAGTAAAGACTGCAGTTATTATTGTTTAATTGCCATAGCAACTAAACACTGCCTTTTTGCTGAAATAATATCATGGTAACACCTTACTCAGTGTAAAAAAAATAATAATCAGTCAACTTAGATGGCTATCAGGACTGAACTCAAGTGAAAACCGTAGACTTGGAAAAGAAAGGTTAATAAAAAACACAGAACAGAAAACAAGGTTAGAGGTGATGTTTTGCCTGTGAGGGGTTTTTCAGAATGCAGAAGAAAAAGATTGGTTCCAGAGACAAGATGAGCATTAGCTCCCTGGTTTCTCCTTTCTACCAATAACCTTTTTAGAGTCATTCCAAAGCACACAAAAGTGCCTGCAGCCATAATGCCACCTTCAACTTTTGTTATCTATCCCAGTTTTCAATATATATCATTATCAATAATTTTTCTTGAAATCTTTTGAGGCAGCTACAAATTATAATTGTTTCACACCTTTATTAGAATTTTGGATCTCTTCAGTAATCTGACAGCATTTCATATGCTTCATATGCTTTCTTTTCAGTTACTGGAAAAACTGAAAGTTTGTGAAATCACAACTGTGGCACTGGCATTTCTCTTTTCACCATTTTGGAATATGACTGTGTACACTAAACATACCCATGAAGCAACTGCACTGACTCATTTTGATGCATTTTTTCCTATTATGACACTGTTATATTAAAATAAAGACTAAAAGAATGCACCATGATAAAAATGAAACACTTGATCATCTCAACTGAGCTTTTCCTATGGCCTGCTATGCATCACCTTATATTACTTTTTAATATTTTATAAGCTTTAAAATAGCTGAATTTGACAAGTTTCATTTATCCTTATCTTTTAAAGATAAGGATATCTTATATCTTATTTTGCATGCTGAGAACTGCATAGAAACAAAGAATAATTGTAAAACCTGAAGCCAGTGCACCTTAGCTTACAAGAGAAATAAAAATTAAAAAAACTTGCTGAAGAAAAAAACAGCAACTAACACTTTCAGTTGTTAGACAAAGTTTATCTGCTTGATCCAGTTAAATTCTTTGAGAAAACCTGCATAATTTGAAGATCTGGAAAGTAAATATTACATGAAATTAAGCACCTGCTCTTTTATAAATGCATTAGGGAAGTTATACAGTCCTGTTTTTTTTTTTTTTTATAGTGACTATTGATTTTATTTTACGGAAGAGTTTAAATTATGTTTTTGTGAGTTTTCCTGATGAAAAGCAAATGAGTGGCTATAATGCCAGTCAGATTGACAGAAATGTTGCATGGATCCTTGTGTCCACAGACAATCCTCCATAACTTTTTAGAATAATATTTTATTTCTTATTAAACAATGACTCTTCCTCTTTCTTTTACAGTCCAATGAACATCCTCAGTCCATAGATGGTCTAAAGAAGATGAAGAACTCCATTAGTTCTAATTTGCTATGCAATTCTGCATAGTGGTTTGAAAGATGAAAAAGATTGAGTATGTATATCCAGTGTCTTTGTAAAGAATTTATTCATACTCAGATATGAGTATTGTTAATGCCACTCAGTATCTCTCAGTTATATAATCTCAGTTATATAATTTTGTCTGTTGTCTTTAATAAGTTTACTGTGAAAGTGTTACTTTCACATAAAGGAAAGGATTAAGATTCAAAATGCTGGCATTTACATTTAAAAAGCCATTAAAATAATTAGTTTACATCATTATGTTTTTTAAAAAAGAGACATTAGCGCCACTAATATCATCAGAAAAATTTATTTTAAACCTCCAAATAGATCTTTAGTGCAGGCAATCACTCACACTGCCCACATAGTCTTTGCTTCTAAATTGCATGGTGGCTTCCAGGGAAGTGATAGACATCATCCTGCACCCTGGCACTGCTGTGGGAGCTTGGAAGAGCACAGGAAAGTCCAAACAATTTTAACATTCATTGCTCTGCATTCAAATAAATGCTACTCATCTGTGTGCTCAGCTAGTTTAAGGACATGGAGCTAAGAGAGTTTCTGTCTCCTTAAGTGCAGTTCACAAGCAATAATTTATCTGTGGAAGAGTTTTATCTAGAAAGAAAATACTTTCCCAAAATAATTTTATCTTACCTTTAATTTTACAAAAGCACTATAGGACTAAAAACAGGTAATCATGGGGATATCCCTTTGAACTTCTTGCACTGTGCTTATTCTCCTCTTCAATCACCCAACAACTGCATCTGACATCTAGGAGCCCTAGCTGGGGAAAAAAAAAAAAAAAAAAAAGAAAATTATTGTTACCAGAGAAAAGATATCTGTCCTGAGAAAACCCTGCTCTGGTATGCACAGGATATATCCCTTTGCAGAAGCATTTCTGAGAATTGTTTTTAGATCTGAAAACAATTTCCATTTGATCATTAAAATGCAATTAAGTCTTCATCACACATAGAATCCTATGCATCATGTCAACAAAAGGCGAGTTCAGATCTGCCTTACTTTATAACTTGAAAGTTCTACCTTATGCATCAGCCTTCACTCTACACTGATAGAAAAACATGGCATAAATTTGAGCTGAAATGCCAGAGATAAAGTTAATTTTCAAACCTGTTTAATTCAATATCCACTGCTCAAACCAACAAAGTCTCTGATTCTGGACAGTTAATCAACACTTTCACACACAGAAATGAGTTCAGGGTTTGCTTAATTTGGATCATCTTTCTGGCCAAGTTAATAATGACAAAGAAAATAAGAAAGATACAGAAGGTGATTTCTGCATTTCTGGATGGAACAGAGGTCCATGTTTTCTATAATCCATAATTTATATCTATCTCAGTAGATCATATTGCACCAAAAAAAAGGCTGCAACATCTTTTAACTTATGGGGCCTACTTGAATGTATTTGTTTATTTATTTATTTATAATGTTATTTTAAATATTTAGTACATGGTTGCCATATAATAAATTAAGTCGAGAGGATTTATTTAGCTTCACAGAACTGACCATAGCCACTCCTGACAAACAAAATTTTTAATCTGTCCTTTATAAAAAATCCTATTAAAATAATCAGCTGCAGGCATTGGTGAGAGTATTTAGAAAAACACCAATATGTCAGAATGTTTCTGATCCTTGAGGGCTACTTTTTATTAAATGCTTCTTCCCTGGACTGTCCATCTCTGCCTGAGACGTGATTTTTACAAGAAGCACTCCTAAAGAAACAAGGGAAATCAAATGATCCTGTAATTTTTCTGCTGAGCCTGTATCTACTCTGGAACCTTTCCTATAATATATGACTTTCTCTAAAAGTTTCAGAGGAAGAAATCAATAGCCTCCTTCTCTAAAATCTTGATAATGTTATGATTAAAATACAATTGTTAAGTGGAATGAATATTTTCTGGTTTACATGGTGAGGCCAAAATTGATGAAAGCTGAGCTATTTGGCTGCCTTTGAAATGTGGCTTTCAAACCAAATGATTACCCCATACCTATTATGCAAGTGTCTCTTCAAATTATTTTGTCCAAAAAAGAGATGGGTTTTTTACAACTCCATGCTCGGCCTCATTGAAGGGATACAGAATATCACTTTTTAATCGGTGTAAGCATACACAGATAAAATAATTATCTATTACAACTCTCTTTGAGCCAGTAAGATGAAGCAGTTCATCTTCTTTTTAGGCTTTGCAAAGGCAGAATTCATATGAATCTCAAAATTCAGAGAAAGACCACAGTCATTAAGTGAGAGCTATGCTCTATTCTACTTTTTTTCTAATGCTCCATCTGCTTATTTTCACAGAGTTGGTAAAACCTCATGGTGGGGAATACAGGTGAATCATGAAACTGTGTTATGTAGTTGTGGTAAGACTTCCAGAAAAAAAAAAGTGTGGGATTTTTAAAGCTGAGGAAAGAGAAGAAAGAGTGATCATTAGAACTAATCTTTTGGATGAAGATCAATAGCTCAGAAAAGCCATTAATTGTCTTTTAAAGCACACTCTATTGTTAATGCAATTAGAAATATTATTTCCAATTATCAGGTAAGACTTTGAGAGTTCAAGTTTCTTTTATCACTAATGAACTTGTAAAGTAATCCTTGGACATCTGACAGAGTTTTGAAGTGAACAAATTTAATGAATTTTATATGACAGAATATAACACACTGGCAGGTTTCTGCCTTTTGTAAGGTAGTGCAGGTGGCAAAACACCTAAAGTGAGTTGTATGTATACAAATTCTGGCCATGACTGCAAATAGACCAAAGAGGCTGACGTATTAAATCTCAAAATCACTTATTTATAACCTTTGCAGAAGTTGTATAATTATTTTTAGGTTTTTCCCATAGGTTTTTATATGGCTACACCACTGCCAGTCTTACCACATATTCTAGCATGGTTCCAATGTGGCCTTGTAAAACCTCATTTAACCAACATGAGAAACTTGGGGTCTTACACTGTACTCAGCTCTGACAGATAGATCAAAGCATAATTATTTAAATTCATTGCTACAAGCAGCTTACACGCTGCCTAAATATATGTATATATTTAGGTTCAAAATGGGATTCAGGAAATTCATGAGGACTAAATATATCAGGAGCTATTAAATTAAATTGTGTGGATGCAATCTGGTTCAGAAATGCCTCATATAGTAGATTGGACGTGCTTCCCAGGCACTATAAGTTTTAACAAGTCAAATAGTTTTTGGCAACTGTAGCAAGAAAACTCACTAAAAAATAATCCATTTAAGGGTTAGAAATCAGTGAATCAAATTTAAATTCTCAAAAAGTATAATTTATTACAATTAATTTTAAGCCAAACTAACCAAAACTCCAACAACTGTGTCAGAGTTCTGTAAGTACAAAGATATTGCCCATTTCATGTTTGAATACTGACCATAATGGGAAATGCTCAGTGTAAAGCAAAGTATTTGGTTAAAGTTCTGTAAACAAACCCACCTCTTTTGTAGGTGCCTCAAAAATGGTAAGCTATTGTATGTAGCAAAGTAGGAACATCTGCAAAGAGCTGTTAACAATTTGTTCCAATTTATCTGTGCTTAGCTATTATGTTTGCAGGAATATGCTGCTGGATTTCATCATGGCTACACTTCATTGCCCACAGTATGTTGGAAGCTTATATTAAGGACTGGAAAAAAAACTGTGCTCCTAATGCAGTGAGAATATCAAATCAGTATTATATTAGGAACACAAGGATTGTTCCTCCAGGTATTTCTGTTTCCTGAAATTAAAACAATTTTGACTGTACAGGCTACTTTGTATCCTCCACAAGCTATTGAGCAATTTCTGGTGGGACACAAAACTCTCTTCAGACTGTGCAGTGTCTCCTCTGCTGCACTTTTACAAAGGCTGAAAGCTGAGGTACCTGCAAAAGCAAAGCTCAAGAGACTTTTCTATACCAGGGCCTCAGATTCTTCCCAGTATCTTGGTAAATATATTGAAATGTGAAATCTGTACCTAACTGCACCTCACATATTTTCTCCTGTCGAATATCTCCACATCTGAAGCAAGAGTTCTTGAATCACATGAGAATTTCCATCTTCTGTCTAGCATTAACCACTGTCCTGCCACTGACAGAAGCAGGTTCCCCACTTGTGCCTGCAGCTGTACACAAATGCACTGGTTAATGAACTTCTCATTCCCCTGCAAAGTGTACTCTCCAGCCATAAGCAGGTAGTTTCCTCCAGGAAACAACACATGCAACTTCTTGAATTGACAGAAAATAGCTGATAAAAAAATATTTTATTATTGTACTAATCATGCCTATACTTTAACCAGTGCTTAAGATGCTTAAATGGCTTCTACCCTATAATTTATACTGTTTCTTCAAAGGAAGTGGTTTTGTAGGTACTATTTGCATAAATGCACTTTTTTTTTGTTATCAGAATAATTTCCTGCTTTTGGAGAAAGCAAGATCCTCAGAGATGAGAATATAAGATAATACTATTGCTATAAAAATATGATCTATACAATTTAAAAAAAAGAAAGAAATACTTTGCTTACTTATGAAGAGTCCACCTGAACCTCAGCAAACCTTTTAAGTTCATAGTTAAATTATTAAGTGCTTTATATGTTATCTAAATATTTATATCCTACATTACTGCAAGAAGAATTTCTAGCCTCCTCTGGATCAATAAGCATGTGTTTCCATTGAGGATAAGATTTTACCTGCAGCTGGAAATAAGACCTGATTCAGAGTATCTGGTTTTACCATTATATTCCTCATCACATTGACCTTGATAGAGAGCTTGCATCACAGACAGTCATTTTTTCACAGACATTTTTTAAAATGCATTATACATATTTAGAAAACAGAAGAGGCCCTCTGTTCAAATCTTCTCATGGTTAAACACCTGTAAAGCTGATATGCTGAACACCAGCCAGATCTTGAGAGAACTGACAGGTAACTGGAGGGCCCATTTCATACACAAGCTCACCTCACTGGGTACAAGATCACACAAGTCTTGCTTAGGGGGAAGATATTATCTGGCCTAGGATTTAAGCTTGAATACAAACCCCAAAATATGCAAAAAAAAAAGAATCTAGGCACCTATCTGGGGAAAGGTTGACATTTTGATAACTGCATCCAAAATGGAGCTCCTGAAAGCCCCTTTTCAAGTGCCACATAAGTGTCAAAGGCACTTAGTCTTCACAGTTGTTGAATTTTGTGACCTTAAAGTTTCCAAAAGCTTAATGTGTGCACAACTGCAGAAGAGCTCGTGTTCTGACACAGCTGAGCACTGCACTGTTGAGCACTGCACTGCAGACCTGGCTGTCCTCCTTCACTGAATTCCCCTCAGGGTCTTCCTGACTTGGGAAGCATTATCAGGGCAGAGCTTATGCACAGAGGCCAGACCAGATCCCCAGAAAATGTGGAGGGCTTTCACAGCTACTGGGTTTGTGAAGAGGACCCAGCACAACTAAACCACTGATTTAAAACAAAGGGGCTTCCCCAGGAAGTGGGAAAGTTAATTCCTCCCTTGCCAAAGGTATTTCCTTCTTATTCCTCCCCTGCCAAAGGTATTTCCTTCTTCTTAGGTCAGTGGTCAGAGGTAATAGGCTATGCATAAAATACTTTGGCCAGAAAGAAACCAGAAGTCAGCATGACTCCTCTAAGAATGACACATCCTTTTTGCCTTGGCTACTTAATAGTTATTCAACTGTGCTTTCTGTTTAAAATTCCCTGAATCCTGCATTCTTTTCTGAAAAGCGACAAAACAAGTTTCAACAAGCATGTGGAATTGAGCTTTCCTCCTCCAGCTGCCAATGTTACCTGGAGCTCTGTGGTTATTGGATTTGCCTGAGGACAAGCTAGGAGGAATTGAACTATTCCTGGAAGCTGAAGAGAGACTCAGACTCAGGCTGTGCCCTATCCAGATACCATTTACAAGGAACATGGAAGTGGCTGTGGCTGATGTCTGCTTCATGTTGAACATAAATTTTCAAAGATTGTCATCCATAACCTGATCTCTGTGATGAGAGCATGCATTATACTAAGTCAGTGTCTCTTGTGGGATATCCAAGATATATTTTACATAGAAGGTTTGAACAGAGAAATTCAGTATTTCTTGTCACTTTAATAACCCAATCTCTTTCAACTGTGTACTCACGTAGAGTTCACAAATACGATCTATGCTCAATTGTGCAAAACAGGGACAGATGAGGCAATAGGTGGTACCATTGTCAGGCACAGAGAAATCGCCTCTGGTCAGAAGGATCATGGAATCATGGAATTAATTGGGTTGGGAAGGACCTGAGAAATCATCAGTTTCCAGCTGCCTGCCACCCACAGGTAGGGATGCCATCCATGGGATCAGGGCCCCATCCAACCCGGCTTTGAGCACTTCCAGGGATGGGACAGCCACCACTTCTCTGGGCAGCCTCTCCCAAAGATTATTCACTTGAGCAGGGCCAGTCAACAGCTTTGCTATACCCTGTATCCTGTCTATCCTCCTCAGAAACACACAGGCTTGATGATTCTTCTACTTTTTGGTCAGAGATTATATGATTTAGTCTCATCCCTCTGGCTCTTGTGTGGTCTATTTGTCCCTACACAAAAGAAAATTGAAGAGATTAACCAGCCTTCAGTTTGAAAAGAGGTAAAGACTCAATAAAGATTTACATCATCTCTTAGTGACATAACACACATTTTAATGTGTTTTTGCTTGACATGCAAGGCCAGTGCAAAATGAAAGATTGCTAATGAATACAATAAAGCCTAGCATTAAGCTTTTAACTTCATCCAGGAATAGCATATAATGCAAAGTAGAGGTCAAAAATCAACACCTAAATCTTTGTGCTGTGTTTTTTTTTCATGTCAATATGATCCAAAGTTGCTTTCTATCTATATTTCTTCGACTTTATCAATTTAAGACAGTAGTTTGAGATTTATTTAAGTATAGGATGTTAGATATAATTTGCATCTATTAGTGCAAGCTAGATCTTTTGCTGCCCTCATGGGTGTATGAATGTCAAAAGGACTCAGCATTCCAGGAATACCATAATGAACTAAATATGAAGTCAAACTCACGGGGAGAAAAAACCACATCAAAGGTGAAGTATGTTTTCAATCAATCTCTTCAGATGATTCAGCTACGAACATCAAGACTGTATAATGACCTGCAGACCTGATTCCCATGCACAGCTGTATGAAGTAAACCAACAGCAAATGAACTGTGAAAACCATTATTCTCACTGAGAGCCTGAGTAACATTTATTTGAACCTTTTTCTGTTTCAATGAGATTTTATTTTAAAGAGACACTAAAAGCATAATATAATTATGCATTAGCTTTTCCTGGCACAGAAGGGAATCCAAAATAGACCTTTTTTGTACTTCTAATCAAAATTATCTTCACATCATAGCTCATAAAAAAAATTCAAAATCCCCTGTATTCAAACCACAGCTGGATTGATTTCTTCCCTACGGATATAAAGTTGTGTAATACATAAAAAACCAAAACTGTGCATGTGTGTAAATTTATATATTTAGGTGCATAAAGAGATGCATACATGTATAGATATGTATCTTTGGAAACATACAGACATATGTATATGTGCATGAATATATGCATCTGTTTGCATATAAACATGTATGTACACTTGTACCTTCTTATTTTATTTAATAAAAGAATCATGAAAAAATTTCTTGGCAGCACTGAGGCAGCTCTTCCTCTTTTACCGACAATGTTGCATTTTAACAAAGAATTCTTACAGTTGGTCTTTAAAAATTACATCTAGTTATTACATGTAGCTCAATTCCATGTAGCTACACACTCTACAGAGCTGGGTGAAATCTCATTATGAAACCTCAAATCAGTTAATGCTCACCTAGTTAGGGGTTTGTTAATAGCCTGACATTCACCTTTGGGTATTATAATGTCTGTGTAATCTTTTAGAGAATAAAGTAACTGTACATCTATGGACTTTTTGTTTTGAAAGAGGTACTACAGAAAGGAGTTTTAAATAAATGACATCAAAATTAGAAAAGGCCATGACAAAATGCTTGTTTATTCAGAACAAAATCAGTAAATTCAGTTTGATAGTACTTGCTATTGCTTTTAGCTTTCTGCCAATAGTTGTTTGCTTAGCATGTCAATAAGGGTTGGCTCATGAGTTGTGTATGTGCAAGTGTTTGTGCTGCACCAGCCCATGAGCTTGTCTTGAGAGCTGATGTTGGCATGGAAATTTATCCAATAAGGAAACAGAAATGCTGTCAATGAAAGAGATGACCAAAGCCTTAGACATGTAGAAAAAAGTGCACATAGTGAAAAACTCAGAACAAAAACTCAATCTTTTTATATTTGGAGCTGCTGCTTATTACTGTAATGGGGTTGTGCAGGGCATGGCACACAGACAGGATGCCCACAGGCAAATGTGAACAGCTCACCATCAACCTTTGACTGAAGTGTGTCATTGGGTGACTAATTTCAAGTGCTGCACGCACTAGAACAATTCAGAGCATATTTGCATGCATTTAAAAAACAGTTAAATTTGCTGGATAAACAATTTTCTGTTAAAACAGATCACTCAGTATAAGATGACACTAAAACAATCTGGGCAGTTTTGTCTAAGTTTTCATGTTTTTTCCACTCTAACTTACTCTGTCATTTTTTGTCTTAATACACAGGGCTAAACCTTTCCTTGTACTTCCTTTTGCCTGTGGATTTTAGGCTTCACAGTTACACAAATAGAACTCCAGGTGACATTATTTGTCAATTTGTGACTAATTTTTAGTGCTCACCAGGCTGCTAGTCTGAACTAGCTACACATGAGAGTGTGACTGACCTCACTTTAAGAGTACACTTAAGTAGGTGCAAATGGAAAATTAATAACAGGGGTAATCAAATAGCAGACTTGGTAAATTTAGGAGAAACATAAATTTAAAGGATTGTATACAGTATATTAACACCAAAATAGCTTTATAGCATATAAAGCAACTCCTTTAATGAAAAACAAATACTACTGCAACATTCTGCATTCCTTTCCCACTTTGCTCAGTTGAATGTTTAAGTTAATGTTCAACTTATTTAATATTTACATATCTCACTGGATTAGGTTGTTTATTTTGTTAGTTTTACATATGTTCAAAATGCTATACAAACACTGATGACCAAATGCTGGTTAGAAGTTCTATCAGATTGAAAACACTACATCCTGCTTTAGAGCATGCATGTGCACTAGATGAAGGTTTAAGATTTCTTTCAGCTCAGTGATTCAAGACTTCAGATCGTGCTTGATGATCATAGTATGATGACTATAAAGAACAAACACAAGGAGCTGCTTCATCAACAGCCTCTTTTGCTTCTGCCTTGTAGTGGCTTATTCAAAAAAACTGCCACTGACCAGGAATTTATATCTGAAACCTCGATAGCTAGAGTAGTGATGAATATTTAGGTCGAGTCTGCCCTTTGATTTTCTTTTTAGTTAGAATGATTGATAAATATCCCTCTAGCGAGTAATAATTCTTGATTGACAGATTACTTCCTTTTTAGACATTTTGAATGAAACTAACACAGACATTTTGATCACACTTCATTCTTTTACATTTATGTAGCATAAAATCCTCCCACTGCTACATATGTGTCAGATAGAAACATTATCTTGAATTCATAAATATTTATTGATAACAAATCTTATATGAAGTTTCCTGGATTGCTAACAAAAATGTAAATACAATAGATTTATCTTCTTCAAGAACTTTAAATACTGATTATGCTAATTTTTATGGTGCAGATAAGAGCCTTGAAAAGATGGACATTAGGCCCATTGGCTTTTATTTTTACAGATCCCCAAAGAATGCTCTGCAGTTTAAAATGTAAACAGAAATGGGTTTGCCTCAAGCTAGTTTTTATCTAATATTAAATGCAACTTGTTGGTGCCGAGTATTACAAGGGAAAAGAGGATGAATGTTACAATAAGATCATGAAGAAGGTCATCATAATTGTGTGCCCCAGGCTTCTGCACAGGAGAGCTTTCAAGGGGTACAAGTTTTAAAGGCAGTGGGGCAGATCCAAAGCTAACATGAAGAAGTCTGCTCCCTTTGAAGTCAGTCTGATTTGCACTGCAGAGAGTCCTGACTCTGAGCAGGTAACTCAGCAATCCCAGGAGGACTAGTTAACGAGCTGTCAGAGCCTAAACAGCAGCTATCCACTCGTCTGTATCCAGGAAAGTGACACACAGCCAGAACTATACGTGTAGCATTTAAGCATCTGCCACAGATGGGGAATTTAGCACACTTGCTGAAATTATTCCAGGAATCCCTAAACCATATTTGAGCATCAATAAGAGTATAGAGGAATGCACAGTTATCAAGAATGCCATCTAGTGTACCCTCCAGCAACACTCCACCATAACAAACTCCCTGCTCTCCGAAATACACTGAAATGATGATGAACTGTATATCACACTAGATTGTGATAGATGGGGCCATTAATAGCAACCTGAGAAGAATCAGATGGCTGGATCTAATGGAAATCACATGGCTTTTCAAAGCAACTTGGAGCATTTTGTTCTATATGATGGCATAAGATTCTTTGTATATGATTATATAAAATTATTCTAGTCTCATCCAGCCTGTCTCACTAATCTTTCATTAAGATGCCTTGTGGCAAGTCTACAACCAGAGACTCCCCCTCTTTTCTGTCTCTGAATCATTTTGAATGTAGGGAAGAGGAAATTTTGTAAACAAGTTGCCTGGATATCTCCCTGGATAGTTCTGAGATAAGCATTAAGATGTGCAACCCCAGTAAAGATGCTTGGTATGATGTTATCTGGTGAGTGGTTGCTCTTAATCTCACTATCTCACATTTGCTCTGGTATGCAATAACAAATTGTAAATACCAAAATGTTTTCCACCATCCACATCACATCTCTTAGCTCTTCACATACAAGACTCAGTGACTACACTTCTGTGGTGGCACAATGTGAACCAAGAGCAAAGGCTTTCCACCACCCTCTCATTTCAAATCTACTCACTTTTAGTGGGTTTGCTGCTCCACACCAAGCCAGTTGTGGGCAATATTGCTGGGAATCATTTACACACAAATAATTTCAATTTTCATGCAGCCTACATGCATGTCCAAGAAAAATCTTGCTATGATTCCTGCTGAATTCCAACTTCCATTAAGCAATTGCTCAGATACATCCACTATGTTATGATCAGTCATGTAAAAGCATTAGAATTTGTGTTGTACACTGCATTTCACAGTAAATAACTTGTTCATTTTCATCTACAAAATCAAGAATTATTTAATGAGGAAGAAAGGTCTAACAAACAGTGAACTAATCTAGAATTTAACTTCTCTATTCTCTATATACTTCCTGTATGACTTTAGGCAAGTTGTTTGGCTATATTCTAACTTCCTCCAATGTAAACCAGAGATAAAGGCACAGCTGCCACTACAGAGCTTTTTGAGGGTAAATAATGTGAAAGCCAGTGAAGTGTTTGAACAGAACAGTAGTAGAAGCAGGTAATATAGTTAGAGAGATCCAATGCTCTGCTCACTTCCAGCATTACTAATACCTGCTCTCATCTCTGGAACATATTTGCAATAAGCTTTGTCAACAGTGCTTCCAGGCTGTTTTAAACCCGTTAATGAAAAGGGTAGATGCTTAATGTGTTTAGTGACATTGTCCTGAGCACAATCTGCAGCTGAGCTGTCAGCTCCAGCATACCAATGATGCTGCCCTGGGAGGAAGAAAACTGCATTTTTGCTCTCTCAGATGTCTGCACAAACACTGTGAAGGGTGACACAACCCATATTGTTAAAGAGCACAGAAATTAGCATTCAATAAACTGAGTTACCACAGGATATCAAGTGTTTTTTTCTCCTGCATATTTTTCATTGAACTGAAACCCACATATGATTTAAAAAACCTCCAGTAAAAATTTGCTGTTAGAATGCATCTTCACTGTTGTCAATGGAACTGCTCAAGTCAATGAAAGCAGACAAATTTGAGCCAGTAAAAAGTGGGATTTTATCAATTTTTAATTAAATAATAACTTAACAAAATAGTAAGGGATCAACAGCCTTATAATCTATATTTTCCATTATGAAAATTGAGAATAAAAGAAAGTAGAATTAGAGCTCCTGACCACCCTGCTCTAAGCTGGAAGACCCTGGTGTGATCTACAGCCTCCTAGCAGTTCCAACACACTTTCTCACTCTGATTAGTACGTGGGAATTCAGCAGGAAAACAGAATGAGGAGAAAAAAGATTTGTATTGAACATTTAGGGAAGCCAGTGGTACCTGCTGAAAGACCTGTCCTTTTTGATCAAAGTTTGTGTCTGCTCACATTGCAGAGCTCTTGCTGCCCATTCAAAGTGCTGTTATATGATGAGCATCACTTTTCAGTCCCATTAGTCACAATACCACAGAGGCAGATGGACAGCATCTCAGCAGGAGGTATGATTTTCTCCATAGCTATTAAACACTGAAAGTAGTGAATGAAAATTCCCTATTACAGGTAGGTGAAGTGAAAGTCTGACAGAAGTCTGAATCTTCACTATTCTGGGAAAATAAACTGCACCCTGAAGGCAAATACACCAAGGGAACTCAAGGGTAAATAAATATCATGGGTAGGAGTTAAAAAGGGAAGATTTAAAAAAAAAAAAAAAAAAAAAAAAAAAAGCATTATTTACTAAATAGAAATTCAAATATTCCACATAAGTCAGAGAAAGAGCATGGTAATCAGACAAAATCTGGTAGGTTGCATATTTCAGGATCTGCCCATAGTCCTGCCTTTAAATACACTATGGTATTTAGTGATATTTAAAAAGACTTTAAAGTGCACACACACAGACATGCAGAATAGTGCAGTAAATCAGTAGGCATGAGGGGAATGAAAAGTAGATACTTGTCTTAGGAAAACTGCTTGGACTTCACAGTGCCAAATCTGGCATCAGCTGATGAAAAATTTACTCCATTTTACTTCTAAGGATCCAATTGACTCCAGCCAAGCAACCTCTCTGAGTTCTTCAGTCTTTACATGACAAGTCCAAATTTTCAGATGCACAGTGAAACTTCACCCAGCCCTCCAGATGGGCTCCAGTTCATCCTGCAGGCTCTGGTGTAACCACTGTCCCAACACGAAGCAGGTCCATGGCTCCTGAGTGACAAACGGGTCTGTCCAAGGGATGCCTTTGACAAGAATTCTGTCCCTCTGTATAAAATGAACCCTGTGAGCTCTCAGCAAGACACAATGCAAGGAAACTCCAAGCACAACTGAACACATGTAGCCCTCTCCTTGCACTGATAGGAGAAATGTCATTCCTATTAAGTTACATTTGTCCAATTTCAACAGTTGTCGGTTGTCGAAGAAAATGTAATTTCTTTGTGTGTTAAATATTATCAATAACAGTAAAGAAAGTTTAAACCTGCTTGGGGAAAAAAATGTGTGTGTATACATACACACACAAACAAACATATATATATATTTTTTTTTTTTTAATATATTCATGCAATATTAGTAAATACCATGTTGTTCCCAAGTGTGCATTTCCCAATTGCCAGGGAGGTTTCCTCTTGAACTTGTTTCTACCAAAGGGGCAAAAACAGGGCATGACAATACCTGCCAAACTCTCTAAAAGATGATCAAATTATTAGATTACCAGCAAATGCAACAAATCTTTTATCATTAAAATATTTGTATTTGGTACACACAATAGGTTATCTCTAAGCTTTCATTTGGAAAATAAAAAGGCAACAACATGAATAAAGAACACATCTCAAGGTATGTAGTGCTGGCTTCCAATAATTTCAGAAGAATTCATAAAGGAAAAATTTTATAATATAGTGGCTTGGCTTATGTGCCACTATTTTTGGTGCCACTATTTTTGGTGGCACACTTCCCATTTTTCAGTAGCCATTTTTAAGTGTGAGTGCAAAACCTGGATGCAGTTTGATTCCTGAAAAATAGAAAGGTTCTTTGTGCTTATGTTGGACACATAGGACTGATACACGATAAAATCCCAAGTTATAGACAAAATACCTTAAAATTCAGGTATTTCAGACCTCTACCTGATTGATTGATTGATTAATTAATCAGATAGAAGATTTAAAGGTGACTTGGATGACAGATTTTAATAATGAAAATATGGGCTCTGTCATTTGAGGAATAGCAAAAAATAATGGCTGGGAGGAAAGTCAACTCTCTTCAAAATAACAGGAAGTAGATTTTGAGAGTGAGAAGGATGCATTAGCAGAATAAAATCTCAAGGGAAATGAGATATTATCTCCCTTTAAATCTTCAAATAAAAATGTGGCATGGAAATAAGCACAAAAACCCACACAATTTCTCATTTTCCAGTCAGGAGTAACTAGGCAAAATTATATGCCTGGGGTCAAACAGGACATTCAGTGGTACTGCCTGATTTCCAGTTTCTTCAGTTAAATTCTCAGAATCTGAAAGGTATATGAGCAGAATTATTCCATGAAAATTATTCTTCAGTAATTTTATACAGTATTAAGTGTATTTTGCCTTCCTTTTAGCAGATGTAATTCTAACATATTTTGCAGATTTATTCTGCAAAAGGTTGAGCATCTGCATTGAGAATGATAAGGACATCATCATGGATACCATATCTTTGACTAGAGTAAAAAAAAATCCCTCTAGATTGGACAATTCACACTCAAGTCTAATTTGTACTGCAAACAATCCAGTAATTGCTGTATTAAGGTTAATATTAAAGAGTCTGTTTCCTAGAAGGAAGTAATTTTATAAACAATTATGATTAAAGTATGTTCCCATTTTGTAAGAAAAAGACTAATAAATGAACTTACATGAGATTCTGAAGAGAAAAGCTTCTAGGTTAGTGACTATACCCTGACAGACACGTCTATTTTTGGATCACGATCAACTTTTGACAACCACTCACCACTATTTATAAATTAATATTCTTTGCTTTTATTTACATTTATTCTGCTTTTCTTTTCTAAAAGAGAATGATCATTTGAGTTTTCAGTCATATTTGAGCAAACTGTAGCACCAAGGACTGGGTCATATCTTCACAGCCCTAAGGGATACAGAACTTAAAAAACATCAAAAGAGCTCAGTTTTGGAGGCAGTCAGACAAGTTAGACAAGCATGTAGATGAGGCCATTCTTACAAGTTAGAATTTGAAATTGTATATGTCTGATAAGAGAAAACTAATTGTAAGGTCTGGACCCAGGCAATAAAAACATAGCTTAATTGCTTAGGAACAAATAAAGCCCTCAGCTAAACCTGTGTGAGCCAGGGGGAAAAAAGAAGCTTTTTTTTTTCTGTATCTTTCTTCTTGCCCTTTCTTCCTTTTGTGAAAGAGAAGACTGCAGAAATTTCCTCAGGCACTTCTTTTATTTTGAAATTATGGATATCCAAACAAGAAATAAATCTGACTATCTTAAAATCAAATCAAGATACTCAACAGATTCTTTGTATATCATGTATCAAAAGCATATACTACAACCTATATTAATCTGTACAGAAAAATCAACATCCTTGGTAAGACTAATGGGACAGGGGGGTTGCTATGGGATTTTTAAAGTTGAGATTTTATGAGAATAGTTAGCTGTGCAGAGCCTCCCTGCTCCTTCTGAGACAAAAGAGTGAGATTAAGTATTTGTCTTAACACTCTGTACTTATAGAGAGCCATATGTGCAGGGAGAAACATACTACTTAAAACAAAAAAAAAAAAAAAAAAAAAAAAAAAAAAAAAAAAAAAAGGAAAATGAAACAAACTCCAGTATCTCAGGGTTGGAATTTTTCTTCTACTTAAATTTTGGATAGCAGTAGATAAAGCCACATGCCTAATAAATTGGAAGTTTAAATACAAAACAAATCACTGGCATTAAAGATCAACCCTTTTGCATGTTCTAATCTGAACTGCCATCCGAAAGAAAGGCATCTGGAGTAGAAAATAAAATATGGTGTGATACTGAGTATTGGCATTTTCTTTATATATTTCATGTGACAAATAACCCAGAGGACTGGCAGAAAGTAACACAATTTGAATGCTCTGACTACCAGAGGTGCTGGGTGACATCTTCATGTCATGCAGCCCCATTACCTCTCATGGATAGACACATAACACAAGACTTTTGAGAATTCAGAATTGAGAATTGAAATGTTGTTAATAATAATTAAAATCTATAAGAATCTGGTGTTCTATGTTTATCACAGAAGTAATTGTATTTCTTTCTAAATGGAGGATGAAGAGCAAGATAATCTCTTTGTTTATATCTAGGCTTTAAATCTAAGATTTCCATCCCCTGAGTGTTATGAGTTTGTGAGGTGTACTAAGAGTGAGGGCAAATTTGAACTGTATGAAAGGGTACAGCAGAGGTCTGTGTTCTGCATTGGCAAAGTCTGTGAAATCCTCAGGGGATTTTGCAGTCAAGAGACAACACAAATTCTGTGTAGCTGATTTTGAACTTCAGTCACCTACAGTGTTCCTTCACTCATCTCCAGCTCTGGAGTTAACCTGAGCAAATCCACTTCAGTTATCTTCAGCTCTTCAGAAGTAAAGCCAAACTAACCATACTTTCTAGAGAACCCATATGTTTACACTGATATTGAGGAAAACTTTTAAAAAGTTTTGTGCTGTCTTTATTCCCATTTAAAAAAAAAATAGAGCTGTTTGGAGAAGCTTCCTAAATGACATGACATGACAATGGCAGGAGAAGAGAGAACATTTTTCTCCTCTTCATCAGAGCCCCAAAATAATAACTTTCTGACATTAGAGATGCTTCAATCAGAGAATGAGGTTTCTTTCAGTCAGCCTTTATTTTGTCATTTTATATGAGTGGCAACAATTGAGAAAACACAAAACAAAAGTTTGGTTTTGTGCTCAAAATAGCCAAACACACGGAAACACATATTGAGCACCACTTCCCAGCAGGTTGGTGGGTTTTGTGTATTGTCACTGCCTTTTTTTTTGAGCTTTGTTATGGAGAGAGGACTGAAAGCTGAGTTCCAAAGCGCCTACTTGGTGCCTGAAATGGAAGTTGGATGAAATGTAGGCAGTGAAGTCCAAGAAAGTGATCCAGAAAAGACTTGCAGCAAGGGGTTGTCACACCAACAGACACTAATGCTCTGAAAACCCTTCCTTTTCAGCCTCAAATGCTTTCCAGAGACTTGTGCTTGTGCCCAGCTCCCACCTTGACCCTGTGCTCTCTTGGGGACAAGGACCATGTGTGCACAGCTGAGCTCTGCCTGTGTCATGGTGCCAGCTCAGCACACTGAGCCCATCCCAAGGATCTGCACTGAGTGATGTGCAGGTCCCAGCCTGGGGGATGAGATGCAGCTCTGCCTCTGCCCACCTTCTAGAGCATTTGTCCTGAGGGTTTGCTGTAGCTGTGCCTCTTGCACAGCACCTGCTCAGTTTCAGCTTTGCAGCCATAGCAGAAAATGCTGTCAGGGCTGAAGGGACTGATGAGCCCCCTGTCCCCACCCAGCCCTGCTGGCTCCCCTTGCTACAGCCATAGCCCAAGACACCTTTTTAGCCCCCTGAGGGCTGCCCTAAGCTCCCTGTGCTCTCTGCCCACATGTCTGACATCCTGTCCCTGTCCCCCCCAGAGTCCAGGACTGAGCTGTTCTGCTCCTGGCTGGGGCTCAGACAGACATGGACTGTGGTCCCAGGGAGCCTCTGCATCCCCAGAGGTGATGACTCCATGGGGAGTCACCATCCCATGGGGTGTCTTGGCAGGTCCCCTTTCACCTGCCTGGGCTTCCTCAGCCTCTGCCCACTGTCCACTCTCTGTCCATTTTCCAGGCTCCCAGCACAAAGGAAGGTGGCATTGGCCATTTCCACTGCTCTGTAAATCCATGGCAACACGAACCCAACATGGGGAGTGAGGAGGCATCTGCTTACATCAACTATCTTATATCCTTCCCTAGCTTGAAAAATGCTCCACTGCACCCCTCAGAGAGAAAAACAGCATTATAAATGTATTGAAACAAGCTGTCATTGCTCTAAAATTTCCTTTTACGAGCAAAGGAAATTCCACTACTCCAGACTGACAACCATAGCACTTCTGAGAAACCTCTGTAAATCCTGACAGCACAAGCATGTTGCTTTAGCCAGGTTTATTACTAGGAAATACTGGGGAAAATGTGATGAGAAAGCCCATTCTTGGGAACTCCAAACCAATAGCAAGATTGAAACTGCAGAAATTTTCCCTGCAGTGAACCAAAGCCCTAAAACCTTTTAATGGTTTGCTCATCGTTACACAAATGCCTCTACATAAATCAGTCAAGTATAATAAGGCAATAAAATTTAATTCATGCACAAATATCTGGCAATCAGCTATGCTGGAAATAAAATTCAGAGCACTAAATAGGAGCTTTGGAGGGTTTCCTGAAGCATGATTTAGGCAATTTTCGTCAGAATATGACATGATCTCTATAAATCCATGATGATTTTCATGCATATTGTCTTGTTTTGCCACAATTGATAACCATGGCAGTGCTGGAACCGAGGTTTCCCTCTGGCAGACACTGCCAAGGCTGAAGGGACTGATGAGCTTCCCTGCAGAATCCTTTTGGGTCTGCAGTTTGGTTTATGTTAGTAATGAAATAGAAATAATATTTACTGAAGATTTAAAACTGACTTGTAAAAATATACTTGGCATCAAAATTTGAAACTTGGCATATGATGGACTCCCATAAGAACTGTCCAAAAAGCATTTTCCTTCCTTTCTCAAATTTTACATACAAATAAACAGAGGGTCTCAGAGTTATTTGTTTGTATTAAAAGAATCAACTTCATATTTTCAAACATATTACTTGCACTTGTGTAATTCTCAAATGGGATGAATCCAAATAAAATACCATGAAGTTTATATCAATGTCTTTTATTAGGTTAAAAGTAGCTAAAATTTAGTTTAAAATAAACAACGCCAAGCTATTTCTTTTTCCAGATGGATCAAAAAACACATTTGAGCTTCTTACCAGCTACATATTGCTTTATGTTTTGAAGAGGGTATAACACCCCAGCCCATGGCATTTACCTGTGGCACACAGAGATTAACTCTCATCTATACCAGAGATATGAGGAACAGGAAGCAGCCAAAAGCACTGAAGATGAGCCCTAAGTTTCATTCAGCTTGTGTTGATCAAAGTCCTTCCTAGGCTCTTTTGTCCCTTCCTTTTAATATTGAGCCACTGACTGAGAAGGAAGGTCAAGTGACTTCTTTAAGCAACAAAAAATTCCAGGAAGGTGCACAATATGTATTCTGTGCAAGGTTACTCCTCCTCTCTCTGGAGCCCTCTATTTTATCCTGCTGTTCAGCCAACTCAGCATCACTTCTAAATGCCTTAAGTAGAGTGAGAGTCCTGCCAGGACACACTCGATTAGAGAGCTGTGGACTGAGGTCCTCTGAGGAGGCACAGACCTCAGGGATCCTCAAGATTTTAAGGAACCAACTGTTTAAAATGCTCAACTTAAAGGCCACCATCCAGCCCTTTTCCCTCTCCTCATTCTTGCCTCACTTCCTCTGCACCTTGACACAAAGAATGATGTGAGGGAAAGAGTGAAACTCCTTGAACTTTCCTTCTCTTAGACTCTTAAGCAGATTTTTCCTTGGAAAGAGAAATCTGCCCCAATACCCAGAGACTAAAAGAAGGAAAAATAAAGTCAAGTGAAGTACATAGTGTTTTTTCCAACAAAGCTCAGAGGGGATTCTGGCATGAGACAATAGTCTGGAAAGAATCAGAGAATATAGTAGAAAGAATGTCTGAAGGACCTCCTGAGATGAAGCCAAGAAAGGCAATTTTTTGACTTCTGTCCAGAAACATTACCCTTTCAGGAACTGAGGTCTGGGGAATTTTTAAAACTGTTAACTATATCCTTTTAAATAGCCACTGAGCCGAGGAGTGGAGTAGATAGAAGAATTAATATGGATGACTCAAATTCCATATAAATCCAGATTAGCAGCAGTTTGGGCATCATGAGCTTTTCCCTATTTCCTCCTTTTTTGGCTCTTTTTTTTTTTTTTTTTTTTTTTTTTTTCCTTGAGGCTTCAACTGTGTAAGATATAGACAAACAATAAACTTTGGTCCCCATACAGACCAACTGGATGAAAATAGTTTATGGGAGTTCAAATATGATAAGCTCATGATGCCTTGTGGATTTAAAAGCCTTCTGCCCCTGAGCTCTGTGACTCACTCATCTTCAGAAGCCAAGTAAGTTTTCTCAAGTAATTCAGGAGCTGACTGGCTCAGACCCATGGCACTGCTAGGGAAGCATGGAACTGCTATGAATGTTCAAAATCTCTTCTGGTTTTGAGATAATGCAGCGTAAAATAAGTCTCCCTTGAAGAGATTCAGACCTCCTGCCAGACAACACTCACAATGTGCACACAGTTCCTGAAGCTCCACTGATGGGTAGCAATTTGCAAAATTGCCATAATTCTTGGTGGATTAAGGGCAAAGGTCTCACACATTGCAGCTACAGAAATAAGTCTCATCTTTTGATTGGAAATTCTATTGCTATTTCAGTAAAGCAAGGTTGGACATAACAGCTACAGTAACACTACACCATTCCATTCCTTTTACTTTGACATTGTTCTGCCTAAAATGTTTCTCCTTTATCCACCTGCAAAAAAATCATGCAATGGCATCTGAACAAAATCATTTCTCACAATAGGATGCAGTGGGTAAATGCTGCTGTGTCTTGTATTTCCTCCATCTCCACAGTTTCTATATCACTTCTGTCTCTTGGATGGTTTCTTTAAAAACACCATCGCCCCATGAAATTCAGCACTCCTAAATTTAATCACATATCTGTGGCTGGTGGGCAAGAATGTTGTAAAAGTGTACAAATATTCACTAAGACTGAGGTTTTGCACCTCTCTTTCCATATTATTCTAATATATCTTTAAGAATAGTATGATTAAATATATTAGCAAAATACACATTCATCCATTCATTTACCACCAAAATATTTTTTAAAAAATATTTTAAGCATGCTTTGGAATAGTATTTTCCATAGCTAGAAGGCTCCTTGAAAAATATGATTAATTTTTGAAGTGGCACACATTCAGGTTATCTTTCATTCAAAGAACTAGAAGCTGTGGCACTGACTTCAGTGTTGACAAGGTTATATCTTGTATGTAGATCTCCCTAGTAAAAAATTATGTTGGATCATCATTCCCTGCTAATCCAGACTGACTTTTTACAAAGAAACAAAGTTTCCTTAGACCATGCTTCTGCTTTGATCTTTTATCTCTGCTTAATTAAGAGCTATGATTCATTTTTACCTTGCCAGAATATCTTGTATCCCTGATTCATTTTCCCTTGGCTAAACTAAAAAAGGTGACTCTTGGCTGCTTTCCACTTTTACCTTTGCACAGCTGGTCTAAAAAAAGTGGCTAAGGTTTTCCTTCTTATTAAGTTTTAGACTTTTGCATTGGCCCTTCTGCACAAAGTCTGCAGCCTTTCTGTTCTCCTTGGTTCAATTCTTGTTAACATTACCAATGAAAGACATTTGCTTCCTGAATGAAATAGACTCTTACTAAAACACTTTATTTTTTTTTTTTTATTCCAGTTCCCCTGCAGCACAGAGTAGCACTATGCTTGGATAAGAATTTTTGCAATGGATACCTTTGGCCTCATTAAATAATTACAAAATAAACCAGAAGGAGTTGGTTCCAACCATTATATGGGAGATAAACAGTTTTTTAAATGTGGCCTAATTAAATAATTACTCAATAGACCAAAACAACTCTGATCTGTCATGTAGCTAATGTGCAGTTTTCAAAAACTATCTAATTAAAGTAATTACCCAATAGAGCTGATGGTTCTAAATGAGCTACTACTTTTCTTTGGGTACTTGGTACCCAGATTAAAACAATCTGATTGCATAGGTTTTTTTTTAAGAGGGTTTATATGTATCAATCAAGAACATATTAGGGTCTTCTTCCACTTCTATTACTTTTCAACTTTTTAAAGATTCTTGAGTGATCACAGACTTCTGTGACCCCTGGGTGCCAAATGAGGGGGTGCTTCATTTCCAGGTTAGAATCTGGGATGACTCTTTAATAAAAGTGTGATCCTTTCTTTTCTGTTAGCTTTCTGTTATCTAGTTATACTTTCACTTAGGAAAGGGGTATCAGAGACCCCTTTGTAAATGCAGGCTCTTTGTATGACACCTACTTATCCTACCCTGACACCAATATAAAGATTTAGGGTGCCACTGTGACATGCCACAATGGAGTGGCTGATTCTAGTCACTGATACATTTAGCAGCAAAGTCATCCTAATACAAAAGCATTTTATACAAATAAAGTTGTGCTTTGCTTGGAATAATTTAATCTCGCTGCTGTCCTTCTCCCTCCCCCCACACTCAGAATAAAAGGAAGCCTCAGCAAAAGCTCAGTTTTGCCAATATGACTGTGCTTACACCAGCGATTTCACCAGCACTGCTCTGTCAATCACACATCACACTTTACCACCCTCCTCATCAACAGAGCTGCTCCAGCAAAATTTTGTATTACAGACCTGACCTGAGCCTCATTAAAGTGGCCAAGGGTCATAGGCTATAAAGGCACACAGACATGTTTGGAAAACAGCATCTTCCTATCTTCTCTTTACTTTAATTGGTTTTGAACTTAAATGGAAGCTGACCTTGTTTTCAAATTTTGACCGAAAAAAAATTTCCATGGCTACTTTTGACTGGTTCATTCTTTTAGCCATAGAAATGTGTTATCTTTCAGCTATACTTCGACAAATCAGATATTTTAACATCCTGATCATTGGGCTATGCCTGGAAAGGTTTGAAGGAGTATTCAAAAATAAGAGGATCGAGAAAATGGGGCAAATTTTTGTAAAATCTGGAAGGAAACCAATACAAGGCAACTGAAAAAAGATGGAGGAAGAAAAAGATCCCAAATATTGAAAGTGGCTTCACTGAGCTAATTCTGAACTGCTAGAACATCTTTTTGACTTTGTGGCAGGCATAGCAGCTTGTCAACTTCAAGAAAAGTATTTTATTAAGGAACTTATAGAAAACTTTAGATATTTAATTTTAGTAATCCAAGTGTGAATATATTGTATTTATTTTTAGAAACGTTCTTAAACTTCAGTAACTGCCTGCACCAGTAGCTGTCATTAAATGGTGTTTGTTACTCTTTGTTCTGTTCCCAATATCATAACGAAGCCTGTAGCACATGTCTGTCTGTCCTTGTATTGGCCTAATTGACTCCAAAATTTCACAGCCACCATGTGAACTGAGGTCCTCTAGCAATGAAAGTGAGACCCCCAGGCCCCACTAGAGTGTGACAGCTTCGGTGTTTGTAACAGTGAGAAACAGCCAAAGAGCAGAAAACAAACATGCAAGAGCTTTGACTTGGAGCAGGGTGAACAGGGTGCTGAAGAGGAACAGAAAGATGAGAGCCCTGAACCTAAATCAAAACCAGGTCTATTAGAACAGCAAGACTATTTTCAGGATTTCCCCTTGTTTGAGATTAACCAAAGTGACAACATGCCAAAAGAAACAGTTTTGTTTTAGTCTGGAAAAGAGCACATTAGTTAATAATGCAAAGCTTATCCTTGTTTTTACAGTAACTGCAGCTGAGTAACTGAGATGATAAAATTCCAGTGCAGAGACTTTAAAATGTTTATATTTCATAGATACAAAAGGATTATAAGTATGATCACCATTTGCCTTAGAAAGACCTTTTCTTTTGTCAAATCTCTGCAGCAAATACAGCAACAATCCAGATTTTCCAATGAAAGCACTGAGCTTGTGATTTCTTGAAAAATTAGCTTTTCCCTCCTTAGCCATATCAATCATTCAAAAATTTTCATAAGAGGGGATCTTTGACATATGTGATGAGACTGATTTTGATTCTTGGGACAGCATATTTAGTTATAGATTTCTTTGTTCTATGAATAAAAGTCCTCCTATGTGTTCTTTGTGGATACAAGGAAGAGAGCTTATTAAATGTAGGGTCAGGACATACTTTTGAGGTGTACAAAGATATAATTTTTCTTCTGCTGCTAAAGGGCAAGCAGAGTGACACAGCTTTCATATTTTCTGCCTGTTAAACTAAGAATGGAATGAACAGACCCATTCCATAATTTTCTTGTATTGTAGTTTAAAGCATAACACTCTTGACATCTTTCAACATTGAGAAAAATCCTGAAATATTTTTTTTTGCTATTCTTTAGTGATTATTGCTAGGAGAGAGAAGGGGAGGGGAAGGGGTGCTGGAACCGATGAATTTTAAAAAACTTAAATTATAGCAATTGATGATAAAATTAGAGACTGAGGATAAAAGATAGGTTTATATAAGAAGTTCCCAGATTTGTTTCAAATATTTTTTTTTTTGTTCATTTTTAGAACAGCTCAGTGACCAGATCTAGGGTTCAGTTCTGATTGCATTACATCACTGTAGAGCAGCAAGGATTTGCATCCTTTTTCCTATTCAAAGCAATGTACTTTGTTTGGGAACACTTAGGCTCTAGAACCAACTGCTGTAGGATTCTGGGGATGCCAGATGTACAAACAGGTTGAAAGAGAGATTAGGACAAGGAGTAATGGCTTCAAAGGGAAAGACAATAAATTTAAATTGGAAATAATGAAGAAATTCTCCACTATGAGGGTAGTGAGGCACTGGAACTGGTTGCCC
This sequence comes from Muscicapa striata striata, assembly GCA_030060385.1. Classification (NCBI taxonomy): domain Eukaryota; kingdom Metazoa; phylum Chordata; class Aves; order Passeriformes; family Muscicapidae; genus Muscicapa; species Muscicapa striata. Next base: position 1,073,889 of record JAREIS010000066.1, on the reverse strand, counting down.
AGAGAAGCTGTGGATGCCCCATCCCTGGCTGTGTTCAAGGCCAGGTTAGAGTGGGTTTTGAATCACCTGCTCTAGTGGAAAGTGTCCCATGGATCTATATGACCTTTAACTGGGACCTTTAAGGCCCCTTGTAACCCAAGCCACTCTACAAATCTATGATTCTAATCAAATTCATAGAGGATGGTCTCATTACTGTCAATCAACCATACACTCCAAATTCAACCTTTCCTCAGAGAATCTCTACATTACTGATTAGCTGAAGATGAGCAGTGTGACTTTGAGAGTTGTGCTGTTCTTGCCCTCATTCTTAGAGTGCAGTTTCACAGCAGCCCAAGATGATATAAGTGCTGCACTTCCTCCTGCCCTGGGCATGTAATTCCAGCCTCATTCCTTTATCCAGCTGGCCCAAGAAACAGTTTCAATTGCAAACTAAATGATGTCAGCCAAGTCAGCTTCCTGATCTCATCATATAAGCATAGCTGTTAAATCATTTTTTTTTTTTTTTTGTAATCTTCTGCTACTGACAGATTTACAGTGGTTTATGAAGCTGTACAAACCTCTGGTCAACCCCAGGATACAGAGTTTAATGCTACATTCCTCTGAGCCATCCTTCTCTTACCCATGTTCTCCAGTGATGGGAATGTGGGCAGGGAGGTGTGCTGGCTGAACTGTTGATTTTGTGAGAACTACCTACAGTGAAAAAACTAATTCAAACTTGTACAGGATGAGTTAATTATTGTACTCCTCTCTCAAGGCAACAGGCAGCTTGAAAAGTAGTCTGCTCCTGCTGTGCTGCAGCAGTACAGTCTGAGCTGGTGATCTCTTCATGGCAGTGGTGCTCTCACTGTTATTTAGAAAAAACCCTCTGTATGAGCTCTGAAGATCTCCTGACCTTTTTCCCCATTTAGTTTGTCTTAAACTTCACTAGACATGGCTTTTTTTTGACCAGCAACTCTTCTACACCACCCACAACACTTCTCTTCAAAGGTGCTGTTAAACTAATCCTTGATTTTAAAGCCCATCAGCTCAGTGTGTGGTAAGGTAAGGAGCAGATAAGAGCTCTTGGCATGTGCCTGCGTGCAGCTGTGTAACCTTTCCCACCCTGCAACACTTATCTGACTTCAAGAGGAAGGCATCAAAAATACAGCATTGTGAATTATTTTCACAGCATATGGGTCTGGCTGTGCAGTGTTTTGAACCCCCCTCTGGTTCAAGTGCCACACATATTTTCTGTTGCATACATTCACTGCTGAACTCCAGTGAGAATGGCAGCAGTGTCCTGAACCAACAAAAGCACTTATTCATATTACCTTTCAGATGGCCACTATTCCCACTGAAGGCAATAGGGACACAAGGGTTAACTGTTTAAATTTAAACAGATGCCTCAGAGCTTCTTGACTTGGGAACAAAAATTAAATCCTGGGGCTGTCAAGTAAAATTCCTTAACACTGGTTTTAGATTCTCTGATGAGCGAGAATTCTCAAAGGAGTGGAGGAGAAACCTGTGGAGGAAACCAAGAATTAACAGTGAAGTTACAATAATATTAAACTAGTTATTACAGTCAGGAGAAGGAAGAAAAAATACAGGTTCTAAAGCACACACACAATATTTCATATTCAAGATCTTTAAAAGTTTAAATGTATCTTGAAATATTGGAATTCTATTTCATGTTATTATTTTTAACATAATCATAAGAAATATTTTTCTTATTAAACTCTATAAAATTTTAAAGGAAGGAAATGCAAAGAAAAGAGGATTCAGAAAACATTAAGTAATTCATAATTGAAAATCCAATTTCATCCTGGAATTTAAAATGTTTTCCATTTGACCTGAAACTTAAAATTAAATTTGCATTTCTGTTGCAGAGTTATATCATCTTGACCTGAAAGAAGCAGTAGCAGTACTAGTGATTTCCTTTTGGAATATTATTTTTCAAATTACAATCCTTTTATTGAAACAAAAGTGCAACGCTCTAGATCCTTTGCTGATGGAAAGGAGGAGGATAGCAAGAGAAAATAGCTTTAGGTGAGTGAGATTCTGCCTTGTAAGGTTTTTTATTCCAGCAAGCATGGAGGAACTTACATTTTCAGCCCTTTCAGCTCTATTTTTGGGTGACAATTGTTTTTCCTACCTGAAGATATACTCTACGTTAGAGGAACAGATAAAGAACCCCAGTGACTGCCTGACTTTGTTTCTGTTGTCATATTTGTTGATGTTATCTTGGTTTATGCGGGTCAGAAGGCAACCACCCTTGGCTCTCTTGCTGCTGCTGTCACTTAGGGCTCTGAACAGTGGCCCCGCCGTGTTACCAAGTTAGAACAAAGGCACTTTTCACCCATTTATCACACAGACAGCTGAATACACATGGTGTAAAACATTACAGAACCAACCTCCAAATCCTTCTGCTTAATAGCATTGTATTCCAGCACCAATTGTTCTCTAGACAAAGAGGTGCCATAGGGCACCAGAGGGAAACATATCATTTTAGAGTCTAACATATCACAGAGAGCAGTTGTGAAAGATGTCCTTGCCCATGGCAGTGGGTTGGACTAAGTAATCTTTAAAGGTGTTTTCCAACACAAACCATCCTATAGCATAATCCTCACAGTCCAACAGTGATTGTCAAAGAGTTTTGTTTTGTTTTACAGTTAAGTGTCATTGTTTTGAAATAGCAAACAAAACAAACAAACAAACAAACAAAAAATAAAAAAAAAAAAAAAAAAAAACCAAAACCAAAACCAAAAACAAACAAAAAAAAACAATCAGCTGTGTCAAAATTACACATACAAGATTTTCTAATATGGGGGTCTGAGACTTCAAGATTTTGGAAAGCTGATATAAAGGCTAGAGGAAATGAGTGGTTCTCAGTGAGACAGGGAAATGGTACAAGTAAGGAAGTGATAAGACTGTGGAGGGCCCCTATTTTCCCTTATGAAAAGTTTTACCCCATTTGCCTTTGATAAGTGCACTCAATAGCACCAAGAATGTCAGAAAAAATTCTGGACACACTGAATTCAACAGCAGAGCTGCTGTTGTCTTCTACAGGCCATGATTTTAAACAGAAGCAGCAGAATTAAACCCTACTTAAAGCTATTTGAAAGAACCTGAGTCTCCTTTCAGAGAGAGACTCTCCTTTTACTCTCCTTTTACATTGAGTAATCAAAACTAGAAGTTTTAGAGTGGTTCAATATAATTATAAATAGACATCATCATAAATATCCACATGGCAAATTGTACATGTGTAAAACACCACATTCTAAATAATAGTACCCTCTTTGTTCAGTATTAACCCCCAGCCATCCTGACTTTATCTTCAAGCAAAATACTGTAGTACTGAACTCTAGTGAAATATTTTCATCTAGAGCTACTGTTTTAGGTGCTGTTATTTTTATTGCTGTTATTTTTACTATTAACTATTATTATTATTAACTATTATCATTATTTGCTTTCTCTATTTATTTGTTATTTCTTAGCTGTGTTCATATCAAATAGTGATAGTGGTTTAGTGATGTACATGACCAAAATTGATTTGAAATTAATTATCTATGGAATCTGAACAATGAGTAATCTCTCACAGAAGATGAATGGATGAATAGTTCAATACCTGGCATGTGCTGCTATTTCAAGTTCTTCCAATCTTCTTTTTTTTATTAATTCTCTAATCAAAAAGTTTGTTTTGAATACATGCATTTAATTTATATAATATACACTCAAATTTTAAGGGAAGGAGGAAGGGAGAGTGGTTCCCTGTAGTCCAGAGATGTCCAGAGTGACTTACCCAAAACGCTGCAATTTTTGATCTCCAGCTCCAATAAGAACAACCAAAGAAGATACAGAATCAAAATCTATCTGGATGTTTCACTATTCCTTCAGGATACAGATTATAGAGCTTCACGAAAATCATGTGCTGAATAAGCAGTTAAATATGCAAAGCAGGATTTATCTGACAGGCAAGACACACCCTGCCGATCTGTGGTGACTTAAAGTCATTATTTGGGATTCCCAGCAGGAGATAAAGCTTTGTACTGAACAAGGCAGAAACTCAGCCTAAGGTGTCCTTCCCATTTCTCACAGAGCAGCCAAATCACCAGGCTCTCAGGGTATGGGTGAATCTTTTTTATCTGCCTTGTTCTTACCTAACCCTTCCCAATCCCTTAATTTCTTCAAAAGTCTTGTGTTACTGTGGGAAGTTCCCATTACAATAAAGTGGAATTTCCCAAGGAATGCAATTCCATCATTAGTAAATTCCCAATTATTTCTGCTATTATTTCTCATTAAATTAGCTCCCTAAGCACTGCTGGGTGAGGATTACAAGTTCTCTATATCAATGAAAAACAGCTGTATCTGCTGGGGACTTTAAAAGGCATTTCTTGGGGGAAAAAGAAGAGCCCTAAGGTGCTGCAACCACTAATTGTAGTTCTGGAACTGGTGATAACACTCATACAATTATATGTTTTTAAGAGATTTTCAGATACGTGTTTTTCATGGTGCCTAAGTTGTCCAATCAGGAAAACAAAACAACAGTGTATTACTTAGGTCACCACTGGATCATGACGTTGCATTTCAAAAAGAATACAAAAATTAAGTAAGAGCTTACTGAGCAATTCTAAACAACAAACAAATCCATAAATAAATGGAAATCTAAATGGATTTTTAGATGTTATGCAAGCAGAAAAAGGAGTGAAATAAATCAGATACATTATTCAGCACAAAATACTCTCCCAACCCCTCTTTTTTTCCCCCCTTTTTTCTTTATCTAGCAAACCAGATAAATCCCCATTGCTTTCTGGGGATTTCATTAGCATATGGAAGACATATTGTAAGAAAACTTGTCCACTAGGGAAGTATTATCTTTTACTGGCAATCTGTGAGTGCTACTGAAAAATGACCTTTTACTATCAAAATATTAATGTCTTTATCTGAAGAAAGAATTTAAAATCTAAACCTCACATGAAAATGGGATATCATTTTTCTTTGCACTCCATGGGTATGGATGTTTCATAATGTCTGTATAATTCTCTGTTTTACATGCACCTGGAGCCATATTATATGATAACTAGAAGTTACTATGTTTCATAAGGCTACTGCAGTGTTCCTGTCATGTGGAATGAAAACTGTAGACTGCACATATTTGTATCCTGCACATAAAATTTTGGGGTTTCTCTGTCAGACAGACATAGTGGGCAGCAAGAAATAATATCTGTGTGAATTTGGATGTGAAACAATAGAGCATGGCTCAGCTGAGGGTTTTACATTACTGTCATTCTGCTTGTTCTAGAAGAAAAGCAGAGTGAGCAATGATGTTTCCTTTGTGTGCTCATGCCATCCCAGTGCTTGCATCACTTCACCCATGACTTTGCAGCCCCCACATCTCTTCATTCCTGGGAAAAAGGTGCTTAAGTCCCACATTGCCCTTTGAAGAGTGTACTCCACCGGTGATTAGGTGTACCTCTGAGTCCTGGGGCATCATTCCACCCACAGGGAGACAGGTGCTGGGGAAAGAAAGAAAGAAAGAAAGAAAAAGAAAGAAAGAAAGAAAGAAAGAAAGAAAGAAAGAAAGAAAGAAAGAAAGAAAGAAAGAAAGAAAGAAAGAAAGAAAGAAAGAAAGAAAGAAAGAAAGAAAGAAAGAAAGAAAGAAAGAAAGAAAAAGAAAAAGAAAGAAAGAAAGAAAGAAAGAAAGAAAGAAAGAAAGAAAGAAAGAAAGAAAGAAAGAAAGAAAGAAAGAAAGAAAGAAAGAAAGAAAGAAAGAAAGAAAGAAAGAATGAGAAGGGCAGTCCCAAAGCACAGGTCCAAACCTAAAGGCCAAATGTTTGTATTAGTTCTTAATTCACAGGTTTGAGCTTGGTCTCCACTTCTTAACAGCTGACGACAAGAGGGAAAAAATATATATGAAAGAAATGCTGAGATTATAGAAAATGGAAAGATGAAGTTACATTGTACGCATGTGAGAAGTAACACACAATCCTTTTATACAGATAAGAACTGAATTGGTTGGTCTATTTGGGATAGATTATTTCTTGAAGAATTTCTTTGAACCTACACCTTGAACAATGAGTGTGACACTGTTACTTCCCCCCTGTAGTCATACTAATCCAATGCTATTGAGTAACCAGGAAAAGACAAGTTCATTTAAAAATATTTACATGGATTACTAGGGATATCAATAAGCATTTTAAAATGCTCCAGTTGAATCACTTTCCTTAGGACACAGCAGATAAATCTTGACTCATGAACAAGCTCTGAAATTCTTGCATAATCAAGATAATGGAATGGCTTGATAATACCAGAAGGGATAGTCCAAATCCTTTCCTCTTACCACCAAACTGAAACTGATGTTTCTGCCTTTGATTCAAATCTAGTGAGCTGATTTAACTTACTAAACAAGCAGAAAAATTAAGCCAAAAAGAAGTTGGTAACATTATTTTGATTTGACTTTGTCAGCTCCTTTAAGAAAAGCATATGCTAGAATTTAATCTTGCACTTCAGTTCTACTGATATCCACTGGAATTCAAGAGCATGCACAACATTCAACAGAAGCTTTCTTTCATGAAACCAACAGTCCATCATAAGGAATAAGCAGAATTCAGAAACTCAAACCTCTTCTCAGATGTACTGACAACTGAGGGCTTAAAACAGGTCTACATTCCTTTTGCTCCCTCTCTTTGAAGATACCAGTTCACTTCTAGAGGGGAGCTACTTTTTTAGTGGTGCTAAAATTTAGCTACAGCCTCATATCTAAAACTCACAGACCAAAATAAAACCTTAGGTAGAAGCATCTAATGCTGCTTGGCTTAAAGTGACTGCTGTGACCAAAAATTCAGAAGACAAAAGCATAATGTTTTTAAGAATTTGCAATTAGCCCTATTACCTAAACCCATCAGTATGGGAGTTAAAAAAAAAAAAAAACAGCATTAATATTAACATTCCTACGGCAACACTCGGCAGCATGGAGATTTTAGGTCAGCTTCATTTTAGAAGGATAAATAATGAATTGAAGTGCCAAATCATTTTGTGGAAACATCCTGTAATGCAAATGCCTCTTAAAGGCAAAAGAAAGACTCATGCTTAGAAGTAACATAGAAAAATCTGTCTCTGAACAGTCCTCAGTAGCTACATTGCTATTTATAATAGATTCCTTCCCTCATCTACTTACATGAAAATTTGTGCTTTTTCCAGTAAGGGTCTAAATCCAGTGAGGGATTTAATGGTAAAAGTAAAGATATTAATGTCTGTACTGTATTGTCAACCTTTTTTACCAAAAGGTAGAGAAATGGGTTTTGGCATACTTCAGTCACCAAAATTAACAGTCCAGGAATGTGGTATAAAATTCATTATTGAGGTGTGAACTGTAAAGATTAGATCTCAACATTATATATATATATATATATATATATATATATATATATATATATATATATATATATATATGTAAAATCGTATATTGATATATTACTTGGCTTTCTCATTTCTAGGGGGAAAACCAAACAAAAAAAAAAAAAAAAAAAAAAAAATCACCAAAACAAACAAACGAAAAACCACTAACCAAAACAGAGCAATCACAGAGAACTTTAAGACTTTAAAAAATTAAATTAACAAAAATGCTAGTACTTTGTTACCAGAGCTTCAAATTATTTTGCCTCCAGATCCTAAACCCCTCTGTTAGGATGCACTGGGACTATTTAGAGTCAGGTTTAAGTTCAAAAACACATTTCTTCTTTCAGACCCCAGTTTGACTAATTAATCAAATTGCATTATTTTTAATAGGTTTTTACAAGTTAGATTTAGGGTAAGGTTTATGTTCTATGTAACCTGTGCTTTAAATTAAGTACTGTGAACTTTCAATGACTGTCTTGCACATGATATCAGGAGATCAAAATGAGCTGAAATAATTGGTCATTAGCACCCTTTTCTCTCTTTTTATAAATTTGCAGGAACTACTAGTTTGAGTTTCAAGGATATTAGGCAATTTTTGTCACCTTCACTTTTCAGAGTGTTGGACATAACAAAACAGCAATCATAATGGGGGAAATAGAAAAAACCACACGTGGGAATCCGTGATCCGTTGCAAAATATAATCTCATACAGAATAAAAACATCTTCAAAAGAGGATGGAGATGTATTTTATTTTTTTCCCATAAAATTTAACTAAAGGTTGGCATTTTGCTTTGGTTCGATTTAATTTTTCATAAAAGCTCATTTTCCAGAGCCAAAAACTGAACTTTAGCTTTTCCACCATTTGCTGAAAGATTTTTAGCTTAAGATACAGAGGGGTTAAATTTAACATCCCTTGAACTGCCAGATATCATGAGTAATGCTGCTGAAATTAATGCATTTCCTCTACTTTCAGATGCAAGATGACAATCTTGGCAAATATCCTACACAATATTCACTAAGAGGTGGCAAAATTCTCTCCACAAAATATATGATTCTCTACTAAATTATAAAATGAAAGTGCCTTCAGAACTCTGAGGATTTATTGGCCTATGAGCTGTGGTCAGCTAGGGCCACACATCTAATGACTGCCTTATCCCATGACTCTTGGAGAGGTCTTTTTCTGGAGAGTGTGGGGAATGGATTTGTCCCAATAAAATAACCAGGGTGCATGTAGGAAGACTTACTGCACTGTAGGAAGACTGAATTGTTTGATTAGTTTAACTAGAGGAGTGGAAAGGAAAAATAATTTTCAGTAGTTGTTCAATAAAAATGAATAAAGACATAGATAAGTGTGTGAACTAATTTCCTCTTGTCAGTAAGTCTTTTCATCTATACCAGAAGGTATTTCTTGACATAAAATCAGGAAGAGAAGAAATTTCTAAACTCTTCAGTGTGAGGTGTGGTAGAGAATTCCCACTTGAGTAATATCATTGCCTAAATTGTCAGTTTATAGAGCATTTGGTAAAGTTTGAGCACATGAGCACTAGTTTTCTCCAACAGTAAGCAAAAGCATGATATATCTAGAATTTGCTGATTTCCTGAATGATTTACACAATTTCTTTAAAAATCATGTCTAATTACTATACATCAGTTAATCTCACTGAGTTATTCCATTTCAGAGCCTTGCCTTGAATTAATAAGAGTTCAGGTACAATTAATGGAAATCTTAGCCCCTTCTAACGCCAGGAGGAAAGATTTTTTTTTTTTTCGTTACGATCAAATCAAATTCTTTATTTAATTTACTTGAAGTTTTTGAGAGATGCAAAGTCACTGAAACTCCACTGACTCAGAAGAACTGCTAGATTAATTGCATTCAGTCACAAGAACACAAATGCCCTGATCTGATGCTTGCACAAGCAGGGTCATGTGTCTTATATGATTCAGTAAAACACGAGTAGCATCAGCTGGTGTCCAGAAGCCAGCTTCTTCACATGTGATTATAATTAGGAGCAGTGAGCATAGTGAATTCACAAGTAACTTCTCAGTTTCAGGAAAAGCAGAATTAGATGATAAATTTGATTAATAAATTGTGTCATTTACTGCATGGTTCCATTTCTAAGTCTCCAAAGACTATTTTATAATTGAGAGTCATCTGACAGCTACAATCTGCATCACAATGTTGTTTTCACACATGAGACAACACTGATTACTAGAATACATCCAGCACATTGTAACAAGAACAAACAGTGCAGCTCCAGACATTCAACCCCTTTATACCTACACATGCTTCTGCCTTTGCCTCACTCAGGCAAACAAAAGTCCTTCATACAAATCTTAATAACTTCTCCCAACATTTGTAAACACTGTTTTTATTTAGCACTGCATCTTCAACAATATGTGAGCCTATTATATTGATGTGAGCAGCTATGTTCGTTGGAATGAGAATCAGGGGCTTGTAAATCAATGGCATTAGGCAGCTGACATGACAGGGACCTGGGGGCCGATTTCTCACTTTACATTGCTGATTGAGTAGATCATGGAATCATCACAGAGCAGATCAATGTTTTCCCACCAGAGGACAGCTGCTTTCACTGAATTACCAAACTAGCACAGAACTGTAGCACAGAAGCTGTTCTGCAAATGGCCCTGGTGTTGTTCAGGAAATGGCTCTTCTTAGCACAGCAGCAAAGTCACAGCTTTTCTTTATAAAATACAGCTTGTTAATAAGTTATAATTTCTTATATATATATATATATATATATATATATATATATAAGTGTGTGTGTGTATATATATATATACAATATATAATTGCAATTTTCATTTATATGTTTAATTCAAAGCCATGTAATTGAACCATGCAATCCAACCAGTTGTAGGAATGAGGTGAAATCTCTTGTCCTGTGTTGGTTGAGTAGACAGTTTAAAGAAAGGAGAGCAAAAGTCCTTTTCTTCCCCAAAGATATAGAGAAGTGCACAGAGAACTGTAATTTTCCTGCTGATCAGCAAATACTGACAAGCATTTCCTTTTGGTCATGTGACTAGCATAAAAAAAAAAAAAAAAAAAAAAAAAAAAAAACTTGGTTCATATTTTTTTTTAATAGTTCTTGTTCTCTATTCATGGAACAGGTTCTGAGTATTCTGAGTATGTGATAAAAATTATCAAAACCTCTTGATCACATTGAAATACAGTTACCTCCTTAACCCATCATATGCTTGTCCATAATGTCATTGTCACTGAGGGATGTAGGAACATCACACACAGAGATGGAACGTGGCACACAAAAATGGATTACTCAGTTACCAGGTTCTCTGCCACTGAAAGCAACAACATCAGACAGACTTTTAAGTAAATTTATAAAATTCCACTATTAAAAAAAAAAAAAAAATTGTTTAGCATTATATGCTCTAGGAAGGTCATTGTGAGACCTGTCAACTGGTCTTATTTTTGAAGTAAACTGTAAGATTGTGAGATCACCTTTAGTACTGAAGCAAGTCAGAATATGGAATTTGTGTCCAGCAGGAAACCAACACCATAAGTTCAAGTACCACAGACATAAAGTGAGGAAAGAGGATTCAGACATCTGTTTTGGAAATGTTAAAACAAAACAAAACAAAACAAAACAAAACAAAAAAGAAATCAAAACAAACAAACAAACAAACAAACAAAAAAAAAGTTGTTTCTGTTTATCAAAATGCAAGATTTTAAAGTTCTCCAAGGCAAAACTAGAACAATCAGCTAAAAAGATGTTTTCAAGCTGAAATGTGGCAGAAAAACAGGAAAGTAATGTTAAAGTCAATATTCTCCTGAGGTATATATCAGCATTAACAAAAATCTAATTAAGATTTTATTTGCTAAAGACTAGTAGACATCAACTATTTTCGTGAATGTAGAGATACAGAAAAGGACATCTATTCAATAAGGGCAGGATTCACTTGACAAGATGGGGATAACTACATTGGAGATGCCTGGGAAGACCTCAAATTCCTTCTTTGTTATGACAGTATATTCACTAAAGGCTTTCCAAGAGCTGCTTCTCTCCACTAATCATAAAGGAAGCTGGGGGCCAGCTGAGCTGTAGATTTCTGTAGTAAAATAAAATTAACCCCATACTGATGTTTTGGTGATGCAATTATTAAATGTTGTGAGTGCATGTGCATAAATATTTCAAGTTGTTGCAATATTTAAATGGTGATTTAAATATTGAAATGGAAATATCATTACTACATTCACAGTATGATGCTTTGTCTTTATTTTAGTTTGTTGTTTCATATGCTTTTAAAGAATCCTTAAAACAGAGATGACTGAGTGCTGGATTTTAACTCCCAAATAGTGAGATCTGGCAGTGTGTGGATAATTCCATTGTGTCATACTGCCAACATTATTATGTCAGGCATCTGTAAGTACATCCACATACTTATGTGTATGAATTTGATTAATCCCATTCAATTTCTCACTTGTAGAGAACTTAGAACACATGTCAAGATTTGTGATCAGATTTGAGATCAGAGTCCATGAGTTCTGACAGGTGAACAATGAAGAACCTCACTGCACTGGTTTATTGTTCCAGGGCCCAGCAGCATTCACTGGGGCTTTTTTGTAGGCTCACCATCCCCACTGGGGAACTGGGGATACTGTGCCCTTATTCCACCCATTTTGAGGAAAAGTATAGTTATTAAGTTAACAGGCACCTGAAGGCTGAGCTGAATGCCAGCTTGCTGGGAAGTTGGTAAGAAAGAGGATTACTGCCACTTACTGAGGTCAAGCAGAAACACAGAACAAAGAGCTGTGGTTAAATAAGACCTTAAACTTCTGCAGTCAAGTAAACTAAAATCAATGCCTTAGAATCAGAGAATTTTTATTTGGTAGTGTGACCTTGATGCTTTGTACTTACACAAGGAGTACTGTACAAGTGATTGTGTGCATTAATAAAAGTCTTCAACTTTTAATACACAAATGAGGGGATTAATTTTTTTAAAAAACAAAGATAACAGCAAAATAAAAACATTTTATACTGAAATAGTTAAAAATATGTTGAGAAAGCATTTAAAAACTGGTCTGTACCCTGATGGTTTGGAAAAGGTAAACAAGACATTAAAAATGTAAATGAAGGAAAAAGATGTTATTTATCCAAGTAGAACTAGTCTTGGAGGAGAAAAAGAGACAGTGAAGGGACTGGATTATAATTGTACCTTTCTAACATCTCTTTTTCTACATGGATGTGTCATTTCACTGTTTCATGGGAGACTGCACTGGGGCTGTGTGTGTATTCAGATGAAAGGAGAAGATGTGATTGAGAAAAGCAAAGGAATTCCCTTCTTGGTGAGCATCCCTCCTGAGCACAGCACTGCCTTCAGAGACCTGTGCCTCCAAACCTATGCTTACACATAAAGCTTGCTGTAAATGGAGAGGAAAAAGATACCACCCCCTCAAATTAACAAAGCAAATTAACAACAGCAAAAAACCCTCCTTGAAAATCCTGTGCTTGACTGAAACTAGGGAGCTATTTCATGCCATATTAACACAATGATTAATTTTATTTTGAGAACTTATAAAAGGACTAATTGCTCTAATAAAAATTAAAAGGCCTTTGCCTACTAAAAAGATCATCTTACAAGCTGATATTTAGTGTTTTCAAGTGACTAATTTAATGGCAGTAACCTTAAAAGGGCCTGATTTGTCAAGCTGTCTCATCAGTGCTGCAGCTTGGGCTACAGCTGCTCCGATGAGAATTGCTCCTTCCTGTGAAACCAAAAGATCTTGTCTGCCAAATTCAAGAGGGACAGCTTATTTGGAAACTGTGTCTAGCAGTTGCAGCATTAGTTTGAATGAACAGTTCCTCTTTCCTCGAGCCATTTTACTGCTGTGTTTCCAATGTTTGTTTTGCCCTGCCATTTGCACTGCTGTATAATTACTCAGAGTATAGGTGACCTCAATTAATGTTGATTTGCTGTTTACTCTCCTGCTCAGCCTGACCCAGCACCCACTGAAGTCAGAACTCCAATGTGCTTCAGCTGCAGGATCTGGACATCAGTCCACACTCTGCAATACAAACACTGACTAAGCCCAAGTGCATGTCAACAGCTGTACACTAATTCTTTCTAGTTCTCTCCTCCTCTTAAGACAATGGTTTTTCTCATGCCAAAGAGCAGCCCAAAATGAAGAATGAGTTGCCAGCCCAGTGCTCCTCATGACAAAAGAACTGAACGATTCCCTCCCATGTATATGTATTTTTTAAAACACCTGGACCCTTTCAGTTAGATTTCTCCCAGTCAGTTTTTCTCTGGAGAGGGGCAGTCCCTGTATTGTAGAAGGTCTTTAGCTGCTTAGAAGTGTGTGAGTCATGCAAGAAACATCCAGGATCCTTGAGCAAAGGAACCTTGATCCCCATATGCAGATTAGGACACTAGATCCTGGCTGGGGCAATTCACATGCTCCCAGCAGCAGAGGAAAACAAGCCCATTCAGTCAGATGACAGGATTACATCAGATTCCATCTGCTGTGCAAAGGTGTTTTATCCAAACAAGTAGAAGATCCCAAGATACAGAATACACTAAAGCATGACATCCCAGCCTTGTATTCTCTCTTTAAAATGCCTTATGGCTAATATCATCTTTTATTCAGCACTATCACCTCTTCTATTTTTCATTTCAATCTCAAAGCTAACGTCTTGACTGAGGTTCCTTGTACTGATTAATATACAACAGTAAAATCCATTTTAGGGGCAACTGACACAGCTTTGAGGATTGTACATGACAGTAAAAGCATGTCAGTGCCTGTTCTGAAGCTATGACTTCAGCCCCTGTGTATTCCAGCTGGCAAACACAGACAAGCACTGGCTGGGATCACAATGCCCCTGAGGACACCATCCCCAGTGCCTGCCCTCCTGCTGGGCATGGGGTCACTCCCAGTTGACCTCCACAGCCTGTGCTGGGACATGGTGGGAAAGGTTTGGCATTCTAGGCTTGGCAATGTGCTCATAATTCCCCTGTGAGCCTGGGCTCACCTGGCTGGAAGTGTCATGTGAAAATCCCATATTCCTTTGGAGCTTGCTTTTTGTGTTGGATGCACCAGGGCAGTGGAAAGGGACAATTCTGTATTTTCCCACAGTTCTGAGGGATCAGGGCCAAGCTGTGGGGGAGAAGGGAAAGAGTGAGCTGGGGAGGTATCCAAATGTGCCACGTGAGTAGGTAATGTTTTGTGAGTGAGACGTGGCAGGGATGCTGAGGGTTAACTCTGTGCTATCTCCCAGTTCCCTTCTGTAGCTGGCAGGAGACAGGGCTGAGTGCTGAGCCCTGTTCCAGCCATCTGTGACTGTGGTGCTGTCTTCTGGGGGCTGATCTCATCATGGGGGGCTGCTCTTTATGGGATTCTAATGTAAAGAATATCATGGTGTTACCAAGCCCTTGCATGAGTTACACATTTATCTGGTGCATTTTCAGAGCTTTTAAGAAAAGAGGAACCATTGTCCTTTCTTCTTCTAGGCTTTTAATGCAAATACATATGTTTTTTCATTTTTCTTTTCCCTGCCTTTTGTAATTAGGAAAATCCATTTTCAGCACTTCTATTTTTACAAGGCTATCTTATGAAGTGCAATACAGAAGGAAAACCTGAAGGTTGCTTTACTGGTTGGTACTCAGGTAAGCCAAGAATCCTCACACTGACTCATGAGATTTAAAGTCCACTTTGAAAACTTTGAGGATTTCTTTCTGCTTTCTCAGCATTTTACCTTCACAACACTCACTTGCCTGAAATTTCCAGCAACAAAAGCTACATGAATTTTATATTTAATATTTAATTTTAATATTTATTTAACATTTAATATTTTCTTTAATATTTAGCAAAGTTTAAGCTAATGTAATACATTTCATACAGGTGATTTTAAATCAGCCACCAGCTATTTTCTTGCAACAGCTTTGGGAAATGTGGCTCAGCTGTGACAAAAGAAGTTTGAAGTGTCATAGCAGTGCAGGAATTGAAAGTGGAACATGGGTTAAATCAATCTACTGTCCTATTCTTCTCTTCCTCTGTCTTGCAGTGCACAAATGGAAAAGAAGCAAAGCAGGCACCCAGCCACCTCAGATATTAAAGGTTCTAGGACACTAGTGTGGACAAAGCAGAATGAGATACACTTCAGGCTTGGTGTAATTGCCAAGCAAGCTGCAGTGGCTATCAGGATTATCTTTCTCCAGACAAGGATAGTGCAACATGCATGGCACAGCTCTGCTCCAGTGCTTTGAGTATCTTCATCCCCACAGACACCACACTAAATCAGAAAAAAAAAAAAAAAAAAAACACCAGGAAGTTATTAATTTGTGTCAGCTAAGTAAAGGAGTGACATAAGAGACTCTGCTTTTGTGTGTTTGCCACTGAGCAATCTTTATAAGTGACATTTCCTGGATTGCTGACTTTGGTTCTGGCTGGATCACCTGGAGGCAGGTGTCAGAACACCCATGTGAGAAGACAACCTCCAGGAAATGGGGTGAAAATGCACTCTCCTCTAATGAGCTGTAACCACACACTTCTGTAGCCTTCACTTGGGCAGTTTAACTGCAGTGGACAGTAATTGCTGTGCCTCACAGAGTAACTGAGACAGGCAGCTCCCTGAAGTTTTAGAAAGGGAACCACACTGGGAAAGAGAAGCACTCTCTGGAAGAGTTGTCTGGAGATTGCTTGGGAGACAGATTGTTGCTGATATCCTGTCTCAGAAACAGAGCAATATCCCCATCATATTTAGGGAAATGGACAGGGTTGAAGTTCTTGATCCTGCCTTCCCTCAGGTCTCAGAGAGAATATCAGGTCTCCAGCCTTGTGTCCATGGCAATAGAGAGAATCATCTGATGCAGCACTAGCAAAATCATAGAGAAGTTGAATGAAAAGATCTGTCATTCTCTCAACAGCCAAGGCTGGCTCACACATGTAAATTTTACACATCCTCTGGTAGTCCCCAACATCCTTGCTCAGCAGTTCCTGTCTGATTTAAACAGAGAGCAGCTGCTGGGGAGGGTGATTTTGTTTCTGGTTAATAGGGGATCTCAGATGTTCCCAGTGTTGGACTCCCAAGCTGACATGAGTTTTTCACACTCTGTCTGTCTAATGGCTTCATGGATGTTCAGTGGAGCTTAGCTCTAAAATCACACTTTTTAAATTTATCCAGGTGGGATTTAATCTATATATTTCTACTAGCACTGGAAGATAAATGTTCTTGTGATTCTGCTGCTGTTTCCAATCTGTAAATGCATTCTTTAAATGTAAATTCTCTCATATTACTCATGTGTGTGACATTTATGCAGTCTAAAAAACCACATAGGTTTACACCTTATTTTTCATGATGCTTTGTCAAGTCAGACACAGAAAATAAACTTGACTTTCTAAACCCATGTTCACATACAGAATTGGACACCATTACTTGGACCCCATTAAAAATAAGTTCTTCTAATTTGAAATTCAAAGATATGAACAATTTTGAATTCCATTAAATGGACTATGGTAGGAATCAGTCCAGTTTGTACTTGCATAGCTGAGATTTAAAAAAAAAAAAATGTTGTTTTCTTTTGCAATTATAATTGCAATATTTTAATAACTTAAAATTATATTTTATGGATATCAGAAGCTCAGGGTCATATACAACTTGTCTTTTAAGCCAAATGTGGTTTCAAGTGAGATCATTATTATTTCAATTAAGAGAATCCTCAGATCTGAGGAACATATTCTGGATTATGTCCTGTCATTCAAGTAGTTAGTTTCATTAATAAAAAACCCAATAACAGCAAAAAAGAGCAATTACTTTAATAAATTTCTTAAACCAGACTGAATCTGACTGAATCTGACTTCCAAAAGCAAGTAAATATTGTTATTATTTTTTTATACAGGTGAAATCTGAGACCCAGAGGTAAAGCTACACGATACAAGAAAAAGAGGAGATAGAACTGTGGTTTTAAGCTTCTTAGACTATTATCTCATGCTTCTGTAAAGACCTGATGACTTTGCCTTGCCATACTTTCATTAAAATATGTATTTAAATAACAACGTGGATACGCCATAAAAAGTGTTAAATGTTGCTCACAATTAATATTTACATTTTACTAAGGGTAGCACAGAATAATGGCTCTGAATTGAAGTTATGGCTCTGTAGTTTGTTTGTTTATGGCACACCACGTGTTCCCATGGAAACAACCACACTGTGTCTATGGAAACAGCACAGTGGTATAAACTGTGAAACCAAAAAGAGGAAGTTAGTAAGCTCAAGTTACTAATTCTAAGAAGAACTTGTCAAAATGGAATACTTCCTGTAACACAAATCTGTTCTAATCCGCTGGGTGATTGTCACAAATCCTTGTTTCAGTCTCGGATCTGTTGGAGGTCCCAGATACTCCAACATGCAGCTCTGCTGGTGGGGTGAGCAATTCCCTGACCTCAGGCTGCATTTAATTCCAGTCATCGACAGAGCCTGTGCTCATCAGCCCACCAAAATAACCTGCAAAGGGCTGGGTTTTTCCTACATTATACAAAAAATGCACAAAATTACTGGGTGGGTTTTTTTCTGTGTTTTACTTGTTCAGCAGATTTCTTTATGCCATTTAAAAAACAAGCAAAGCTTTGCCACAGTAGAAGATATCCACATAATCCTATGCTAATATTTTCCAAAGTTGTTCAGAGTCACCATCTGGAGATATTGACCTCTCTCCATTAATGACAGGGAGGACTTAAGTTTGTAGGCTTTGGTAAACTGAATTTCACAATAGCTGCACAAAACAGCCTTTATAAACATCATCCTTCAAACACAAAACAAGTACACCATTAGAACACAAATTGTGTGTATTTCTTCTTAAATTAAAAACCAGAACATTCCTTCATTAAAACTACTTCATTAATTGTTAAGAGTTCAAAAATTCAGGGTCTTTTATTATTTTGAATTTTGTTGTAGATACATCCTGATTATGAGCTCTTACTGGAAAACTGATCACAGAGGGAAGTTAAACAGGTCAAAATTTCATGTGTAAATACATATACATATAGATTTGGAAATATTATTGGTCACAACTGACAAAATTAAATGTACTAGAAAAAATCATGCATATGATGTTTGCCACTCTGTCAGAGATCATGACTCAAAGTTTGTATCATTTCCTGTTGCATTGGCTCTGGTCCAGGTGGTGAAAATGCCCTATATGAACTTTGGTCCATCAAGGATATGATCCTGTGTTTTCAGATTTCCTGCCTAAATCCTTCTTCTTCAACAGCATTTTTCCCAACCTTAATCCTAGTAGTGCATCTGGAAACAATTTGCAGGACAAAAGGTAGTAGGTGCAAAAGCTCTGTCTCTGAATTCACTATGGTAAGATGCAGAATCCTTCCAAAGGAGCAGAAGGTTTCCAACAGGAAACTCCAAGGAGAAGCTAGTATATGTTTATGTGGCCTCATAAACTTTATGGACTCTTTCTTACCAGATGAGATTGTACCTCAGTGCACATTTGACCCATCCACACCTGGTGTGAGAGCAAACTTGGATTTTAACTGGGTGGAGCACATGTGGCTGTCCATAAAGCAATTACTCAGAAGTCTTACACAGCAGTTGCATAATTCCTTTTCTATATCATAAAGCAAGTGATGTGCAAGAGAAAGCAAAATTGTGCTTAACTTAAACATTGTGGTCAGAAGGGAGTGGAATATACCACAACTTTCTGTTCCACTGTGCCCTTATACCACCGTGAAATTATGGAATTCAAAATCCCCATGCTGGCAAAAAAACAGGGAAACAAAGGGAAACACTCATGACCAGATGCTAATATTTCTGTTAATGATTTTGCAAAATGTCTTGCAAAATCTGAAATCCTTAGAAATACCATCTCTTTTTCTTTTTTTTTTTTTTTTTTCCATCAAAGCCAGGATTCCCAAGAAACCCAGTGGCAAAATGTTTTAATCAAAATAGTTAATATTTCAGTGAAAAACATACTATGTTTCAATTTCACAATTAAAAATTGAGCTACAGAAATTTATTTTTTATTATGTTTTACTTTTTTTTTAACTAAAAAGATTACAGCAGCTGTGCTACTCTGAACAATTCAGATTTGGTCTTCAATTAGCATTAAAGAGTATTTTTACAGCATTTAAGCATTGCCATCAGAATAGGAATATAAGTTACTGCAACCTCTTGGAAGTTTCCTACAAACACATTGGAGCCATGTATTATATTCCATTTTCACAATATATTCATTAATAATCTAAAAGAACATATAAGTTAAGGTTGAAGGCCATATTATATTGAGACATATTTCCAAAATTCCAGAAGTAGTGTAAAAGAAAAAATGTTCCAACACACAGTTTCAAATAAGAGGAATATATGCAGATGATAGCTAGGCCAGAATTACTTGGGATTGGTAATGGAGAAATAAAAGACTTTTCACTTGAAGGTGCCAGTTCTAAAACCTCACTGGGTTTTGTTCTGCATTATGAGAGACTGTCCTACATAAATTTGGGTCCATGAGGGGTGGATGATTTCATCCTATGGATATTTGGGTTGATTGCTACATCAGTGGCTGAAAGCCCCCAGGGAAAGCACGTCTTGTCTCCATTTCTGGGTGTCACACTAAATCTGGCTTTCCATCTCTACCCCATCTCCCTGACTCATCCCACATATCACATCTAATCAGACTGTTCATGAAGCAACACTACTTTCCTACTCTATAAATATTTGGTGAATAGTTTGGACAAGTGATACTCAGCTGATGATTTGTTTGCAAACTAATCATTCCAGCTATTCATCACTCGGTCTTTGTTATTCACAGTTGTTCACCCAGGTCACAGAGTCTTAAAGACATCCGAAAAATTGTGATAACTGTTTTTGGAGGAAGAGGAAAGTTTTGATATCTTTATTTATTTATTTATTTATTTATTTATTTATTTAAATTATCCACATCATAGGATAATCAGAATCGTGAATATTTATTAAAAAAATAATAATTGATTTCTATAATTTTCTGATCTCTGACCAAATAAACAAAAATATTAAGAACAAACTAATGAATGGAATAGGCATTTTATACAGTCAGATGTCATCAGAACAAGATCTATCAATAAATCTTGAAGGGGAAGAATTTTGTGCTACTGTAGGAATCATGAAGATAGTGTTTTTGATCACATTACAGGAAAATCATAATTGTAAAGCCAAAAAAAAAAAAAAAAAAAAAGAAAGGAAAGAAAGAAAAATCCACCAAAAAATATAACAAAAACAGATAAAGCAGAGAAGGCATTTTAATGGCCAGTCTCTTATTTATGTGTAGATTTGTGGATGAAAAAAGAGGGAGAGTGGATGCTTCTGATAACTTCTGATACTAAATCCCAGAACACACAACTTTATAGTGCACAGTCACATCTGTGATTTTCAAGATAACCCATTTTCACTGGACCAGGCCTGTTTTCATCTACTCACTCCCAATGGATGTGGCAGCCTAAGGAGCTTCCCCTCCCTGCTGAGCCCACGGAATGAGTGTGAGTGAGCTTGGGCTGCTGCCCCAGCACAGCTCTTTGCTTCAAGCACTTTTAGTCATTGATTGCAAGAGGTTTGGAGCACTTCACACAAGCAGCTGGGATGTTTTAGCTTCTAAATAGCAACTCTTTCAGCAGCCACAGCCTGCTCAGTTACAATTGTTATAAATAATCATACGTACATAAGTCAGAACAAAATTATTCTTGCCTGCCTTTGTGTGTCCTTAACAGTTAAATGGGGCCAGAGTAGAAAAATAGATTTCCAATGTATATCTAAATAATTGATACAGGAGACAAAAAATTAAATATTTGTTTTTCTCATACTCCTAAAGTCCTAGGAACAGTAAAAATAATTGCTATTTTTCTGTGAAAAAGTACCTGTTTCAGTTTATTATGAAGTATGTATTTTTAAAATTACTTTTTCACTTCCTGTTTGGTGACAAAGGCTCCTTGCTGTGGTCTGAGTTGTCTATGGCAGTCCTGAAAATGTTTTTTTGACTCTGCTTTGAATGGAAACACAGTATATTAAAAAATAATAGTAGAATGATCAAGAAGGCAATTCAGCAGTTACACCTTTAAGATTTTTTAAAATAATTAACCTAATAATAAACCTACCAAAGGTGCTTCCCAGGAAGAAAACAGGCATAAGTAGATGCAAGATAAAATAGCAGGTCTGCATATAAAGCAGAATTCAGGATAAACAAGTAGATATCATAACTGAGGTTATAAAATATTTGTGTTAAGGTTTTTCTAGAAATTAATTGCAAGATCTGATTCATTCCTTGTTACTTGGTTGGTTTTTTCTTTCCAATGTAAATTATTTATGTAAAAGAAAAAGATTACACTCCAGATGAGGAAGCTGAAAATCCCGGTTGTATTTTATTGTGAAAAAGTGTAAATTCATCTGGGTTTTTATATTTCTATTGGGTTCTGCTGTGAGCTTGAGTAACTAAAGATAACTATAATTTCCTGAATTCAGCCAAAGACATTCACCTTGGAGGCCTTTAATAATTTTGCATAACAGCACAGCCCAGAAAACATACAACTCAAACAGGTAGTAATATGTGATTACACAAACCACCTCGTTCTTCTGTGTTCTTGCAGATTAGAGAAATGGGTTTAAAATAGAATAATTGAGGCAATCAGGTAAGAAGTTCCTAGCAATCAAGGACTGTGTGGAAGTCATGGAAACTTGCCCTTTACTGAGTAAAAACCATAATAATCAAAATTACCTCATACTTTTTACAATTACCTCATACTTTTTACAAAGTCAGATATAAGAATACCAATCAGTCTCAGCACTGCAGTATAGATAGAAATGTATATTGTCAGGATAAGTAGTAATACAAAATGAAGATAGAAAACAGCTACCACACAAAAGCCAATGTCTAGGAAATAACATAGTCTGGAAATTAAATTTTCAAACAGCCACTTCATGCAAGCCCAGGAATGATCTTCCATTAGGAGAAGTGGGTAGAGAAAAGAAAAAAAAATCAGTTACAGTGAAATCTGACATATTTAGAGAAGTGATTTTTGATGTGGGAGTATGGTGAGAGGCAGTGAATTTGCTGGTCAGGAAGCTCCTATGGCGAGAGTGTTAACTCTCCTTAGGGGAGACATGAAGAGAAAATCAGAGAAATATCAATTAATGAACATAAAAAGTTTGATACCAATTTCAAGCCTAGTTTCATGTAAAGAAAATGAAAAGTATTTTTCCAAAGTTTTTGGCTTTATCTAAACAGCAAGAATTTGCAAGAACAGGTGCCAGCCTATTTATCCCAGAAAACCATTCAGACAGAAGTCAGTCTGGAATGCCAACAGCTAATTTGCTCATATTGCTAATACCAGTTGGTACAGTGGCAAAAAGACTTCACTCCTTAGGGTGATTTTCTCTTTGGCTTTTGCAGGTCTTGTAAATTCCTCCTTATTACAGACCTGGGGGCAAATCTACAGCTGGTGTCTACACAGTTTTACATAGCCCCTATGAACAAATATGAGGCAGCAATTACCTTATTTTTTTCATGCCAAACATATATTCTGATTATTTTCATGGTCCTGGAAAGCTTAAGTACATCATTTCTTAACTTACAGCACATTTTTTCACTAGACACTCAAGTTTGTTGTGGGTTGCTGTGGCTTTTTTTTGTTTTGGTTTTTCTTTTTTTTTTTTAATAAGAAAACCACAAGAATTGCATGCGTTCAGAAGTTTCGAACTCAAAGTAAATACTTAATATTGCAAGATTTGCAATAAAATCATTAAAACTGCTGACACTGATATTTACTTCAATTTACAACTTGTTCTGCTTTTTTTCCTCTTGAGATCTAAAGCAAATTCAAATAATGAGATGGATATCTGCAGCATTTTCTGATACTTTATTTTTTGTTTAAACTCTGAATCTCTTCCAGTTTTGCTAATTCTTTCTTGTTTTGTGATAAAGCTTTTGCAAGATTTTATAAAGAATCACACTAAACAAGCAAGCAACCATTTGGTTAACTTTGAAAAACAGGTGCCATGTGTGGAGAGAACCTCGTGTAGGGCATGCAGAGGAAACAATGCACTATGGTCTTTGAGTAAATTGCTACATTAGAGGTTAATTAATCAGAAAATGCCAACACTTTTGAACTGTTGCTAAGTTCATCATGATAGAATTAAAATGTATATCCATTATGTACAATAGCTGGTTTATGGGAAGATGGAGTTTTATGCATGATTATAATCAGCCCAGAGTTATCTGTAATTCAATTTCCCATCTAGCAGGTGGGAATATTGGTTTTTACCTCCAGCAAAAACGACAAGACCACCAAATTGTAAAACACGATACTTATTCTAGTTCAAACATTTTTAAAACTTTAAATAGAAGCCCCCAAAGTTGTGGAATCTCCACAGTACTTTTAATAACAGATTAACATCTGTGAGTACCAGCTTCACATAGCTTGGCTGTCTAAAGGGAGGAGGCAGAACCATATCATTTCCTGAGGTATTTTCAAATCCTGAGGCTTTAGAGCTCTGTTGCTGGGTGGTCAGAGTTCTTCAGGATGCAGTCTAGCTTCCAATCACCACTTCACCTGGGTAGGACTTCTAGGACAGAGACACCATTGTCTCTCCTCTCCAGTGCCTGGTGGTTATGGTGCTGACTTGACACAGCTCAGGCTCCTGCTGAGAACCAGAGGGGACTTAATTTGTGCCTCACTATTAACACATAACAAGACATTTCTCATCCTTCCACTCCCACTTTGACTAAAATTTCATCAGGGATATGAGAAAGGCAATAAAACCCCAAAAAAGAAAAAATTTGTATCAAAACTAGTAAATTCCCAGAAACTTCTTTAATTCCAACTCATCATTTTCCACACAAAGGAAAAAACCCATAACTAACCAATGTGAACTAACTGGAGAGACCATAGAAATATTAATCTAGAATCACATCTAATTGAGATAGTCTGGACACATAGTTATACATTCATATATCTTGGAGTGAAATAAAAAGACAGATGTGATCATTAGGGTTTTTTTTACTTAAACTACTGCCTCTTACAGTCATAACTACAGTCAGGGAATAAAAAATAAAAGAATGAGAATGATCTGTGTGATCTGGGGAAACACAACACTAATTGCCATTGTATTTTACAATTGTTATGTCAACCAGGCAACAACAACAACCACTTAACAACCAACCAACCAAAACTAAAACAAAAAAAAAAAAAAAAAAAAAAAAAAAAAAAAAAAAAAAAAAAAAAAAGGCAAGAAAAGAAACCACACAAAGCCTGGAAACTACTTTGACTCCCTTAGAGTCCAGGACAAGTAATAACTACAGCAGCTTTGACATTTCAGAAAGGTTTCCACTGTGGTTTTACACTAGAACCTAATCTAGATCTAATTAGTTTCTGATGATCTTATTCTCATTTTAGAGAGAAATAAAACCTGATGTAAGTTTTAAGGAACATAAGAATACTAAGAAATAGGAAGGGAGCATTGTATGTATTTTTTTCTTGAAGTAATAAGGAGACATTCAGGTTGGTTTTTGCTATTTTAACACTTTTGGCAGAATAAGTTTTACCCTCCTCTTCTACACAGAAAAAAAATCTTATGCTGCATGGGGGACAAAGTACAGAACTTGTAAAGCAACCAACCCTACTTTCAGGCAGCTGTCCCCAGCTGCTGAGTTAAGGAACACGAGCAGTGATGAGAGTCAGGCATCTCCAGAAGCTGGTTCTGATACTCTGAATTCTTTTCACTGATTCTGGATGGGGATTGCAGGGCTCCCTTCATAATGGGAGCACCTCACCTCTGTAGGACAAATCCCAGCTGGGAGATGCAGAATGGCTCATATGAGTGAAGCCTGAACCTGGGCTGGTATATTTTAACATGTAAGTTTTCAAAAGCATCAGTAAATATGGTAACATGTACTTATTTAGCACAGGACTTCTGGCAGATGCTTGAAGAGTAGCTACAAGGATGAGAGTCCCAAACTCTTCTCAGCTGCAAAAGAAAATGTAGCAGCCACAAACTGCATCTTAGAAGGTTTCATTTGGTGAAAGAGAATTTTTTTCACTGGAAGGATAAAGAAATGCTAGAAAAGGCAATTCAGAGGGCTGTGGAGTCTCTACCCAAGGACACTTTTACGATTTAGGGTAGTCAAAGGCATTGTTGATGTGATTTAGTGCTGGCGACAGGTCTGCCTCCAGCAGGAGACTGGAGTGATTCAGAGATCCTCTCCCACCCACGCTTCTGTTCCATGATTTCTGTGCCTCAATGAGCATTTCTTCCTCCACTATCATAGCAGATGCTAAACAAATCAGCATGTCAGTTGGGTCATCTCATTCAGAAAAATGCAATAAATATTCCAGCTCTTTGTGAAATGCTTCAACAGATGTGTGTTTTGCATTCTTCTATAAATGCCTCTCAATGAAAAACAAATTTTATTGGTGTGAGATTGGAAGATCTTGTCCTTTGGTTATCCATCCTTGCAGAGTGATGTCTGCTGCAGCACTGCTGTGCCCCTGTGCCTGTTGGCACAAAGGCAATTTGTAGCCAAGGGAAAGTAATAGCTCACCCAACACTTATTATCTGCATGCATCTTAAATTTCAATCTGAAGTGAAGATCTAATACATACTTCTGAAACTAGTTATGTGCAAATGGTCCCTGTGTAGCACCTAAATCAATGTTGCATTGTTTTGACCTTTTGTACAGGTGTTTCACGTTGAAAAAACAGACCTCTATATTACAGGGATGTCAGTGCAGTATGAAGTCAGTTAAAGGAATTGAAAAAGAAAGTCTTACCTGGTAAAGCTGCACTTTTTATGTATGGGCTCACCAAACATGAATCATATGTGATATTTGAACAAAGCATAATACTAAATGTTATTTTATAGAGGGGGTTTAAAACCAGAAATAAAACAGGAAGAAGGGATACTTTTCTTACCACTGATGCATTTTACTGTCAGTTCTACTACAAAGGGAATACATCAGTTCCTGGTACCTGGGGGGGAACCCAACCCTGATTGAATTAAGCTTGTTTCAGTAAATTAAAAATCCTCTACAAGTCAGTGGTTTGAAGAGCTTGTAGGAGTCACCACTTCCAAAAAATTGCAGCATCTGCAGGGGTGAAAAGTCAGTCCCTCTGGGCTCTGACTCTCTGAGAGAAAGGTTATTCCAGAACAGCCTGTCAGCCTTCAGCCCAGCCACCACTGGCGCTTCTCCCTCCTTGTCTCCTTCAGAAGATCCCTTCTTCTAGGACTTGGAGAGGTCTCTAAGACCTTGCACCAGACCTGCCTTGAGCCAGGATTATCCCACGCCCCACTAGCTCTCTGTTAGTAAGGGACTCTCACTTCTCGTAGTTTGGGTGCAGATGAATGACAGAAGAATTTTATGAAATGACTGGAAAGCCCCAGCAGAATCCCAGTCTCTGTTTCTGAAACATGCACAAGTAGCTTTCCTGGGGTTTACCCTTATCCAATACCAAAGTACCTGAAGGATGTCTCAAGACTATACTTCAGAGTGCACCTTCAAATTGTTATGCTCTCCTAATTTCTCTATTGTAGCATTCAAGTGATAAATTAACTACTTTTCAAAAGAAAACAGATTTTTTTCTTATGTTGAAGGCAATTTCTGACTTAAGACTTTTTTTTTGCAATCCAAACCAATTAATTTGATTAGCGGTCACATTTTCTCTTGAAAATAATCTCAGCAATTTTTTTTTTCTTAGGCTTAATTTTGGGAACTCATGATCTAAATATCCAGAAAGGTTTTACTATGCATGGCTGTGAAGTGCAGTTCAAAGACTTCACACGTTGCTGTTTTCCTGACATCATTGGAGGGGAAGAGCTGTTTTCTAACATGAGAAATGGATTTGCAATCTATTCATTTGGGCTGAGGTGTTTAATTTTAGGCAGGCAAGCTTCTTGTCTCAAGTCCTTTGTGCTGCAGATTATCTACCTCTAAAAGGATATAATGTTCTGTGTTTATCTCCAAGGGCTGACAGGAGGTTTACTTAATTTACATCAGCAGAGTACTTTGCAATCCAAGTAAAACGTGCCCATTTAAATGCAATGCTTTATTACAAGACAGGAGTAAATGCTACTGTCATTTATCCCAGTGTCAAATGGGACTAATCCCACAGAAAACCAAGGAATTGCACATGGGAAAAGGCAGTAGAGAATCAAACACGTGATCCCCTTGGGTGCCAAAGAGAAGCTGCAAAATAAAAAAATCATAGAATCATTTGGGTTGGAAAGGACCTTTAAGATCTTTGAGTCAAAATGTCAATGCAGCACTGCCAAGCTGAACACTAAACCATGTCCCTAAAAGACCCATCTACAGGCCTTTTAAATACTTCCAAGTATGGTGAATCCATCACTTCCCTGGGCAACCTGTTACAATGCTTGACAATCCTCTTGGGGAAGAAATTTTTCCTTATTTCCGATTTAAAGGTGCCTGGGTGCACCTTGAGGCCATTTCCTCTTGCCCTATCAGCAGCTGCCTGGGAGAAGAGGCCAATCCCCACCTGTCTATACCCTCCTTCCAGGGGGTGATACAGAGCAGTAAAGTCTCCCCTGAGCCTCCTTTTCTCCAGGCTGAGCCCCCCAGCTCCCCATACGAGAGTGGTGCGCCCCAGACTCTTCTCCAGCTCTGCTGCCCCTCTCTGGGCACACTGCAGTGTCCCCATGGAATCACAGAATTATGTTTGCACCCCTTGGTTCCCATTGCTGTCCCAAGGCTGTGCTGGGTCAGTGAGGGAGGGTCCCAGGGCAGGGGGTGCTGGCAGAGCTGGGCTGTCCCAGCCAGCCCTGGCAGCGGTGGCTCGGTGCCGTCACTGCTGACAGCTGAGCTGAGCAGCTCGGGCAGCAGGAGAAATCCCCTGGCCTTACAGTAAGTCCTGTGACACGGTATCATTTGACTGAATTAGCTCAGATGACGGGGCTGTAATGGACCAAAGGAGCAGTGACTCAGTCTGACACCAGAGCCGTGCCAGCCGGGCACAGCGGGCAGGGGCTGCCCAGGGAACTGTGCTGGCGCTGCCGGGGGATGCTCCACACATGGGCACAGCTGGGCAGGAAAGCACTTAGGAAACTGATTTCAAAACCAAAAGTGAGTGAGGGTCAGAAACCAGAGGCCAAAGTGAAGAAATATGGTAGGTCAACAGAAATAACAGGGTCAGAAGTTATTTCTGGCATCATATCTGGCGACTGTGTTTGAGCAGCGGTGATTAACAGATCAGTTATGCCTGAGTGTGATGCAAGAGGCTCAGTGAGTGGTTTGCCTGTGTGTTCAGCTCTCCAGCCTGTCCACTTTGTCCAGACAAAATCCCAACATAAAAGGCTTATCTTGCAAATTAGCCAGCACAGTCATCCCAGGGGTTTATTTATTTTAAGCTGTGGGCCACAGGGACAGACACACCCATTAAAAAAAAAAAAAAAAAAAAAAAAAAAAAAAAAAAAAAAACCACAAAAACCCCACAAAAACTACTGCCTCCTGCAATAGGAGTTTGTATTTTTTTTTTTCCAAAAGTGGTTAAAAGAATCGCAGTACATAATATATTGGCAAGACCAACAATGAAGGAAACCCAAATCTGCCTCTGGTGCATGTTGGTTTAATGTCATAGTAGGACCCAGATCTGTTATTTGTGTGCACAGTGGTTGTGGTGAATGGGGAAGTGTGAAATGAAATAAGGGTTGGTGAGAAGTCCAGGAGGAAAGAGAGTTAGCAACACTCTGAAACACTGTCAGGGAAGTGAAAGCACAAACTGGTAAGTAGTAGTAAAAAGTCAGACTATGAAGAAAAATAGAAAATAAAAGGAATTAAGAATTAGAGCATTTTCAAAGAATGAATGGGTTAAAAGAGATTGTTGCAGAATATATCTCTGGACCTAACCCTATACAAATGCATGTCTGTATTCATAGTGGGGTGGAGGGCAGGGATGAGATACCTGACATGTTTGCAGGACAGCTGGGGCCTTGCAGGATGGGCTGATTTTTTTGAGAACTTTGCCTTCTCAGAGCTGCTTAATAACTATAATTTGAAATAGTCAAGAACATGTGATAGTGTGAATCATGGTTCCTGTGGCAAACCTGTGGTAAGGAGTTGTGCCAGCAGTAGTGTAACAGTTTATTAGAAGGTGAATATATGCTTTTCATCCAAAAAGGGATATAGCAAAGGCATTTTGAAGACTGAAATTCCATTAATCAAAAGAATATGTTTCTGTCTGAAAAATAAAAATTCCTTCATGTACCCAAACACAAGTTAATCCACCTACTGCCTTTGGGACATTTCCATTAAACAAAGCTTTTTCTTCTTTAGAGAGACAGAATTAGCAATACTCAACTGTACATCACACCAAAAAGTGCTATATCTTTAATTGCACAAATACTTCACTAAGTTAAAGAGGATGGCCTAAAACACTGAAATTTGCCATTCAACAGCTTGTCAAAGGCTTTGAAACGCTTTATAAAGAAGAATAATTTTTGACTGAAGATTTCTGCAGGTAAATGTAGAGGGTCACATTCTTAGCTGGTATAAAAATGAGGTGAGTCCAATTAGATTATTCCAATTTATGATCTTGAGACATTTTTGAGATAGTATCCTAATTGAAGCTTGAGATATTTTTCCATTAAAGGCTTTCCTCCCATGAGACTTTCAAAGTGATGCATTTTTCTTTTCGTTTTTACCTAAATACCTATTATTTTACTACTTTTAATTTTCAGTCTTAAAAAAGTAAAAGTAAGAGATTCTAAATAAGTGAATCAAAGGTGGTATTTCTCACTCAAGGCCTGAGTAAAAGAACCAAGTAGCAGGTCTTTCACGATAGTGGAAACTTGAGATGCTTTTTCCTTAAAAGCTTCTAAGATTTTTTTTTTTTGAGAAACAATATTAAGAATATAAACACTTATTTTTCCTATTTGCAAAACTGTTTTGTCTGCCCTGTCAGAATGCTTTTTGTAATAATTCCTGGACTACATTTCCCAATGACATAGAAAAAAAAAAATTGCAACTTTCTGTTTTAAGTTGCAATATTTCTTTCACCTCAAGGAGTTGAAAATGTAGTCTCAGCCCTATATAGATGTACAGAAGAGTCTAAATGTCAACTACAGCCAAGTTTTCAACCATATAAGCTAAGGCATAGGCAAGGATTTGCCTCTGTAGAATCCCCTGCATGAGGATTCCATCATTTGATGAACAGCAATAGGCAAACTAGTGGACTAAATCAAGTTTGATTTTTTAATTTTAGCCCCAACCCTACTCTGAGATACCAGGTTTTGTACCAGATTGTATAAGAGGGTTTGAAAATGAAGTTGTTGCACTGGTGCTTAGTGAACTGTAGGGCATTTACTTGTCCACCAACATTTAAACCCAGAATCCAATGGCTATTCAAAGACTAGTCCAGAGGGCTGGATTCCCCAGAGCCTTCATCAGCCTACATGGATCAGTTTTACACCAGTGCATTGTTTCATTGAGACATACAAGTCAAATCTCAGTGATATCTAAAATCTCCATTTTCTGACCATACTTTAAAAAAAGCAGAATCCAAACCATCTTTTCGAGTAAAGAAATCTTGCTCAAAGTGGCTCAGTTTCAGTCATAACTGCAACATTTAACTTCTAAGGAGCAAGGAACAGCCTTGCTGCTGAGATGCTATGAGGAGTGGGTTTGTTGTTATTCCTGTTTAACAGAGCTCTCATGCATTTGGTCCCAGAGGATTTTCTTTCTGTGTTTTCTGTTTGCAGAATAGTGGGTGCCAAATCACAGTCCATGTAGTCTATCCAGAGAAAGAGAAGCAGAGCCTAGACAGGTCAAAATATGTAAGACTTTACCAAAATCACACAATATGTACTGAGTGGAGGCCTGAGCTGCATCAACAGCAGCACACATCTTGCACCGCTTTGGGAGGGAAGGAAAACAGCCACAACAGTTTAAAAATCCTGGTTCCCCTGTGGTCAGAAATGGTATGCTGGAACTTGAGCTAGTAAGCAACCACATTTAAACATAACTGTGGCTGGAAGGGCTTGAATTCTAATGTGGACAGTACCTAAATTAGAAAAGGCTTGGGAGAAGTTGCATGTAAACGTGCATACGGGAGTATAAATGACTGACACCAGTGTCACTTTCACTTTGTTAATTAAAGCAGCCTCAATAGTTTGAAAGCAAACAGGATTCAGAGAAGTGGAACTGGCTGCTGCTTTTAGCACAAGGACAGAGACCCTCTAATTTTAACTCCCCATGAATGAAGCATTAGAGCAATTAGACTCATGAAGCAGGGAAGAGTGTCCCCATTCTCTCAACAAGGGCAGCTCCAGCTGAGATGGTGTCATGTTCTGGTTTGGAAGCAGACACGTTTCTCCACATCCATTCCCAGACAACAGACAATTTCTTCCTTATGAGATTTTATTTTTTTTCCACTGGAAGCAAAGCTCTTCAGTACTTGCAGAATACAGTGTAGGTGAGGGTCACTTCTCAGCTGTAAGTTAAAGGTCATTGTCCTCTACCAGAGGGCAATGGACCAGCAGCTGTGTGTTTTCAGCATCATGGTGTATCCTGCTGGAATGTTTTGTCTCCCATGGCAAGTTGTCTGAGCCATTTGGTGAGTTGTAGCCTCCTTAGCTCACTGCCTAAAGCCCAATCCCAAGGCAGGGTGACACATCACAGGACTGTCACCTTCCCTGCAGAGAGGCTGATGCTGCTGGAACTGACATCAACACCGAGCTTAGGTGATTACAAAAGCAGGGGCTCTATCCCTGCACCACCTCCATTTGCTGCAGCTGTTTTCCAGTGTTGATAAACAAGCTATAACGTCCATTTTTGCACAAAATAATCCCACTTGCTTTTCACAGTAGGACTACACATCTCTCAGTAAAATGTGCTGCTATATGCCTATGACATTTTTTACCAGGGTGTTAATAAGCATGCAGGTTGGCCTTGTCACTGCTTCTGAAATGAATGAAGGTTTCTTTTGTCAAAGCTTTTAATAAACTTTGGGATTGGAAAAGTGCCGAGATGGTCACAGGATCGCATGACTCAGAGGGCTACTGAGATTTAAACGTGTTTTAAAAGTTTGAAACAATAAAAATAGCTCTACTGTGTCATTTTTAATAGATATAAATGTGTGTTACACAATTCAGACCCAGAAACTCCTTTCAGTAATGAACAACGATCATCATCATAGCTGTCATTTCTGAAATGTTTGAAAAGTAAGTTCAAGGTCATATTTGAATGCAAACATGTTGCACACAGTAATTATCATGAGTTTGTTATATTTACTGGTACAAAGTATTCAGAGTGTCATATATCAAGTAAACTAATGGTCTATTATTGAGCAAAGTTTACCATCAAGCAATGTGCTATGAATTTTAAAACATTTTTTAATGTCAGACACAGAAACTGTAATGAGAAAAGTATTTTGATTACAGAAGATTTACAAAAGGGGAGAAGAGGGAAGGAGGGAGGGGGAGTAGAGGGAAAATTTCTTTAAAAAACAAAACACAACAAGACAACATTTCCTAAATGGATAGCATTTAGACCCTGCTGTGAGCTAACAGGATGGGATCGATGGAAGTGAATTAAATTGTGTTATGCATATTAATATCTTGAATTTCCCAAGGCAGGTGAAACTCTTTCTTGCTCATTTCCAAGCTTGTACATTCTGACCCAGTCTCAAACTGAAACTGGAAGGCTGAAAGTGCTCTTGGCCTCTCCAGGAGACCTCTGTGAGTAATGCACAGGTCTCATCTCCAGACACAGGATCCCTTTGCTGGAGGCAGTTTCAGTATTAATCAATCTGTCCATCACTAGGGGCTACGACCTGCTCACAAAACCCTCAGACTTCTCCCTGATTCATTGCAGCCCATACTCTAATTTTACTAGGGGGTCTAATTTTATTAGGGGTTTAATTTCAGTGATGTAATTGCCCCCAAGATTTTTTTTTTTAAGAAAAAGGGTTTTTTTTGCCAAAAATATGTATTGATGCCATTATCTTTTCCTACTATATTTGTACTGTGCTAAAATCTGGGCTTGCCTGTTTTTTAAAAATCCCTGGCAAAACACTTCTGATCTCACAGTGGGGACAAATACTGGAGAATTGTCCAGGAAGACATATTAATATCTGTGCTGATGGCACAGCAATACCTGTCAATAAAGTGAGGAATTGGAATTGGGTTCAGGGCCACATTTGTTCAAGGTATCTCTTGAGCAAAGCAACCACATGAATTTCATCACTTCATAGTGGTGTGGCCCCAACACACAAAGTTCCCAGGGATGAAATTCATGTAAAAAAAAAAAATCAAATTAAGTACTTAACCAAAATGGCATTACTGTGGCTATTAGAGATAAGAGAAAGAGATAAGGTTCAGACTTGAAGAGCTAAACCATACCAGAAAAATTAGGGATGTGATTTAGATGGCTCTAAAGGTTGAGCTCAGCAGGGAAGAGAAAATGCAGCAGTGGGATCCAGAAGCTCCATGAAGGAATTAGAGAAAATATTAAGACCCAGCAAATACTTGCAAGGTATCTACCACTGTTTAGATATTTTCCTTGGCCAGGCAAAGGCTGCCAAGTGAGAACCTATAGAAATCACAGAGAAAGATGCTAACCTCCAAATAAAGAGAGAAATATATTTGCTGCCTAAGATATGTAATTGGCATTTGATGCAATCAATTTTTTTCACCCACTGAGTGCCCATCTAATTTTTATTTCTGGGTTGTTACTATGTTCATTATTTCAAAAGCTCTGGGAATGACCACTGCAGTCATTGTAACAGTCCTCAGCCTTCTTCCTGTGACAGTTTTCGTTGGCAGGTCTCAACATTCTCTACAAGAGAAGTCAAAATCATTAACCTCATCTTATAAACAGGATAAATAAGTCACAAGAGGGGCAGAGGGGACAAGATCTCTCCCGAGGTCAGACAAGGACTCAGAGACAAGCCTGCCCAGTCCCAGGCCAGTGATCAGCTGTGGGGGCTCCTAATCCATTCCCTCTGCTCATCTGTATTTGGTCTATGGCTTTTTTAAGGTCTATACACGTAAATGTGGCACTGATACAGAACTGGTGGAGTTCAGGGTAGATCACTGGCAATGTTTCACTCTTGTCATGTTCAAATATTTTTTGTTCCCTACCCAAAATTACTTTAGAGACAAACAAGTTTTAATAATTCTAGAAGCACCTGTGTCTACTTAAAACCATTTCCTTATGCAAAGCCACTCCCAAGCATAGTGACATATATTACATTTTTTAAGCAGAGCACTGAAGTCAGTGGTTGTGACTGGAATTTATCTGCAAAGATATTGCAATACTTAGAGGTGTTGGGAAAGCCTTTTTAAAATTCCACTTACTGGAACAAGGGGAAAAGAATGTAATTTATATCACATTTAAAAAAGAAAATTCTAGCCCTAGTTTAGAAAATAAAAGTAGGAAAATGTGAACTTAGGAACCTTAAAAATAGGGATTAATTAAAAGATTCCAGCATATTTGCACTTTTGCTTATTTGTATACTTTTAGCAATACTTTCTGTTTTAGGAAATCTTGCTTTTAATTTTTGATGACTTAGGAGTTATAGACTGTTTAGATGCAGAGAGAAGGTTTTTGCTCATATTCCTTATGGGACACTCATGGAAAATTATGGATCTGGTTGATAGAAGCATGCTGGGAGCAGATTTCCTGGGCACAAGATGTTTATGGTGGCTGTAAGGGCTGACTGAAAAGTGCAGGGCTTTCATTAGCCTGTGTCCAGATTTCCCTGTCTGACTCTGGTACCAAACCTATCAAGCAGCTCTGAGAGACAAAGCCCAGGGGCAGGGAGGGGGCTGGGGCCAAGGCAATGCACTGATGGGGGCTTGTCTCTGTTTTGAACAGCCACTCACAGATTTCTCAGAGACAGAAGGAAAAACTCTAAGCCAGGATGCAACCTGTGGCTAAATGGTAATTCCTAAATATTATCCCCAGTTCTGTGGCTCTGACAAGCTGTTTCTCTTCTACTTCACACACAGAGAGGAGCATATCAATACACTCTTCAGAGGAGATGGATGGAGAGCTTAATTCACTTTGCAAATCTATGGAAGCAACACTTTAGCACAAACTGCCTCTCACATTGAAAATTAGTAAAGAAAAGAAGTGGTGAAAATGTCAGGAGCGGGAGGACTTCATTTTTCTCTTGTTTAAAATGTCATCTCTTATCTGCAATCAATGCAAGAAGACAACTTCCTGTACCATAATGATTTACAGTATGTTTATAGGCACAGATAGAAGTAATCACAGGGTTAGGCAAGTGTCTCTTGGTGAATTCTTCAAGCCTCAAAAGTGCTTAGTTCTGCAGTTCCCTCTTCCCAGGAATGCAGGGGAGATCAGCACAGAGAGCTGTGCAATTTCTGCCTCTCCATACCCAAACCATAAAATCTGTAGCCTATCTGGCTTCAGCTGTGTATAAACATACCTCATGATCACATGCCTGTGACTTTAAAAAAAAAATGTTGTCTTTGCCTCTGAAGAAAAAGCAATAAATATTTTTCACTCTTTTCATATCTAAACAAATACCTACAAAAGGAAGTACATTCATAGTCGTGGTGCTAGATTTAATGTTTTAAGCTTTCCATTGTTTGGAATTTCCTGTTTAATGCCTTGGAAAAAAAAAATTCCATTACTGATTTTTGTCCTTTCCCAGTGAGAACTCATTGTCCAAATCTTTTAAATGGTGTTGAGATGAATGAGTCCAAGTTTATTCATTTCCTTTGTGTCCACCAGAATTTGGGATACAATATCTTCTTTACCCCCAGAATTCCTGTTTAATATTCCTTAGCAACAGAACCTTGGATGTCTTGCTGGCTTTTGTAGCCATACAGCTCCACAGACATCACGTGCTCTTTTCCACCCAATACTCCATGTGAAGCAGGGAAGTGTTAAACTCCTGGTTTATGGATGGTAAAGTAAAATAAAAACATCTCAGCACTTAATACATCTGAGAAGTTTTAATCTGAAGTTCAGTGCACAGAGGTAGAGTAAGGCATGAGTGTCAGGGTTTCACATCTGGGGCCAGAGCCACAGTAACTTATCTGTCCTTCTTGTCAGGGTGTGAGTGATGGCTTTTAATAAATAAAATGATTCCTGCATCTCGAGGCCACTCTCCATCACATTAGCACAGTGCATTTCCAGAGGAGTTACTCATACTGTCCCCACAGCAGCTGCTACCAAACCCCACCTCCTACAACAGGGAAAGGCATGGTGTTTGTCTCATGTTCAAAACTAGAACTCATCAAAAATTTTCAGTAGATTTTTTTTTTTTTTAAATAAAGGTGCTCTGTGTTCTTACAAGTCCTATTTCTTTCAAAAATTCCATTTCAATTCTTTTCATGAAAAAGTTGAAGAAACCTAATATTTTAATCTTTTACCCTCTGAAGACATTGAAAACTTTCCAAACCCAAATCATCTAAAGGCTTTAAGTCAAAGTTTTACACACTCACAGATATTCTAACCATCCTTTCTCTAACAAGCCCCTGCTCAGAGGCTGTTCATCTCTTCCATAACACCCCCAAAGCCTGGTATACTGGGAATATTATAGGGCATACAGTAGGTTAGATCATGGGTTAATTTATTCAAGTAGCTCCATTTTACACACTCACTAGCTCCCTTAAAAATGAAACATATGCTTTGGCCCTTGGCATTTTCACAGTGCTTACTTGCCAGGTCAGTATTTACTTATTCCCAAGTTTGCTACTTTCTTGGAGGATGACCGTTGAACAAGCACTTTCATTTGTCCATATTTTACCATCATTTCCTCTTTTTCTGTTTTCAAGGGCTTCACAGCAAGCATTATCCAATAAAGAGGCAATCTGATTTTTGAATTTAAGAAAACTAACACAAAGCAAAAAAGTATGAATAATAAATAGTAAATAAGTGGCACGACCTGAGTTATAAATTGCAAGGTCCTGCCCTCTTCTTATTTTACTACTCTTTGCTGCTTTTGAACAGATTCTCAAATATCCTCCCAAAATAGAACATATAAACACAACTCAGAAAAGTCAGAAAGAGAGAAAGAATACAATCTCATGCAATATAAAAATCAGGGCTGATTCAGAACTATAGATAGCATTTCAACTCTGTATGCACCGTGCTCAGCATATACTCACTAATAAAATCTAACTTGATGCTTTATGGTGGTAGTGATGTTCCTAGAAATCCTTAGTATAGTAACATTTTGGAAAACAACCCTCTAAGTGAAAGGATCAGTCATTTTCCTTCTGTAGTAGTAAAAGCTTCAGGATTTCAAAGGGATAAACAGTCTGCAATCTGAGCTTTGTGAGTCATACTTAACAAGGCAGATGTGTGCCGAGAATTAGCAGCCCATAATGCATGGATTTTCCTTGTCTCTGACTAAATTAGCTAAGACAGAGCAGGCAGAAAATGCAAAGACTTGCAGAGCAATGCATTTCTGTTTGTCTCAGGACACGGAGGTCACCCCGGGGATGGTGCATGGAGAAGGCTGCAGTGAGAGAGGAGAGAGGATGGAGCTAACAGGGATACCAAGGCTCCCTGACACAGGGACAAGGATGAGCCCTGAGGCAGCCTAGAAACTGACTGTTAGGTCAGACTGAACACTGAGCCTGCAGATCCCTGCTTCTGTGAACCCTGTTCAGATCGAGTTTCTTCGAAGTCAACAGCTGGTATAAAAAAAAAAGTAAATTATTGACATTACTCACCTGCATAAAAGCCATATTCATCTGAAGGAGAGAAATAAAGCTCTGCACACAGCAGAGGAACATCCTTTTGCTCCATACGATCATTTCTGCCTCTTTCAAAACCAGGTTTCATATTTTGCTTTGCCTCTTTGTCACCTTCATTTCATCCTTGATCCTGAACTTTTCTCAGCTCCTATTTTTCCTGCATCCATTAATCTGCTTCAGACTCCCTGTGACTGTCACCTTCGTTTAAATTCTCATGTATATCACTCTTCCCTCACCTTGACTGCTGCTCTTTCTTTTTCTACAACATCCACAAACTCCAGCACACAGCATTTGTGAAATAATAGGACTTCTAGGATATTCAGGAAACTCAGCTCATCCTACTCTCAAATAATTCCACATACCTCTGTATCAATTTCAAATTGCCTGTCCCATTGCACACTTATTGCCCAGTTTAGAATTTTCATTCCCATATTGCAACCCATTTCCTTCCTCAATACATTTTTTGAATGGAAAGTCACTATTGTTTAGAAAGTTCAGTACCACTCGGAATAGCTTTTCTGTTTATTGCTCCCTCATTGAATTTTGGTCCCAATTCACATTTCCTGCAGTGTTTCTTCTGAAGCCAGTGAAACTGTGTCCATTTGCTACTATTTTGCCCCATGAGGTTAAATCTGGCATTCTTAAATGACAGAAAAAGGAAAAACATATCTTATAACCTTTGATTTATCTTTCTGAAATTCTGTATTTATTTTGTAAAAATCTATTATATATAATGATTTACTCTATCAATGGTTTATAAAAGATATATAGGTATAGATAGATATATAAAGTAGTTGCTATGTAATCAAATTGCCCTGTGTCTCAGCTCCTGTAAATCCCTGTGTTATCTTTGAATATATGGTATGTCTTAATCATGGAATCACAGCTGAATACTAAATATTTGTACATGTAAGCCCCAAGGAATGCTAAAATTCTTTTTTTTCCTTTTCAACTAGGCATGCTATTAATTAATGCATAGCAAAATTATTAAAAGCATTTTTCAAAAAATGAACAATACAGAGACAGACGAGTTAATTGATTGATTGGTGTATGAGCAGGGTCCTAATGGATTAGCATTTGCATATTAACACAGATCCAATCTCTCTCTTTCTTAATGAGCTGCTTGCCACATTTTGTCTTCTTTTAAGCAGCAGTGAGCATGATAAAACAAACCCACTGGATTGCTCTCTCTCAAGAGACCAAAAGACAAACTTTAAAAGAGGCCTGTCTCCACCACTGATTTATAGAAACCCTCTACACATCTATTTGATAAGTGTGTGGGGACAATCACTGTTTATCTCAAGTTACTTGTGAAAGGAGCCATTCTGAAAATCACAGAAATTTAAAGCTACTGCTTATAAGATGTTCATAACATAATTTTCCCCACAATGATCTGACATTTGCCACAGCTGGTTTTGCTGTATGAGAAGATGGAGTGGGATGTCACTGGCCAGCTCATTCCATCTGTGATCTTTCCATTTTCATTGGCAGCTGGACTGTGCACATCCATCTGATTCAGCAGTTCACTGGGAAAGGATCTGAATAATTTCAGGTAGGTATATGGTAATTTTAGTCACTGCACTCACTGAGAAGGATTTCAAACCTTCTAGCATCTCCCATACTCAAGGACTACATGTAGGCAGTGTAACGAAGATAAAAGCAGTGAATGCATCTCCCACCACGAGCATGAGCACAATAACATGGCAAATCTGTTGTCTTGTTTATTCAAGCCTGTCTAAAAAGAAAAAAAAGGAAAAAAACTTGGGTTGTTTGGATGTGTAGAAATCCTAAGATTGGTGTCACAAGGTAAATCTGTGTGACTTTAGGTGCACCATTGTGCATGGCAGGACACAGAAATCTCCTTGACATCCATACCTACCAGTGTGTATACACCTGTGACCATGTGTTGTAGCCAAGTTATCTGGCAATCTGAGCAACTTCTGGGGCCCACAATCACATCACAACAAGGAACTGCACTGTGCCATTTAAGAAAATACTTGAAGCCAGCTCAGAGATCTGTAATACACCCCTGTTTTGAGCTCTGTAGATGTGCCCTTTGAGTTCTTGGCCCTCAGCCTTGGTTAGAGTCAATTGGCATAGCTGTGCTAGTCACTTGCCTGTTTGCACAGGATGAGGATCTGGTGCATTATGTGTTTTGGCCATGGAGCACAGCTCTGCCTCCTGCTCAGCTGCAGGAGCTGTGAGCGCTGCAGTCACTGCGATCAGGGTCGGGCTGGGTGACACTGCAAAGCCTCCACACTCAGGCAAGTTTCCAAAGTTTCCAGGAAACCCGTGTGTGACCTCCTGATACCTGATTTTCCCTGATTGTTTCGCTTAACTCTGATGGCTGCTGGGATCAACATTTTCTGTGGGTGCTCAGAAAGACCCAGCCAGGTCCTGGAGGAGCTGGTGCAGCAGCAGTGAAGGGTCATCAGCCCCCAGGCACTGATGGGACCTGCTGTATCAGGGGACACTGCCACACCATGAGCCAGGGGCAGACTGTGGGTGTCTGTATTCAGCCAGGAAAAGACTCTGCTGCTGCCTTGGTTGACATGGTTCATAAGATGCAAAGGGTACTTCCATCAGGGAAATACAGATATATTTTAAAGCACCCTTTAAAACAAGACTCATTTATGGATCCCACACCAAATGGTTTTAAGCCCCTGTTTGAGTAAGATAATTAGTCCACTTAGGGAGGGTTCTTCTATTGTTTGTGCCAAGTAGATAGTCTTAAATGACTTGCAATCTTTTCTATCTTAACACAGAATATGGAACTGATCCTTTTTTTTTCATTGTATTAATGCTTTTTTAGATTCCATCAACCTGCTCTAGTACTTTCAATTCTGAAAGAAATTTTTTAAATCTCTAATTATTGCTCTAATAATCTTTATACCATGAATTATTATTACAGGTTGCGTGTTCATGATTAATGAAGTCCATTATGGAATTCCAGAAATCAGTGCTGAAGCATCATGTTACTGTAGTAGTGTCTGGTGGTATCTGTCACATTTTTCATGGAAAAAATACCCCAGGCACATGTAGCACTTTATCTATCACCTGTCTATCTGGGCATGACAAATGAAGCAAAAAAACCCCAAAGCATTGACATTGATATGAGTTTTCCATTGACTTCTATCAAACAAGAAATAGACCCAGTTCAGGGGCCTGGCCAATGTTTCTGCTTGTAATAATTATTTTAAGCCTTTTTTCTTTTTCCCCACAAAGTTATTATCGTATGGAAAGAAATATAAACAGACCTGATCTCACTGAAATGCCACACATATCCAATATTCAAATTAAGAACAAAAGCAGGAAAACTATCATCTACAACCTGATTTGCTTTCATTTTCTAATCTGCCTAAGGAGCTGCTGAAACAATTGGGCCCTTTAAGATTTTGATAAAATCTTTTTTCCAGGATTCTGAAAAAGGCATAACAAGTGTGGCCAATATTTGTACACTTTTCTACTCCTCTCTCTCTTTGTGTTTGACCTGCTTTAATATAAAATATTTCTGACTGTTCAGTTAGCCAGAAAACCAAAAATAGGAAATACTACTCCAGCTTGGTTTGCTAAGGTGTTAGAAAAGCTTGTGGATAAACTCACAGTGTGTAATGCATCTGTGATTCTGCCACTTCACAGCCCCTTCCCTCTCCCCAGCCTCCCCCATTCCTGTACTGCATCTGTGCATAATCAGGGGAACAGAAACCTTTCTTTTACACTGTCTTATCTCAATATCCTTTGTTCATGCCAAGCAGCAGCTCATGAAAGCCAGTTGCTTTGCTCTACCTCTATCTCACAAAGGTTGTGTTTTTTCAGTTCCAAGGGGAGAAACCTATAATTCCCGAACAATTGAAGAGATTTGTATCTGAACAAAAATAAACAAAAGCTGTCCCTAGGGAACATGGAACATGTTGTTTTTCTCCAGAGAAGCAGTCCCTTCATGCACCCCAAGTCCCTGGGGCTGTGTTGCAGCTCTGCAAAGGTCCACCCTGCAGGCAGTGCTAGATGGAAGGAAAGCACTTCTTGGGCTGAAGGGAGGGAGTGCAAGGTACCAGGGGCCACTGCTCCTCCTGGGGCACATGGCAGGAGGTGACTGGGGCTGAGGCAGAGAATGGGAGGCAGGAAATCCTTCCCCCTGAGCACTGGGAACCCCAGGGTGCTGCCCATCCTCTCCAGGCTGTCCCAAAGGATCAGGATATGAGAGGAAGAACAATGGGCAACTAGAGGGATAGTCACAGTAGGGTTTGGGGCTGGTGGATGGAGTGTCCAAGGACAGAAGGAGAGCTGTGTAAACTGATGAGGTTAATTGTTCATCTTCACAAAGGTAAAAGGAAAAGTATTTCTGAAGTCTAGCCTTAGAACCTCACCCTTACACAGAAGTCTGATGATACTCTCTCTCACCCTTAAACTTTCTTTTCTTTATCTGCAACTCATAACCTAATTCTTTGTCTTTCTACTTGACAAACCTTGTTTCTCATGGTGTCTTTCCTCTCCTATCAGAACTTTTAGGTCTGCAGAGAACAACACACCTGCTTTGGTCCACTGCTCTCAGAATTCAGAGGTTATATCAAGCTAGAAGGGATCCATAAGAATCACCAAGTTCAACTCCCTGCTATCCATAGGACAATTGTTTCTATGTCTGTTCCCTACAGAGGTTTAAATGATGCTATTCCCTGTTGTGTGTCCTGCAAGACACAAGAAGAGGTACATGCTTTTTAGCTGGTGTGATTCCTCTGCAGGGACAATTGTATCTCATAGAATCATAGATTATGCTGAGTTGGAAGAGATCCATAAGGACCATCTAAGCCAACTCTTGGTGCAGGACACAAGAATCACACCATGTGCTTGAGAACATTGTCCAAACATTTCTTGAATTCTGCCAGGCTGGTGCTGTGCCCACTTCCCTGGGGAGCCTGTTCCAGTGCCCTACCACCCTCTGGGTGAAGAACATTTTCCTGATATCCAACCTAAACCTTCCCCAATACAACTTCAGACCATTTCACTGGGTTCTGTTACTGGTCACCCCAGAGAAGAGATCAGTGCCTGCCCCTCTGCTTTCTCTTGTGACAATGTTGAAGACTGCAGTGAGGTTTCCCCTCAGTTCCTCTTCTCCAGACTGAACATGCCAAGTGTCCTCAGTTGCTCCTCTTCTCAGTTGCATTCTGTGTTTAAAGAAAGTCAGAATGAAAAACTATGTAGGCATGAATAAGCCTAGTTTTACTGAATTAAATTTTATATTGACTCTGAGGTAGTCTAGGCCAGAAGGTACTAAACACTTGGGGAACAAA
The DNA here is from genome assembly GCA_030060385.1 of Muscicapa striata striata. Lineage (NCBI taxonomy): Eukaryota > Metazoa > Chordata > Aves > Passeriformes > Muscicapidae > Muscicapa > Muscicapa striata. The sequence goes on along the minus strand of JAREIS010000066.1, from coordinate 1,030,538 downwards.
TTTAATGCAAATGTATGAGTTTACATCCTATCTTCTAATTAGAAACCTAATTACATCTACAGGCCGTGGGTCACAATTTGTGTAATTTCTTTTCACTGTAAAGCATTCAGGACATTTGCAAGATATATTGTGCCTGAAACCTTCAAGTAAAAATATGTTTTTCCAGTGTATTCACTGAGAAGAAGGCAGGACCATAAACAATATATTCATGCAACATCCAATAGCATCATTGCAGATGGGAAATAGGAGTTATTAAATAAGACTCAGAAATGGGTGACACAATTTTCAACAACTTGTTCTTGTAGGGAACATTCACAGCTGGTGTAACTGCACTGATTCCTGCAGTGATACTGACTGAAATAAACTGGAAATGTATCTTTCCAGCATGATGGCTTTCACTTTTGAGGAGATATTTTGCTGTCCTTTTATGTACCTCATTACAGCCTGTTTTATCTGACTTGTATCCTCCATGTCTTGGCATTATTGCACCATCAGTTCCTGAGACAGACACTCAAAATGCTCATCAAAACTCTGCTTCTTTGGGAGAAGCAAACTGAATTGCTAGCAATGAGAACAGACTTGATAAGAGAAGCTGCCCTTTTGCTCCTCTCCTGGTGCTTATATTCTGATAGGCAATATGTCAGGAATAATTAGAGTGTTTGGTTTATTTTGCATCAGCTTTTTTTCCCCCAATAAAATAGGAATAGAAGGTAGTCTGCAAGAAACCGACATTTCAGACAGAACCATTTCACCAAGATGTATAGAGCAGAGAGGTCTTTTATAATGCCAAAATCTGCTTTAAATGTAAACATTGCTTACATTTGAATGTGAACACCCACAGAAATGAAATATGAGAAAGGTGTGATTTGGCTCCTGTGGAACTCCTGAGTTTTCTGTAACTGGCATTTCTCCCTGGGGTAATTTATAAACTAATATTCCCTGTTGCGAGAACATTGGCAGGCTTGCAGACAGAATAGCTCCAATTTTCACTCTAACATATCTGGCTTGCATCCAGAAATTGCAGAAAGAATTTGCCACAAAAGTGAGAAAAGAGTGAAATTCTTATATATGCAGTATTAATGACTCTATCAAAAAAAAAAAGAAAAAAGGCATATATTGAGCAAAAGTATATCAAAACACTACACAGAAAAATAAAGATGCAGAATATGGATTAGTGAGGTGGCTTTTTTTTTTTTTTTTATTACAAGCAAATGTAATTTATACCTTGTACAAAAAAATATAAAGAAAACTACATAAATAAGAAGAAGGTCCTGTTAGCCCACAACACTAAGTGGACACTGGAACCTTCCCTTCACTATCTCCTCACTTCCCTTTTCAAGTGCTGGAATTTTTTGATCTAGGTCAAAGGTTCCACGAGCTACATGAATCAACAGATGTAGTAGGTTTGAAGACGTACACTGAACGTCTTTGGAACTTCTTAAAATAGAGTGGCTGCTGAAACAAGATACTGTAGCGTTGCCGGCTGCCTAGACACCGTTCTATTTTAATAAGTGTCATGGATGCTTTGGGGCATATCAAAAATAAATGGCAGTAAGTAGGTAGGAAGCCAAGCGTCTGTGACTTCCAGCAGAATTGCAATGCAAATAAACTCCAGTGAAGTCTTTCACAACCTCTCCAGGGTTATCTCTACACCATTGTTTCTAGTCAACAATTTATAAACTTGGATTTGCTGATTATCCTTGTCTGGACAACAGACTGCAGCTGCTAATGCTTTATATAATGTCAGAGTTTGACAAGCAATTAACAGTCTAAACTAACTAATTTCACCTTTGCCAAGGTACTGCAGTGAGTGTCCTTTAAAACCTTTGATTTTCTTCTATCGGTTTTTACCTCCGTGCAGTTTCACTGACTTCAAAGAAGATGAATACCATTTATTCTAGAATATGTGAGAAAAGCAAATTAGGGCCAAGGGATTTAAAATGCAGGCAAAAAGAACGTCCCAAGACCCTAAGCAAGTTTGGTTTCAAAACAAATCCTCATGAATAAGGGGAAACATCATAATATATCAGGCATTGTCCCCATCTTCTGCCCTTCCTTCTTGTCCCATTGCCTCACTTGAATTTTATTTTCAAAAATAATTGACTATTTCAAATAACAGAAATATATTTAGGTATTTATATTCAAAGAATAGACTTGTTCACAAAATTGTATGAAAAATTAGCTTTTTTTTAACTCCATCAAATTATTATGTTTTAATTCTCAACTTGTCTATATAACGAAAAATTAATAAATAATTTATACATTATTACAGCAGCCACATGAAACTCCTAGTGTATGTACAAGTGCATGTGAAAAAGATTTTGGACAAGAAGAAAGCACTAAGAATACCAGAGGAAATGAATACTTGCAAGAAAACTCTTTGGATAATAGAGGGATGCAATAAGAACATTCAAACCCCCTTGTGTGTTCACATTAACACTGATTTGTTTTTATTCAGGAGATTGTCAACTGGTGACACCCTGGAGGAGAGCTAAGCACGTGGACAGAACTTCTGTGTGGAACGTTTTGTTTCCAGCTATGTACATGAAAGGCAATTTTGAGAAGAAAGTTGCTGCAGTCACAGCCTAGCAAAGCAAACTTACTAATTAACTGCAGGCTGCACTTAGCTACGTGCCCAGGCTGACAACACCGCCTTCAGTGCCGGCTTGCAAACAAATTTAAATATTCAGTGCACAGCTTCTGGGAAAAAGGCCACCTTTCTTCATGCTGTAGCTTTGGGATGTAACATTTATTAGTGACTTATGCTTATTTCCACTGGCTTTGTGATGCCAGGAGAGTTAGCAGCAGGCTGAATCCTCTAGGTGTACACACCCAATAGGAATGGGGAAGGGAAGGAACCACTGTGAGGGATGGAGCAGAGGGAGGAACGTGGAGATGTTGGATGGCAGCATGGCTGTCTGGAAAAACAAAATCTCCTTTGTGGCAAACACAGAGGTTTAAAATCTGTTAACACTGTGTGTCAGAATATAAATGATTTCTATCAAAAAAGCACACTGAAAGTATGTAAAAGCAAGAATATCTCTACCATGTGTCTGATAACCAGCCTTAATATCTTTTGATCTTCTCTGTGTGTCCTTCTACCAGCTGGCCATTCCTTTTCTGCTGGGCTCACAACTTTGTTTCTCTGCTTAAGTGAACTCCCCCACCCTTGCCCCTTTTTTCTGCCTTTTTTTTCTGAAAAATTATGCCTTTTCTTTTTTGTTGGTCTCTTAATCTGAGGTATAGCTGCACTTAATTTAAAAGGGAAATGTTGAAAGCTTTTGTTGGACTGTTTATTGTGAACTCTTGTTAACTTTGTGCAGCATCAAGGGTTCATGAAAAAAACCACACTTCTTCAGGCAAATAATGTATTTCTTCCCCTCTTAAAGCACTGTTCCTGAAAAGGTTTCCTGCTCAATTTGTAAAAACCTTAGAATAAGCAATTTCAACTTCTCTATCACATCAGACACTTATATGTAATAGAAAAAAAAAAAAAAAAAAAATAATAAACCCAGGTTAGAGTATACACTTCTAGAGAAATCTGACCTTATTACTGAATAAAGTGCTCATCCACACTTGGGATTACCATAGTTTAAATCTCTGGACAATGAAGAGTAATAATTTACAGACTCACAGCCTCTTTAGTAGTTAAGAACAAGTTTCCAGACATTTTCCCAAGGCTGACCTAAAGTAATCAATTTGCAGTTCCGGCTTCATAGTATGACTTGTGATTTCTCTAATGCATGTGCCCTCTCCTGCAAGTGGGCTCCAGCTGGTTTATACTCACATGACTCAATTCATGCTTTCTAATAAAATTTGTGAGGGAGTGTGCTGTGGTGTTACAATGTACTTGAATTGATAAATGAAGTGATTCTGACAGAGTATAAGCTGCAAGATGATAGGTTGTGTGTCTATAAATGTTAGGTATCATTATATGCTCTCCTAGGCCATGGAGACCATTTCAACTCTTTAGTGGCTAATATAATCTGATTCTTAATTTCCTCTGTAGAAAAGATTAAGCTGGAAACATCTTCTACTTCTACCTCTAACACCTCTTGAAAGCATTTGATGCATGAGTTAATTTATTCCATATCATAATTAATCATTTTCTCTCTCACTGTAAAAATGTACAATGCCATCAACATTGCACGTGTTCATTTTACCATCAGTATAGTAAGCAACATTTCCTGTAATTAAGCAGAAATATTACATTAAACAGTTAAGATGCGTGTTATAACAGAAGTGAGAAGTGAAACTGAATCAATTTGATAAGAACATGCCAGTGCCTACCAAGAAGAAAAGTTCTCCAATTCACATTTAAATCTGCACAATGAAGCAAAGAAATGCACATAATTGGCGTTGCTGACAGTGTGGGAGTTTTAGGTGTTCACCTTGAATCAGCTTTAAAAAAAACACATGATTTTGAGGATGGGATTGTCATTAAAAGTCATTATTGTCAGACCACCCTGCTATGTGTGCCATCCATGCACTTATGGCACAGGTTCATGATGCTGCTTCTGCTCTGTCATGGTCATTATGGACTTCATCAAGAGCACTATCCTTCTGCACTCTCTTTAGAACGATGGTAATCAAGATGAAAGACAGAAAACAAGGGCAGGAACCCCTCTATGAAGGTCCTTGATTTGAAAGAATGATAAAAATTTTCATCTTAAGAAAAGAATATTAAAATCAATAAAATGAGTGAAAGAACAGAATGATATTTGATGATAGGCCAAATTTGATGCTGAAAAATGCTGCAGTGAAAGGATCTAATCATCAGGTAGTGTTAGTCCAGTTAATTAAAAAAAACTCAACCAAAACAACCAACCAACTGGACAAAAAAAAATTCCAGTGGGTCTGCTATCTTGTTTTTCCTTTTTTAGTAAACACTGTAGAAATCTTTCAAGGGACAGTCCATTGTACTAGTAATAGAACACACAAAGCTACCAAGAAAAAGCACCTTGAATGGCCAACTATCTATTTCTCTTAAAGAATATTAGACAGATACATAAAATAACTAAAATGATCATGTTAGGTTAGATCTACAGAAGAAAAGACTCTGGCTCTATCCAAGCACTAATTAATGGTGGGTTTGAGACATTGTCACCAGATCACTGAGAAGATGGAAGAAGACCCTTCCAGCAAACATGTGGATATAACTTGTCTCTCCTGTCAAACATCAGCTGGTTTTGTCTGGCAGCACTTTTGGCAATGAGCCCTGGAGTTATCTCAGTGAGTTTAATTACAATTCTTGTATGACTCCAGGTACCACTGATATTGTGAGATTTTTCAGTCTCACTAGGAATCTTTACTGGCCTCACTTCCTCTGAGAAGGAGCTCTATTACTTAATAAAACACTGTAGAACAAAAAGTGTTTCCTTATAATGGTGTCTAATTTGCCCTTTCTTTTTTCTTGTTGTTATCCAATTATCAGAGGAAAGGGATATTCCCCTTCTTCCATTTCAGTGGCAGTCACCATTTCACAAACTTTTTGCCTGTTAGCTCAATTCCTCTCCTTTCTAAATCAAATAATTTCATCTTTGAAACTCTCTTCCTTAAAGTTCTTTTTGTTCATTGCCATTATCTTTCTCTGATCACACTAATATATAATGTGCAAATTCAAGACTTGATACTGCAAGATCCTTAACACTGCTTGTCATTCACCAGATACTTAATTTAAAACATACAAATACTCCCTCTACTCTCAGTGGGAATTTTTGTGTAATTTAATAAATGTTGAAGACATTGCTGCTGGAAGTTGCCAAATGCATGTTGGTGCCTACAACCAAAAAACCACATGCTGTTTTATTAATCACCCCAGAAGGACAATCTATGTAGCTATTGATTTCAGCAATGTATTCATATGCTTAAAAATAGGCCCACACTTTAGCTTTTGCTTCTTCAGATTAATGCCAATCTGCATGTGTTTGCTCTCAGAAGACCACACACTTACTATTAGCTGAACACACAATGACAACAATCTGCATGGAAACGAAAAGAGATGCTGGAGGAAAGAATGAAATTAAAAAAATGTAAAGAGAAAACTGAATTGTGAAACCAAATTATGGTAAGCACAATGACAATAAATACTTTTAGCCACAGGCAATAAAATATTGCATCATTAATAAAGCTAAGTGGAGAAAAATTTTGCTTGTCACTTTCATTTAGAGCCTAAATTTTATACTTTAGCCTTACATGTTAGCTCAGCACATTACACATCTCTCAGGCAATTCCCCTCTGGCCTCAGAAATCATGAGTTACTGTAGTTTCAAAAAGTGGTGAACTGGACAAATGGGACCTGATCTTAAAGGATGAAATAATGGTCTAATTCAAGACTGTAGCAGTTTTAAAGGAAAGACACTTGAGAGAGTGAAACAGGAAAGAACTGATGGTATGGAGGTTAAAATTGCAGGTTCTCATGGATGTGAGAGACAAACCTGAGAGGAAATTTTGGAGCATTCTTAGCTCAGGTGTGACATTAATCACACATGGTTTTGCACAGGCTGTCAGATACAAATAGTGCTGCTCTTGCTTTTCCCAGTGACCCAAACACCAAGTCCACTCCATGTCCTAGCTCATAGAGGCCATTCAAGAGTCTGACCAAATTCTGAGAAAAGCCTGAAGAATTAGGTTAAAAGAGTTCTTCATTCTACCACTTGGTTCCACGAAAAGCCAGGAAGAAACAGTGGTAATTTATGTTAGGTATGCAGTGTAAGGAGCTGGTGCACCAGTGGTGTTCATGAAGTATCCTGGCTACATGCTTGCCTTTCTTCAATAGATTTAAATGGAAATAACTCCACTTATGGTCTCAAACAAGTTACAAGGCTGTTTAGGGTCTTGTCTTCCATATTTTTGGTATATCTCTTATTCAGGCATCCAGGCTGAGATGATTTACTGGTTAGGAACCCAGCATAGCAAGTTCTTCCCATATAAAGTGAACTTTTGAGAGACAGGAAAGAAACAGCTTAAGATAAAACTCCTGGCATTACCATCTTCATGAGGAAACAAAAAACTCACCTGTGATCTCAAGGGAAACAGATAGCAAGGAATGTAAAAAAGGACTAATAGGCTAAATTAATTCTCTTGAAATCTCCTTTTTGCTACTATGGAAACCAACCATTCCTACCAGCTCCTGTCCTTTCAGCCATTTAAAGGATATGGCATGTCAGCTAAAGCCAGGCATCTCTTTTGGTTTTACTGTATGAGTGAGCAAGCAGTGAGATAGATGTTTTATTATTTTACTGCACTTGTTTTCTTGTTCTATTCTTTTATGTGAGGGCATCTTATGGACACCTTGTTGTAAACTGCAGTCATTTATGGTTTATTCCTCTAATATGTTTCATATTGAAGTTGAAAACTCTGTTGTGGTAGATAAAATTCAATCTAAGAAAGTGAGTAGCATAGAAATAAAAGAGAAAACAAAAATATAGTGGGGGAAAAAAATCACATCAGCTCAACTTAAATGCATGGGTAAAGATTTTGAGGATTTACCATCCAAGGAAGTAAATGGAAAAGCTGTTCATGACCTTGGGTTCAGGGCTGACACCCCCACAATGTCCCTTCCATTTATCCAGCAGCAAAAGAGCCTTCAAAAAACTCTTCCAAAGAAAAGACAGTGCAAGAATCTTTGGAATTCACAACTCTGTTGATTAAATTAGTGCTATTAATAGTATTTCTTTATGTGATGTTTTTGTACATGCACATGTACATTAAATAACAACTGTAATTGTTTCCAGATTCCTAGTGATTCCCAGTGTCATTACTGCTATTGGATTCAGCCATCTTCATTTAAGCTCTGGTTAAAACACATGAGGGTTCCTTGGATCAGGAAAGATTGATACTGGCAGCCTGGAGATCAAAAGGAAAGATTTATTATAAAGATAAACAAATGGACTTCTCACCAGTATCATCTGAACCTGGCCACAATATAAGAATCTTGTGTTAGATCTTGTGTTAAGAATCACTGTTTGCTACATCTATTAATTTCATTTCTGCAGTTAAATGTTTTATTCTATAAAGAATTAGAAAGTGCTTCTTATAACCTTATATCGAATATATCCATTCCTTGCCTTTTAAATGCCATAACTGGCATTTTAATGCACTGCCAGGCTGCAAGGAATTATTGCATCACATTATATAGCTATTTACTGGGATTCATTCTTCTACTGCAAAATGTGCACATATTCAATATTAGGTCTGTTATTAAATAGTTTAAATAATATTTACATGTACTTCTATATTTTATCTAGGGGCAGCTAAGTTTCCATTTTCTAGATAGATATCTGATTGCAAGAAAACTGAATAATTCAGTTACTACTATATGCTTCCCCATAGGGTTTAATGGGAGATTACCATTGACTTCAATGGGTGTGTTGTGTATCAAACCATTAGGAAGGTGCATGAAGATTAGATATCTGAGTCAGTTAAATCTGAATTTGACTGAATTTGAATTTCTTTAAACAATACTTTCCCATTAAAACCATGTGATTGAGAACATGTTGGTATTTATATACCAACATATGCACTGGTAGATTTCATGTAACTGTTTGCATGTAAATGTGATCTATATTTAAACACTGCTAATGGTGCCCAGTTTTAGTTAATTTATTGAATAATTTGTCAGATACAAAAGCTGCCTTCTGACTTTGCATTGTATTGATTCCTACCAAATTCTTAGAGAACTACAATTCTGTACTCTGAAAAGAAAATTAGTCCCTATATTTTTCTTATTGTTACTTGGGATCAGTTGTAATTAGGTTTCTCCATAGTGAAGAAACAGATCTGAGCTATAGAAGATGACTTATCTCAAAAATGGCTCCTGTAGTTCTTTAACCCTCTTGATATTATGCATTAGAAATTAGCTTTTTTTATTGACACTATTGTACCAGAAAGCAACTCAGTGGATGTCTTACTTATGAATGAATGACTGAGATGTCCTTTTTCATGGTCACTGATTTATGGATCAAGCTGTCACTGTTGAGCTTTCGTGATATTCCTGTGCTTACTTTCAACAAACACATTCCTGAATAACTGTTGCTATAATTACAGACAGGTAGCTGAAGGCAAAAATGGAATAAAATAATAGCAAGGCTGGGAAAACAAACTAAAACCAAGCCAAGCCAACAAACAAACAAAAATTAACATCAACAACAACAACAACAAAAAAAAATTAAAAGAAGAAAAAAAAAAAAACGAGGGAAAGAGAAATAACCATTTGCTATGAAGATTATGTACTGAATAATCCCAACAGAATATTACCATGGTGTTGAGTCCAGTCAATGTAGCAGTAACTTTTAACATTAAAAAATTATTTTGAAAGCTGTGTAAAATAATTAGTTTTTCAAACTCTTTGAGGCGTCTCACATATTAGGCTCATTTAATGTCTGGTCCAGTGGGAACCCAATTTCATCTGGATTTTCCATGGGCAATAATATCTCTTCATACATTTTATCTTCTTTTCAGTGTATTTTTGTATTTTTGTCTGCATGTCAGCTTTTTAACTGATCTAATTTCATTATTTCAGCTCGTATTTTCTGTTGTCCAAATGTTTTTTTTTCTTATGAGTCCCTAATTCAGTATTTTTCTGCCATCAGATACCTGCTTATCATCTCACATAACACAGAGGTCTCAAAAAGCTTTCCTGTGATGGAGAATTATCTGCATCATGACTTTCATAATTTTCATCAGATTTCTCTTCACCATCCCAGCATTCACATAGGCATTTTGCTCCAGATGTACAAAGTATGAATTGTCTTTTTTTCCTCAATAACTATCAACCTGGAACAGCCAAATGGCTTAATCCTGAACCTATACAACTTGCAAATTAGTACAATATAATATCCCTGCAGATGGTTGTCATCACCTCTGTGATTTGCATGCACTTTTCTGTGTGTTACTCATTAGACTTCTACAATTCAGGACACAGAGTCCAGTTTCCCAGGCTTAATGGAGTCAAGAGATACCCAGGAAACAAAATCAGTGGAGGCATAGGATGCAACCAACACCTCTTTTCCTGCAGCAAACACCTAAAATATATTAGTTAGAGCACACTAAAAATGCCTCTGCTTCCCCATTGACTACAGAGGGAACTCACCCACCATAGCTGCAGACATTCATACTGTGGACTTCCAAATTATGTGATGTGCATTCCCTCTTGGTGACCACATCCTTGTTTCTGTCAGAAATTTTCAGCAATGAGAAGAGTTAATATCACAGTGAAAGCAATAAATTATAAAACTCTCCACGTGAAGTTTTAGGTTGGGAAAAAATCTTCCCAGGAAAGTTGTGGAAATCTATTTGTAACATCAGATGCAAAGATCCAGGAAATATTTCTGTGTTTAAAATTATTTATCAATGATGGAACTTCCCATGAAGCAGCTTCTTTCTGTCTAAACAAAAATGAGCAAACTAGTCCAAACCCACAAATCTACTATAAATAAGAATGTTCCAAGTTTCTACTCCATATCCTTTTATCACCATAAAACTGTTATGCTGACATAGCAACTGGAGTCAAATAAAGAAACAAAACAATAGAAACTGAAACTACTGTACTGAAGACTGGCTCTATTTTTTTTTTTTATTTATTCGAGAGGGAAGCTTTTATTTAATTGGTAATAATTACCTTTAATTGTCAGTTATAACAAGTATTTTCCATTGCTGGTGTCCCTTGAGGCAATTGAATATAAACACTATTAAAATGAATTTTCTGTCTTTCAGGAATATTCTGCAGGGGAAAAAACCCAAAAAACAAAAACAAAACAAACAAACAAACAAACAAACAAACAAAAAAACCACTAAAATTGTTTGCTTTGTTAAATGTACAGTGATTTTTGTGGTTGAAAGCCCTTCAGATTTCTCAGGCCACGTCTCTGCTTTGAATCCTAAAAGAAAGTGTCTTAAATCAGGCAAAATGTTAAATGAACAAACGAATATAGAGACTATCTTTAGTTTTGAAGCAAATATTTTTTAAAAATAGAAATTATTTCCCCACCCAAAATACAAGGAAACATAAATAAACATTTTACTTCATGTCTTTTTTTGGAAAAGTTCATTCCCATGCCCAAAAGACTACTAATAGTAGTGGTCATCTCACTACAGTGGAAATAGTTAAGCAATATGCAGAAGTAATATGTTTTTATTTATAGTAGTACTGAGATAGCAATCATTCCAGTAGTTCAGTAATATTCCAGGAGCACTTACTCCTGACAAACTATTAACTCAAGCTTGAGTTAAAGGAAGTTGCAGCAGTGGTTTGTTTTTTTTTTTTTCCTTTGTGCAGTTTAACATGCCTTTGACTACTCCAGCTGAAAAAAGTTGTGATTGAAGTTTCTTTTGTCTTTGGGGCCCTAAAACCTGGTAGCATTATCTCAGCAATGGATTTGATACACTCCTCTGATGCTGCAATAGGAACTAATAAGGTTGTTCAGTTCTGTAGCAAGAAAATCATGTAAGGGTCATCTATGTGCTATCAAAATAAACAAGGAGTGAGTTGTCATGCTGAAATTACCTTCCTTGGAGAGAATAAAAACATGTGTAAAGAGATCAGCAGAAAAACATCTTTTAGACACTACTACAATCTCCTTTGAAAAAGTTTTCGTGATGGAGCAGCTGAGAGATGTCTCAGAAAGGTAAAAAAAAAATCTTACAGCCACAAGAAAGGTGAAATGTAAAACAAAGTAACAGAACAGAAGCAATTACTGAAACCACAGTGAAAATCACAAAAAACCCTTAATGTCTACCCAAAAGAATTTATTCTCAGTAAGTTTTTGACCTCACACAAGGGTTTGTCTTTGCCCATAAGAATCTGTTCTTACATAGAATAATAGCAATTACAGCAGGTAATCTGAAGAGGAAAATTCTGGGAGATAATTTTTTGTTACAGTAATTAAAGGATTAAGCACTTTCACTCAGTGAGTGTTGTCAATATTCCTGTGCACCAGAATGATACATCCTTAGCAAATATGACAGTAGATATCTGTTTGCCTTTCTGAGCACTCTGCTGCTTAGACCTTCATTAATTAATAATGGATACCTAAAACCCACAGCAGTCTTTCTAACAAAGAGGAGATGGCCCCAGCAAGATATAAACCAAAATATTTACACGGTAGAGATGATAGGTCTGGTTTCATTTATCTATGGGCCAAGGCACACAAACTTGCACAGCCTGAGCTAGTCCCCTAAGTTCAAGCACAACTCTGGCATGCTCAAAGCTGCATAGTATGGCACTGCCTGAGCAAAGCTCTGTCTGGAGAAGAAGGGAAGAATATCAATAATTTATGACATCAGGAGTCCTTTATCTGACCAAACTGTGTAAAAAAATGTATTAATGAAAGTAAAAATAGGAACCAATGGTTTTCACAAGATACATGCCAAGTGCTACTGAATGTCTCCAAAATAGAGACAGGGATCTCTAAAGACACTCATTGTGTTTTATTCACTTCAATTTAAATAATACCTAAGAGTCTCTTACCAAAATGCTTAGCCACCCTGATGCACCATTAGCAATAGAAATAAATCATATCTAAACATTAAATATCTCATCAAGACCTCGGCCAGCCCACAAAACAACTTTTCTATCCTTTCATTGCCTAGAAAGCTTCCACTCAGTTCCTGTCCACCCAATTTCCTTAGCCATTCTTGAGAGTCCCTGAGCAACAGTAATGGAGCTGTAGAGGACTGAAGGCATTGACAGAAACTTGGTAAAGTCTGTTAAAGGTACTTGTGAACACAGACACACGAATAAGCACAGAGCTATGTGTTTTTTGAGCAGGTCAGATAAGGGAGTAATAACAGACTTTGCAGCTGTGCAAAGTAACTACTGTCTTGTGCTTTGACTTTCTCTGGATAAAGGAAAATCCTGCCCATTACACATCATTTTCTCTTTCCCTCTCAACACCTTTCTCAAGAGCACCAGGCAAAAAAAAAAAAAAAAAAAAAAAAAAAAATCCATCTCTGAATCATAGATATCAGAGAAATAGATTATTTGCCTTCTGGGGAGTCAGGGCAGAAGAACTACAAGTCCTCTCCACTTCTTCTTCCAGTCCATGGCTGAGGTCTCTCACCATTGGCATAAAGTCCACAGAGCATTTTTTCTGTGGTAGCAAACAAGCAATGCCACATCTCTGCCTCTGTGACTTTTACACAGCCAGTGGACAAGTGCCAGCCAACAGAGCTCTCTGGAGTACTCTGGCTGCTCGTGCAGCTTCACTCTCACCCCACTGACACAATCTCAGAAAGGTCTATAAATAACCAAAAGAATCCACTCCGTGCTGAAATGAACACAAGGAGCCGGGTTGTATTTGTGTTACTGTGACAAGGAATGTGTTTGAGCTGTTGGTGCTCATCTCACAACCAGATTGCAGCAATGTGCAGATGTCTGTAACACACTGACCTAGCACACCATGGAGACAGAAAGCAGCCACTGTGTCATGTGTCCTTTGGTAAACAACAAAACCAAAGATGTATTCCTTAGTACTTCCTGTTAATGCTGCCTTCTGACCCAGTTTCCCTGAAAATGAGAAGCAACATTTAATTGCCATGGAAACTTTCTCTTCTTACACTTGGATTCACCTACTCAGAAGACCATGCAGCTAAACCACCAGCTTGACCTTCAGTACTTTGGCCAGCAATATACTCTGCCTCCCTAGCTGTTCTTGCACCATTGTTTTGATAAAGAGGATCCAGAGAAAGAATGGATGACTTTCCTGCAAAGCATCTCTGGATAAAATTGAAAAAAAAAAAAAAAAAAATCTTCACATTCCCTCTGCACAAACAATGCCTTCAGCCACAGAGAGGGTGACATTGCTGAGAGCAATCATATCTATTCAAATTTATAAAGCAAACATTTGATAGACATGCTGCCTCCTGCACAATAACTTCACTGAACAAGCTGTTAGCTTATCTAGCTTCTGCACTTTGAAGTATTCAGTTTGAGAAAGTCAAGCACATACCAGCAGTCCTAGACTCATTTATTAGCTTGAGAAATGTTTTCAGTTTCATGCTGAAAAGAACCAAAAATGTGACAGCTCATTTTATTTGCTCAGTTTTTGCTGATTGACAGAAGTGAGAGCATTAATTCACCATGCAGTTATGAGGACACCAGCAGAGAGTGATGAATTTCTAGGAATCATCTTTCTTAGACCCTGTTACATAATCTTACTCTTTGCTGTATTCACAGTTGACATCCTACAACACTTAATCCTACGGAAGATGTCACCTAGCATGGATTCACTCTGCACATTTATCAAAGAAATCTGTGCACGAGGTACTTGTCTCTGTCTTCTTAGGCAAGGAGCAGATCTTGATGCCACCAAAAATTATTTTATCAAATAAATCAGTTGTTTGGATATTACTGGCTTGCAGATTATTTCCAGCTAGACAGGACAATTCACACACACAAAAAAAAAAATCCTACAAACAAATAAACAAAAAAAAATAGAGTAAACAAGCAAATACTCTATTTAAAAAATGTTTCCAAGTTACCTTGAAGCTACTACCTTAAGGAAAAGAGGGAAAGACCCCAAAACAGATCTTAGCTGCTTTTTTGATAAGATATTGTGCCAAAACAAGCACACACAATATATACTGCAGTCCTCACTTCAGCTAAAAAGAGTTATAATATTTAACAAAATATAAATGATGGAATTCAATAGCATTGTCCAGATCAAACTTATTTTGTTTTTTAAACTTGAAATAGTTTTAAGTGTTTGCTAATTTTTGAACCTTACGGAGCCTTCTTTTTTAATAGAGCTGTAGTTCAAATCCTTACAAGACTTAAATGCTGATTTTATTTTAAAAAAAAAAGACATGGCTGTAAACATTATAGAAGTACTCATACTGAAAGGGAGAAATTATGTCTGTTAAGATCATCAGGAACACTTAAAAGGATTTACAAACATAACAAATGAGTTTACAAATGGTACACAAAATATTGCTGTTGGATTTGCAGAAATTCCAAATTGATTTCTGTTATGTGAACACAGCAGCTGAAGAAGAATGCAAAGATAGAAAGATATATACATTCCTGTACTCCTTAGAGCATTTCCTTAGCATTTCTTCAAAAATCTCACTCCTTATCAGCTGTGGAATATTAATTTATAGTATTTTAGAATATACAATGGAAAACAGTCATGACCATATTGTGACACAGATACTGTTTGTAATGAACCATTTAACAAAATCTCATATTCAATATGAGGTGATAATCTGAGTTGATTTTAACATTTATCCTACTTGGCATGGAAAAGGAGTACTTTTATTTTCACTACAGCAGTCGAGCAAACATTCTTAATTTGTGATGAAAATACAGATGTACCAGTGATCTCAGATGATTAGGGGTATGTACAGACATCTGCAAGTCAGCACGTGGAAGAGAAAACTTGGAAATGCCTTGTGTTGTTTCATGCAATGACATAGATTTTCAAAGGTTTGGTGCTTTTTCTCCACGCAGAACAGGCCAATTGTCAATTCACCACATATTGTTTGTGATTATTTCAAAGTATTCTGATTATTCCATATTATTGGTTAAATGAGAATTGCATGTGTACTAGGCAACTTCCAGCTGTCCAGTAAGTCCAGTAATGAAAGTGCATTACTGAGCCAAGTAGAAATCCATTGATGTCCATTGACAAATTTTCATTGATAACAAGAGGTCTGCAGCTAAAAAATATTTCATAGAAGAGAAAAATAAGTCCTATTGTGGACTATCCAAAAGTTTTTCCCTTGGTGTGACAAGATCTAAACATCACCATCACCAGGAGGTGCTTCCTAAAAGGAACACAGGCAATCTTGGATAAATCTTTAAAACATCACGTTTTTAACATACTACTTCTGTAGTTTCAGTAAATACATGGGAAAGGAATTACCTTAGGTAACTACACAGATGGATCATTAAGATCTAATCTGCTTTAATAACTGCATTAAAAGAATAATAAAGTGACAGTTTTGAACAATCAATGTTATTTTTCTTGAGAACATTACACAGAACTTTCAGAACACTTGCAGACGTGTAAGCAATCATTCCCTACACAGAAAAAGTCAAGAACTATCTAAACTACAGGGATTTATACAATCCAAAGATTTTGTTAACTATTCCATGGCTGATGATATCACTATGGAGCATCTTACCAAGTGAGTCAGTTAAGCAGGAAATCAAGAATGTTTCAACTTAAACAACCCTTCATCAAGGGCTGCCCTGCTCAGAAGTTCTGTTTAATGAACTTGTAAACTGCACTATAAAGCTAAAGGAAAATCTGACTGCTCACTTTCCATGTTTATACCTTCTTTAGGAAACATCTGCTTGCCATTCTGCTGCTTCTGCTTCCCCTCCCCCACTCACTTTCTTTTCCATACTACTATTATTTCTTACATTCAGGCATTTCTTGTTTCAGGGGTATAGGCAATCTTTTAGTCTTTAAATCCTGGCATTTCTGGGTTTCACTGAGGTCACCTAAGCAATGAAGGAACTAACAACTGTTTACTGGATTGCAACTGGAAAAATGATTTTTTTCCCCCAGGGGGTAGAGTTGTGACCTGATTACATGGTGGGACCAGAAGGGAGCTCTTTTTGAAGGTTTTACCTTTCTTGCAGCTGTGCCAGCACGTGTACACAATCCTGAGCTATTAGCCTAGTGGAAAATGCAGTTTGAAAGCTCCATGCAAGTCTGACTGCTACAAAGCTGACATTTTATTAACAAGTGTTATATTTGTGAGTTGTGCAGCCCCAACTTTACTCTGGAATTTAAAAGGTCACTGCAGACACCAAATAAGGCTTCAAACCTTTAAGACCTGCTGTGAAGGACAGCTGGCAGAGCACGCACAACTCTGCCACAGGGTGATAGAAGAATGAAAGGAATATTTT
Organism: Muscicapa striata striata; assembly: GCA_030060385.1. Lineage (NCBI taxonomy): Eukaryota > Metazoa > Chordata > Aves > Passeriformes > Muscicapidae > Muscicapa > Muscicapa striata. Next base: position 1,013,680 of record JAREIS010000066.1, on the reverse strand, counting down.
AGCAGAGAGCTGTCACTAATTAACACAAAATTGATTTACTTGAAAGATAGATACATTTGGAAATGGGAAGTGTCCCAGAAAGAATCTTTGGCCATCAATTGTGCAAGCACTTGCTAAGTCAGAAACACACAAGTTGTGCCTTGGAAAGCATCAGAAGCAGTGAGGCCAAGGATCTCCAGACTTGGAGACATTACTTTGTGGAATTGGATGGTTATTTCACATCAATTGCAAAAAATCTGCTGCTTACAGTGGGCCAACCCCTGAATTACTCCACTCAAAATGAGAGGAGCAACACTTTCTGATCATCATGCCCAAAACTTGCACTTTTCTGCACCAATCTCCAGGTGCTGTGGGACACCAGCCCTTTGAAACAGCAATACCAGGGACTTTAATCCAGTGGATTACAAATATGAGGTACTAGAAGAAGCATTTCTCCTACATTTGGATGCATGTATATGACATGACAGCACTGACAGTACAGTCATGCACTTCCAGCAAGGTCCAGGAGTGTGCAGGATATGAAGGGAGAGGTATAAAAATACAGTTCCCACTGACTCTTTTATCATTCAAACATATTTTTTCTTGGTTCTTTGCTTGCAGAAAGTTTTAATACACCTGGAAAACCACTCTGTGTCTTTTTCTTTTCTTTTTTTTTTTTTTTCTTATATGACTGTAAAGTAGAGCAGGGCTGAAACTTTGTCTGCTAATACAGAATAGTCTCACAAGGTTCTTAGTCAAATGATAAAAAGCTGCTGACCAACTGAAAGCCATGGGAAATCTTGCATGTATTTTCTACCTGGAATGCAGGGGGAGCATACAAACATGAATTATTATAATTTGAAGGTGTTTCTTTGAGGGTTACCTTTACAGGAGGCCACAGGGAATTCTTCTTAAAAGATCAGGATGGTCATCACAGAGTCAAAAATGTCTTATGACAAATTAAATATATTTAAACTCTGTTGTAACATAGAGACAACTTATTGTGCATTCCTTCATGGAAGACCACATCCCATGCCAGCAAATCTTAAACTGTCTTTCCTGTGTGAGGCCACCAGAAACATCACATTTGGCCTCTGTGTTGGATCATATTCTCCTACATAACTCCAATACAATGCTTTAATAGGTACCAGAGGAATGCAGTGGCCACATCTCAATTAAATATACCTTGGAGAAAATCCATCCCAGGATAGTGATGATCAGCACCAAACCTTCTTAGTAAAGCATCAAATTGCCAGGCAAGGGGGCCAGGCAGTAAGAGGCTGTCTGCCAGGCACATCATTCACACTTGCAAATTACCAAAGCCTTGCAGGGATGGCAGACAGTGGTTTTCAAGAGTAGTGATGTGCTGCCCAGCCCCTCTCCAGGGCTGCTGGAAAACACATACACAGGTTCTCCAGGGTATCTGAGACAGTGAAACAGACATGGTGCTTATCAGGGTGCTGACTGAATGGATTTTACTGTGTCAACTGAAAATTCATCTGCTTTTGCCAGATGTTAAATAATTAACCTCCTCTCAGCCTGACATAATGTATTCTTAATAAACATGTTGGGTGGGTTTTTTTGTTGTTGTTTGGTTAGTTGCCTTTTTTTTTTTTTTCAGGTTCTTGTGTAAGTTAAGACAATTAACTAAGAGCCAAGAAATGGATGTGAGTCATTCCACGTGGCACCATGCCTTGTTCCCATGGAAGAATGTATATCAGTGCTACTTATTCACAAGCCCACCTCTCACAGTGAGGTTATCTTGGCAATTTTTGTGTCACTGGGTTCACCTGAAATCCATTTGGTCCAAAACCACTGCAAAGAGGGCGAGTCTAAAACACAGTAGCAGCACTTCAGATCTTGAACACCTCCAGGACTGCTCATTCTACAGTATAATTTACTGAAGCCCTTGGATGCTTAGATGTCATCCAACAGAGAAAACCCACTGGAGTGTTGCAGAACTCTGGAACTGCCCCTCTGCTGGAAGCCATGGGAAAGAAAATGTCAGAAAATTTCTATGTCATCATAAAACACACTGTAACAAAGAAATTCACCAGTAACAGAATCTAGACAATGTATCAACCTTTTGGGTCTCTGGAATAACACAGAGGGAACGTGAATGGAAACATGAGATTGACCTTTTGTCTGCTTTCCCCTTACAAATCTTAAATTCAAACCACATTCTATACAGTATAATAAAACCTCAGAAGGACTAATGTATAGCCCATAGGACTGAAAAGGGGAGCAGAGAAGTGGGCAGAGTCAGAATGGTTTTCTTTGTAATTGACTACTGCAGTTGGAATGAAACATTCTACTTAAATTATACTTTATTCCGTGGGGTTTTTTTTTAGTTTCAAAAGTGCAGAGAAACTGCCAAAATGAAACATTCAGACTCCACTCAGTGTTAAATGACTGAAGACGATGTGCTTCCATGTAGTACAGCATCTTATTAAATCAGGGTCTAATCAAGCCATAAATGAAACACGTCAAGGCACTGGCTGGTCAAACTGCCTCATTAGTGTCCAACCTCCACTTGCAGAAAAACTCCATAAAGACTGACTTTCAGAGTGGGAATACTTTTGTTTCATGAGGAATATGGAGGTGAATCATGTATAGTTATGCTAGAGGGTTACTTCAGCGTGGTCAAGAAGGGGTTTGAAGTTTAATTCTGCACAATGCACTGTTACTTCAGAGCACTTTCAACTCAGATTAATTTAACAGAAATTGAAAATATCAGTGAATCTACATCTGAACTGAAAGGTAGGACCCCTCTTACCTATTGATCTGTGTTCTGCAGAACCAGTGTTTGTCTCCAGTTGCCATCAGCCTCTGACTCTGAACCTACAGATGTGATGTCAGCTCTGCTGCTTTGAGGGCCATGTTCTGCCTTGCATCTACATTTGGAACCAACATGGTGAAGCAACTGAGCACAGTAAATCCATTTGTAACAACTCCACAGTTCTTCACAGATTCTTTTTATTTCTTCTGAAACATGTTCTTTTACCTCTCAGCAGTGCCAAAGCTAGAGGAGAATACATAAAGAACCCAAAAATCTTTCCAGCATGCCTCTGTTTCAAGGGTGAGAAAAAAGATATGGAAAAATTTGGCATGACTGAGAATAAACATAAACTCATTCCACACTTCTTTGCAAATGAACCTTGGTGGAAATCTTCAGCATTTTCCATCTCTTGGCCACTGTCTCTGGATGACAGAACTCCCACTAAGTTCTTTTACAAAAATTGAATCAGAGGGTGGAATACAATTCTGGTGCAGATAGCAACAAAATCCTGACATCTTGGAAAGGAGTGCAGGGCTGAGAAATAAAGCCCAAAAATTCTGATAAATATAATCATTAGAGTTTTAAATGTTCAGATAAGTAGACATATCATCAATCCTTAGCATCTCCTCCAAAAATCCACAAAGAATAGTATAACAAATGCTGGTAATAAATTATATTAATAAAAGGAAAAGTGTAAGACTTTCACTGAGCATTTTGGAGAGCTGCAGGACTGAAATGACCCTTTGCAATGTTGGAAAGTTTTCCAAAAAGAAATGTGAAAGTCTCATAAGCAGAGAGCTTAACTCCCAGCATTACAGAAGTCAGTGGGAGTTCTGCCACTGACTTAACAGATCATATTTTTCTAAGTGACTGGAAGGGAGGAAAGCATGCATCAGAGTTCGCATTTGGAAGAAATGAAAGGAGTGTTGAGTTTGCTGGAAGATGTCCTGGAAGAGTAAGGTTGCAAACATGAAGCATGTGTGTAATTTGAATCAAAGTGGCTCCTCACGTGCATAAAGCCAAGCCCAGCAGCAAGTGCTCATGGAATTGGGATATTGAATGCTCTTAAAGGCAGGTCATATGTGTAAGTCTGCTCAGAGGACACCCCATAACCACATCTGTCACTTCTTACATTTCATTAAGAGACAGCTATTACATTCATCTTGGTATCAACAATAAGCCATCACAGAATCTTTTTCTTTTTTCCATTTCAACTTTTTGGGCTCTTTTTCTTCATTAAACTTTTACATCTGCCTCAGGAAGTTAGAATCTTTACATTAAAAATGAGAATTCAATAACTATTATGGTAAGTTAATTTAATGCACAGAAAATCTTCTTACATCATGGTCTGTAGCAAAAAGTAATAAAATTTTTCTACCACTTAGATCTTTGTTTTACTGCTACCAGTAGCTTGTGAAAGTACCTTGTTTTATTTTTAAATGTGTTAAAGCTTCTTCCCTCAAAATTACAAAACCTCAAAACAAGTATTCTTAGAGTACAACAAATTCACTCTTTCTGTAGTACCTTTTCAAGACAGATATTAAAAACAAAGTAAAAGAGGATGAAGTGTACCAGTGGAGATTGTCCTGTGCTAGTTCTAAAACCTGAAACAACCACATAAAATAAACAGAAGTCTAAAAAACAAAAAACAGATAACATATATTTTTCCATTTCCAGAACTAGTTTATGTTTGTTAAAAAAGATAAGTCACTAGTGACAAAGTCTCCCAAACTTTCAAGAGTAATTATCTGAATACAAGCCAATATTAATTATACATTTCAGACTTGGGAAGTGGGAGAAGTCAATCAAAGCAAAGTAATTCTGTTGCAGTCACTGAAGCATGTGCCTGACTCTAAGTATAAGAACTGGGGTTCAGTGCATGTTTCAGGTCCATGGGCTTAGCTGCATTCCTAGGACCTTAATTTCAGCAAGTACTGCCCATATGCCTGTAATAAATATTGCTTTGGTTCTGCTGCTATGAATCAGAACAGCTGCAGGTTTTCAGAATTGCACGGAAGATGTGGTAAACACACATACACAGAAAAACGTGCATTTCCCCCCCATTTTAGGAAACAAAAACACCCTTATAAATGTCCAATGCTGTATCAGCAACAATACGTGCCAGGCAACACTACTGCTTTTTTATCACAGCTGCACTTTTATCATGTTTGAACACTGCCTCTCCCCATCACAGCACTCCTCCCGCTGTTTACCCCTTTGCCCTATCTTCGCATTCTCTCCGTGTAAGTGTAATAAATGTGTAATGCGAGTGGTATTTCAGCCAGTGAAACCAGCAATCTCTCCCTGGTGCTGGCATTTCACCTTTGACTCAGCTGCCTGGAATCCGGCCAGCTCCCAGCTCTCAGCTCCAGGTTCCCAGCTCCCAGGCACAGGGGACAGGTACCAGACCGGCCGCAGCGACATCACCGCTGATGCCCAGCGCTGCCGGCTGTCGCTAAATGTTATTCGTTTCAGGGGTGCTACAAATTGGCCTACAATACTGCTTGGTAACACTGAAAGTCCATTTTCTTTTGTAAAAAGGGCTAAATCTTCCATTTCTCCGCCCTCCCCCTGCCAAGTTATGTCACTGGCTAAGGGACACAGGAGCCGGCAAGTGACAATTGACACCCTATTCAGATGTCAATGAAGAGGGTCTTTATGCAAAGGAAAAAAACCCACAAAGTGAAATATTCTGTAAGATTGTTTCAGACATTCAGTTTATCTCTGTTTCATTGGAATGCTATTTGCAGAAAAGGCTGAATCTACAAACTCCTCCAAGTGCTAGCCTTGCTTACTCCCGTGATTTTATCAGGAGTCTTGGGATACATGTCCTGCTAAAGCCTCGCTACACCATGGAAAATATTAGAGAATCCAGTATTCCATGATTAAACAAATCAAAGTCAGGCTTCACTGCTGGGAAGAAAACTCACAATATATAGACCCTACAGCTTAAAACGCTAAATTCACCAATTTGTGTGGGAGAAGTTGGAGGCAATTTAAGAGATTTATGTTTGCTACTGGCATTTTAGCACATACCCTGGGTTCGTGGCTCTAGTACATATGATGGTCCTGCTATAAAGGCATAAGACAGCAGCAGAACCCAGATCCAGACAGATTTAAAATTTCAGATGTCCCCAAGGCTAGTTTGGGCTGCACTCACAGATGCTGTAAAGCTGTCTGTCACCAGAACAAGGGGGACAAAGCTCAGTCCAGCTCACAGGCATGAAAGAGCTCAGCAGCCGCTCACTTCCCCATGTGATAGGCAGGATGGGAGAAGGAAACACAGCCATGGTGTTGTATCACTCTCCCCCTATCCGAGGAGGACTGGCAGCTTGCCAGGACCTTTCACTCTATTCTTTTTTATGCTGTGCATGCGGAAAAGAAAAAGTAGGAATATGGGCCCTCAGGTTTTGATTGCTAACAAGTTATCCATAGTGCCTAGGGAAAGGCATGCCTTAAAAGACATCAACATTGGTACCTAACATTCTGTTTTGCAAAGGACTTCATCCTGTCTCCCCTTCCCCCTCCTCCCCACTCACAGACTTCTGGGATTTTTCTGCTCCTATCGTTGTTGTACAAGAATGGATTCAGCCTCATTTTCAAAACAATTGTTAAACAGTACAGAAACAGACTTATTTTCCTAAAAGTCTTTCACTGACATTCTAGTTAAAAAAATCCCAACAAACAACCAAACAAAAACCAAAAAAACCCCAACAACAATAAAAAACAAACAAACAAACTAAACCAAAACCAAACCAAATCAAACCAACAAAAAAAAAACCAAACCAAACCAAACCAAAACAAAACAAAACAAAACAAAACAAAAAACCCAGTAAAGAAATGTTGAAAGAAACACTTCTATCCCACAGCAGGGAAAGGTTTTCAGTCCTTGGAGGCCCCTAGAGAACTTTGAACACATTTACTAATATCAAAGCAGGGCAATAGTTTTTCGATGACATCATCTTCCCACTCCCTGTAACTGAGAACTCACCGTTCCCTGAACTAGATAGTCAGGAGGTTTGAGTGCCAAAGGTCTTACACCATAGTTTCACCTACAAGTATACAAGTATTAGGATTTTCAGGCAGTCAGTGGCTGACCTGCTGCACCTGAAATAATCTGCTGGTGGCAAAGTTTTTTACTGTCTACACACCAATACTAAAGAATCACCCACGTCAAACTGCAAGGTTTATTTTAAGACAGAAGGCTTGAGTCTAGAATTAGGATACCTCTTCTTAAAAAAAAAAAAAGAAAACAGAGTATGATTCTTAATATGAAAATTTAAGGGTCAATTATATCCACAGATGTGTTCTGGCAGTGAGTCAGTGCATGCAGGAAGAGCTGCCCACAGTAGAATGAATGTCCAAGGTATGCAGCAGCAAAACCTCCTGAAAAATGAGCCTTTGGGTCACAGTGATACTCTGGTATCACTCTGGTCTGACATGTTACGCCAGAAACAAAGACAGGCTCAGGCAAATACAATTCCCTTCCACTGATATAGTCTGGAATACCATAACTGCAGTTTAGAGCCAACATTTGTTCTGTTTTAGGGGAAAAAGAAACATATACAAACTGTTCTTTCCCATCCTGAAACAATGGAATAACACATGCTCGCTTCTTTACAGTGGTGAAATTCTGACAGTGATCTGAACAGCTGCTTAGCCACCAACCACAGCATTTACAACTGGTTAATTACAGACATCCAAATCCTTGCAACACATTTTGCATTCATGGCCCAAACAGTATAATCAGTTACTTTATCCAGGACTGCACAATAACATCTCTGTTTATCGGAGAACAGAGCATAGTAACTTATGCCAGATTCATCACAGTCAACTGAAACATATCAACTTACATTTTCTGTTTTCTTTTTTTAAATGAAAGAGAAAGGAAAAAAAAAAAAAATTAGTGGATTTTTTTCTTTTATAAAAATGTGAAAGTATGAAAATTGAAGATTAAGCTTGGCTAACTATTAACAGGATCCTTGTTCTGTGCCATGTTTATTGCAATTTGATCGTAAAAATGGGGGGATGAAAAGGATGTTCACTAACACATTTCCTTGAGTGTGATGACCTTCCTCTTGTGAGTTGCTCTTCACAAGTATGTTCATTCAGTTGCAGTGCTCTGGATTTGGCTGAAGAACTCTGGCAAAAGAGAAACAGGCCATGTAGGACTATCCATCACATGGCTCTCAGGAAGAACAACCATAAATGATTCTGCAGGACAAATATTAAATACAGCAAATGCAGTGAAACAAAACCAGAACCTCAGGAGACTATTTTGTTTGTTTGAAAGGAACAGAGTTTTCTTTGTGTCTAGTTCTGCTTGTCCATGAGTGCCAAATCAATTCAAAAGTTTTAAACTTCTCTTTTCTGAACAGGGGAAACTGAGGCACAAAGAAGTGAAGGTTTTCCATTGGCCCTAACGTTTGGGGGCTTGATATGAGGCTTGATTTTTCAGACAGAAAACCAGGATGAAAGCCTCAAAGAATGTGAAAGATAACATGCACTCTAACCCCCATCTCTTATTAACAGGATCAGAAAAGTAATTTGTGTTGCACAGAATGAGTCAGTCACAGTGATTCACATACAGATCTGACAGATCATCCAGAGTACAGCCTGCCAGACACTGCTCCCAAATAATGGTTGAAACGAGGGGCATGGAGGGGTAATAATACTACTGAAGTGAAACACTGGATTTAGCTTTTATTTTCTAGCTGCTTTAACAGCAGGAAGGGCTTTTGCCGACTGGTCTTGCCCAGGAAATGAGTTCCAAGCTGTGATGTAAAAGCCCTAATGAATTCCTGCTCTGCTGAGTCAGCGGTGCGGCAGGAGCAGACCCCCACTGCAAACCAGGCATCGAAACCTCCGTGTGCTCAACGCCTTTGCAGAGAACTTAAACGGGGCTTTAAACCCCACCGCAGTCCAGAAAGCACTAGAGGTTATCTGTTAGGTGACAAGTGGAGTGAACTTCCAGGTACTTTTCAAATCTCATTCCTGTAAATAAGAAACAGCTGAGTGTGATCCTGCAGATTCCAGCCGAGAAAGCTCTGATGATATTAATGCACTATGTTGTGTCTAGAATCCCTTGATAGAATTACAACATTACTGTACACAGCTGGGTGGATATTATTATGTTGCACAAAGAAATAAGAGATTATACTATCAGGAGTAAATGCAACCCAGATCTGACACTAATGTACTCGAATACAAAGCTGGTGCCTCCAAATTTAGTACAATGTGTTTTTCAACGGTAACTTTCTAACAACATGGACAAATAAAGCCATGCACACACTGGCAAGCTCCACTGTGTGGCTAGAGAAGTTTGCTGATGACAGTCTTGTTATTGTAACAGGAAGTGACTCAGCCTTGGCAACAGGAGATCAGATATTTTATTCAGAAGCATTAGGTCATTTTTTTTTCCCCTAACCAACCAACAGTTTCACAAGGCAACTGGTTTTGTTTGAAAGAGTATCTATTTTGAAAGTGATTTGCTGAGGGAGTGTAGTTAAACATTTATGGTTAGGAATAACCACTCAGTTGAATGCAAGGCATCTGGAAAACTCTTGTCCTTTTAACTCTCTAAAATTTGCTGTCTGTACAAGATTCAACCCCCAGGCAAGAATTTTCCCAGATGGGTGAGTAAAGTATAACCAGCCACATTATCATAATGAGAGTGAGGATGAGTGAGGAGAATTGTGTCTGGACCAGTAACTTTCCATGATAATTAACATGACTGATATCACTGTTACAGTTAAAGCAAAACTACTTCACACAGGCATTACAGCTGAGGCAAATATGTGCCTTGTTGTAATGGTCTATTACATGATCTTTCATCAAGTACTTATAAATGGCACATGGTGTTATGCTGCTTCTCCTAAAATCAGTGTAAAAGAAAAATTCTCTTAATACTTGGCACCCAGCCTAGGCCAGAACAGTTTCTTTCCTTCTCCACTTCTGCACTATTACTTATAGTGTGTATCTTTTGCATCACATATAAGTTCACATAACTGTGTGAAAAGGAAAAAAAAAAAACAGTTTTCCTTTAAATGCTATACTGCTGTTATTCATTTTGGGCTCAAGTACCTTTAAGCACAGTTCACAACGGCATAAAGGTTGCACAAAAAGAAACTAACTGTGCACGCCAAATTCAAATTCCCCCTCTAACGACAGAGAGTAAACATGCCACCAGCTGCAGCACTCCTGGAACACGATTTCATCATCTTCTGAATATTTTCCTGGTCTGTTGTCAGTTTTGTATTTTTAAATGCCAAGAAAGCATTATACTCCACATTATAATGACTCAAATATTCCATACAATATATAAATAACATATAAATACTAATACCAGCTTTTTATCTTGGGCAAGGACCAGCCAAAAAAAGAGTTCATGGGGTAACTTAAAAGCTCTATAGCAACAATGTTTATCTATTGCCTCCACACTGTGCCCAGAGCCTAATTTTAGGTATTAAAAATAAAACTCTGGACAATTTCCCACAACAGGCACTGCAAGAACACAGCGAGGCCTCAAGCATTTTTCTTTGACATCAAAACAAAGTACTTTTTAAAATGTGTAAAAAATTAAACTTATTTGGAAAGTCATTGCAGTGAATATGAATTTACAATTCAGCAAAAAATGAAATACATCCTGAAAGGTCTCAGCAGCCTACATCATTTCACTGTTATCTTCTTTGTGACACAAACATAATTTTGTAATTCTAGCCCATGAAAACAGAAGATTTCATAATTTTGCTGTTAAAGCAACATGGTTTTATGTGCTCTGTCAAATAGCATTTTTATCTTCTAGCAGTAAAATATAGCTACCTTGTTCCACCATCTGCCCAAAACTACTAAACCACAGGGTGTGCTTCTGTGATTTCAAATTGCAGAAGCTTAATAAATGCCAGTGTTATACCTATTAAATATTCTGACAATCAGACCCTAACATTTTCAAAGTACTGTGGCACATTATTTAAGAAAGATATTTCAATGAAACTCTTCCAGGGTTTAACTGCTATCACAGTTTAGCTTTCAGCCAGCTGTTCCACCTGAGCACTGCTATGAATTAAGTGATTTTAACATCCTGAAGTGGTGAACAAAGCCTTGCTATCTATTCATAACTTAAAACTAAATTTGAGAAACTACATTTCTTCTTCCAACTGTATAACCATAGAACACAATATGAAAATTATTTTATCTCTGCAGCAAAATTCTTCCTATCCCATATCTAGTCTCAAGGTACACTGCTGCAAGTGTCTGAAAGAAAAAATTGGGAACCACAATTTTATATCTGAATACTCACTCACAGATATGTAACTTTTTTGTATATCTCGTATTTGCTCAGACAGACTTGAAACATAAACCCTCCATGCTTCAACACTTGAAGGATAATAAAAGGAACTTATTTATTATCTACATTTCACTACTTTAAGGCCAATGTTCTACTTTTCTGGGACTTCACATTTAATATATGAATGCTTGGAGTCAGCTTTCTCTGCATTATATTCAACAGGCACGAATATATTGCTATCCTCCATTGGAACCGTGTCAGTTTTACGATTACAAATACTCCATTCGCATGTGTTCTCAAAAGTACTCATGTTTTAATGGGTCTCCATCATATGTGAAGCCTTAATCTAGGAACTGGCAAGCTACAGCCCTGATGTTATATTTCTTAGTGAAACAGAGCCTCCAGAGCTCTGATTTAGCACACTCAGCCAGGAGCAGCAGTTGACAGGAACAGATAAACTGTAACATGCTCATTACTGTGTGCACCTCCCAGCCTCATGTCAGGCCAGGCTGACCCAAGAGCTGGGCATGGAGAAAGCATTCTGAGCTTTTCAGATTAGTGGCCTGTTTTTATTTTCTTTTTTTAAAATTTTCTTTCTTTTCTTTTTTTTTTTTTTTTTTTTTTTTGAGACAGGATATTATTTTAACTTGCTGTAAGACGCAGTACTCACTAACAACATTAATGATTTATAAACTTAGGAAGATAATTCAGGTTGCATTTTCATAAGGAAAAAATATTTTTTCAGTTGTATACATTTGGGATGCTGCTGTAATGCATTTTAATGGCCTCAAGTTCTAAAGTGGAAAGATTCTGAAAACTCATTTTGAGCATGCAGAATGAATTCCCTATAAAATACACAAGCTTTTGGTGGAATACAAATATCACATATACACAGAGAGACCTATTAAATCATATTCTTGATATTTTTTCTCTCCAATATGTACTGCATCATATAAAATAAGGGAAATAAAGAAACTGCAGAAATTTTGTAGAACCAAAAAAGGAAACGGGCTTAGGAGACAAGTTCTTCTTGAAACTAAAGACACAGAAATTGTAGTCAGAAACAGTGTTTCAGAAAGTGATCTTCTTTTGTCTACCTCATTCTAAAAGTGACCCTAATAGGGCCACTGAAGCAATTGTCAGAGAGAAAATAAAAGTCTTATGAATTCCAGGAATTAATCGAGATAACGTATTATACTGAAATTATATAATAATCTAATGTAGAAAAAGTACGCTCTTGCTAATATTGTCCACCTCCCTCAGGATCTGACTGTATAACAGTGTTTCACTGTATTCACTGAACAATAGCAGTGGGTGTTGCTCCTCAGAGGCTGGTGCTGGGACAGAAGGTGTTTAATGTCTCTGTTGGGGACGTGGACAGTGCACCCTCAGCAGGTTTGACACCAAGCTGTGTGGTGTGCACACACTGGAGGGAAGGAATGCCATCCAGAGGGACCTGGGTCATGGAAACCTCCTGAAGTTCTGTGCAAGGTTCTGCATGTGAGTCACAGGCTGAGGGATGAATGGCCTGAGAGCAGCCCAGAGGCAAAGGATTTGGGGGTGCTGTTGGATGAGAAGCTCAACATGACTCAGGAATGTGCACTAGCAAAAACACAGCCTGAAGTAGGATACAGGAATACAACAGAGAGCTGGGATGTAGTTACACTGCACTGTCAAATCTGAAAGCTCAGAACCACTCTTCACCCTTCTCAGCCTACATGGAGAGCTCATGAGATCTACTGACAAACTAAAGCTCAGGTCTGAACTGACTTTTAAAGATATCAAATCATCCCTTTCCTCAGTTCTTAATGTGATTGTGATCTGAGGTTGGGCATGCCTGGAAAAGGTTGGAATTGTGTTCAGTATGTCTGACCAATGAGCCATAAGTCCAGCACCTATCAGAACCTCTGGATGTCAACTGCAAACATGAATCTCTTGCCAGTACAAATAGGATTTCAACTATTAATCCTTGTCCTCAAGGAAAAAAAAAATCATGTTTACAGTTTTGTCATGAATGTCTGAACTCACCACTGCAGATTATAAACATTTACTCAATACTATAAAATTGTACCATTTATGCAACAGGCTTTTCTGCTCCAATTCCTCTTCTGAGCTGTCTATTTCTCATGTCGTGGTTTAAACATATTTCCTGTGAGCCACAAAATGGGGAAAGAGCAATCATTGTACACAGTTCTTAAAACAGTAATGTGTTTCTATCTCTGAAGAGTGAGAGCCTGCCCAGCCAGCACTGTAATGGTCATAAACGTGCTTTTTGAATAAGTTCAATAAATTCAATGCACTACTTGTTAAAATTATTGCAACAGAGATATTTTACTAACAGAAGTGAAGGCAGACAACGCTTCTGCCTATTTATGAAAGTATTTGCAGCTTTGACTTGAGAAATGTTCATTTTATTACATTATAGACATATTATAGACAAAAGGGGAAAGCAAACCTTATTTGGAAAATCTAAGAAAAAGGGAAAAAAAAACTGCATGAGTGAGGAAAGTTAAAAAAAAAAAACCAAACAAACAGACCTTTAAAAGTATTTGGGGGTTCCCAGAAAGACATTTCCTGAGTTCTTTATGACTAACTGAATCTGATAAACAATAAGGATAGGAGCCATGGCTCTAGGAGTAAAGTTGTACAGGAAACATGACATCCAAGGACACGTGGCAGGTACAGGCAAAATGCCAGCGATGATGGAAAACAGTCACCCTGACAACAACAGCAGTCTTGTTGAAGAAAAGATGCCAGACAATGGAATATCCACTCCCATGAGAGAGTCTGAAAGACTAAGGTGTGTTGGAGGTGAGTAAGTGCCAGCTCAGATCTGCCTCCAGCTCCACTATCTGAAACTCACACAAGGACAATCTTGACTGTCTTTTAAACAACAGCACTGTAAACTTCATTAAACTTCCCTTCTTTCCTGTTGTGTACTATGCAGCTGCTAGGCAATCACCACTGGTCCTTGCTTTCTGATAGTGCTTGAAAGTGAGAACTGAGATAACAACTCCAGTTGAGTGGTTATTTCAAATAGCAAAAAGCCTATTTAAAGGCTGAAGTATGTCTGCTATGTATCCTAAAATTTGAATGCATATTTATTTGTTTCAAATATTGCTTAGTGACTAAAGAACTTGTGATGCCATCAGAATACTCATTTCTATGCTATAGAAACATAATATTTGGCTCTAAAGAAGCTAAACATATCTTAATATTGAAAGTATCCCATAGTAGAGGATTTTCATGATGACACAAGGGTGACACAAGCAATCACAAGAGTCCAGTAAGGGTAAATATTTTTGCTGCTCAGAACTGCAACATGTGAGATGAGTGGAAGGGAGATATCCACATATAGAGCCTAAACCCCTAAAACAGACAACCATCAATAAAATAACACTGAAGAAATAAACAGAAATTAAATTCCTGGTCATCAGATCTATGATCAGATTTTTTAAGGCACTGATGTAATATCTAACATCACTAGTCCAGCAGTTCTGAATGCTGAGGGACTACAAAAGGAATGGACTGCAGAAAGCACACACCCTCACAAACTCTCCCTCTCTAACAGTATTGCCACTGGGCTTTTGTCCTTGTTATTTTAAAGGGAGAATGTGGATCTAGTCCTTCATTACCAAAAGTTCTGAGGTTGAATTTCTGGCATTTCTGCATAAATTTTATCATAGTTGAACAGAGAATACTAAAACTGATACACCACCCACTTGATCCAGTAGGGCTGCCTTCTTTTACTGCTAATAATGGGATTTTCATTCCACTACCCCTACTACAAGATCTCCCAGTCTAAACAAAATACATAAAACATCCTAGTTTTCAGTCTGAACCTTTGCATAACTATTTTCTATGCAACTCTTCTTTTGCTTGTCATGTTTATTAATGTTCTTCCTCTCTGATATTTCTTCCTCTTCATTTAGAGGACAAAGTCTCTATGCCTAAATGAGCACAATTTTGTATTTCTCTCTCTCTCAACAGAAGTTCTCTAGGCCACGTCACACTTCTCTGCTACTTGTCCATGCAGTGTATTTCCTGTTAGATATGGAGTTCCAGACATGATTCAACTTAGGACTTTGCACATTAATATCTAGCTCTGGAAATGCCTTTTGCACCCTACAACTTCATTTACCTTCCTGCCACCGGATGAGACACAGGTGATTTCCTGATCAGTGATTAAATGGCCTATTCGTTCTTCTGTCAAGACAAACTGAAGATTTCCCACAGTGAGAAAAAAATCCTTGAAGTGCATGACCCTGAATTTAGACTGGTTTTCCCTTTCAGTTGGTATTACCCCAGTCCTCAAGGCCATTTCTTTTCCTGGGGTGGTGCTACAGTACAATCCATCTCTGTATTGACAACATCTCCCAGCTTTGTGCCACCAGCATATTTCATCACTATATTTCTACTTCTCATGCCAAGATATGGAATGGAAATATTAATAATAATTCTACATACAATATCAGTTCAAATTCTTTCATGAAGTCCAGGAAAATTAGATCTGTCAGAGTTCCCTCGAGAAAAATCTATTGATTTTCTCTTGATAAGAGAAAATCTATTATTTTATCAGTGAAACGTCTAATTAATGATATATGTTAGCCTAATGAAATCTAAATTAGACACCAGAGAAGTCTCTTGGGAAGACAGCAGAAGGATCCTAATTCTGTATTTTTAATCTGATTGAGGTAATATTAAAACCTGAAAAGAATCCAAATTATCTCCTGTAATACTAAACCAAATATCCAACAGATATATTAAATAAGTCCTAAATTTTATTTTTCAGGCTTCTTAAAATTCATGATACTGGTCCAAAACTTCATATTTTCTTATATCACAGGTGTGTTGGTGTCAGGTTTGGGCAGTTTTTGACCAGCTGGTTGCCACCTCAGGATTTCCTCAAAAGTAAAAATCCAGATGGCCTATTTATTTTCATGTTAGAATTCAGATTTTCACCTATACATTTGTCTCCAGGAAAAAGGTCTTAGAAATAAAAATAAAGGTTAATTTTTTTAGCAGTTGTGTGAGTGTCAGATGCAGTTAGGCACATGCAGAACTTTTGAGGGGCTAGGGAAAAAGGGAATTTTACAAGTAATCAAAGTTGCCATTATATTGAATTTTCAAAGAAAAGTCATTCGACAAAGAGCTTGTTGCTCTAGAGATTTTATTTAAGTCATCTGTACTATTGCAATTGTACTGAAATAAAAGTATATCCACTGAGATTACAATGGATAAAAGAATTACACATATTGTGTATTTATCTATCTCTGTCCTACTTCAGCCTCCTGGTATGAAAATGAATGTGCATATGCCATTTCAAGACTGAAGCATGGATGATGGATACATGGATGTGTCTCAACACTGAAAAAAGAAAATGAAACAACACAGAAACACTGTCAGAAGCAACGGAATGGCTTGGAAAGGACTGGTTTGGGTTCCAGTCTGAGATGGGAGGTTTGTGTTTAGAGTCACTGCTGGACCCTGGGATGCACCTCACAGGTTAAATAACAGTCCTGGCAAAGACCTGTCCTTGGCCAGACAAGCACAATCACTTATTCCGGCTGAAGAGGCTGTGGCAGGTGTCCTGCCCTTTGGCAATGTGCAGATTAAGCTCCTCTACCTGAAGCTACCCCAGTGATTATTCAGCTGCAAGAGCTATTGCTGAATGCTGCTCTCTGACAAAGCAGGACTGTATGAAACCAGCTGAGTTCAGTGTTTGCAGGAGCTATTTACCTGCGGATGATACTCACAGCACTGTGCTTCAATGGCATAGGAAATAGCTAATAAAAAATCATGTTTACTCGCTATTGTTGTGTCACAGAAGTGCTCGTACTAGCGCCTTTTTTAAACACTTTCCATATCATATTTTCAATAAGAAATATTTCCTGAGAATGTGTTTAGAGCCACTTTCATTAACCTTCCAAGCACGACACAAGGCTCATCTTTTCATCCCACAGGGATTTTGGAAGATAGAAAGCTACTGGATTAAAAGGAATTTTACTTGAGCAAGCAGTGTTTCCATTTCAGAAAAACCTCCAGGAGACCTTATTTACATTTAATTGGATTTTTTTGAATTTTTGATTTTTGTGTCATTTTAATTTGTGAAGCAGCATCTATAGCATTGTCTGATACTTTACAAAAGTGCCAAGACACAACATGCTCTGAGTTACAGCTGCTAGAGGCAGGGAATTGATGGTACTTTAATTATCTGTACACATGCACCATTGTGTGTGCTCGTGTCTTTAAACATTCAGATAAGAGGTTTTTACCCGCCTTTGAACAAAGAGAATGCCCAACATTTTTCTACTTTACTTCCCTCACTGCTCTCCACAACACTGACTAGTTATTCTTTTTTCTTCTACAACTTCTCCCTTGTTATCACGTTGAGGCATATCTCCTTTAAATGATGAGACAACCTCTCTAAAAGAAACATGGCCTTTTCAACAGTTGCTGCCCACATCACTAAAAAAATAACGCTATGAACATCAGCCAAAAGCTAGAGAGCAATTCTGTAGTGCTTTTGGGCCGAGCAACAGCACAAAGGAGCAAAGCACAGAAACCCCCAAAGCTCTTACTTCAGAGGACTTTCCACCCTGTAACAGCCATGAGTCACAGCGAAGCAAAAGCCATCTGTTCATCTGGACACAGATACTGCTTGTCAGTGAGCAGGAAACGTTTCCACTGAGAATCTCACAGCAGTGTAAATCTCCCTGTGTAGACAAACTTTGAGTGTTCCAGATCTCTTAGTCTGCAAATTGGGAAGCGTAGCTCTCTTTTACCCTACTTTGTCCGTTATCCTTTTTTTCCAAAAACAGGCTGGCCAGGCAAGAGATTGGCTGTGTGGATGTATTTTAGCTTGGCTAGCACCACGAGGCCTCCAGGACAGCTCCTGAGTCCAGCAGCTCTCATCAAAAGCCAAGCATTCAAATGCAGCAACACAGAGCACCACCAAGTCAGGCAGTGGCAGGGCCACGAACCCAAGGCTTTCAGCAGCAGCCCCTTCCTCCTCCTCCTTTCCATTCCCACTGCTACATGACTCAGCTCTGCTGGGACCCCCTGAAAGATGGGAAACTGCCATGTTACATCCTGCCCCCAATGACATCCCTGAGATCGCTGCTGATGGAACTGGGAAAAATGCAGTCATAATTAATATCTTGTATGTTGAGATAGTTAGTGGCAGAAATACACTCTGTAAAGGGACCAATCAATCCTAATTAAAATCATGTTTAACTAATCCTTTTGGGATGGGGACAGCCCCTTAGTGTTTATTCTTTCCATATGTAGCCCAATGGCATTCGGCATTGATGATGCATTTAGGTGTTATCACAATACAGGCAATGAAGAATAATAGCTATAAAAGTACAAATTTCATGCTTTTTTCATAGCATGACTGCTTCTGTAGGCATCTTATATCAATTTGCTTGACTATTGCATAATTTGGGTTACCACTTTAGTAACACACATGCAGGATGGGTGTCCAGTAATTTTCATGTGTGCAATGTTTTGATCAAATTATTTCCACATTCATTTTCATGGATAGTTTCCAAGAGGACAAGACCCAAAAAATTAGAAAAACTCTTAAAGGTTTTACTGTACTGAACACATTCATAAAGATGGTATTTAAAAAGAATGAGAAAGCACTTCTTACTTCTATTAAAATTAGAACATTTACATTCAAATTTACAATATGCATGCACAATTATGTCAAAGGTACAATCAGCATTCTATAAAACAAAAGTGTGATTGCCTATTAAATCAGATGATACCAAAAAGATCAGGTGGTTAAAATTTTTTTACCTCCATTTAAAACAACAAGACAATGCATTTGCTTTGAATACAACTTTTGATTTCTATCCTGCATCTGAAATTCATGATTTCCAAATGAATAGCAATTGAGATTTTTAAAAATATCCACTCAAATAAATTTCATAAACTGCAAGAGAATGGAAAAGATCAAGAAAGAAAGATTTTGGCTTCTCTGTATGCTTACTAACTTAATTGTTATTTTGGCTTCTCTGTATGCTTACTAACTTAATTGTTTGTCCCTTGAAAAAAGCAGTTTGCCTTGAGTATTTAAACTCAAAAAAGGGCTCTTTTAAAGCAAAACATTTTTATTTGACAAAGAAACTTCTAGGACATTTTCTAAATAAATTTACATATTTTTGAGGGAGAGTGATTAGATGCAAATAACAGGTAAGGAAGACAGAGAACATCGACATGTAATTAAAAAATAATCGTAGATGATTTCTGCACCAGGTGAAGATCACACAGCAGACACCACCAAATAAGACAGGCATGCTTTGCTGGAGAAGTCTTGAAGGAAGCTGCCTATCTCCTGGGAAAAGGAAAAAAGCATTCAGGAGGAAAAAGCTTTAAAGGGCTGCAAAACTGTCAGCAGGATACACAATGACCATCACAGATAAGAGCTCTATCAGGTTGCAAATGTATAGGAATAAGGTAAACATTTTGGTTGTTATTCAAAAGCAAATGAAAGATGGGTTTATGATATCAAGTCTGGATTAGAACTCAGAATATCAGAGTTCATTTCTTGGCTCTGCCATAATCTCTCTTTTTGATTTTGGGCCAGAGTTTATGTTTGGCATAGAGTGAAGGAAGGAAGTAGTATCCTTTCTGTACAGTTAGGGAACTGAGACCCAGAGATAATACTACCCAAGAATTCACAATGCTTTACTGGCATTTACATTTCCACTAAATATCTGAGCAGAGAAAAATGACTGAGAGTTGAGAGGTATCTTTGTGAGTCTGATCCTCCAGTTACGTGTGTGTTTCTGCTTCCTTATTATGGAATACAGATAAAAAATCCTTTCTAAATAATTTCTCCCACAGTTTGACAATGGGTGGGTTTTTTTTTTTTTTTTTTTTGGTTGAGCTTTTGTTTGGGTTTTGTTTGGTTGGTTGGTTGGTTAGTTAGTTAGTTGAGTGGTTAGTGGTTTTTGTTTTAGTTTTTGGGGAGGGAGGGTATCTTTTTTTATTATTATTATTTTGTTTCTTTTTTTTTTTTTTTCCTAACCAGGCTGAAATATAGAAACCCAGGAAAAAATACTTTTTACATAGTAATTTAAAATTTTCTTCTTCATAGTCTCATCAAGAGGCCCAAGAAGCCTCCATGAACAAAAAAGTAAGTAGCTATTATGTGTGTTTATATGCTATATATACCCATTCATCTCAGATATGTATAAAGTAAGTATCTTTATTTTATTTTTGTCATCATCCTAGCGCACAATAGCAGTAAATGACAAAGTGTGAGTGCATTGATGGGGGTTTGCTAAGCAAACAGCAATTTCTCTGAATTCCTACATGCAAGACTGAGCTCTGGCACTGACTGGGACTAAACCCTGAGCACTTTAGTGGAAACTCAGGGTTACTTCATCATAGTCACTTGCTTTTCACTTCCTTTTCCCTGTTGATGTCCCAAAGCTACCAGAGTTACTCTGATGTGAATGAGATCTGAATCCTGACCATTGGCAACAGTTATGGAAAACAGGAAACGGGGTATTTCAAATAACAATAGGTGGGAACAGTGAGTAAAGGTTCACTATGTGGTAACGGTGCTGACTCTTTAATGACTGTGTTTATTTCCTTGTGTCCCAAAGAAGGCCACAGTTCATTTTGCACTCAAATATGTACTATGGATGTGTGCATATCGGACCCTGTATCTAATTTTGCAGTTAATGGAGGGGGGGATGAATCAGCACTGACTTCTCATAAGGAGCAACACAATGAGAATGCTCTCCTGTGTCATGGAAAGTCAGGTTGCCGAGGCAAAAGGTTCATCCCATACCCTGTTAAGATAAAAGCTCCCTATTGATACAGCAATAGGCTTTCTTTTCCCCTCTCATTCATCACAGAAAAGAGCACTGTGACATAGGGAAACCCTTAAAACCCTTTACAAAACTTACAATCCGTACAACAGAGACGTTACAAGCTGGAAAAGCTATCCTGGGCCATGCAGCTCATTCCAAGCAAAGGTCTGCCATTCTTGGCTGAGGCTTCCACACAACTCCTTGCCTAGTCTTGCCATGACTAATTCCCAGAAAAGGCAGTTTCACAACCACCCTGGCCAGCCAGCCCTGTGTCTAATTGGCATCACTGCTTAGAAATACTTCCTTGCATTCTCCTCTGAAAGTTTGCAGCTACAATCTAATTCTATGTACTTTTACTAAGCCTTACAAGCAGCTAGTGAGACAGCCCAGCTATTTTTAACAATCATTAGTCCTCCAGTCTCTCGCTTCACAAAATGACTGGTTCTTATTGGGCTCCTTTTCTCACAGCTTCCAAAATTGGTCTGAATTAAGTTTCCCAGTTTAATGCTCAGTTAAATAATGCCCACTAATTAGCAGCAGCAAAAACTAAAAACCGGTCATATGAAAATGAAAAAACACCCAGTCACACAAGTGTTTTGTTTTTTTTCTTAGTTCAAGCTGCTTTCTAAATCATTAATCATAGCAAATTCTGCTCTTCCACCTGGAGAAGTAGTCAGTAAACTTCCTAAAAGCAGCCAAGGAACTTGTCAGGCAAGCCCTACTTGCTCCATTCTGTTACCTATGAGGCTGCTCACTCTAAGCCCCATCTTTTGTAAAGATGCTTTGCAAAGAATGTGTGCTTTTCTTTATACAGATTACTCATATTTACAAAGAAAGTTCTGGAAGGCTACCTCATTTTTTTTTTTTTTCTTTTTCCTTTTTTTTTTTTTTTTTTTTTTTTTTTTTTTTTTTAGGAATAGATGATTTGTTACATCATGCAAGGTTTTGTGCACTGCTAGAAAAGTAGTCACCTTAAAGTTCACATCTCACAAAAACGAAAACTGTTAACTTTTTATAAGTTCAAATTTTATTTACCCTGTACCTATCAAAGGATGAGTGCTTTTAAATACATTAGAAAACCATACATGATATTTGTTATATTAAAACCCATTAAATTCTCATTCAATCAGGACTTATAACTCCTATTACTAATACTCTTGTGTACTATTAAGCAGACTGTTAAACTGAACCTCTCGTGGAAATAAGGTCTAATTCTGTCCTAATACAGTCACAGAAGAAAGAGCTGCAGAGCGAATGTATGTTCTATTCACAAATACATCCAGCAGCTAAGCATCAAAAAGACCTATTTAAAACATAAAGACAACCCAGGTACATGAGAAAACAGATTTAATAACCTGTTTGCAACTAGGCCACTACAGGATCGTCACTTGTAACTACAGCAGCAAGAGACAGAATCACCTTCCCAGTGCAGTTGTGGAAATGGAAAATGCAATTGCCTTCAAGGTGAGGATACCGTCACTTAAGGAAGACACTCTTCAATACATCTGCCTGAAAAAGGATCATCTGTTGACACCTTTTGTTCTCATGCTGTTTCTGGGTGCTGATGGGAATCACAGACCAGTTCCCAGAGTGCTACCTTCTCACTGACTGTTTAGGCACATCTAGGAGAATCAAAGTGAAAGCAGGAGTTTAAAAGCATGAACTATAAGGCTCTGTAGAGGATAAACTGTAGAAATAGCTGTGGTTTCTGTCTGAAGAGGAAAATAAATAAAAACCAACAAACCAGAATGACAAAAATAGCTCAGCACACCACCTCTGACTCAGTTGAGGGTCATTGATTCATGTTCTGTTCACATTAGCTAATGACAACCATTTTTCCCCCTCCATTCTGGTTAATTTTTTACCAGTATTTGTAGGGAAACACATCACCTCTCCTATGTTCTGTATCTGCCAAACAAGTCCAGGTCACATTTACCTAAATTCTTCCTTACTATATTTTTATCATTATGTCTTTAAAATTAATTTATGTTTTCCTAGTTTTAGTCTAGTTTATAGTCTGAAATGTAAGTCTCTAACTCTGCCAGACTAGCAGATCAGGAATCACCTCACTTGCTTGCCTACTCATTACAGTTCTATTTATATATCCTCAAAGAGCATTTACTTTATCTGTGGTAGAATCACATTGCACGCTAGTTTTCGATTTAGCAACTTGCCACCTTGGAAGCAGATAGTTTCAAGTAGTGTTCTCTGCTATCTAACAATGCTTTCATGTCAATGCTTGACACCCTCTCTCTCTTTTTTTCCCAAATAAAGTCCATTTATCCTAATCAAACCAAAAGCTATTGATTACTGCCTATTTCATCTAACCTCCCTGCATCTGGCTGTACAGGAACCATTTTCAGGAAGTTTTCTCCTCCTTGTACTCTCAGCACTGAATACAATGCAGACCAAGTTGGTGTGTCCTGTAAAAACGCATGAATATTCTAAGAACAGAACAGGTGCTCCCCCTGCCTCATGTGGAGCTCAGCCCACCTGGAAAACACCGTCTGTCACCTGCTACTTTGGAGAGCAGATTTTCCAGGAAGAGTCTACTATTCCTGACAGAAGTGGTTACTACGGAGAAGTGGTGGGGTATGTAATGTGGCAATAAAGCTTTTCAGACAGAACCTTACTAAAATTAATGAAGCAAAAGGAAAGGGAAAAAAAAAAAAAAACAAAAACACGTAGAGCTTTTTTCCTGCACATATTTGTAAATCAGCAGCCTTAAAGTGGTAAATTGGCTGCTTCTAAATTGTGGACAGCCCTATTTAAAAGCCATTGTGAAACTTTACAGGCAAAGCTTTAACATTTGGAGCAATCCTATATAAATTACACTAATTTTTGCTACTTTTTAAAGTGGTATTGATCACACAGACTTAAAAACACAGGGACCATTTACAGAATTGGAAGGAAGTCTGTGACTACCTCTGTGTATTCATGGCATCCACCATGAATTAAGTGTATGGCACTGACAAGAAAATCACCCATGGAACTTGGTAGCTGTATTCCTTCCCACCTCACTCGCACTGCCCAGTCAGTACACACACATTCACATACATAAATGAAGAGGCGTCTGCTCTAAATCAGGGTCTTTGTCCTTGGTTGGCACATCTAAATAAAGTTGTGCAGTCTCAAGGGACTGACTGATTTTGCTTTGGATTTTTTAAAGTTAGAACATGTTTTCTTTTAAGGTTTTCAAGGTAAATTCCATCCTGGCTCATGACTGAAAAAATCCCAGTAGTATTAAATGGATATTTGAAACTTAACTGCTTTGTATAGCTTGAAGAAAGTCATTAGGGACTAAATTATATCTTCAAGTATCTTCACTAGCTCATTCTTTCATTTTCTTTCATTTTGGGGCCTATTAAAATTTGTCCTAATGTTTATTATCCTCCACAGACTACAATAAATTCCCTTCAACTCACTTGCCATCCCTTCGTTCCACATGGCTGCTATTAGTGCCAGTAGTTTCCCTTCAGCTTGTGTTCCACAGAACTGTCTTCTAAACCACAGCATATTTTTGACTCACCATTTCATTTTAATTCCTGATTAAATACATACTGGGTAAAAAAAAAAAATTCTCTGTTTTCTTCGCTCTGTTTTCTTATCCATTCTTTCTTATCTGGGTTTTACCTTTAGTTCTATTGATGTTTTTGATACTTGAAATTAAAATTTCTTAGTACAGTTGCAATCTAGAACTAACCCATCCAGTGGCACATATGTCAATTTTCTTTTGCCCATTGATAATTGCCTAATGAAAGCCAGCATTTAATCAGAATATGACTTAAACAGTTTTTACTGCACAATAGTCACATCTGTGCCATGATTTTCTTTGGTTATGTTCATTTTTTCCTACAACAGGATTCTTCATCCCACTCAACCAACCACAGACTGATAGCAGTGCAGAAAACTGTACTTATTAAAGTAAAGAGGCGTTTCATTTAAGGACCTTTGCATCTCCATCAATTTACATCTGCTATTTTCAGTTGTCCTTCACTGGGAAATACTGCCCATATAAAATAAGATCCTTATGCCTCGAACTCCACGTGGGCAGAGCCAACCTCACCCAGCCTTTGACAAGCCCAGATTTCTCTGACATGACACACAGTTAAAAAGTGGGCAAGTGTAAAATAGAAAGAGCAGATACTTGCATTTACTGTCACTATGTTTGAAAATAAAATCTTGTCTAAACAGGGAGCTGGTCAGTTAAAAAAACACTAATGATTCCCAGAGTTATGTTACCAGGTTATATTTGACTGGAGCCCACACTGCATTTCAGGCCAAAAAATATTTTACTCTGCAGAACTAAAAGTAGACTCAAGTAAGGTGCATAATCCATCTACTTAAGAGGGCCTTTATTTTTTTTTTTTTTTCCTTCTGCAGTTTTCTTCAGAAAAATGATCTAGTTTTGGCCACAAGTAGACACACAAAACTACCTGCACTATCTGCTGCCTGCAAGGCAATTTTGGATATATATTTACATGTTTGGCCATGTGAAACCAACTAAAGAATTACTGATTCAACCAAGTGTGCATAATTATCCGGATTTAGATGTTTTGTGTTTCAGGCATCACCTTGTTTTTCTAAACATAAAATAATACTATAACTGACCTTACTTTTCTTTTTTTCCCCCATAGACACAGGAAAACCAACCATGAACACCAGTTGTTTGTTCAAGGAATCACCATATTAATAGTTTATGAAGGGCCCAGGGATGGAAAGTTAGACTGACATTTTCACATCTGCAATCACCAGCTCACAGAAGACAGCAGGCAGAAGAAATGCACATTAAACACTTCAGTTACCACGTGTAGGCAACAAGCAACACATACAGAGAAAAGTGGGGAAATGGAAAGAATAAAACTGAGATTACGATGGAAACATCAGCAGAAAAATAGAAGTCCTTTAATTAAAAAAAAAAAAAAAAAAAAAGAAAAAACAAACAAAAACCCTCCAACACATTAGAACTGTTTGTTCCACATACTGGACACTTCTCTGGAAAGCTAATGACCACAGTTTCTTAAATTATAGTAAGATATTAATATCATTGACAAGTCTAGTCTTAAAAAAGCTGACATTCCATCAACACAAATAACTATCTGTGCTTAGGTGGATTGGGAGAAGTCGTGTCAGCCATGGTGCTGGCCAGGAGCATCTGCTTTGGTGTTTCTCCATGCAAAGATCTCTCTCCATGCAAAGCTCCAGGATCATCATCCAAGTCTGCTTTGGGACCCAGCTCCTGCTCCAAGGTGTCATTGAGGCTTCCCCAGCTGTCCCTCAGGGGACAAAGGGAGGACAGAAACATCCAAACCCTCCTGCCCACAGGAAAGCACAACCCAGGGGACCTGCAGAGCCCATGGCTGTTGCTTCGCAGCCTCACGGGAAGGTGCTGTGGGGGGTCAGAGGGGACACCCCTGCACAGACCAGAGCCAGGTCACAGTAACCTAAACCGGGGTCAGAGGGGATATCCCTGCACAGACCCGAGCGGGGTCACAGTACCTGAACTAGGGTCAGAGGGGACACCCTGGCACAGCTGGGTCACAGTACCTGAACTGGGGTCAGAGGGGACACCCTGGCACAGGCCTGGGGGATCACGGGTACTCTGGTCAGCCAGGACACAACAGGACCCCCTTGCACAAGCCTGGGGAGTCATGGGTAGTCTGGACAAATGGGACAGGACAGCACTGCCCTGCTGAGGCCTGGGGGGGTCGTGGGTACCCCGGTCAGCCGGGACACAACAGGACACCCTGGTACAGGTCAGGCGTACTTCGGACAGATCAGACATAACAGGACAGCCCTGCACAGGCCTAGAGGGGTCATTGTTACCCTGGTCAGCCGGGACACGACAGCACAGCCCCGCTCAGGCCCGGGGAGGGTCACGGGTACCCTGCCAGCCGGGACACAACGGCTCGATCCTGCTCAAGCCCCGCTCAGGCCGGGCTCAGCCCCGGCCCGGCTCCGCAGCGCCCCCCGCGGCCGCCGCCGGCAGCGCCGCGCACATAAAGGAGGCATCTGTATTTTTGGTAACCAGCACTGACTTTGTTGTTGCAACTTGAGACATGGATGTTCTCCCAATGTGCAGCATCTTCCAGGAACTCCAGATTGTGCACGACACGGGTTACTTCTCAGCCTTGCCGTCCCTGGAGGAATATTGGCAACAGGTAAACGAGGATGTCGATGTTGTTGTTGTTGTCGGGGATTTTTTTTTAAAGCCGTATTAAAGGATAAGCGGATTTAAGAAAGAAAAAAAAAAAAAAAAAAAAAAAAAAAAAAAAAAAAAAAAAAAAAAATCAAGCCCAAGTGTCAGCGAGGAGTTTGGGGAGAATTCAGCACAAATGTGTAGCGATGTTTTGGAGCAGGTGTGTCGGCTCTGAGCAGACGCTGTCTGTGGGAGCAGTCCCGAGGCGGACAGGAGCTGCGCATCCCGGTGTCTCGTTGTTTACCGCCGGCGCTGCCGGGGGCTGTCAGCGCCCGCTCCGCTCCGCGCCGCGCCGAGCCGAGCCGCGCTCGCTCCACACCGAGTCCTGGCAAAAGTTTTGCGCTTGTACCCGGTCCAGACTCCACAGCTGGGTCTTGTCATCCGAGCTCCCTGCCTTGGCCAAGGGCTGCTTTGCGCCCTGTGCTGTGGGTTTATGATTTTTTTTTCTCTTTTTTTTGTTTTGTTTAATTATTTTTCTGCAAATCTATACTATTATTGTTTTTGTTCCTGGCGAAGACGGGGAAAAAGCCCTGCAGGAGTGTCGGCACACACGTCTGTGTGTGTACATGTGTATGTACATGTACAGAGCGTGGCTGTTCGCAGCGCACGGAGCTTTGTCGAGCCCGTGAGTTGTCAGTCATATGACAGCGATCCCCTTGTGCTAATTGCCGTGGCCGGGAAGGGAGAAGAACGGAGGCTTCTTCCCTTTAATGGACATATTTTTTGGCCCGTTTTTCCCCCGTTTCTGCGGTCGCGGAGCAGGGGATGCAGGGTCCGCCAGCCCGCGGGGCTCGGGGCAGCGCTCCGCTCCGCTCGCTGCTCCGGGATCGGATACCTGCTGGCTTTGCACAAGGACGAAGAAGCCTTTCCCAGAAGGTTGAAATGCGAAGTGTTACAACCTTCACATGCCTACTAATTGTATGCAATGACTTTTTTTTTTTTTTTCCTCCCCCCGCTCCCCTTTCAGAGCGGCAGCTCCATAGTACGTGATTGAAATGGAGCTAAGTAGTTTCCTTCAGGCATTCGGGCTCTTGGCGAAGCGCCAGCCCTCGTTCCCAGTAGCCTTCAGAGGCATTTAAACTCGGAGAGCTTCACTCTGCTCCCCATTACTAATCTACCTAATGAGGAATTTAAATTAGCCGGGAATATGAAAGTTTAACAGGATCTTAATAAATGCTTTTTTTGCTTGTTTTCACTGAAAATCAAAGCACTATTGTGCTGTCCCTGTAGAAACCCTTCTTGTTTTTAACAGCATTGCAACCCAGTTCCCTAATTACAGACAAATACATAAATACCGTGTGCAACAGTGGGTTTGGTTTTGGGGGTTGTTTGTGGTTCTGATTTTTCTGTCCAATTTTTGCCTACACTCCGAGCCTGACCAGAGCATGTGACCCAGTTTACTGGAGCAGTGCTGGGGGAGAAAGGAGGCTGCTCCCATGGCGGCTCTGCTCATGGGCAGATGGAAAGGGGCTGTGAGGGGAATGTGTGGCATTTGGGACCGGGTTTTGCTACTGGGCTTGGAAAAGATGATCTTGCTCAAATAAGTAGTGTTTGGGTTGGAAACTTGATGTGTCCGTTTTCTTCCATATGGATCATTTCCTATAGTGGAAAGAATAATCCTGAAACATCAGGTTGTTGCCATAACAGTTCTTGTTCTTTTTTTTTTTCTTTCTTTCTTTTTTTTTCCTTTCTTTTTTTTTTTTTTTTTTTCTGTTCTCTTTAAAATGGCTAGAAAGTCAGAAGGGTGAAATGAAATTGAAACCCACAGTTTCACCCATTTAGGGTGGTTTTGTTTTTTGTTTTGTTTTCTTTCATGGAGTCCAGGGGAATGTGGCTGGGGGGGGAAGTTGTCCATGTACTGTTACATGTACATTTACAGAGTACTTTCTTGGCAGATGGTCATGGTTTTAAAAGGAAGTCTCCTTTGGCATTGCGTGAAAGAAAGAAAGAGATGACTCATACAGTTGCACTCTTGGCCAGTAGATAAAGTTCTTGTTCATTGTGGGACTCCCAGCAGGACCTGGGAGTAATTTCCCATTTCACATCCTATAGAACAGGACATTTCTATTCTGGAACTTTTTTCCTTCCCTCTCCTCTGTTGTTGAAGTTCTCCATGTTCCTCTGAACACGCATGGGAGCAGTTTGAGTGGTGTGGTGTGCATGCCAGTGTGCTTGGAAATGACATTCTTTGAAAGTCGAGTGTGCTGTGTTCTCATGCACAGGAAATGGGAGGATGTCTGCTGCTCCATTGATGTCCCCAGAAGACAGGCCGGCAGCTCTGCAGCCATGCTGAAATGTGGCTTTGTTTTCTGACACAGGGTTTGGGTTTTAACTGCGTGTCAGAGCACATTGTATTCAGTTGGGTCTTTTCAGCCTCGTGTTTGTGTGAGAGATACAAAACAACTTGAAATTAGTCAAGGTGCAAGAGCGAAGTGTAGTTTTGTGTTGTGGTTCTCTACAGTCCTTTTCAACATCAGCCTGCTGAAAAAACAGATTTTATGATGAGAGTGATGATAATTTAACTGAGTCATTAGAATGCTATTTTGGAAACCAAAGCTGACTTGCACCTTCAGCTGTGTGTTTGAACTCCTGCCCAGGTCTCAAAAACCGATTTCTTTTCATCGTAACAGTCACCTAGTTACAGCTTGTGGAGCCTTTAATTTGTTTTGAACCCAGAAACCTCAAATCGAACGTACCACATTCCTGCATGCTTTTTGAAGTGTAAAATAATTTGGTTTATTTTTAAGCAGGCCTGCAACTTTACCCTTTTCTTCTTCCTTCTCTTTCACCTAGACATGTTTGGAGCTGGAACGGTATCTTCAGAGTGAACCCTGTTATGTTTCTGCATCTGAAATCAAATTTGATAGCCAAGAGGATCTCTGGACCAAAATTATTCTGGCACGTGAGAAAAAGGAGGAATCTGAACTGAAGAACACATGTGTCCCAAAAGAGGACAATCTTGCTAGTCAGAACTTAGAGACCAACAGTTTGAATTCTGACGTGAGCAGCGAATCTTCAGACAGCTCTGAGGAGCTCTCACCCACGACAAAGTTTACCTCTGACCCTATAAGTGATGTTTTAGCCAGTTCAGGAAACTTGAGTTCATCTGTCACTTCCACTCCCCCTTCGTCTCCTGAGCTGAGCAAGGAGCCTTCTTCCCAGATATGGAATTGTACGCCGGGTGAGTTGCATTCACCGGGGAAAATCCGTACCGGTACCACTGGAAAGACTGCAGAGAAAGGTACACCCTCCACTGGGGACACCTCTCCAGACGGCAGGAGGCGCGTCCACAGGTGTCATTTTAACGGCTGCAGGAAAGTTTACACCAAAAGTTCACATCTGAAAGCACATCAGCGCACTCATACAGGTTAGTAACCCCGTGCTTGTTAAGAGCTGGCAGCTGCTGGAGGGAATACCCCTTGGTGGTGTGGTGGTGTCACAGCCTTACTCAATCGCTGGGTGGTAGCCCAGGTTTGGAGAGATGATGTAATAGCAGCAGAGGCTTACCAGCATGGACAACATCACTTCCTCATTCTCTTCATGAGCCAGGCGCTGCTGGTGGATTAGGCTGCTGCCATAGCACACAAGAGCCACTCGTCTAAGCAGGCAGCAGTTGGGAAGCTGCACCAGCACGCAGTCTTCAGGAGCAAAAGGTCCAGCCAAAATAGGGCCAGGCCTTTCTTGACGATTTTTTCAAAGCAAAAGGGAGCTATGGCTTTTTTGCTAAAAGATAGGAATGCATATCCAAAAATCAGTCAGATCTCCAAATACTGTAAGAGCCTGTTTATATGTTTCATCAGGTCTATTTTATCAGACATACCAAGGCCTTGATTATATTAAGTATAGCTATATTTGTAATTCATTTAACACTTATGCGTGCCATTGTTATCAGCAAAAAATCTTGGAAAGCCACAGTGTGTTGTTGTCCTTCTGACACTTCCAATTGGACTTAAAAATGTACAATCTACTGTATAATTTGATCCCAAATTACTGAGCAACAGCATTTTATTGTTATGAAACCTGAACTAAAAATAACAATCCTGTGTGTTATTGGGAAAGAAAGTGAGAAAGATAGACACTTCAGGGCTTTTATAAATATTTTATGGTTGAAGTAGCCTGCTGATGTGCTTGTTTGAGCATTATTATTTGACATCTCTTTATGACAGCAGTTCGATATGTAGAGCTGTGCCTTGGCTCAGTAGTCATGGCTTAATGTGAGGAACTGGCATGGTGTTCTTGGCTTACCAATCCAAACACCTATATGGATGGTTGGCTTTCCCCCCTCCCACCCCAAGATGTGAGAAAGAGAATTCAAGGAAAGGATTCTATTTTGACTCATGAGCTCAGCATTTTGTGGCTTTTATGGGAAGTCTGAGCAAGCTCGGATGCTCCCATTGTTGTGCAGAAGTCAGATAAAGCAGGATTATTTCAAGAGAAAAAAAACAATTTCCCCTGAAACTGTGGCTGTTGAGCAGACATAAATAGCTGCCAGGCTCAGAAGTATTGCAGAACTGGTGTTCTGGTGCTGTCTGGTTGAGAACGTTCCTGTGAATGGAAGTGGTATTTCTTGAATGCTGAAATAGCAGTGTTCAAAGTGGTATGGAGGCTTTTCCAAGAATAAGTGGCTCAGCAGAAAGGAGGTTGCATGTTATGCAGATGAGTGAGTGACAGAGGACTTTGATGCAATACAGTAGCCTAATTGCATTTTGGAGCCTAGCTGTGCTGTCTTTAATCACCTTTATGAGGTGAATGGTACCTGTTTGGGAGTAAGCCTGCTATTACAGATGAACAGGAATAGTAGAGGGCTGGATTCCTTTGTTTCCTGGGAGCCTGTTTAATCACCTTTTTTTTTTTTTCTTTATTATTTTTCATAAGAACAAGATTGTTTGATGTGCTGTTGCAGCAAGATAAGTAGGAATCATGTGGATGAATTTTGTGAGCCTTCTTGCTTGCGTGTTCTGAAGCATTCAGATAGGTTAAATAAAATTGTCTGTCTTTGGAGGAGTGAAGGAGGTTTACATAGAAGATGATAGCACCTGTCTTTGAATGAAGTCATGACTAACATGTAATCTGCTTTCTTTGTAGGGGAAAAGCCTTACAGATGTTCATGGGAAGGGTGTGAGTGGCGTTTTGCAAGAAGTGATGAATTAACCAGACACTTCAGAAAGCACACTGGTGCCAAGCCTTTTAAATGTAGTCACTGTGACAGGTATGTGATTGAAATGCACCCTTTTAAATAGTTATTTTTAATGCTTGTTGGAAAGCCAGTCTGGGCTGCTTTTCACTTGTGTAGGAATTATTTGGGAACACAACCGTGTCTGGTAGCTTTAAGGAACTATTGCGTATTTAGGCTAGAGAAACCCTTCCATTTGGGAGGCTGGTTAGGAAGCGGTTTGAAGCCTGATCTTGCAGATGAATGTTGAGAAGCCCACAGAGCTCCTAGGTGCCCACAGACCCGTTGAGCACTGCGGTGTGTCCCAGCTCCCTCCTCCACCAGCTGTGTTTTGGAGCAGCAGAGCAAGGGGAGGTGCCTGCGCCCCGCGTGTGCGTCGCGCGTGCCGTGGGCTAACGCGCAGCCTCGCTCTTGCCTTGCAGGTGTTTCTCCAGGTCCGACCACCTGGCCCTTCACATGAAGAGACACCTCTGAACGGGTCAAGAGGTGAATCCTGCGGGCTAAGAGGCGTCAAGGTTGAAGAGCCTTGAGCGGAGGGATGCGTGTTCCAGCCAAAGCATGCCATTTTGCACCCTACCCAGTTGCCTCCAGGACCTCACTTCCCTGAAGGTCTTTTGAGGGCTAATAAGTCATGTAAGAACGGCATAGCAACCGCGGTGCGTGATGTTTGGGGTTTCCTGGACTCATACACTGGTATCTAACCTTCTGAGTGGCTCCTAAGCCTTTGCCGTGAGCATGTGCACTGAGAATGTTAATGATTGGGCGACTGTATGCGATGAGGATCTCTTGATGACTGTATGCTGAGGCACATTTTTTTTCTTGTGGTTGTTTTATAACTGTAAGAGAAAAAAAATAGTCTGAATGTCTTGTATGTGAGGAATATCTTGTGAGATGGGACGACCACCAATCATTTCCTAGGGGTGGGGGGAGGGGTGTCTGCACCTTTTTAGAGGGAAAACCTGAGAGGGGGAAAGGGGGGAATAAAAAGAGTCAGGATGCCAGAATGGAAATGGGGAACCTCCCTGTTCCTGTGTGAGAGGAGCTTTAGGTGTCTGGTGCAGCTATTAAACGTGCAATGTGTCAAGTAGCTTGTTTTACTTGCTACAGAGCTCATTTGTAATCCATTGTATAAGCTGTGTATTTACAAATGTAACACAACTATAACTTTTCATTATAATACAAAGGTTATTGCATGGTTCTGGGGAACTATATGCTTTTCCATTCTTTAATCAGGACTGCAGTTTTGATTCCATTTAAGAGCAGCTAAAATACAATTGGTCTAATGTTACATAATGTATGGAACATGAATAATTTTTTTGTTGGGTGGATAAAACCACTATTGGTTAGAAACTGATTTTTCTCATGCAGCTAATTTTTCTCTTATTTATGCCTTGAGGACTAACTTCTGGTTTTCTAGCTGTTAATGCACTGTTGACCTTAATAATGGTGCCTTATGCAAGTGACCTTCTCTTGCAGGGGGTCTTATACAGGGGTATGGGTGATGCATGCTTTATTAAGGCTCTCTTTTCACCTGGCATTGTACTGTATCAAATGTATAATATGAGGGGAAAAAAGGTTACTTCCAGGGTCCTCCTTCACAAAGACAAATATAGAGAAAAGTCATTCATGTCAGTACAGTATTTGTTTAACTTAGACAATTTGACTGTGTTACAGTATAATGCATATGCCAATTGAATACCTGACCAGTTCTGCCACCTTGAGACTTTTTTTATATTGACCTTGCACAACAACTGTGTATATACACACCCCAACTGTACTTAATATGTCAAGTTTTCATACATATTAAAGATACAGAAGTATTAAAAGATGTATTTGCTTAAAAGGCACAAATTTCACATCTATATATCTAGCTATCTGTTGGTCATACAGAAAGAAACTATATTACTTTTTTTTTTAAAAGTGGGCAGAAAAATAATTGTGTATGTATATTTGTGTGTACAGTCTGTGTATGTGTGTATATATATAGATAATATATAAATATTTTTTTTAAAAGGAAAAGAATTAGAACACATAGCTAGAAAATGCCACAGCCCATCAAAATATTCCCTCTTCCCCTTTCCCCCCTGCAATATGGTCATTAAGGAGACAAAGAAAATGAAAGATACAGTTAATTAAAATCTAGCATTTTTAGAGGCTTTACCTTTAGCTTAATGGTATGCTAAAGGCTTTGTTGGCATTCAGTCCTTCTCAGACTGCTGACTGTGTTTTGTAGTTATTAGGTTGTCTGGAATAGTGTATCTGTGGCCATTTAAGAATGATATGAACCGAATATTGGCATGCTGAAAGAATATTAGCTGTGTGCAGAAGTACACTCGGGTTTTGGCCTTCCAGCTTTACTGGAGGACCTGTGAGTGAGCTAGTCATTGTGGTGGTTGAGCTCTAATTTTACATAGTTCAGCTAAAATAAAGACTGTTTTTTCCTAGAGTAGGAATAGTCTGTCCAAAACCAGTTTTGTTTTGTTTTGTTTTTTTAAACCAGCTCACTACAGTCGATGCAATGAAACATGTGACCTGTTTCTTTTACTATTAATTATCAGTCTTGCTTACTCTGCTAATATTTTGATATATCTTCCTGGAAATGTATGTAGATAAGTGGTTTAAAAAAAGTATATGCAAGTGATCTGGTTCTATGGAACACACAGGCTTAAATCATTGTCATTTCATTTTTGGTTTAAATTGCCTGAAAATGCACTTTTTTTTTTTTCTTCCCCCAAACAGACAAAAATTTCTAGAAAATGGATTTCTATTTACAATTGGGTTTTGTTGTATTTTTAACTCCTTGTTTGCATTGTCCTTGGCTTAGCTGTAATTCTTATAAACAAGAAAATAAAACAAAAAAAAAAAGTAAAAAAAAAAGCAAAAACAAACCAATCAACCCCCCAAAAACAAAACAAACAAACAAAAAAAAAAACAAAAACAAAAAACAACAAACTTGCACTGGCTTGTCTCAATTGTGAAATACCATCAGATGGGGTGGGGCTGTGTGCCATATGTCAAATGCCTGTAATTTTCTTAATAAGCAAGTACATTTTGTTCAGGTGATAACTGAGCCTCAATCAAGCTGAAAAATAAAAAAAAAAATAAAACATTTTTTGCTTGAAATTTAAGAAGAAAAAGTTTCTATTAGTGAAATTTCTTTTTTTGTTTTTGAAGCACCCTGTTATCTAAAGAATCTCTTTGTAAGATTTTTGTAAAAATTTTGTTTTACAAGATTTTATTTGAAATTGTTTTTTGCAAGATTGTTATATTTCTGTATGAATGTATTTTTTATTGGAATAACATAAAAAAGAAATTCTTATCAGCATCACGTGTCTGTTTTCATCTTTCTTCTCTCCAAGTCCTACACACCAAGCAATGTCAAGTACTATGTTGCTGCTTTGTCTTGAGTCACACCTGGTCATGGGTGCAAACACTTTTGGGTCAGTTCACTTGGTGGAAGACAAGCCCTGTTGGGAAAATAATTTTGGCAGTAGAAAGTAGAAGTTCTTCCATATCTGAAAAGCTGCTCTTGACTCATCGTTTGCCTCAGCGGAATAAATAGTTAATGTGATTGTTGCTGCAAGACTGCACCTTCATTTCAAATTGTTTGTTCTGGAGAGGTGAATGCGCATGGGACGAGTGTGGCGTGTGGGAAAGGAGGTTCAGTGGGCATTCAGAGGGAAGGACAAAGCCAGGGAGCTGATGGCTGGCCTGGAGGCACCTGTCCTTGGCATCTCCTGCAGAGCATGGACCTTGGGGAAACAAGCCCAAAACCCTGGGGTGCAGCTGTGGGAAGGAGAGCTTGGAAGGCACTGCATGAGATCTGCCTGCTCCAGACACGCTTCTGGGGCTGCTGTAGGGCTGACCTGACCCACATGCTGGTGGTGACCTTCAGCCTGTCGGACACGAGCCTCTCTGAACCACATTCTTTCAGAGCAATGTCTCTTCAAAGCATGCCTGGCATGCACCCTGCCTCCAGATCCATGCAGAACTTGTTTGATGGTGCCTTGTGGCTCCTGCTTCACTCATGCTGGTGTCAAAAGTCCCTCTAGCACTGAGTAAAGACACTGGCAAAATGGCAAAGTTATATGCTGAGAAACTGTCTTTGAGCATGTGAATTCAGTTCCTGTTAACATATGGATTTAGATGATTTAGAAATGGTCTGAAATGATGCAAAAGAACTGAAAGAATAAATATAGATTGAGCCAGAAGCAATGTGGAAAAGGGACCCTTGCCACCTTCCCCAGTTAGCACTGCAGTGGGCTAGTAAATAGACATAATGCCTGCATTAGGCACAGCAGAAATGGCAATTTAGGCAAATTTATGACCTGCAGTGGGAGGGGCACATTAAATTTTATCACTGGTCTATCTCATACAATGGAACATAGGTGTCTTCTGGGAAACTTAGTTAAAGTTTCAATAGAAATAGAAAAGGCTAGTGAGGTTTAGGGATTGAGATATTTTACCTCCTCATGTAGAAATGGAAATATTTTGAAAGAATTGAGCTTGACCTCCTTGGAGATTCTCCACCCAAAATGTTCAATGGGTGTGTAATATAGAACAAGGATTGGCAAATTTTTTCCTGTTTATTTGGTGTGTGTCATCTTGAGCTGTGTCATACCCTGCCTTAAAAAAAAAAAAAAAGCCTGAAAACTCTTTTATTAAGGATGTTATTGAGATCCTGCTTTTTTTTTTTTTTTTTTTTTTTTTTAATTCTCAGAGAAATTGAACTGATAAAACAGCAGTGTGTGCAGGAAAAAAAAAAGACTACTGACAGAGCTATTGGGCAACAAGGAAACTACAAAGCAGAAAGCAATAGTGCATTTCAACATGCACATCTACTGCAGGTTTGCTTAATTCTGGATTTTGAAATGCAGAGCAGAGGGGAAGAGATGTGAATTTGAGGGTGAAGAAGTCAGGTTGCTGAGGTATGGACATGGATTAGTAGCCTCTGCAAGTTCCAGCAGCTTCAGCTGAGGTTAGAAGGGTGAAAAGGAGGACAAAGGCTGTGAGCCAACATGTTAGCACAGAGGTTAGATATGGCATGTTTGTGCAACCATCAAGATGAAACAGTTGAAATCCCAAAACAACCCATTTGGATGTTTGTTTTGGGGCTTTGTTATCCTCTTGGGTGTGAAAAATCCAGGCATACAAGTGGTCAGTGCAAGTAGGGCGTATCACAGTTTACCAGTTTATTTGAACAACTGTATATTATAAATGCAGCATGACTTTGAAGTTCACAATAGACAAGTGATTGCTGTTTCATTAAATTGGATGTCCATATTAGTTAGAAGTTACTGACTGTCTCCCCTCCAAACCATTTTGCAATTTAAAATAAACTGAATCTGGAATGCTTGTGCCTGTTAAGGCATGTTGAAAACAAGCTGTATTTTATTCTTTCCTCTTTAGGAGTTGTTCCTGGTATCTCTGCCTTTGTGTCCAACTTTTACCTCTTCTGTTCCTCTCAAATACTTGGGCATTTGTTCTTTATTTTCTTTAACTGCTCTGAAAGCTCTGAGGAATAAAAACAACCTCTGTAAATCACACAAATACCAGCAGCAAAACTAGAAACAAGGAGAAGGAAGAACACTATGGCAATTGTTTCAAAAAGTAGCTGAGTGTTCTTTATGCAGCACCAAAAGAGTAGGTGACCTTACATATTTACACAACAGGGAGAGAGAGTGTTTGATAAGAGGGAAGCTTTATGGTCCATCCATTGGAGGTCTCCTCAGCCTTGTCTGCAGAGTGGAGTTCAGGTAGACTGAAACAATAAGGGGAGCTCTAACTGCATGAGATTGTGTGGGGGGACACAGATAAAAAAGGTTTCCCCTCCACTTTTTAAAGAATTAAAGGCCTCGTATTTCCTCCTTGTTCCTCCATTTCTTCAGAAATTCCTTGGGGGAAAAAAATGGCTTAGGAAATCTCTGCACTACTTTTTCCTCAAGCTTTTGCAGATTTGTTCCCTCTGGTAGCACTGGTTTACAGACTCAGCAACAATACCAGCACTCCAGTTCTTTATTTCTGGTGACAAGAGGTTACCAAGCAGTTCCCCAGAAGTCTGCCTGCTTTTTCCTCATCAGCTAGGGTAGTGTAGCCAAGAGGCATTAGCAGGTACTTCTGATATAAAGCCTCTGACATGGCAAGAAGCTCTGCTGAGACTATACAGTCCAAGGCAATGGTATCTTTATATTTTTTTCCCTTTAGCTCTTTTACCTCTAGACTTGCTGTTTCATCCCTTATTCATGGTCCTTAGATATATGGCATTTATTTTTGATCAAACCTGTAGCAATACTGTCTCATAACCATTTGAGCTCTTACATTTAAGGGAGAATGAGCAGACAGAGTATTGCTTTTGCACACAGGTCTACAGAGGTTTAATCAGTCTAGGATTCATTGGAGCTACCCTGGGAAATAAGGGTTTGCAGGTTCATGCATTAATATTGCGAGCCCTTGGTCAAAAGCTCATTTAAGTCAAGGAGAAATTCCTCACTGAATTCGACTTGCTCCAGACAGAATCATTTTTTCATAGAGCTGAACCTGAGGAGAAAATACATTTGAAATCCATTCAGAACCAAATTTTCATTCAATGACATTTATGACTATATTTTGTCCATTTCCTGTTGAACATTTGATCGCTGGAGTTCACAAGTACAAGCATT
Source organism: Muscicapa striata striata (assembly GCA_030060385.1). Taxonomy (NCBI): domain Eukaryota; kingdom Metazoa; phylum Chordata; class Aves; order Passeriformes; family Muscicapidae; genus Muscicapa; species Muscicapa striata. The sequence goes on along the minus strand of JAREIS010000066.1, from coordinate 974,774 downwards.
GCAAAGATGATTTTTTTTAAACAGAAATGTGATTTTTTTCCTCCTGAAATTTATTTTTGATTGCAGACTGATGATAAACCCTGTAATTTGTTCTGCAGTTTCACTTACACAACAGCTACATAATAATTTTGTAAGTTATGGCAGTGACTATTTTGAACTGCAGTGGTTTCAATCAGAATGCTCATGATGTGTTAGCTGAGAAATTATTAACTGGAGAAATTAACTGGATTTGCAGGATATCACAGCAACAAAGGTAACCTTATGGCTTTAGAAAAAATTGCTGCATCAGATACGAGCCAGCACATTTTGTTAAAATGGAGGAAACCTATCCAGAAACTGCAATCAAGGCTACAGATCGGTCGTGTTCTTGAAGTATAGGTTTATAATTTGTCACAGGAAAATAACTCCATAAAGCAAAGCCACTAAGGTGTTTTAAGATGATCTATTATGTGGAGGTGTCTAGTAAAGCCATTTTGCATCGGTTCATGATAGGAAACAGATGGTATATATGTTTATGTTTAACATTTAAGGAGGTATAGAAAGCAATTGGGAGGTGATGTATTTTGTTAATGGGCAAGTAAAGCCTCATATGTACAGTTAAAATAGAACGTAAAAAACAAGCAAGATTTTTTCAGCACAAATGAGGCAATGCAACAACAGCTTAAGTAGATTTATTTGACTTGTTTCACTTTAAATAATTTTAATGAGAAATTCTCTAAATGTTTTGGAGCAGAGATAGAAAGTAATCTGGTAACCACATGTCTCGATGTATGCCAAGCTGTTCTTTAACAGCATTTTCTTTCAATATTATATAAATTTAACTGGAATTAGCATTGCTGAATATTAGTCCCTCAGTGCCTTACTTGCTAAACCTCCATATTCTTTTTATTGCCTCTGTGCATTTCAGAAATAGAGTGTGTGGTCAGTTCTGGACAAAGGCAAATTATCTAATGGGGCTGGGGAAGGCAATGTATTGGTGAATTCTGTAGCAAACCGCTTGGTAATAATTCAGGAAGGAACTGCAGATCTGCACTGGATACAGTAATATATTTTTCTTGTAATGTACTACCTTTTGGATTTGATACTGAATATATCAAAAATCTAGTTATGCATGCAAAGCTGTATTTTTCTGAGCTTTATGTACTTCACCTTACACATGCAGTAGTATGTTTTTTCATTTATAAGATTTATCTTCAAACATGCACCGATGTGACTAATGCTCATTTCCAAGCTCTGCTAGGCAAGTTGCTCAGTCTTCTGGGATTTACTTTATTTGTTTTTGCTAAGTATGAAGGGGACATTGAGGGCAACTGGATTTTAGTAGGTCCTCACTGTAATTAATTATTCATCAGCAGTAGAAGTATTAGCAGCAGCAGTCAGACATGCAGAGGAGGCTGAGATCTTGCTGTTGTGAACCTACAGGGAGAGAGGCTCTTCCATCCAGGTTCTGCCTAATTAGGCCACGACACATTTGGAATTACCCACATCCAAAGAGAGAGAAAGTAGTTTTACAACCTGTTCTGATGAGCTCAGCATTTTTTTCCTTTTTCTGGTCAGACAGATAACCCTGGTGATGTTATAATATCCATGTTATAATTCCATGCAGTCCCTCTGTCTGTCACACATGGATTAATTCTGGATTCATTCTCACCATGATGTGAACTCCTCATGCAGAGCACGGGGTTTCAATGCATTTTAGTGGGCATTTTCAGATGGGACCTTGTAATGTGCATACCTGTCCCAAGTAATTGGGTTATTTTTTATTTCATAATCTTGTTTTCTGTTTCTGACCGCTTCCTTCTGGCAATAACTTTGGTATATTCTATGTGAAATGATTTGGATCTACTCATATTTCTTCTTTATTTGAAAAAAATTGTTCAGATTTTATCTTTTATCCCATAAATAGAAAAGAGTAAATAAGAGATGTAATAATGTTATAGTATTAATGTGATTTGAGCCTTGGTAGGAAATAGATGCATTATTCATGAGGATAGATGGTCTTTAGTGTCCCAACAGCCTCTTGTGGGGCTTTGGAGGTATTAGACTGGTCACTGGAGAGAAGGTTGCTCTAATGCTCCATAAGCTAGACTAAAAATATCACTAGAATTATAAAGCAAAAAACTCATCAAATCCTAAATATAAATGCGATGATACAAATCCATCCCCTAGTTATCTCCAGAAACCACCCTGCCTCAAAGGGCTGCCAGTGCCTTGTCCCTTGTTATCTTTAATCAAGCAGGAGAGAGGCCCTGAGCGCCGCAGTGGGTCTGTGTGACGGGGTGAAACCCACGGTCTGCGCTTCCCGCTGCCCGCCAGCATCCAGCCAGGGGCAGGGCAGGAGCACACAGAGGGTGCACGGCTTGCACAGGGCCTCTCAGCTCCTCTCTGCCTTCTCCTGATTGCCATCCCCAAAGTCCAGACTGCAGGTGCTTCACCGGGCGAAACCAGCCTGGATGACTGCAGGTAAAAATTATGTGGTAACACGCAACAGAGAAGCTGACCAAAGGAGATTTCTGCAATAAGGTTTCCAGCACTTACACAGGTGGGATCTACCCAGACTCTGGTCTCTGTGCTCTGTGACAGGACATTATTTATCTTAATTATAATGGATAACTTTAAAACAAAGGAAAAAAAAAAAAAAAAAAGACTGTGTATTCTCTCGTATTCAAGCAGATTAGGCATTACAGTTAAAATATTTGTCAGAGAAGCTAAAACTGTAAACCGACAAACAAATATAACCATGTAATTCAATATAAACAAATATCTTTTCATTAGACATTAAATATCTTAAGACAATGATGAGGTCATAGAAGACTCATGTGTTTGGCCAGGAGAGAGAAGAACATTCGTAAAGGAAGAGCTGTGGGATACAGCTCCTTTTGGAACAAAGGGCAGCATCCAAAGTCTGCTCAAGTAGCTCAGTGTAAATCACATTTAAGCCTCGTTTCTGAAATGAGGTCTGTGCACTCACCCTTCTGACCCTCACCTGCTGTCCCCTGAGACACCCCAAACCTTACAGGACTGCTTTGGAGCACTCCAAAGGACAGGGCCATCTCTGATGATGGGTGTGATGTCCCAGAAGGAAGATGTCCCCAGCCAGTCTGGGGTGCACCAGGACCTTGAGGATGATGACCTGAACTGGGGAGGGTGGTTCAAGCTTCAGGAAAAATGTAGATCTTTCTGATACTGGTGTTTGAAAACACAAATAAGAGCATGGGTGCTGAGACAAAACCTTCAGCCTTCATCCAGTAGCACTTGGCTTTTGTCAATGTTTGGTAAGAGCTGCTCAGCTTTATGCCTGCCTAGGTCCCCCTTACCAGGAAAGGAAGCAGAACCTCCATCACTTTACTGTGTCCTTCATACCCATGACATGTAACTTTGAGCTTGCATTTTAAGTTTAAAATTAAGTTCCTAATATGAAGGCAATGACTGATTATTAGGACCCCAATAATTTAATATTTTTTATTAAAATTTAAATACATATGCACACGCATGAAAGGAAACCGATTTGCTTGTCTAAAATTTTTATTTTCTTTATAATATCACATTCCAATGAAACAGTGTCCTTAAAAAGTCATCTGTAGGATTGATAATAGTATTTGAGACTTAACCTGAAGTGTAAGGTGAAACCAGCTGTAAACACTAAACAAAATCAAACAGTTTGGGCTAGTGAAACAGATTAGAAAAAAAAACAACAAAAAAACCAACACCAAAAAACATTAAAGACAAAGAAATAAAGCCAACTTCTAAGGTGGTTTCATTTTTTTTTTTTTCTTATTTTTTAAATCTAACACGTGGGAATATGAGTAAGTAAATACATCAACATTGAAGTTGTTGATTGTTATTTTCAGTGAATCATAGATCCATGTTTCCACAAGTTAGAGACAAGGTCCTTAAAAAATATGAATTGCTAAGTGAAATGTTTTCCTTAAATGTCTGAAAGTTGCACTTTTTTGGGATTTTGTTCAGTTTTCACAAATTTAAATTCTGCATTTTGGATCCAGCAGAACGCATTTGATACACATTTGCATGATATTTTTACAATAGAAGTTAGAAACTTCTGTTTTAAAAATACAAGTTATGAAAGTAAAAAAAATTAAAAAGTCAAGTTACTCATGGTCATACAATGAAATGGTGTGAATTGGTCATGCTGAGGCAAGTGTGTGCAAATAAAATAATTTGGTAGAGTAGATAGGTAGTTTCCTTGATTTCATGGGCCAGAAGGGATGAGCCATGTCTTTCAGTCTGGCAATGTCTGGGAAAAAAAATGTTGAAGCAAAACCACCCCCAAAATCTGGCAACATGGTCCTTCTTCACCTGAAGTCCAGAGAAGCAGCTGAGTCTTAGAAGTGCCTGAGGAGAGTCATTAGGTATTCCTCTGTGGGAAAGCCATGTGAGCATTGCTCTGTACTGATTCTTTTTTCCTTTGTGTGGTTCAACCTCACATTTTTATCTCATTATTCTTAGCAGTGGTAAGTAACTATGACAGGAAGACAGAGTGGAAAATTAAGGCTTGTTAAGACTATTATACACCAAAAGGATCATGTCACAAATGAGATTTCAGTCTGCCCAGTTTGGGATATAATTAAGTTATCATGTTCAAGGTGGATGGGTTTGAGACAATAAAAGGGCAGTGGAGGTTGTTCAGTTTCAAAGAGGTGAATCTTTTTATGCTGAGGGGTTCTGTGGATGTGATTTTTGGAGCAGTGAGGGCCTCCAGCTCTCTCCCAGCTCTTGAACAGTCTTCTGCTCCTGGAAAGGGAGAGCAGCTCCAGGGATAGCATCACCCTTCAGGATGCTCTCCCTGCTATTTGACTGTGTCTCATTTCCATGGGCATATCACCAGTGTGCATTCTCCTCTAGCTTTGCTCTATAGGAACCTCCCAAAAATAAGAACAATAATCTTAGCACCCTGTGGAAGACTGACATGTGCTGAAAATTTCACTGTCACGTAATTCACTTTTCAGGAAAGTAAATTTAAGGTGGTGAATAGTAAGCATAAGCCAATACTACGGACCCAGCAAGGACGTGTCAACAAAACTGCAACAGGAAAACAGTGAGGCTTTTCTTGGTTTTGAGGAGATACAATGAGTCTAATGTTGCTGCTTTCTCATTTTTTTTCCTGTGTAATCAGCATGGAAGGTTGGGCAGGACTTTGCTGAATCACTGCTCAGAAGTGAGTCCAAAATGTGAGTGAGTCAATCAGTGTATGGGCTACAGACTGACATGTGTGTTTAGTGTCAGTAGGGTTTGTCGTGCAATTCCTGAGGCATAATGGATGAGGGCTTTTTGCCTGCAAGTAGCCACAATAATTATATGAATCATTCAGGGAAATTGTATTGAAAGATATCATATCATAAAGCTGCAGAGTTTTCCACTGAAAACAGCAGCTTAGAAGAGCTTCAGAAGCGTGTTAACAAAGATGGTGCCTTGCTGAGCTGTCTATTATTACACTCACACAAAGAGATCGAGCTGGCATGGGGGAGGGAATGTTGGAGGAAGGAAATGAAGAGAAGATGGATCATAAAGAGTGACAAATAATACTTTTAAACATTATACTTTTCATTTCCAAATTCAAGATGTAAAGGCAAAGTATATGTTTGGGGTTTTTATCTTTATTTCTCCGTCCTCCTTTCTTAACTCCTCAGAAAGACTAGGACAAATCTGTCCTCAGGGTTTTGCCCTGCTATCTTTCACCTTTTTCAGTCTGCCACTTCTTCAAAAGGAAATGCTGTCTATTTGTGATTTCAAGCTGTGCAACTAGTGAAATATTAGCCAAGACCTAAGTCCCTGCTCTGGCAAAAGAATTTTTCTTTCAATAAGATCTTGGGGCAAGGGAGTGCGGGGGAGGGGGTGGTGGGAAGCAGGGGGGACAGGACACAGATATAACTAGCAGTAACAAACAACACTGTTAAAAACATCAAACAGCCCTACTATCTGCAGAGTTAAGTTCTTCCTTACCTCCTCTTTGCCATGTTATGGAAATGGGGGTCCTGTGGGATATGAAGGCAGAAGCACAGTGTGGGAGGCAGCTCCCTTGTCATCCTCAGGACTGGGAAGAATGGGACAGTGCTGTCCCTGAAAACAATATTTCTGGTGGTCACACTCCTTCAGGGGAGCAGTGCACAGGAGGACAAGTCCTGGGCAGGGGGCTGTGCTTCTGCAGAGGGGCAGGCTCAGAGCTGTCCCTTGGCCAGGGCAGTGGGGGTGACTCCAGGAACCCCCAGCCCTGCTCCCCCATCTCTTCACCCCACCACCAGTGGATGCTTCCCACTCTGGCAAACACATATGTGCCTGTCCACATGGACATTACTGTAACACAGTATTGCATCATCTGCATCATTATTGCACCAGCCATCTTGGCAATCCCAACTTCTTTACTGGGGATTCCTAATGACAGACTACAGTAAGAAAGAATTGCACAAAAGTTGTGTATTTGTTGTTAGGGCTTGAAAACAAAGAATATCAAACAGTCAGAGCTGCTCAGGAATGAGGGAATTAAATTAGCCTACCTGTGCCCCACTGTGCTGAATCTGGCCCAGCTTTCTAGAAATGCTGATTCAGCAAAAGCAGGTGGCAAGGAATCAAACTGGAACAGCAGGAGCAGCTAGATTTCAAAGTTTCCTCTTGTCACAAACACTTTTCTTCAACTTACTAGGCTTGAAATTGCTTGTACATACATTAAAGAATCCTTCTTACCTCCTGCTTGTTTTGCAGTACAGGAAACCCCGACTCTTCTTAAAAGCTCCTATTTTGGGAAAGAGCTTTGTATAAAAATCTTGATTTTTCATAAAAATCAGCAGCAGCATGTTTCCACCAAAAAAAGAGAAAAAAATCATGGCAAACTCATATTTTTTTAAATGATGAATTCCCTAACTATTTTGACTAAAAATATTTTTTAATTTATTTGCTTGTGAGATGCAGAAAGAAGTAAAATCCCTGTTTTTATAATACTTTCAATGGCAATAACTCACATTAACTATTAATGGAAGCAAATGACTGAAGTGACCCAGATTTCTTTTTTTTGCATTGTTATGAGAAATAGCTACATACAGAAACCTGTATTTCTGACAAGCAAAAGTATTTTGTCACTCACAGCTCCTAGACCTATAGGCTAGAGCAGAGAAAGACATATCTGATCTAAAATGAAGTTACAACTTCAGTTTTAAATCTAACCATGATAAAACTTATGTGAATAATATGTCAGATGAGCATAAAACCGACTGTCTAAGGATATTAGCTCCTTAGAAATATCATGGACTCTTTCCTCTGATGTCAATTTTAATTTGGGGATATCTCCATCAAAGTCAGTGGAGTAAGAACTGTGTACAACTGACATGATAGAAGGATGTGATCCTGCCTGCCTGTGTAACATCTACCATCTTCATCAATTCAAAGACTGAACTTGGGCCACACATAAAATAATCAGACATATCATTTTCTGGGGAAGGCACAGCTGCCAAAGAGCTGCACTCGAAAAACACCTGTGAGCTTAGTTTTGGTCTCAGTATTAGTCCACCCACTGTGCCACCATTACATGGTGTGCCACTGTGCCATCACTGCAGCAGTTTCAGAGCATATCTCACACACACAGATGCTGTGTTCAGACACAAATTTGGGCTTTCTTTGAGGGGCAGAAGATGCACTTCCCACACCCCAGAGCTCTGTGCTCAGACTCCCAGCCCTGGAGACTCAGGCTCACCTCCTGGGCAGTGGTTTGGCAGAACTGGCAGCAGGGCATCATCCTCACCAGCTGAGGAAGGCAGCTGTGGGTCCCTGGTTTGGGATTCAGTGTGAGAGAGAGCTCCTGCATCTGCCTGTGCATGATACAGGCAATAAACATCCATAAACCAGGGTCTGGTTTCAGCTACTCACCTAAAAATACAACACACCACTTTGTAGGTGTTCAGGTCCTGCCTTGTACTCACTCCTAACATATTTTCTTTAAAAATCCCCCTCTTGGGTTCTCAATGTCATAAGGCCTATCTATCTGCCTGAGTGTATAAATATACATTGCATTTTAAGCTAGGTAGCTCACTATCATTGACTTTTACAAGAAAAGTAGATTTGAAATAAATAGGAACATTAATATTGACTTAAAAAACACAGAAAAACATTTCCTATTTGAGAATTCAAGTGGCTAAAGATAATAAATGAGTCACTACATGGTACCTCAGTAGTTTCACAATATTTTATTTTTATTGGTGGGTCAAATGAGTCAGCTGACTGTAGGGAGGATTTAAGACAATAGGTAATTAATGTAAAGGTGAGTAAAAATATATACTGCATACCTTTGTGTCTCCACATGTTATTTTTCCTTAATCTGATACCAGACCCATTGGATAAAAATGACTCAGCTTTTGCTGAGTTGGCCCTGCTGCTGACAAACTCACCCTTAGGAAATGACATTTTCTCCTCCCAGAAGTATACTTGCAATATATTGTCAAATTTAAAGGTTGAAATTTTCAACCTTTAAAGAGTAAAAGGACATGCTTCTAAATTCTTTTAAACTATTGTAAAAGAATATGTTTTTATTTCCCTTGAGAAGAATGTGAAAACATGAGGTAAATATCATCAGTAAAATTTCTCCATACTGCATGAAGAATCAGCTTTAATCTGTCATGATTTTTCTTCCTTTCAGTGAAATTACTGCTTATTGTCCATTTCCACCTGAAGATGGAACAGCTAAGAAGGGAGAATAATTTAAAATACATGTTTTGTTTGCCTTGTTTAAATCAGCACATCTCTAAACATGACAGTTCAACTACCTTCTGAAGATCTAATTCTCATTAAAAAACCAACAACAAGCAAAAACCAACACTTAACCACCCTTTATATATTTTATAGGTTAATTTATTTTACAGGTTAATTTATTTTACAGGCTTAATTCAGACAATATTTATAAGGCCTTTGGCACTGCTTTGGTTCATATTATTATCCTACAATATTGTCTGATTCTATGATACTGGACTGTCCCTTCCAGACTGGAGTTCTATTTTCAGCTAATGTGAACCAGGGTAGCTCAGTAGATGCATCAATTTATACTGCATTTGAATCTCTGAAATTTGAGTCTGTAGTCCTTTTAGGATTATTGTTAAAGTGAAATAGGCTGAAGGGGGAAAAATGATGAAGTCTAAAAAGGTTTGGAACATTTTTTTCAGGTGGCCTTCTCCCTAGTGAAATCAGAGCTCTATCTATAATTTATGGGCAGAACAAGACACCTAAAAATAGGGTTCAAAGAAGCCAGTGCTTTGTGTGAAGTATTAAACAGTAGGAAATGACAAAGAAATGTTCAGATTCTGCTCTGCCATCAAAGGTTGTTAAATGAACACAGGGTTGGAGGAAAACACCTTTTCCAATTTCAGATTTGCAGCTACAAATGACTCTTGGAATTAGTTTCATCTGTCAGCTTCATCTTTTCTTGCAAAGAGCAGAAGTGATATGTATGTGTGAGATCCACGTTCATATATATTTATGAAACCCACTCTGGGGCAAGAATTGCACCAATGTTTTCCACAGTTCAGAAAAACCATCACTCTCCTTGGGAAATTCTGGAATGGTGCTGAAATTCAGTATTCAAGCAGATTTGCTCAATTCAATATAAATTAAGAAAATTCTAACTGAAAGAGAGGTTGGAATTTTATTTCACTGGTCTCCTGAGTTATTTTCTCCATGCTTACTTAACCCCTAAATCTCTATATCTGAAATCAGAAAAAATATCAGATTTGAATTTAGGCCTCCCCTATCTTAAAAGTATCCTTTAACCTCCAGGCCACTGAAATTAGGGAGGCATACTCATTAAATATTTTAGTTTTGTTTTAGAATATACATTCAGGTGAGCACATTATCCAGGTGAGGAGCTCAGGTGCAATTCAGTGGTTTGGTTTTGTGAGAATGTCAGACTGTGAATTTCTGTGTAAGAGGTATACACAGCAATGGAATTTTGCAGATCATGCAGAAGTTGCCTAATCCATCTGAAGCCAGAGGTAATCTTTCCAATAACTACAGTAAGATTTGCACATGGCTACCTACATGTCTGTTGTTCTGGGATGATGTGTGTTGCTGGTTTCTTCACTGTGATCACAAAACTCCATGTGTACTTAGTAAATGATCAGTTGCTTCTGCCTATGCATCTATATTTTTGTTTAGCTTTGTTTTGTTTCTTTATTTTGTAGGGGTTGATTGCTGACTTTGTACACTTGAAGATTTTTCTAGTACAGTTTTGATTTCTAGGAATTCTTTCCTTGCCTTTGGTAGTTGAGAGTGGGAAACAAAAGCAGTATTTCTGGAGCCATGAATTGTGTGCTCACAAGAACAAGTTCCTTCCCCTTCCTCCTGCTGCCTGAAAGACTCTCTGATAAAACCAGTGCATTTTATTTCCACATGACTTGTGGTGCTCTTGAGATCTAACATGCTATCTGGGTAGGCATCAACATTTTACAGGAATCTTTTTTTGCACCTCCAAATTCATAGTTCTCCATCAAAGATTTTAGCCCAAAGAGCAGTTAATAAAGCTGGATGACCTTTTGCTCTAGGATTTTTTAAGTCTCTTTCAGACTAAAATTAGATTTCCTCCTTTAAGAAGAGAAACAGACCAATGTGTGACCCTTGAACTGTCAATCATCTGGAAGAAAGCAGGGAACTGATTTCTCTCAGAGCAGCAGAATGAAATGCTCCAAAATAATAATAATAATGTGGCTATACATATTTATAAGCTCATCATTATTAGTCTTTAGTATGATTGCTCCTATCTGATATTCAATGGTAATTTTGGCCCATGGATATATACTTTGCCTTAGTTCCATAAGATACTTTAATTTCGAATAAATCATGCTTTACATGAGTTAACCACTAATTAACTGGCAAGTCTCAAATAATAGTCATCTATGGGTGTAGCATCCTTCTACTACACAGAAGGGAGCACCCACGATTCAGAGATGCCCAAAATTGAAAAAGAATGGCAAAGGCCAGAAAGGTTCAGAAAAAAAAGAAAAAAAACAACAAAAAAAAACTCTCACAAAATTTTATTCGCAAACTACACGTTCAGCATGGAAATTAGTATATATTTGCCCCTAATTTCTAAAAATAAAAGAACAAAGAGGAGAGGGAGGAAAGAGGAAGTTAAAGTGAGATGAGATAGGAGAGGAAAGGAGATCACCTGCCCTGGGTCCAGCTCGGTCCAGGTGACAAAGCACCACCTGCACTTTGTGGGGGTTCCTTTGCACGGCTCAGTTTTCCCCACCCTGAGATTAGTTTCTTGTTCTTCATGCAAATGAGTGAGTGTGTGCAGCCTGTTCTTCTGGACCTTTGTGGAAATGGTTTGAGGGGCCTTGAGGGGCTTTGGTGTTCTTGGTGCCTTGGTCCTGCCTGTTCCCCTACCCTGCTCCTGAGCCTGTGCTGTTCTGTGTTGTGGATCAGAACAGGAAGGCCAGCCCCAGAAAGGTGCAGCCCCTGCCCCAGCCACATCCTGCTCTAACTTGCCCACTTGAGTGGCCTTTGTAGTTTGAGGCATAGCCACACATTAACTCCTTACTGCCCAGACCTCCACAATGATAACTGAATGCTCTAATCATGTTTGGTAAGTGTCTATACATTGTCCAGTAGTGTTTAACATTTCAATTCATAACCTGGGAGTAAATACAAAGCCAGTACTAAGAAATAAAATAACGGAGCAGCATTGGAAAGAAAAGTAAATAATAATTAATTGATGAAGGGAAAATTCCCTTTCACACACATGCATTTTAAAATAGCGAATTAAGCAACTACTTTCTAGGAATAAAGATGGTAGACCATATGGTTAAAATAAGGGGCTATACTGTGGAAATAATTTTGCATTTGCAAGTAACTATAAGAATGCAGAATAATGAAATTATGTGCTAAAAAAGAAAAGAAAGGAAATAAATACCAAGAGGCTTGTAAAGGTTTCTCTTTGGCTGATAAACAGGAATGAGGGGGAGAAGGGACACATTTTTTTCCTTGTTGTGTAGTAAAATGTATTCTGTACAGTTATGGCAGACATATGTTACAAAAGCAATTGAAAAATTAGGGAAGATGCAAAGATAGATGCCACACCTTTAGAGATACCACAGTGATAGTCTGTATAACTGACCAAAAAGCACACTGAAAGGAAGCTTATTTATAGCACTTAAAAAGACCCAAACAATTTCTCTCATACCTGGCAGGAGAACAAGACCAAAATAAGAAAATAACCACTTGTTTTCCAGAGATCATTTTTCTCAGCCTTTTATATTCATATTGTTAAAAGGCAGTTGTAGCTACTCCTGTACAGCAGAATGTGCCTCTAAGTCATACATACGATCACAGGACATGGGCAAATGATGAAAACTAAACAGCCTTTTAATTTAGGGGTGGGGAAATTAAAGAGACCAGTAGTTAGATGAGGGAATCAGACAAATTCGAATCAGAAGTAAGGCACAGAGTTTTAGGAAAGAGGAAGATTAGCTGTTTGAGCAATTTGCCAAGGAAGCCAGGGGAAACTTTGATGTCTGCAGATAAAGACTGGATCTCTTTTTGAAAGGGATGATTCTATGAAATAAAATTTTGACACTAGGACTGGAATAAATGGGTGAAATTTTATGGCTAATATTGTGCTTCAAAGGTTGGAGCAGAGATCTTTGGCTTTAGATTCCACTTCTGAGAGCCTCTGAATGTAGAAAGAGAATGCAATTTCTCATTAATATCAAGGGAAAAAAGTATGACTAGTTAAGCAGTGGTACTGGCTGCCAGGAAATCATTAAATCTCCATCCATAGACTTTCAAAACTCAGATGGTAAATGCCCTGGACTACATGATTTCCAGAGGTCCAGTCTAGTATGAACTTTTCTATGGTGCTTCAGTTTTCCTGATGTTCAAGATGCTGGTGACATTTGATTCTACTTGCATTTATAAAAATTATAAAGCCTCTTGGTGAACTTCAATTTCTAGCGATGTCCTGTTGTTATCTGACTGAACAATGGATGGTCAGTACAACTTTTTATCTGGATGTGATCAAAGACAAGATTGCAAGTCTTGAAGACTTTTGATAGTTGTGGTAAGGAACCCATATATATCTTTTGATTTATAACATTGACAAATATATTGCTTACAAATATTTTTTCCTTGAAAATATTAGAGAAATTAAACTAAATAATTGGTAATCCAAACTAGATGTTGCTTTACTAAGGGTAATTTTATAAATAAGGGTTTTGCTCATGCTCCTCCATCCGCTCATATTTGGATACTCTGAGGTGTGCAGAAAGGATGTCCTCAGTTAGGACAGTGTGGCTCATTAAACTTCATTTCAAACCCTGCTGTGAGTTTGAAAGCTGTGTGCTATGGACACAGCAGGGATTGTATGGCAGAGAGGAGCACCAGAGCTTCCCCTTCCAGCAGGTGCTCCTGCAGGGGCCTGGCAGGAGGGCTCTGGCTCTGCTCCTCTCCATCACCAGCCTCTGCCACAAAACTCCAGCATTTCACCTCCAGCTCAGCTGCTGTGCCTTTTGCTGTTCTACTACCCTCGTGTACCAAAGGAAATTTTAGTTTAATGTTTTTCTCCATTAAGTGTTATAGTGAAATCATTTAATTGCTTCTATTCTCAAATTAGTTAAACAAAAATGTGCCAAGGGGAGCCAAATTGTTTTTCACAGGGGCAAAGCAATGGTGGTCTTGTCTATCTGCAGGCAGCAGCTAACTGGGCAGGAAGATGCTGTGATTTAGCACCTATGCCCTTAGATTTTAATCCAGTGTAAAGTGACATGATTGTATTGATCTCAGTGCTGATTTACACTATCAGAGAATATTACCATTTATTTTTAACTTGCCTAAATTCCCTATCTACTCTAGCATTGCTGATGCAAAAAGAATTAAAATACTCCAGATCAATCTAGTCTCCCAAAGTAACAATGAAACATTTATAACTGCATCAAGGAAGGTGCACAGAAGCTCTTTTATTCCATCCTGCTCTTAAGAGTTAAGTGAAATTACTGAAGCATGTTCTAAATTTTATCAATCGTGACATATTTTATGCTGGCATAGCATATTCAACAAGTGCATTAGGAGAGTGCTTAGCACTTTGTAATTACACTCATATTTCATTTTAAGATAATTTCATGCTATTCTTTCAAAACACGTCAAATGTGGAGCTGTAATCTTGAAACAATAGGATGTGATATTAAAAATTCAGATCTAAAATTCTCTTCTACTTCTCTAATGGAAATAACTAAAATACAGTGGGAAACTTTCATTCAGAAAAACTCTGTAGTCAAAGAGATACTATTGATTTAAGTCACTGTTAATTTAATGAAATTCCCTTCTCCTTTCTTTTTTTCCTACTGTGCTCAATGAAAAAAATCAGGTTTTCAATATTAGTTCTCTCAGTAAAAGTTTATATATTATACTAACACTCCTGATACTTGGAATTTAACATAATTAAATAGTTATTTATGACACATGGTTTTTACACCTGTGAGGAAATTTCTGGCTGAGTGTGGATAGGTGGTTACTCCTTTTTAGAGAAAAAAAAAAAAAAAAGACAATTTCCTCTGTGGATATGTGTTTTCTATATTTAGTTGTGCTTCATGCAGAGTCTGAGAAACAACTAGACAGAGCATATTTATCCATATCAATTTCAGTGGGAATGCCACAAGTAAAGATGTTGTAAAATCAGGGCTTCAGCAAGAAAACAGCAAGTCTTTGTCCTAATAGGACAGAAGTTTTGAATAGAGAGGGATTGGAGCCAATTAATGCAGTGACAAGTCAAGGAGAGCCACGGGAATGGTACCCAGGAGGAATTGCTGTTCTGGATTCTAAAGAGCAAAGGGAGAGGTGGTGATCTCAGCAGAGCAAGGGCCTGTTCTCTGTTCTCTGTGCCAGCCTGGGGCCAGGGATGCAGAGGTGTGCAGCAGTCCCTGTGATCCAAGGCTATTCCAACAGCCTTCCAGTTCCTCCCTGGGTGCACAGCTGGGCTGCACAGCCTAATTCCCTGCCACTGCAGAACATGCACACAGGGAGAGCCTCTCACCACCTCAGCACTTCAGGCATATGCAAGGAGGCACTGCAGTTAGGATATGGGTTCTCTGCCAGCTGAGAGATGCTGCAGATTTGTTAATAATCCTGCTTCACTTTGGTGAGAAAATGGAAGTGATCTGGTTCTGGTAGCAAGGATGAGTCTTTCTCTATCTGGGGAGTGAGGCAGACGTGAAGGGAAGGCTGCCATCAACCTCTGCCTCCCCATTTCCTCTGTGCCAGTTGTTGTGCCATGTGAGAGCTGAGCCTTAGCTTTTTGCACAATGCTGTACAACTGAGAGGCTCTAGGGTCACAGGAATAAAGTTGGGCAGCTCAGGAGAAAAGGTTGTGCTGCTGCTGGCTCAGCTGTGGGGAACTGTGCATGGGCTCTGCAGGGCAGGACAGGGCTCTGCTGGATGGAAACACAATTTTTTTGATGCAGAACTTGCCACACATGGAGCATTTCAATGAGGCAGGAAGACAGACAATCGTGATCCAGTAGATTTCACAGCTGGGTTACCAAATTACATGTAAAGGATACAATCTGAGAAATTAAGAATACAGGCTGGCCCAGGGTTTTTCGTATGTGTACAAAGCATACAACCCTGACATGGAGTTCTGCAGTTTGTAACAGCATGATCAGCACCTGATGAACTGACTTACAAACATTGTTCTGCTTTAATTAAGATGAATACTGCAGACCTCAAAGGATTGATGCATATTCATGTAACATATATAGCTCAGGCCATTCACCTGAACAGAGTTTACAGTCCTCAGGTTATATAAGGCTCTAATGAAGTTTGTGTCACATGTAATGTATCACCAGTCATGCCACGTACTGTGATTTTTGTTGGACTTCTTTTCAATCAAGGTTCTCAGTAGCTTTTCTCCATGACTCATTTTCACATTCTCATGCAATGCAACAAAAAGAGTTGCTTAAATCATTGTGGTTATCCCAGGCTGGGAAAATTCACAGGTGAGTATGTCATATTGTTTGGCATGAACAGTAACTAGACAGTTCCTTTATTTAGTGTAATTAATCCTGCCTGCAAGTAGTGGCATTTTCCACAGACTGTACCATTAAGTGGAAACCTAGTTTTGAAAATTGATGCTAGTTCCTCAGTGCATTCTTGGTAAAGGTTGGGTGTGTAATATCCCACAAGGTCATTTAAGGGAAGGAAATACCTCATGTTTCCCAACATCATCAGTCCAGTCATGACCTGATTTTGCAATCTTACTCATATTAGGCAATTCCCTTGCATGCCGTAGGATTACTTGCAGTAGCTCAGGCCACTTGCTTTGAAGGATGATAACCTTGAATCTAAATTATCTGCTCCCTAATATCCTTGACTGTAGGAGAGGAAGCAATCTCTCATACAGAATTAGAAGAGGAAGATGATCTTGAAACAGCACATGCAAATAACCTCCTACCACTTGTTTAATCGAGTAAGAGGTCAGCTCCCAAGAAAAATTTACATCCACGATGTATCATTACCATTATATAATATCTGCCAAAAATATTTGCTGCAGTGGAAGTGTAGAACACGGGGTTAATAACCATTGCAAATGTTCTTTGCTGAATGCCAAGCCAGCCCAAAATAAAGCACTCACTGTGCATTAAACAACAGCATCTAATGGTGGCAACCAAGGGGTCAGACAACATTATTCCTTCAAGTTCTTGTTCTGTGGATGCATTTTTGGCCTTGAATCCCTCTTCACAGTATAAATTTCCAGCTAAAGGAGTATTTTTAAAAGCAATCCTTTGAACAGGAGTGGGAAGAGCATTTAAGCAGCTCCAAAATCCCCATAGACACAGAGCTGGTAGAAGCTGTCAGGGGAATGTACTAATAACCCCCAAAAATGTACTGTGATTGCCATTCTCCTTCCTTCAGTTTTTAATTTCCCCATCTCAGGCCATAAATGCATAGGTCAAGTCCACCTTGACTGCAGAGATCAAATATGTTCTCTGCAGCATTAACTTTGAGGGAGTTTTAATTTTTTAATTTCAGACTTTTTTGTAGAGGTTGACATGAAACCTTACTTTTTATTTTGTGAATTCTTTTAATATAAATCTTTTTTCTAGGAATCCTCAGAGAGGGTTACTGTATGTTGCTGCTAGTCCTTGGGTCAAATTTTCTCTTGTTGTAGTGATTTAAATGGAGCTTTGCCAGCTTACAGCAATAGGGGATATATTCCCATGAGTTTTATATCATGAAATTTTGTTGCTGATGTTGGTTCCTGGGGTTGCCACATACCTGAAGAACTCTGGGCAGAAAACCAAGAACTCCATATGATATTAGTTCTGTTTGCTGCATGTGAAACTCCACTGATTTCAGTTATCCTCAGGTTTATATTGTCTATAAAGTGAACACTATCATCAGAGTATCTCATATTACAAAGGCAAATTAAAAAAGGCTTGCTGTATTATCTTCTTGCAGCCAAATAAGGGTAGGCTTTCTCAAAAACATCTGATGAATTTAGCAGCAAGGCCCAATGCAGCAGAGCCAGATCTCTCTAATCCCCTTTCACCTCTAATATTTTTCTCCACAGGCTGTTGTAGGTCAACTATTCCTACATTGACTATTCTAAAATATTGGTTGTTTATAGTAAAGCTTTTTGCAGTAAAGACTGTACAAACAGAAAACAATTCTGATCAGCCTTACTGAAAATATTTTAGATTTGGTAGTCATAAGAATATTTTTTTGTCTATGATTATGAATGAAATAAATTGCATTAAATTATTAAATTGAATCTTCTACTAAAGCACAAGAAAAATCATGTTGTTTCAGTTAATGAAGTAACAAGAGCAGTTAACCTTGTAATGAATTAATGAGTTGTGTTGGAAAGGTTTGTAAAGTAGATAATGAGGAAGTTGAAACAGAGTGTGCTTGAAGGACATCCATGAAGCTGTTTTGTAGGGCATTTGACAAGTTAATATTTGACAGCATTGCCTGTAATGACACTGTAGAATATGCATGATGTAATTCTTTAGTTATCCAATAAGTGTCAAGTGTTGTGTAAGGTGGGCACTCAGTCAAGGTTTCCAAATGTGGATATGAATGAGATACTTTGTGGATAAGGAAACCAACATATTTAACAATGTAGAGGAGGGAAATCTGGCCATGAGAAGAACACTCTGATAGCTCTCCTTCATTTATACAATAACATACTTAGCTCCTGCTAAGTCAGACTAACTTTTTGGTAATAAGCTGTTAAGATTAACTTGTTATAATACTTGTGCATATGCTCAGAACTGGAGTAAAAATTTACAGTTTGTTGGTTTTAATGGGAAAGAAAACAGTATTTCCTACAATAGCTTTAATGCAGCTGTTTAGGAGCATAAACCTAATTAAAGATCACAGAATCACAGAAGATTCTGAGTTAGAAAGGACCCAGAAGGCTCATCAAGTGCAACTCTTAAGTAAATGGTCCATACAGAGACTGAGCCCACAACCTTGGCATTATTATCACCATGCTCCAACCGAGTTAATCTGTGCTCAGGTAAGCAGTCATTATCTCATTTGACCTAAGTTTATATCAGACCAAAGACACTAGTCATTAAAATACCTAAATCCTTTACAGCATCACACATATCCCAATTCCAAGGAGTTTTAATTGACCTTTTTAACAAGGGGAATAATCTGCTTTTTAATTTGCTGTCCCACCCATATGATACATCCTCTCAGTGGACCTCCACATGGAGAAGGGTTTTAATCCTCAGCCCTCTCCTTTTGGGTAAACTCACACTAATTCTTTGACTATTACCAGTCTAAGCTCAATCTGAGTAGCAGCAATCCTTCAATAGAAAGTCCATCTTTCTATCCCTGCAATATAGGAAAATCCATAATTAAGGCTTTCTCCCAATAATCATCAGACACCTGAAAACCCCCACACCTCCTGCATCCTCCTTGGCAGTTTTTAAGGAGATCACAATTCCTTTTTCTCCCTTCTTGAGCATCCTTGTTACCAGTAGAAAGGAACTATTGAATGCTGCTCAAGAGATGCTTTTTCCCATTCAGCTGTGTCTAGTGGAACCTTGGTCCCAGCCATGGATCCCCAGAGGGATGATATTCAAACTCAGGAGAAATCAAATGTAATAGGAATGAGGCTTCAGTTGTTTTGGTTTTTGTTGGGTTTTTTTTTTTTGGGGGGTTTTGTTTGTTTGTTCGAATTTTTTTTTCATGTTTTAGTTTCTTTGGGTGGTTTTGCAGAGGATTTCTTGTTGGTTGGTTGGTTTGGTTTGCTTTTGCTTTTGCTTTTTTTCTTAAGTTTCTGTGTTTCCTTCTTGCTGGGCTCTAAAGTTAAAGAAAGGGAATCAAGCCTAGCCCTCACATGACATGATGCTGTGACACAGGGAACATCTGCATGCCTAGTCCTCTTGAGAAAATGACCAGGTTTTTATTTATAGACAGCACAGTTTCTGGGAATTTCAGTCAAGAAGCAGGATGCTGCATTCCTATGCACTGCATAGTTTGGAGGAAGGGGAGAGGAAATCAGTCATTTCCCCTATTTGGATCTAAGCAATCCACAAGTTTTTCCATTAGTGAGTATCTGCACATTAGGGTCTTGAGCAGCATTGTAACACTGAAGGATGTTGCATCAGATGTGGAATTTCCAGCTTGGCTTGGCTTCTGCAGCTTGTTTCCTGACTCTTTTTTTTTTTTTTTTTTTTTTTTTTTTAATGAATTGTTATTTATTGTTTTTTATTAAATGTTGTTTTCTCCTAAACTTGAAGTTTTAGAGGGTTGATATGCAATCACAAAGCCAAATTCTGTTTTACTTTTGATCTGACTCTGCTTGATATGGGGTTTTGCCCTTTGCTTGATTTGTGTGAACACTGGATTTTTGCATGGAGAGGAACTGTATTGTCTGCTCTATGGTGACTGATAGGATGATTCATGGAATTTCAGCTGTTGCAGTGGGAACTTGAGAGTCAGGGTGTCATTGCCCTTCTTTGCTTTTGTTCACCTCCTTGAGTGTATTGCTTTAAGGAAACAAAGCAGATACACTTCTGTTTGAGGTGTGTCTACCACTCTCTTGAGATTACGAGTATATCAACCACATATTTATCTTTCTGTCCTCAAGCTTTTACAAGGAACTCCTCAAAGTGTTTATGTAAGAATCTGATTATATTCCTGGTAAAAGAGCTCCAAGGAGAAGACCTGGTTTGTGAATACGCTTGTTGCAGGCTGGAACCTTTTTCCTCTGTGTTATCAAAGGCCATTAAATTATTTCACAATGAGTAATGTGTGCTACAACTTTTAGAGACATATAACTAGTTATTTATTTATTCTTATGTAGAAACAGTATATACAGGGTGCAGAGTGCTCTCACTACAGAAACAGGCAAGCATTATTCAAATTTTTATACTGTTTGTATCAGAATTCACATCACTATTTCTGTGAGAGAAAATAAGTCACAGTGAGAAGATCACACAGCTTGTTCATAGACACCCAGCAAATGTCCCTTTGATACAGTGAATGAATCCAGTTTTTTCTAGTTCTTATTCAGGATTTCCCTTAGCTCAAGTGTAAATGAACCCCATTAATCTATGCTGTGGAGAATAAGACCCCCAGTGTAGATACAACTGGATGCCTATATTAAAATACATTACTTCTTCCTTTGTTGTTTCCTTTCTTCCTTCCTTTTCTTCTTTCCTCCTTTTCTTTTTCTTTTTTTTTTTTTCTTTTTTCTTTTTTCTTTTTTCTTTTTAATTTTTTTTTCTTTTTTCTTTTTTTCTTTTTTTCTTTTTCTTTTTCTTTTTATTTTTTCTTTTTCTTTTTTTTCTTTTTCTTTTTTTTGTTTTGTTTTTTTTCTTTTGTTTTCTTTTTTTCTTTTTTCTTTTTTTTTTTTTTCTTTTTCTTTTTTCTGTTTTTTGTTTGTTTGTTTGTTTGTTTGTTTGTTTTCTCTTTTCTTTCTGCTCTGCACATGGTGCACATATGAATTCTGTCTTAGTTTTTTCTTTTTTCCCCTGTAGAGTTGCCTATACCCTGTGGTTACTTCAGTGATAAGGTTCAGCTGGTCTGACATATGACTTTCCTGCTTCCTTTCTTTGCTGTCATATCCCTCTCATAAATTACTATTCATTGTGAGATTGGGAATGAGGCAAAGGAGCTGGGTTTCAGCTGTGACAATGCAAGGAATTTATGGATTCTATATTTTTTTTTTTTGTTTTGTTTCTGGGTTCAGGCTTTTCTCTCTTGAGTACCAAATATTTTAAATCTGAACATGATAGTCTGAGATCCTCATTACAAACTTTCTTATAGTTACTGGAGAAAAATGTGTTTCAGTAGGGATACTTATTTGCCCTCTCTTGGGGGCCTACTTTAATCCTCTGTTTTTGAAGGGAACTGAGAGCTGGGCTGGACACAAGTATGTGAGAAAGTTAGCAAATTCACAATAGGTCAGTCCACTTCTGCATTTTTTCATTCCTCCCACTAATATCCCACCCTTGCCCAAAGCGTCGTTTTCTTTCTCTTGAGCTGGAAATGGAGTGAGTGGGGAAGAAGGAGAGGCTTCAATGTCAGACCTACAACAGTGTTTAACTGTGGTAAAGGTGGTGGCAGGAGCCTGCAGGTTTGCTTTTCAGTCCTTGCACAGTCGACAGGTTGCTTTCTGCTTCCTTGTTGCAGTCTTTTGCTTCTCAGCACATCCTACCATTTTATTCATAAGGGAAATGTGACTGAAAATGCCAGCTCGAAAATATCATGCACAAAAATCTGCTGCCTCTTTGTGTCTGCTGGCTGCCTGTGACATCTCACTCATTGCCCTTGTAGCTCACTGCTGGTTTTCTTTGCAGTCATGCTAACTGAATTTACATGCTGCAGTGTTTCCAAGACCACTGCTGTCCTTCACCTACCCCAGTGGCACTACTTAGAGCAGGAGGAAATGGAAATGTTACAGCTGTCATAGCTGCCCTTGCTGCCTGGTCTTTGGAAAGGGAGCTGCATTAGGCATTAATTATTCTTATTTCCTCTCCTTATTCTATCCTTGCTTCTCTCTCCTGCTGACCTTTCTAAATGTTAGGGAACCCTGATTTCAGTCTGTCCCTCACCTCCACCTGTCCCTGGCTAGAAAAAGACAAAGAAAAATCACAGATGTTTTGTGTAGCAAGACACAAAGGATTTTATCATAGAGCCATGGAATGTCCTGACTTGGAAAGGAACCACAAACATCATCCAGTTCCTGACACAGACTCTGTCCCTTTGCTGCCAGGCTGCCTGGGGAGCTCAAGGAGCCTGGAGGAGTTCAGCAATGCCCTCACTGCACAGTGAAAATACACAGTACTGAATGCCCTTACACTCTCTACATACTGCACTCCTTGAAATTTAGCACATAGAATTATTATTTATTTCACACTTTTTAGGAACTAGAGGTCAGGACTATGTCAAATTTTGTAATCCCTTTATGAAGAGATACCATAGTTCAGAAATCTAATTTTCTGGCTCTACTTCTGGCTTAGTGATGACCCTAAAGCTGCCTATATGGACAGATTAGAAAGACCTGGTATTAGACACAGGCACAGGAGCTTATGACCAGCAGAGCACATAGAGGTCTGCCATTGCTCAGGGCACTTGAACTCCTTAAATTAATCCAAACCTCTTCCTCCTGTCCTGTTGGCAGGGAAGCTGAATGGCAACTGGGTGTGCAGGTCTGTGTATCACCCTGCTGAGGCTGACCATGGCTAGGCAGTGAGAATGTTCCTCACCTGTTCACAGGTATGAACCTGCAACAACAGCTTCCTGATAAGAGCCACTGAAGGAGAAGAGCCCATTAGTACCAACATGGAGCTTGAGCAGCCTATTTAAGACACTGTTTAATATACTAAAGCTGACAGGGGCCTGGATATGATGACCTACAGGGATATTCTTTTTGCTTTTAAGACTCAGTGAATGATAAAGTCTTTGCATAAATTTACAGAGAGCTTTTTATAGTGAAGGGGGAAAAGGAGCGTGAAAGTGCAGACTGTATAATGTTTTCAGGGATAAGTTGCCACTGATGTGGAAAGGAAAAGCTGGTAGCAACCCAAAGAGTTTATAAAACAAGGCAAGTGGGAAGGTGTCTGATCCATTGAACTTGCTCTCTACTTTATGAATACTCAGTGCTTTCCTCTCCCAACCTTCTTTCCTTTACACACAGCACTTGCATGGTAGAGAGTGAGTGGAATGTAACCACATATCATTTGTCTCTTGACCACTGATTGCCCAGTTTCTCTCCTCTGAAGACTGGCTTTCCATGTCTGCTAGAGAAAAGTGAAGGTGTAGGCAAGGGCAAAGTAAACAATAATGCACTGTGAGAGAGGTGTGCTCAGTAATTTGAGCATAGTGACTGGTTCAAGATTAGTCATGTCCTCTCAGGAGGAAGAATTCAGTTTCCCTATACAGGTCAGTGAAAATGTCTGCTCACTTCCTACTGAGAATGAGAAAGTGAAATGAGTGAAATGGTTGAGAAAAGGAAAATAGGACAAGAAAAATATGTCCTTATACAAATCAGTGATATCATACTTTTAAATATTGCATACAGGTTTGGCCTACTTACATCAGAAACAAAAGGGCCCAAAGAAAATGCACAATAAAAGGCCAAAATACTCATGCTTCATGTTCATCTGGTGTTCAGAAGCATCCCAATGCAGAGTTCTTCAAGAAATTGAAATGAGAAACAGAAACTACCTTCTGGAGGTGTTTCCCCTCCATTCCTCAGGCTGGCCAAAAAAACAATTAAAGCTGGTCTCTAAAGCATTCCCTGAATAGGTGGTAAAAATGCAATGAGTTCTTCACACACTGTCCATGCACACATCTCCATATTCTCTCCAAGCTCTTTGGAGCAGAGGACTCAATGACCTTGGCAGCATCCCCATTCCATCTAGAGTCTATTTTCACTATGAGGACAAGCAGGACAGAGACAGAGCTGAATACAGGAGACTGGGGAGACCTGTGCTGGGGTGTTGATTATGGCACAGCCCAAGGTCAATTCATTCTCTGTGACTCCTCTCATTGGCAGGATTATAGGAAAAGTGGCAGCTGCTGGGTGCAAATATGTACCCTCTGCACTGAGATGCTGGTAGGTGGTGGTCAAATTGCTTGTGTCACAAAGCTCTTACAAATTACCACGACTAAGGAGTCCTCAGGGTCCTAGTACCTGTGCTGTGGATCCTCACTGAGATTTTCTGCAAATGTGGATTTTTTCCCTAGTGCAAAATTATTTCCCTGATGAGGAATAGTAGGGTTCAAAACCAAATATCCCCTTCCCAAATAGAAATAGCTTTTGTGATCATTATTATTATTATATTAGGAAGAGAAAAATGATAAAGCCCTTAGTAAAGGTCCCAGTGTGCCTGTAGCTGGTGAACTGGGAAAAGGGAAGGAGTACATCTCACAGCTGCTTTTGCTCTATGAGATTGGGGGTGTCCTTTGTGCCAGGTGGCAACACATCAGCAGAGAATGAGTGAAGGTGGGAGCATATTTATTTCCTTAAATCCTGGCATCTGTCCCTGCATCCTTCCCTCTGCTGAGGGAGTAGTCATGGAAACAGCCAAGGACAGCCCTACTCCAACAGCAAAGGTTTGGTCCCTTCTGTGGGGCAAGGAGAGACACTGAGAAGGAAAAATCGCTGTCCAAGGTGACAGGGTCATCCTCAAATACATTTAGCAAGTGCCATCAAACCTTTAATTCAGACAGAACAGAAAGGGACAGGAGAACCCTAGGTTTACTGCCTCCTCTAAAGGACACCTGAAGCAATTTTGCTGGTTTTGCTTTATGTGAGAAAATGTTCAAAAGAGCTGTTGCAATCTGTCATGTCAATAATTCCCAGACAAAAGGTGCCTAATAGCATTGACACAACAGACTATAATGGCTGTGTGGGAATCTTTACATTTATTATTATACCAATGACCCTTAGATTATGGAAATGTTTTTTTCTTTCCACAGAAATCTTTACTATTCTGTTAAGTACCATGAAAAGGAGATAAATTAGAAGACAGCTTTAATATTCAGCATGCTAAGAAATAAAAGGCATTTCAACAACTTTCTGCTCACATTCTTAATAAAAACAATTAAAGAAACATGCCAAAGTGTCTGAGCACACATATCTGGCACAATAGCACTGCTTTCTGTGTTACATCTTTAAAATGAGGCAAAAGATGGGAGTGAAGTACAGATCTTTGACCTTGACTTGGCTAATATAAACACACAGCACAGTGTACACACCGTATATTTTGAAAAATCCTTGGATTGTTCTCCCCAGGGAGAGCAGAAGGACTAGAAAGACCTACACATGACAGATGCTAATCATGTCACACTTGTGTGCACCTTCCAGATACTATGGTGATGAGGCTGTTTTAGTCTCCAGACAGAAAGAGACACAGACATTTGTGCTGAATAGCCTGACTTTTCTCAATTTAAAGATGACCCTTCACATATTTTTCCTATAGGTTTTCTCTGTTAATATTTATACAGGGAGATATTAATAAACAGTAGCTTTTCATAAGTAAGTACTCAGCAAGTAAACCCACTGTCATTTATCAGTGGGAAGGGAAGGTATAATAGATTTCATCATTTTGAAGTTTATGCACACAAAGTTTAATTTACCAGTTTTCCCAAGGGCCAGCAGCATGGATTTATAGCTCATTGCAATGAGGTCCTTGACTGTAAAACAGCTGGTTATACTAGCAAAATAATGTATAAATGATACAAATATAAATAAGTATTACAGAATAAACATAATGATTAAAGCTGAATAAAAGGCAGGCTAACTTTAATTCTGGCTACAACAGCCTGGAGTAAATAATACTGAAGACTGTTAGGGCAGCTGAATTGCTGTGTTCAGTGCTGTTGCAGAATCACCACAATATTCATACAGCTGGGCAAATATGAAAAACCAACAGTACTGAAAGAAGAAAACCTTCCTCACCTTTTTGCTTAGGGTGGCTTTTTTGAGACAGTCCAAGTGTAAATCACCTGTACACCTGACTGGCACAGAATCCATCAGGACCTCTCCAGGAAGGTGACTTAGCCCAATGAAACTGCCTGGCAGGACAGCAGCAAACCTGGAGCACTTCACAGAGTTCCATCCCCTTCACCCTGCATGTCCTGGAGAGAGCTGGACCAGGGTGTGAACTCAAGGTCCTTTCAAATTAGAAAAAAGGTGCAATCCATAAATAAGTTGCTATTTCTTTCATGTAGAATGTCCTAGCAGTGTAGAAACATTTAATTAGAGGCCACCTCTCTGTCTGAAACTTTGAGCCATGTTGGAGTTTATACCAACCTGTTTAGTGGAAATGGTCCAGCAATCACAACAGTAGGATTTAGTCTATTCCCACTCCCATTCCCATCACCAGCCTGCTCCATACCCACTCAGAGCCCTCACCATCCTGGTGCTACCTCCTGTGCTGCATGTATTGATGTTGACTCATAATAGCAGGAGGCTGTAATTAAGGTGGCTCTCTAATCTTCCAGAAAGCTAAACTGTAAACTCAAGAAGTGAAATGAGCAGTTGAAAGTCCCAGCCCACATCTAAGAAAGGTTTGAAATTAGAAACTGGATTGGAAGCATGTGCTTTGAAGCCTTGTAACCACAACTATCTTGGCTTCCTCCTAGCCTTGACTTTATTTCATAAAAGGAAGGAAATGCTGCTCTACCTCACAGGGTAGATCACATAGTGTGATTTTCAGGCCTCACATGCTAAGTGAGGGCAAAAAAATGACAAAACAAAAAGTGATGGATATGATGAATATAAGCAAGCTAAACTTTTTTTGATTAATCTGTATTAGAGTGGAGGGGATTATTTTTAGATTTCCTATCATTCATCTCTAAATAGTTATTTAACAAGTATATAAAAATAATTTTTAGCTAATCTATAAATGGGAGTAAGTTCCAGGGCTTTTCCTTTGCTGAATCAAGCTAGGGTTTTTTATTTTTCTTTTCTACATGGGAGTCATACAATATTGTCCAATACTCTTTATTTCTTTCCTAGTTGACATAAAGAGTTATAAAAGATTTTTCTGCTTGTTGTTTTACAATAGTAGCACCTTTAGTGTGTGGTTGAACCTCAGCCAGCAGCCAAGCACCAAGCAGCCTCTTGCTCACTCCCCCAGAAGTGGGATGGAAAAGAGGTAAAAGTGGAAAAGCTCATGGGTGGAGATAAAGATACTTTAACAGGTAGAACACATGCAAATCAAAACAAGGAATTCATTCCCCATTTCCCATGGGCAGGATGTTCAGCCATCCCAGGACAGCAAGGCTCCACCACATGAAATGGTGACTTGGGAAGACAAACACCATCAGTCTGAATGCCCCACCTTTCCTTCTCTTTCCCCCCAGCTTTATACACTGAGCAGGAGGCCACAGCAGGTGGGATTCCCTTGGGTCTGTTGGGGGCAGCTGTCCCCTCCCAACCCCTTGTGCTCCCAGCCAGTGAGTGGGCTGGGGTGAGGGACAGAAAAGGCCTTGGTGATGTGTTAAGCCCAGCTCAGCAATGACAAGGCCATCTCTGCTTCCAGCAAAAATCCACACAAGCACATACTAGCTACTGTAGAAAAAATTAACACTGCATCAGCCAAAACCACCACTGAAGAAAAAGAGAGAAAAACAAAATCTTGAGTATTTATTCTAAGTTTGTGTCTCTCCAAAATAACAGGGTAAATGGATTGTACTTGTAGGAAAGAGGATAGGGCTTTGTGGCCCAAAAGATCTGATAATGCTAATAGCAAGTCCACATTTCCTTTATTTTTTAACATAATTTTTGTTTAATTGAAATATGACATCAAAATAAACATTTAGCTCAATTTCAGAAGGAATAGCTAGTTTCCATGAAGCAATAGCTCTTGCTTCTTCATGGTATAAAAGATGGCTTTCTCTAACCTGGAACAAGCTTTAGCTAGATGTTGAGCATAAAACAAGGGGCTCCAGCCAGTGTTATGATGAAAAAGTTCTCACATCAAGGTCTCTGCACCGCAGCCTATCCCTGACAAACCCTTGCCAGCCCCCATCCATCTGGAGCTCTCAGCTCCCTTTAGTCTGAGACTTGGACCTGACCCCAAGCTGGCA
Organism: Muscicapa striata striata; assembly: GCA_030060385.1. Classification (NCBI taxonomy): domain Eukaryota; kingdom Metazoa; phylum Chordata; class Aves; order Passeriformes; family Muscicapidae; genus Muscicapa; species Muscicapa striata. The sequence continues at coordinate 946,727 of JAREIS010000066.1, read as the reverse complement.
GCCACACCAAGACACTCATGCCAACAAGTTCTCTCTGTCCTGCACCTTTCTCACTGCCATCTCCTTTCTAATCCCCCTCCTGCTGCTGATTTTGGTTTTCTTTCGCCTAGCACTAACCCTACCACTAACAATACGCATAACCAGAAATTTCTCACAAAAACATTCTCCTTGCAGCCTGAGCTTTCCTTTGGCAGTCACACTCTAGAGCTAGAACTCTCTTCCTCTCAAATCAAATGGCAACCTTAGCTCTAACCCTAACTATAGGCTGAGCCTTACACAAAGCTTCCTAGTGTACGCCTACACAAAAAATTTCTCACGGAAGAATTTTCTCCTTATCCTACCCTTTATTTTGGCAACTGCTTTCCAATCCCACGGCAATTGTATTTCTCAGTTATCTTTGTCCTTCACCACTAGCACCTCTAAGCATTAGGCTGAGTCCTCAAGCATGTGTCCAGATGCTTCCCTGCACACAAACATATTAGTTCTTTTGGCAACCTATTTGTTCTCTCTGAATCCCCTTGTCAGCCACATTCCAACTGCTTTTACAAGCTCCCTCTTTCTTTGATGCTTAACTCTGGTGATAAATACAAAAGCAACCTGAGCCTTGGATAGGGTCTTATGGTCATTGACACATGGAAAATGTCTCCCAGGCAAGGTTTCCAGCTTTTACAGACTGCTCTTTCTTTTGTCAGCCCTTTGTCACCTCACTCCAAGTGAGGTCTTGGCTCATTTTCTTCTCTCAGCTTTGAACTTAAAAAGTAAACCTAATCTTAACCTGAGCTTTAGAAAGGCCCAAAAAATATGAGTGAGACCAAGGCGGTCTCATGGAAAAACTGTTCTCTTGTCCTATCATTTTGGTTTGGCAGCCCACTTTTCCTTCATACTTCAATGGGAGTTCATGGCTCCACCTTTCTCTCTCTAAATGATGAATTTAAGCCTCAGCCTAGCAGTAATCCATAAGCCCATGCTCCTTCAGGCAGTATCCATACAAAAAAAAAAAAAAAAAAAAAAAAAATTAACCATATTCCCTTTGCTCCCCACCCTTTGTTTGGGATCTCATTTCCAGCTGCAGCCCTGTGATCTCTCTGTTCCTCAGCCCCAAACCTTGCCCTAACCCCACCTCAAACAGCAGCAGCTGTACAGAAAGGCAGCAGGGCTCTGATGCTCTTTTTCAGCTTTTAGTCCATGCTTTTATCCTTTCTGACTACTTATCTTTGGCTTCTGAAGATAGAGAGGTGGGGGGAAAGTGGGAGGTATCATGAGAGAGGGGTTGAGGGTTAAAGTTCATAAGACTCTGCCAGCTACGCTTTCTTTAATGTGCAGGCTGTGCTATATATACTTCTATCCTAAGAGCACAAGAACTGCTTGGATTTTCATAAGCACATAAGACATCTGTAAACATCCAGAGATTAGGCTTGTGCAAATCTGCACGTTTGAAAACTGTCCCAATCTTACAGCACTTTGAATCATTATCATATTAACAATTCACGTTGTTCTAAGAAACTGAGTAATTCATGGGCTTCTGAATGTCCTTTCTGATTTCCATTAAAGTCAATGTCAGTTTTGCCTTTGAATTCAATGAGAATGCCCAGCTATGACAGCTATTAAGTATCTCTCCCACTGTTATAGTAATGAGCAAGGCTACAATAAGTGAGAGCCCAGTCTTGAGGACCTAAAATAGAAAGAGAAAACACTTTAAAAATGTCATATGCTCCCATTTCACAGATGGAGGAAAAATCAAAGAGAGATTTATGGCATATTTACACAGATGGGTGCAGCCAGAATCAGCTGTGGTGCAGAAGCCATATTGCTGCATTAGTTCATTGTGAGTGAGCTAATTAGGATTTTGACAGTCTTTCTTGGGTGAATCTAGTTGTGGTCTCTTCAAACTTTACTGCCACCAGCTGTCTGCTTTACACTTCTACCAGAGATTACTGCCCCTACATCTGGCTCAGCAGATGTGCTGGTGCATCAGCTGTTCCATTTCACAGTTCAGCATCTTAGCTTCAACCTCACCAAAGGCAGGCATACACTGAGACATGGAAATGGGAGCTGCATGGCCAAGACACCAGTATGTGCCTATCCATAAGTACGTGCCTTACTACTGGGACAGGAGTTTCTGCTGGAGGAGAAAGAGCAATAAAATAATATCTGGAGTCTCCTGAAGCAGAGGATCTCTTCAGCACAGGGACACTTGGGCATATGGGTCCCAGATGGAAGCTGGCTCACATCCACAGGCTCAGAGCACAGGCAGAGTAGCTCCTGTTTGCCTGCTTCCAGCCCCTTCAGCACATCTGGATATATTGCCCATGGTGACACAGTAAGTCATGGCAGAAACCCAGCCTTCATCATCCCAACTCCCAGAAGACCTTGAGCTTCTGGAAAAAGAAGACCACACTGAAGAGGTGTATTTCCAGGAGGAGAACAGGGTGTCTAAGATCCTCTTCTCTCCTCCCTTGGAGTACATATATTCAGTGGCTCGTGTATCCACATGGCAGTGAAACCAATCACACTGTATTTGTACACAGCCTGTACTTCCCCCATCCTTTACATCCTTAACTGGTTTTTACCTAAGGTTGAATTCTGAATGGTGGCAAGGACTCAAGCCTCAATGAAAAGTTCAGATTCCCTAGGAACTTCTTTTTCCTATAAGTTACTTACTCTTTTGTAGGCCCATAGAAGTATTAAGCCCTCTGGGCAAAGTTTTTTTCCATTTGTTGCCTCTTAAACTGAAATAGTGGAATTTTTGAGGTTTTAAAATTATGCTTTATAATTGACATGGTTTTATTTTATTTTATTTTATTTTATTTTATTTTATTTTATTTTATTTTATTTTATTTTATTTTATTTTATTTTATTTATTTTATTTTACTTTTATGGTCAGAGGTTCCTTCCCCTCATTTGGAGTGGGCACCTAATTTCTCTCCTTTCCCTTCAACCCCCACAAGACTTGCTGCACCTCAACACCTCTATCCCCTGCCTACCTTTCAGATTAGCCACAGCCTCAGCTTTGGCTTACTCATATTTTCTGCAAGGGAATGAAGAATAACATGCACTCCAGTGCTTCAAATAATAAGCAAATTCTCCTGCATGGAATTCTGATTTTCAAATCCAAAATCTCCCTATTTTACCATGGAGTTTGCACAAAGATCTTGTTTCTCTGCCTGCTTTAAGCCTTCAAATTGCAGCACTCAATTCTGGCTCTGAGATGCAACAATTTGAATCCAGGGTGAGCCCCCCACACCACATAAGGAGTTTGGGTCTGCAATTTTGGTCCATCTATGATTTTTTTTGGACTATGCACCATCTGGAACTTTTGACATTCATGTTCCTTCCTCTCTTGAACCTGGAGCTCCCTGTTTGATCTCAGGGAATTCACATGATACTTCTGTGACTCACCTTGTCATCCTGCTTATCTATTTATAGCATAAACTCACAGGATCAGAGCCATCCTTCCCATGAGCATGTAACATTTTGTGTTACCCTGCATCTGCAGTAATGCTAACCTGCCCTCTGTTAGTCTCATGCAGATAATAAGGGCACAAGAAGAGTACATTTACTATTTTCTTTTTTAACTACTTTTGTACCTCGGCTTCTATTTCCTCCATCCCTTCCCACAACATTATCCTTCAATTTCTTCCTGAAAGACAGTAATGTGCCTGAGTCTGTAATGCATTATCTTCTCATAAAGGGTTATGTAATATTTTATATGCAGGATGCTGTATGAAAATAAATTGCATTACTGTACTGTATTAGGAAACTTTATCATAGACAGAAGGCATATTGCATCCTGTTTTTCTTGGAGGCTGAAACAATGAAACTGTATTAGGGATGGATGTACACATCAGACGTTTGGGGGAGGAAGCCCTGGGATATTTCTCATTTAAGTTGCTAAATTCCATCATTATTTAGCATGCTAATTAATTCACAAATAGTGTAGAACCAGCATCTTTTTTTCCTGTCTGGGTTGTTGCTTGTTTCATCTCAGGCCTGAGTAGTGCTGCACCAAATACAAAACAGTGCAGTTCTACTGCAAGGTAGAATGTGGTGATCACATCTTGGTTGCACATAGCTTACCTCAGAGTCCTAACATGTCTTCTATTTCAGAGTTTTATTTTACCTCCAATTAATTCAAATATGTTAGTTGCCTAGGCATAATGACCCCAGACATTCTCTACAGGTTATACATATTTTTTAAGCAAAGAAGATAAGGTTTGAGATTTTACTCAGCTGCTTTTGAGGTGGAGTAGCTTGCACCAGCCAATTTATAAATAACTGATAGAAAACAGCCAAACACCCCAGCTAAATCCCCAGTATGTGGGTAGAGCATAAGACTTGGTGCAATAAAAAATGATGAAAGCATTTTCTCAATTTGATCATATGAAATACTGTGCCATTAAAAAGCCCAAATCTATGAGAGTCAGTGTTATTTAAAAGTTCCTACAGCTGAGGTAAGGCCTCAAACCCATTCATCTCCCTGCCCTTGGGCCCATGTGAACATGGCACTGACAGTCTTCAAATGTTTCTCTTTCAGACAGGATGAATGGCCACTCATAAATGAATTTTAGCTGGTTGTGCTGGCTTTGTTGGAGACTCAGATCTCCTTTAGCTGTATCAGCCTCTCACTATAATTCAGGTGTCTCATAAATACTATCCCTTGCCCCACGCTTTGCTCCTGTAAATGCCAAAATGACTGAACAGTCTCTGGGTGAAGTGAGTGCTGGAGTTTGGACTGGGTAAAACTAGATCAGAAACTTCACTGCTGTACATGGAAAAAACTGCCTGGGTCAGTGAATCTTCTTCAGCTCTTCACCCTTAGTGATTGTCCCTGGTAAACCCTTTCCCCAGACCACACTTGCTTGGTGAAACTAATAAATTTCTGATTAAGTTCTCTATCTTTGTGACATGGTGGTGATTTCTAATGGCTTCTGAGCAGTGATGAGGTACCTATTTAACAGTGATGTGGTCTAGATGCAAGTGGGGGTTTCCCCCTGGATCTGAAATCCTTGCAAGCCATTGGCTATTAGTTTGCTGAGACTATCAGGAGACTTTAGGTCAATTTTAGCTCTTCCACATGTAAGCCTGTTGTTTGTTTATGGGCTGGTTCTTTTCTGGGCAAGCGTGGGAACTGAGTTTTCTTTTCTTTTCTTTTTTTTTTTTTTTTTTTTTGCAGGTGCAAAATAAGCACAAATAATGTATAAACAGATGGTCCAACATCCTTTTCCCCATCTTTGTTAAAGTCAGGCATTTTCAGACAGTCATTTTTCCTAAACAAGTTAGGAAAATGTTTTCTGTCTGGAAAATAAGCCACATACTCAACACGTGCATGTAAAGCACTAAGAGATTCAAATAGCAAAAGAAACAATCAAGCTCCATTGAACTCTTGAAACTCTCTTTCTGAGAACATTAGGTAAAGCCCTTTGCCAGTAAGGATCTACTCTTAATCTGTTGTACTGTATTTATTCTTGACTACAAATTCTTTTTTTCTTCTATTTTTATCAATATAGCTATTTAGCTAGCATCTGTATTTATTATACATGCATACACATACATATTTATATGCTTTTAATTTTTCTGTTTTTATAGGATTATATTTTTATATTTCTATTTTGGAGGTAATAAAAGACACTAAGTTGTCTTAATTCTGAAATTCAGTCTGATTGAACAACTGATTCTAGTCTAAATATTTTTATTTCCTACTCTCTTCAATGTTTTTTTTCCTGCTCCTTCTGTTCAGCTACCATTATCCAGCTATAATTTTTACAACCAGTTATTTTGTCCACTTTTCACTTAATTCCACAAAATCAGAAGAAACCTTTCCTTTTGTTTTTTTTCTGTGTTTTTTTTGCTCTCCAATCCAGCTGTGAGCTGGGGTCAGGATATCATCATCAGCTGGAGTCATGTTGAGTTAGTGGCATGCTGGGGACAGAGGTATGTTCACTGTGAAGCACTAGGAATCACACTTTTAGAAAAATTCCCCCTGAAAAGATGAATACAGCTGCTTTCACCTATTTGGAAATCTCATTCCAAGATTTTAATCCAAAAATTTTCCTGTTAGATCTGAAATGGACATGACAGTTTTCCAGGATTACAGATTTTTTCTATGATTTTAAAGAGCTCACAGTGGTTGCCTTGTGAGCTGAACAATATTTTCTATCCCTGACTTTGGAGAAATTTTATGAGATTGGATAACTGAGTCTCTCACAGATGCTGAATGTTGCAGTGGGTGTTGATGAACAAAATCAAACCTTGTGACCAGAGAAGACATTGTGTGTTTAAATGAGCATTGTAGATGCAGCAGGAAGATTTTCTTTAAAACTTTCTGTTTCATCATCAAACTTAGGGTTCCTCAATTTCTTTCTTTTAACATGAATCTGAGCTTGTTTGTTTTCAGTATATATACATAATATATTCATTTATTCATTCAGGTGTATATGAAAAATTTCATGATGCAATTCTTCACAATTTCAGAAATGTAAATCACCAATGCTGGTACTGTTTCTGCTTATTTTCTTTTGTAAACTGCAGTTTTGAGGAATTCTTACATCATGCTGTGACTTAGTAAGAAAACAATGAATTATCCTAAACAGTATTTCCATTAAGAAACCTTGATTTAGGAAGCTCTTCCATGCCTACTGTTCTGTGCTGTGAGAATATTACGCACTTTTTGACAAACTGTAAAAGGTGCCTTCATGAAAAACAACAAAATATCAATAGATCTATTTTGTCACTCTCCTTTTTAAGGATAGACTTTTGTTTTTGTTGTCAGAGTAAATATATTCCTGCTTGAGTCAAAAATAGTTGGGGATCCAAGTGTCTGATATTTGTGGTACTTAATGAAAACATTGTGTCATGAGAAATTTAATATTGCCTTTGTCCCTCATTTCATTCAGAGGAAGGAAAAACATTCTAAAGGGATTTGGAAGCTAGGGCAATGAAATAGTTCTGCAGTGGCACACAGGTAATTCTACATCGAACACAGCTCTAAGTAGAACAATTTTCTAAATATCAAAAAAATTGCCAATGAAGGAATGACCAAGAAAAAGTGTGACATTCCCTCAAAGATGGATAACGTGGCTTTGCAGTCATTTCAGGATGAAATGACTGCATTCTCCTTTCAAAGTCTTGCTCCTGCCACCGTCTCTGCTCCTGGCCATGTGTCCCCTTTTGTCCCAGCTGAAAAGCAATCTGTACTTTTCATATTTCTTTTTAATGAGGTTTGATAGATTTACTTAAATCTCCTGCAAGAAATCATTTCCTGATGTGAACAGCTGACATGAGCACATTTCCTAGGGAGAGGTGTTTCTGAAGTCCCTCTGCAACTCTGTGTAAGAGGGTCAGGCTTGTCCTGCTGGGAAAGGAGAGAGGTTTGCTGTCAGAGAAGGGGATTTGAAGCTGCTGCAGCCCTGCTTGGAAAGCTCAGGTACCCATAGGTACATAATGTGTGTGTATGTATACATGTGTGTGTATGTATAAATCACAGAATATCCTAAGTTGAAATGGACTCACAAGGATCATCAAGTCCAGCTCCTGGCCCTGCACAGCACAACCCAAAAATCATGCTCTGTGTTTGAGCATTCTTTTGATGGCACTGGTGAAGCTTCTGCCTTGAGAATGATTGAGCAGCAATGACAGTAGGATCTGTAGCAGTCAGAAATAAGTGGAAGGGAAGGGCATTATTTCTTCCTAAAAAGGGCAGACTCCATCTACCTCCTCTTACTTTTTATTTATCATGGAATAAAAAAACCCAAAACTTGGATCTGAATGCTTTTGCTTTATTCTTAGTAATTTTATTACTTTTTTTTTTTTTTTTTTTTTTTTTTTTTTTTTTTTTTTTTAATGCCAGTAGTCAGGTTGTGCAGTTTGTTACAGCTGTGAAAACCTGAGATAACTCCAGATTTTCCTGTGCAACTGCTCTGTCAGAATTGGGCTCTTGATATCTGACATGAACTCTCTACTTCCTGTCTTGCCTATTACATCCAATATCATCCATATTTCATGGTGAATCACACTGTAGTTAAACATGTAAAATACACTTCAGTAATAACCAAAGAGCTAAAGGAAGGGTATATATAGGAGAACAAAAAAAAATCTTCCTCATGGCCTGCTTATGCTCTGAATTATATATCACTTACAGACAAAAAAAAACCCCACATTTTATCATTTGAAAACAAGAAAAAAAGTCTGCAGGTTGATGGAAAAGGACTTTGGGTTGTTGTGAGTCAGATTAAAGGGGAGAGGTCAGTGTGGGAAAAGCCTTCAGTGGATTCCAGCTAGGATCCCTGGGATCTGTGAAGCAGACAATGAGTGATGCTGTGCCTTGAGCCTCCATGGGCAGTGTGCAGGCAGCCTGATGGGAGGGTACCACTACAGTTTAGTTTTGACTTCAGAAATGAAAATCTGGCTTTTTTTGTTTTGTAATTCTCATTAAGATGATGGCTGCATAACATGTGACCTGACTTTCAAGAGAATGTGTGAATTCCTTTCTATCTGTCAAGGTCTCTGTCTCTGTGTAATCTAAGCATGGAGACTATTTAGTAATTCTGCTCCTGACATGCTTTGTGGCTTTGGGAACTTCACTTGGCTTTATCTTCCTCATAAAGAAGCTTATTCATCTGTAAAATGAGGATAATAATATTTCCCTACCTAAAGAGTGTTGGGAGGCTTATTTTGCTAATGTTTGTGAAGTGTTTTGAGATTCTTATTTTGAAAGCTCTATAAAAATGCAAAGTATCACTTAATCCCCTGGGCCTGCTATTATTTAAATATGTTGGTTATTGTTTTGCACTATTTATCTTTTTCCTTTATGTTATTTTTAATACAATACTATTATTGCTTTTTCTTGCAATATAAATGCAACACAGGAATTAATCTTCTTCTACTGAATATTATTTATACATAAAAATACAAGGCTGGCACACAAGATTTACCTGGTAACTGAACAGTGACATAATTGCAATCAATAGCAAAGCAATAGCATCTGATAATGCAATATTAACAAATCTTATCGCTGCATATCTCATGTCCAGATTGGTTGTACAAGTTCTGGTGGCAAGCTTACAGCCTCTAATGTAATGGCAAGTTATTAGGGAATATACAAATGTTCTGCACATATAAATGTGATTTGCTAAAAGCCTCAACCAACGCAGAATAAAAGTTCTTCCTTTTAAACTCTAATTGGAAGTTAACCTTTAGCTCACAAATCCCAGTAAAGGAAATAGCTTTTCTAATCTTATTTGCTCTTTATGGTTTTACAACATTATGTTGTTATTTCTGATTTTTTTTTTTATATAGTTGACATTAAGAATGCTGACATGACACACAAGATGAGTGATAATTTAAACATTAGGGAATTGTCCCAAAAGGCAGACCAATGGCTTGCTTAGTGCAATATCCTTTAGCTAATAATAGCCATCAATAGATCAGTTCAGAGGTTTATAGCACTAGTATTTTCTGTAATTTTTAACATCAAAAAGGATCACTGTGACCATAATATAGCTGTATGAGGAGCCATTGCAAAGGTGCTATAGTAGCAACATCTCTGAAAATGTCTAATCTTTGCTAAATGCTGTGAAAAACTAAGATTCACTTCTATATTCTGTATTTGTAGTCTACCATTTAAATTGAATAGCCCTGTATTAGTGGCAGAGGGGAGAACCTGTTAAATAGTGCTGCCTTTGAATATTTCTCTACAGTTCCTCTCACAATTCAGAGCTGATGATTTACTGTCCTTTATTCTTGCAGCTTGTTCCAACATCTTCTGTTGACACAACAATCTCTTATAGATCCTCATCATTACAATCTGAAAGAGTATGTTATGTGCAGGTACCCTTTGGAGTAAAAGAGTTCAGTTCCAAGAGTATAAGAATATATATATGAGTATGTATGTATGTATTTTACTCCTAAATTGCTCCTTCATGGTTTATCCTCAAAAACCATAAGCATTTAGGTTCACTCTTATGACTGCTCTCTTAAATCCTCTTGCTTTTTAAAATTATCTTGCAATTTTTGCACTATAGTTTGAATGTTCAGGTGTCTCTCCAGGAAATACATTTCCATTCTCTGTTGTTTCTTAGGTTCAGAAATCTTTTGTCCATAGCAGATTTCCTTCTCTTTTCATGTCTTCATTTTAGGATTAGAGGGTTTTGGGTTGTGTTCAATCCAGTTCTCCTGTTCATTATGTTGATGGGTTTCCTTTGTGCTTCAAGATTGGAGTTCTGAAATAATTTAGAAGGACATAAAGACTTAAATCAGAAAACCAGTCAAACTTCTATTTAAACCCCATCAACTTAATGCATGTCAGTGATTTGCCAAATTAGTCCTAAGTGCAAGCAGTAAGTGAGTCCTAAATGGGAGCAGTAACATTTCCGTGACAGCACTTTCTCAGAGATGGAGGAATTGACTTGTGTGGGGTATTGCCTAATGGTCTTTCCTTCTATTCTCCCTGGATCCCCCTATTTTATGTTTATATATGCTGTGTCTTAGGCACTGGTGTGATTAATACACCTTTGAAGCAACTATCCAGGGACAGATCAGATATTAGGTGCTAGGATGCTGATTTGATGGCAAATCTGACATTCAGTAGATTATCAGCAAACATTTAATATAGGAAAAGTATAATATGCATATGCAAAAATTATTTTTAAAATATTTTTAAAATAATACAAATCCCAGCAATAGAGTTATCTCAATTTTCCATTTGCAATTCACTTATATTCAGACTTTTACACCTGATCTCTCTAATAATTTTGTAAATAATTCTTAGCTTGATGATCACAACAAAACTGACAGATGTGGAGTAGTAAGGCTTGATATGGATATTTTCAAGATCAATTCTTAAGACTGTGCATTGTTAAGCAGGACAAGATCCCAACCATTTGTGAAGGGAGCCAGGACAGTTCTCATTTGCTGCCAATCTGTCCTTTGCTTTCTGTTCCTTTTTTGCCTTGTTGATACTTTTCTTTCTTGTTTTTCCTTCATTGATACTTTTCTTTCATGTTTTTCCCTCTTCATTATTCACATTGTAATTCTGTAGAAGCTGTTCCTGTAATTCTCCATAGTGGAGCTTAACTTGCTGGAAGAAAGGCTGGCATTTAGTCAAGAATTTTAAGCCAAATACACATAACATAGACATTATTTACCCTCATGCCGATGAGAAGAATTGTTCTTAGGGTTTTTTCTTTAAGATTACTGAGTGAAATTATGTCAGTTTACAAAAGCTAAGATATGACCATTACTATTGCATGCATTGCTGTTATCTGCCATACATGTGAGGGCAAGGAGGCAGCAGAACTGTCTGATCATGAAGATTCTCAGTGGTGCTATTATGCAATATAGATGGACCCATTAATTATTAAGGTCATCATAGTATAATTGTACACAGAACAGCCAATGTACCTGCAGCCATTTCCAGGATTTATATTTATTCCTCTTGTCTTTTAACAAACTTAAGAACTGAGAACAGCTAATAACAATGAAAGAACAGACCCAGTAAATGACATCATTTGCATGAATAATGGCAGAAAAACCCAGATCTGTTTGATGGGGGTAATATTTGAAATATCAGTAATGTGTTGCTAGGAATGTCATCTATCCATAGGATCTTGTATAAAGTAAGCTTACAGGTCATCTCCTTCTCCAGGACCCTCCCATATTTTCCTTCTAAGGACCCATGGTCATATTCTTATGAATTAACTGATGGATCTCTATAAATCAAACACAGAAAACCGGATTTAAAGGACAGGGAAGATGGTATGTCATTTAAAGTGAAGGATTTCTGAGACTTTAACCTGATAGGTGACCTCCACATTTATTTTGCCACTGATTGATTTTGGTCAAATAATTTAATTTTTCTCCAGCTTCTGCACCCATAACATAGGAGACATACCATCACATCAGAGCTGGTGGATTTCCCTTACTAAATGAACTGATAAAATTCACATGTCATGAGGAACTTCACAATGAGAGACAGAGGAGATTGGAGGGAAAATCACAAGAAGGTGATGACAAGAGTTTGCTGGAGATTTCACTGCTCTAATTTGAACAGCGTAAATATGAATAGGAATCCCAGAGCAACCCTGAAATTTCAGTGACAGCAGCACCTGCCAGCCTGACTCTCTCTCAGTCAGTGCAGTTCTACCACTCCTGGAATGTCAGTCATTGTGTCACAGCCATGACTGCTGGAAAACCACCTGGACATCCTGCAGCACCACTGGGGTACTCCTCTCATAGAGGACTATCCTTGGAATTTATTCATTAATTTCTAAATGTTCTCTGAGGTGCTTGGCCACTATTTTTGCAAGGAAAGTTAAGGAATAGTTCCATCCCTGGGTAGAAGTTCAAAATAATGCATTTTCCACTTTTTTTTTTTTTTTTTTTTTTTTTTTTTTTTTTTAATGTACCCAAAAAAGACCATTCCTTCTAAATTAAGATCAGTAGTGCCCAAGGGTTTTTCTTGATTTGCAAGGTGAAATTGAGCCTGAAGATTTAAACATCAAGTGTTGTTTATGGGGATTTACACTTAGGGAGACAAAATTTGAGATGATGGCTGTGGCTTGACATCAGAATCAACCACAGTACAATATTCAATATATATGGATTTGTTTTTCATCAACTGTGTCAAATAAAATATTGTGAAAAGAAAATCAAAGATCACCATCACATGACAATATGATGGTAGTATGCCTTGAAAAAGGTCAAATGAAGGATACTTTTTAATCACTTTTATTACTCTTCTATTGAAAATTACTATGTAGAAAGAATAATTGTATTGCCGAGCACCAAGGGACTGCTTCTGTACAAAATCTCTTCTGTACAGCTGATCATATTTTTTCACTTCTAATATGCTTCTTCCATGGGGCTACATCTTTTTTCTGAGGTAAACCCAAGCAAAAAGAAACAGAATTAAGGAAGTTAATGGAGTGCTAACACATGCATAACCCTTGTCTCTTACATGGTGCTCACAGGCCAGACCCAGAGACATCATCAAGTGTTTCCACACAGTGAGACAGATTTTGGCAAGCCAGAATTCAGAATCCAGTGGAAACGGTAGATTTGGTACAGATTTCACATTAAGTGACTACTGATTTCAGCTGCAATACTGGGAGTCTGCTTTCCAAGGAGATACCATCAATAGGAGATGGTGCAATTGGAAAAGCAGCTTGCAGCAGAGTAGAATACAAGTTAGACCCCTCGTTCCTCCCCTTCCACCAGCAGACTGGCATGTCTCTATATTGAATGAACATTTTGTGGTGAATTCAGCCACGCTGCTGCTCTGCTTAGGGGAGATTCTTGAAGCCTTATTGAAGGTCAACACTGCAAAGGCATGAAAAGAGCTTTTGACCGCCTCTCACTTGCTGGCCCACTCCTGTAGAAAAATATTCTTTCCATACAGATGCTAATAGGGAGTACAGGAAGGATCTAGGAAAGAACTAGGCAGAAGTCACTGTCTATATAAGTACAAGCACAGAGGGCAAGCAGTTTAGGAACAGGGTGCTGTGCTGCATAGGAGGCATTGATGTATAAAAAAAAATTACTGAAAGATTCACCAGGCTTGAAAAATTAGGTTTTCCTGATATCACAGTAAGGATAAGATAAGACATTAGGAACTTTTATGTTAAAAAATATAAGTCTTGTTTGTTTTAAGAATGCAGCCATCCTCAAAGCTGTTTAGAAATGTCTTTGTTAAGTCTCCTTTTTTGTCACCTTGTGGCCAAGAACCCTTAGTTTCAGAGGAATGCTTGGTAGTTTGGGAAGTGTTCAGCTACAAATCAAGGGATTTCTAATATGTCTGTGAGATTGTGCTCTGTGTTTCAAAGAAGGGAAGAAGAATGTTCCTCAGCAAGGCAGACTGTCAGACTGCATGAGGAGGGTAAGCAGAAGTGTTACATCTGTAAAAGAAAGTCTATAAATGGGGACGTGGCCCATATTCTCCAGTTTTGGAATGAATAGTTCAAAACATGATTTACAGACAGACATTGTGTGGATATGAAGAATATTTGTTGGTAACATACCATATTGTTTTGCATTGACTGACCCCATATTCATTATTAGTTCCAAGAAAGCAATTTTCTTATCTGACCCTTTGGGATATTTGAATAAATTATAGAGAAAAAAAAGTTACAGCTAGCTGTAACAGCAAAGTGAGAATGTACTGAATTACTCAGAAGAGATAAAACTGAGTGAGTTACATTGTAAATTTAATTCTTACAGCAGCACTCCCACTAGCCTAATCATAGTTCAGCATGTTGGGAATTCTTTCTCTTAATCACCCATGCTTTCTCTGACTTTGGCTTTTGGATAACATTTTTGTTATGTGCGTACAATGTATAACAGTTATGACCATAAATCCTACACTGAAGTTATACACAAGCTCCTAAATCACTCACTGCTTGGAAAAGGTTTTCATTTCAGCCATTTATCCAGGGTTGACAGTATATCCCATTCTTGCCTTTGTTGCAAAGGGTGTGACTTACACATGCACTAGGATAGAAAGTAGAAAACCTCACTTTCAGGGAAATCTTTCTGTTACAGGTCATCAGTCTTACATGCAGAAAAGCTGCAGTTAGAGTCTGTCTGCCTTATTTGCTGCATCTACTGCTTCTCATAAAGTGCTTTGCAACAAAAGAACATTTAATCACTCAGTGATGCCTGATGCATTGGGACATCTGAATCACAATATTGTTGACTACAGGATGATTTTATCCATCTTTTATGCATATTTGAGTACCTTTGGACCACCCTTAGCACAGTATTCCTGTGTTGCTTACCCACATGACAGATTCCCCTTCCTGTGGGTGCAGCAGCACCCTGGTAGGTCTGTGTAAGGATGCACTCCTGTAGCTGTGCTTGGGCAGGAGTGTGCAGGGTGGGCTGGATGCCTTAGCTCCAGGTTGGTTCAGAAGCCCCTGCACTTCACAGTCAACATTGTCGTGCATTTTCTGTGTTCCACTCTCTCTTTGTACAATTGGTGCACCACAAGGATTCAAATATCCATATTTTCTCTTTCTCTGGGTCATCCCATCTCTCTGTTATCTTTGTTAATTGAGCTCTGGCTTCACATATATTTTGAAAATGGTGTAGTGAAGGCAAGAGAGACAAAATGAATTGCCTTAGGGCACATAGGAATTCTATGGCGAAGTCATGGAGACATTAAAGCACATTAATTATTGAAGTAACCTGTTATTTAAATGGGGTTGTGCACAGAAGCATGTGGAGTGCAGAGCAGTGGAAACTTGAACCAGTTAATCTATCAGCACAAAGCAGTGCATTATGTTCTCACCAGCTCATTTTCCAGTTTGACTTCAGTTTGTTGGCTCAGTGTGATCCAAGCTGATACTCCTTGGTTCCAGAGGAGTCATGGGCTGGGCCCACAGCCATGTGAAAGCTGTAGCTACAGCCTTGACTGATGAGCAGTCACCTCTTGTGCCTTCTAACCATGCTTAGATACAGCTCCTGTTTGAGTGTGCCACTGACAGAGGAGCTTGGCTCTCTCTGTATCTTTAGAAGATGTTCTTTGTGTCCTCTGTTTCTTGGCTCTGAATTTTGGATTTATATGATGGAAGATGTACATGAGTTTCTGCCTACCTTACCCATTCAGTCTCTGTGGGGCTGCTTTCTATTAGGACTATCTCCTTTTAAGCACACTAATGCAGAAGGGCAGGCACATCACTTTCTGTATTTCTGAATCTGACTTCATGGCCTCTATTTATAATTGCCAACCTGCTGTAATTATGATTATATACTAACGCTATATTTTCCAAGCAACATTAATAGAAGTAAAGGTAATAAGAATATTAGCTGCCTTAATGCTGAAACTATGGGATTATCCTTATGTACTGTTCCTTAGAACAGAAGTTATACACAGTCCCCTGACTGCATATAACTCCTGTGGTCTGGCATTTCTTTGGCAACTGCCCACAATTTAACTCCCAATAGCCTAAGAGTGGTGCCTAGTGGAAAGAACATCTATTTTGTCATAGCAGTACTTGTAAAGTCAGCTGAGGTAGCCACAACTTCAGGGGCTCCTGAAAGCAAATGCTCAGAGCCACACAGCCTCCTCAGAGCCATTGCCACTGCTGCCCAGGGAATCCAGTGTGACAGAGCCACTCTGGAGTGTGTCACAGCTCCAGCCTTTGGGGTGGCTCTTCTCTGCTGCTGGTCCTCACTGAGGGCTCTTGCACAGAACCATGGCCTGGCAGGAGCAGAGATGGGCTCAGCAGCAGAAGCACCAGTACCCAGCCCTTGCAGGTGGAGAATAGCAAATCCCTTGTCTCATCAGGGAAAACTGTGCTTCACAAGCAAATGAGGAGCCTTCGGATCAGCACTGACAGCTGCTTTTGTTCTCACTACCTGCTACGTACAACAGGTGCTTGCTAATCATGCAAATTAATACAAATGCCATGAAACAAAGGTTCTTCTGCTGAACCTCTACCAAACATGCATTTCCATAAAAGAAGTTGGATCCTTAATTTTTTTGTAGTCCCACCATTTGTTATGTCTGCATTTTGTTACAAAAATAGACAAATACAGCATTTTGCTTTCTTAGCTCTCCCTTACTAAATAGCTCATACTCATATTTATCTCCTCAGTCTTGGCACTTGCTTTGTGACTGGCTGTTTCTTGAGGAGAAGGAAAAACTGACTGCCTCTCAGAGCACCATCATTTAATCTTTCTCAGAAAGCTTCTACAGTCCCTTAATTTGAGGACTCTACCTAGAGGTTCTATTAAAAATATCACTGAAAAGGAATCAAAGAGTTGCATCTGACACAGCCACAAAATTAAAAAAAAAAATACAATAAACCCTAAATATTGTTTTCCCAAAAATAACCAAAAGCTGAGCACAAAAGCTACTTTTACCTTGCCTGTGTTGTAATGTGGTGGGATGGATAGTTTTGTAGAGAGTTATATGCTGGGAAAACAGAAAAAGTTATTTATTGTGTAGAAGTAGAGGTGTGGAAAAAAATTGATGGAAATCAGAGTATGCAATGAAATCAGCATACAGGTAAGGATAAAGGTTCTTCAGTTTTACACAGGATTATGAATTCTGAAAGGTGACTTAACTTCTATTCAGAGCCAGTTTTATAATCAACAGAAATATTGAAGCCATTAAATGGAGATGATTGGTTAGGCACCATACAGATCTAGACAGGGGGTTAATTTCCTTCTGAAGCGTGACAGAATTGTGCCATTATTCCTAGTTTACATCACTTTTAAAGAGAGACAGTTTATGATATTCAGGTCACTGGATTTGGTTTGAATGCATCTACAGCTTGTAGATTATTGTGGGGGGACCTGTTAAAAGAGGTATTTAGTTAAATATCATCCTCACTAGCCCCTGTAAAATGCAAATCCTGCACTGTTCCTGCAACCAGCAGTCAGACTATCCTTTCCTACTTCTTGTCAGCTAGCAATAAAACACCAGATGGTGTCCTTCCAGAAATAAATTCATTATAGTTTCATTTTGGGTTTTCTTAAAGAATTTAGAGACAGAACTTCAGCTAATGCAAATCAACACAGTGCTGCTGAAGTCAAAGCTGTGACATTTTATACCATCTGAGTATTATAAGCTAATATTTTTAACTTTTTGGAAGGAATACCATATCCTTTCTCCCCACATTTAACAAGTTTCATTGCACAGTTTGTGCTGGCCACCTTAGCCCTGATTCATGGCTGGTGTTCCTTGTTATACAGCAATTCACAGGCCATGTCATTTTGTGTATTGGATTAGACTAAGTCACTGTTAAGACTCCTGTAACCATTATCATTTAATGTCCTTGTTTATCACCATCTGAGACGCTAGGATACTCATTAGCTTCCTCTGGTGACACACAAGACTATTCACAAAAGAATATTTTAAGTGCCACTGGCATCTGAATAACCTTGTGGTGCTTATGGATCCGTGTGTGTTTAGTTTTCCTTAATTTCAAACATCAAATGAGGACAGAAGTCTTCAATTGTGTCCTTAACCCAGACAATAAATAATTCTAATAGTAAAGCATCTTAAAAGAAGCCTTGAGCATTCCTCAGATAAATCAATTAAGACTCCTTTTAGAATTGTTATTATGCTCTAGCAATTAGTCATTGTTTAGTCAAGCTGTGCATACTTATCTCTTTTTTATATCACTCCTTCCAGCCTCACAATAACTTTTGTTCTTTTTCTCCCAGCTCCCTTCAGCTTATCTATGTCCTCCTGGCAGCACTGTGCCCAGAAGTGAGCGTGAATTTCCGTGCAGATGGAAAGCTGCAAAGTTACAAACACCTACAGAGCCACAAACCACAAAACGGGGAGTCTCTGCCACCCTGTTCCAAAAGTGAATATTAAAATATCTAGACACACATTACTGGCTGTCAGTGCCAGCTGCACAACATGTAGGTAATAAAAGCCCAAGGGGAAAAAGGTGATCATTGAATCTGCCTTTACCATTTATCATGTGTCCTCACAAGAACACTTTCATCTAGTTTCTCATACCATAGATAAAATTGTTCCACCAACTGCTGCTCCCCCATATGTCTTGCCTTCCAGTCTTGGGGAGCATCAATGTGAAAGAGGCTTTTAAGAACTTTTTTTTAGCATTACCAAAATTAACTAACTTGTGTTCTGCAAACAGATGGGGGGTGACCTGGGATTTGGAATTCAGCTGCTTCTCAGGCAAAAAAAAATCTTTAAAAAAATCTCACAAGAAGAGATGTAGGAAGGAAACAGGTGCTTGCAGGAAAACAGTTGCACTTATTTATCAAAGCCGCTAGAAGAAGATCATCAATTTTATTCCTCCCACTTGGTGATAGAACTAAAAAAACAGAGGGTGATATTGGGTGCCACAGTGACATCTGAGATGTCACATTTGTGAGGCTTCACCCAGGGTTTTTAGGGATCAAACCCATCTAGCCCAGCATGTTATCCTGTACTTAGTCAACTTGTCTCTTTGCACCTCTTATCAAAATGAGCCACACGTGGCAGCTTCATTCCTGTCCCAGCCACCCCTGTGAGGCTCCTGCTCACAGCAGTCTCTGTGGATGCCCACCAGCTCTCAGAGCCTCAGGCCATGGTGGAGGGAGTGATGCTGCAGGGGCAGAGCCCTGGGCTGGCACTGTGTGAGCTCCACACCACAGGCTGGCCACCCGGGCAAAATACAGCTTCACACCTTGTCTCTCACCACCGTTAACCTAATGCAACCCTGGGTGCTACTTATTGGGGTTTTTTAAGCTTTGCTTTACAGTTCAAAATTTTATCCCTGTCTGGGTCCTGTGTGATCTAAATGCTGCAGGTCTTTTTCATCTGAACACCCCAAACTGGGCTAAACAATAGTAGTAGTGCCTTTGTATTTAAAATAGCTGAGCTAAGCACAGATTTAGAGCTTTTGGTCACCTGGTGAAGAACAGTCCTTCTCCTCGAGTTAAGTTTGCCACATTCATTCACGCAACGTTCATTTATTCTAAAACTCTGTTTTGCTATTTGGTAGTGCAAAGAGGACTTATTGAACCAAACATCAAGCTGAAGAGATATCAGAAATTAATACACAAGGAGCAGTAAAAACACCATCTGTAGAAATGCCACATCATGATTTTTGTGTGAGAAAATGCAGTGTGCAAAAAAAAAAAAACCCAAACACCCTTTCCTGCAATGGTTGTTCATTCTTCCTGTATATCTATATCTCAACCTCTGCTGAGTAAGGCCTTTATTATTTATTTTTTTTAAGAGGAAATACACTGAGTGTTTTGTATTGTTCTGATTTTAACTTTGTTTTTCTGAGAAGGCCTAATTCCAGGGAGAGTGTTACAGTCTGTATGGGCTCCATTGTACTTTTCATACACAGAGGCACATTGCAGATCAAAAGCAAGGAAAATGCTGGGTTTGTTTTAGGTTTCATTTTACAGTCAGGATGGTGAATACATCTGTTTGTGTCCCTAACCTAGAATATATCATTTTATGGTTTCAGAGGTTATTTATAATTGAATTATAGGATGTTTCAGGACTATTTGGAATGGTATTTGCAGAACGCAATACTAAGCTCAGTAGTTCACTTGCAACAAAAAAATGTGAAGAAAACACCCTATAATTCATTTTTAAGTACCTTCTAGAAATCATGTAATTATACCATATGACAGTGTTGGAAAAGGAAGTATAAATTTTTAAATTATTTGTATTGTGGCTTTTAATTGAGTTTGTATACACACCAACTGGCACACAGTAACAAAGACCAGGCAGGTTACAATGAACACACCACCAATTTTTTTGCTTTAAATTTGATCTTGAGCCAGTGCTGGTTTCATACACCAGAGTGCTTCCCTGATGCACATTATAGACAGATTTGGGAGCAAGAGGAAGAGGAGAGAGGGAAGTGCAGAGGCTCTTGTAAGCTGGTGTGGTTCACAAGGGAATGGCAGAGCCATCAAGGGTCCCCATTGCCTGGGAAAGTGGACCCACACAATTCCCAGCCCCAGGCCAAACCCACAGCACCTCAGCTGCTGCAAGAAGCCATGGCTCCATTCCTGCCCTGCAGAGAGGAGAATGCACACTGGAGGCACCCAGAAACTCCATTCCAGGGCTGGCACCAGGGAGGAGAGGGGTAAATGTGCCCAGACCCCACTAACTGGTCAAGGTTTAAAAGGGTGCTGTAGTTTGGGATTTAAAGGTATTTGTAAATTCATCAACAGATTTAAATTTCAGTCTCTGCTGTTTCCCACACACACTGAGGAATGACTTCAGAGCTAGAAGAAGCAGTCAGCACTTTCTTTCACAAGCCACTGCACAAAATAAATATGTAGCAGAAAATGGGTGTAGATGTCTCTCTTACTTGTCTTAATATGACCAAACACCAAGAGAGAAACTTGTATGTTCCAATTTGGCAACAAAAATGCAATCCTGCTCCTAAACAATATAAATAGCCAGAACCACAACTGATGGCATTTTTTTTTTTTTTTCCTTTTTGACTTCCTTGTATGTTATTGCTTTGCCTTGTCCTTTGTTTATCTGGACAATAAATAATCTGCAGCAGGAACAATATATTGTTGTATATTTGTAAAAGCACAGCAAAAAAGGGTCCTTATCTTGACTAAATCCTCAGAAGTGTCAGATTGAACTTAATAAATAATGATAGCAAATTAATTCAATTTAGAGGAATTATTTTTATTTTCTCCACATAAAATTTGATCCATTCAAACTGAGGTTATTGACAATGTTTGGTTTTAGCATCAGTATTTTGGAGGATGAGTAAGCTCACAGAGAAAGCCAAAAAGGAAATAAAGAATGAAATAAAAGGACAGAAAAGAAGAAAGAATGTCCTGTGAGTCATTTCACAGAGGAGAGAAAATACTGGAAATATGCTGATTTGACTTCAGAAAAAAAACTGATGTTAGTTCAGAACTGCTATTACAATTGTTTAATTTGAAAATTGTGTGCAAATAATCCACCCTGATTTCTAAGAAATTCACTGATTTCTGAGAAATTATTCGCCTTGCACACACCCCTTAGCAAACCCACTGCATGTGGTGGTGGTCACAGCTGGACAAAATAGCCATTTATGGATTACAAAGAAGACACATTTCTATCTGAAACAAGGGCAAATGAGGAGTGTCCAGAGCTTCTTGGAAGGTGCAGGAGGACAAGCTTGGTTGTTGTGTTCTACAGAGGAATTTTTTATTGTCAGATTTTACCACTGCAGCTTTAAACTTTATTATTATTATCATTATTATTATAACTACTACTATTTTATTCTTTGGTGAGAAATCTGATGCATACATCAAACAATATTTCTAGCAGGAGGGATGGCAGGTTGGTTTTCTCAGAGAGTAGAAGGCAGGTGCTTGGTCCTGCATGGGACAGCATTTCTTGGGAAGAGGTCTGTAAAAGGTAAATAAGACATTTTACTGTCAGGAAGCATTTGCAATGAACTGGCAACTTGCAGACAGCAAGGCAAGTATTTCACAGGATCAGCCCACACAGCAGTGGCACACTGCCTGCACCTATTACATTGCCTGATGTGGGCATGCTCCTGTCAGCTCACCTGAAATGTGGACTTTGGGGAAACACTTAGGAAAAAGGTATCCTCTTCCTGCACATTAGCTGACACATAAATCAGCCAAACATAAAAAAAAGTTGAGAAAATATAATTAATAAAAATTAACCAGTGAAAGTCAAACCTGAATACTCATTTCATTTTAACGTCTAAAGTGTGTGAAGGTTATAAAAAATAGGTAGTGCATTTCTTAACAGCCTGGAAAGTCTTGTTTTCATTTTTCTGGGACATGTTTTCTAGTTTTGCCTTTCTCTTCTGAAAAGCAAACAAGAAATAAAAGGAAGTAGAGGGTTTATTCCCCCTCTTCTTCTCAAAAAGAAAGTCTCTGTTGTTTCTGATTTAACTGGCAAATTTTAAAAGAAAAAGTATTTTACTGAGGTCAACAAAATATTCACTTTCTTCAGCACAGAAAAATGTTTTCCCAGGGAAAATAGCATCTTGCATAGAGCTTTAAAGATGCTGTTGTTTCTTATTGCCTGTGCTGTTGATTCATAGGACTATCAAGGACTATTCTTGGTGAAATGTAAGTTATGTGAGCAGATTAACCCTGCAGCAGAGTATGTGTTTATTCAAAAAACTTCTGATTACTTTCTTTGCTGTTTGTTATCTGTGCTTTGCTTAGGGCCCAGATGTGCAGCAGGGATGTTTGGGGTTGCCCTGCCACATGACCTGATCCATGCCCTGCCACGAATCTGAGCACAGGGGAATGATACCAGTGCAGTCACTTTTGTGCTGTTTCACGCCAGAAAAAGGCATATCTGTGCCCAGCAGATGGGGCAGAGCTGCAGAGAGGCTCTGGGTGACAGTGGCTGGTGCACACATCAGGAGGGAGCCAGCTGCTGACACCCCTGCCCAGGGTATGAGACTTGTTGAGTATTCCAGGACACCTCAAAGACACCTGAGAGCAAGCTGCATCGACCCTTGAAAGCCTGAGCTGTGTAGCAAATTATTTCAGGGGCCCCAAGGTGATTAATTACCTTCTGATTCAGAGGCAAGTGCATTTCCAGCTCTCCTGCACACAACTGTACCCACATCCCCTTGAATCCAGGCTCTCTATATCTAAAATTGGAGACTGAGAAAATGAATCAGAAGGAGGGAGTAATTAGTGTTGGGATGTCACACTAAATCACAGGCCCTGGTTAGCCAAGCAGCTTGCTTCTGACAGCACCAGTTGGATGCAATGAATAGTGGACAGTGGTAGAGTTTAATATTTTAGCACCTGCTTTATTTTGCATGCAGGAGACCAGCTAGACATTCACATTTAAATAAATCCGCAGTCGCAGGCAGCATTTTCAGGGGGAGAGCTGCCTGCTGCCTGTTAGCTCACACATGGGCACTTTAAACCTCTGCAGAGCCAAAGGGTAAGGTGCCAGCAGGACTGACAGAGGAAGGAAAAATGGCACAAACCTTTCGTGCTTTGCAAACCTATTGATGCTTCTACATTTGAGTTGGCTTTGTGGCTTTTTTGAGGTGAGGGCACTGTTATAGCAAGCCTACCTTGTAGATTAAAAATGAGGACGTGGAGGAAAAGATGTCATTTAGTATGTGTAAGGACTAGTCTGGTGGTTAGGACTGTCACCTGAATCAGTGACAGGTTTAATGCTTCTTAGCTTCTGGGGCTCATAACAGAAGACTTTATGTTGTGCTCTCTGTGCAGGTGTATGTGCAGTCACCTAGAATTCAATGTGTAAGTATTTGATGTGTATGGGCAAGCAGCCGCTTCAAAAAACAATATTGAATAAAACAAGCACAACACAAGTTATTCATCAACAAGAAAAAGCAACACAGTGAGGATATTTTGTTGCTACTCATCTGGAAAAACAAAACAGCCTTTTACTTGTAAAAGATCTTGTGAATTTTTCCTGTGTGTCCCTTATTGACCTCAGACCTTAATTCCTGTCCCTGCAAATCTGGGTCCAGCCCCACTGATGGATGGCTGCTGTGCAGGGCCAGTGCATCCCTGTTCAGGTGTTCCCTGTGTCCTGTACTGCTGGGCTTGGGTCAGCATGCACAGTGTTTGTGTGCCATGTAGGAGCAAAACAACACAAAGATTTTACCAGGGGGTAAAAGCCCCACTCAAGTACAAGGTGTGGAAGGATCACCTGAGGCTCAAGAAGTTGCTCTGCACCATAAATGCCACTTTTATAACTGCAATGGGTTTCTGCTCCTACTGCTGGGGAACTATTTGGTTTTCTCAAATTAAAAAAAAAAAAAAAAAAAAAAAAAAAAAAAAATTCCAACTGGATTTTAACTACTCTTCAGATATCTAGCAAGCAATCAACAGGAAACTAAGTTTTATTATTATTCCACTGTTTCCTTCAATAGACCAGCAAAATATGATGTTGTGTGACCATTGATTTGATCTAGGAGTGTGCAACTAACTTATTGCATTGGCAATGCAATTGAACTTTAAATTATTAAATATTTCTCGTTGTTATCAATATGACTAAAAATCTAGTAAATGTTGAATGTTAGCATTTTAATATTGGATGTTAGTATAAGTATAGTATAATCAATATTATTGGCTATAATGTACAGATTGATCCAACTGATTACAATAGTTTTGGCTTCTGTAAAAAATAAAAAGAAGAAAAAGAGAGAAAATAGATGAAAATGTCAAGACTTCAATTAAAAGCCATAATAGAAATATAATTAGAAAATCTGTTTTATCTTACAAGGGCAGATTTTGATCTCAGATGAGATGTTGCCATTGAATTCAAGGTACTGGACCAGCAGGAGGGTGCTGGAGGACATTTCTGACCAGGCTGTAAGCAAGCTCCATCCAAAATGGGCTGAACTCAGCTCCCAGGGGCTCTGATGGGGGAGACATCCATAGCTCCCATGTGGACAGGGCACACTGCACTGACACAGAGTGACCCTCCCTGCCCTGGCAGGAGCCCTGCCCTGAGCCCTGCCAGGAAAATCCATCTCCCTCCACTGCTTCTGGGGGAGTCTGCAAGCAGGAGCAGGGCTCAGCATCGAGCTGCCCCCACCCTCCCTCCACACTTGTTTCCAGGGCTTTTCTCCTCCTGATGCTGGGCACAGTGAGGCCCTTGAGTTTCACCAGTGCAGAAGTGAGCAGCGACTGCAAGGAATGTGATGATGTTAGAAATGTAGGTTATATAGAGTGAGGTTGTTCAGTTAGGCCTAAATATAGTCCTTTTAAAATATTTTTGGTTTCTTTCCATTATCCCTGGCATTCTGAAGTAGAAGAATATCATTGATGCATTGTGATACTTAAATAATAATGAAATTGTGAATTCATCTTCTTTTGTCTTCATCATCCAGTGCAGAATGTCCTCACAATGTACTTAGAAGTTAATTTAGGTCCCAGGTGTACTTGGCTACTTGGCTGCTGATGCAGGTGGGTTTTATTTATGTGAGTGTGGTGATGAAGGGCCCTAACCATCAGCCAGAATTACTGTGATCTACTGAAGAATTTCAATTTTACCTATTTTTTTTTTTTTTTTTAAATGAAAGAGCAAATATACTGCCAATAAATATAAATCCCATTTTAGACACTCCAAAAATAGCCTGAAGACCTCCTAAGCCTGGAGTCCAAACAACCTACACAAGAATGTACCTAAAATCCTCTAAAAAAATCATAAAAAGAGGCAAAGGGAAGAATGGAGGAAAAAAAAAAAAAAAAAAGGCACAGAAAAAGACTGGGGTTTCCCAGGAAACAGAATTTCTGTTTCATGAGAAATTTTGACATAATGAATATGCATCCTGAAATTGTAATGGAAAGTGTTAACAGTACATACTCAGAGGTATTAAAATAGATGCTGATAATCAAGAATTAAAATAATTCTTTAGTGCTACATGATTATTAATCAAGTTATTTATCTTAATAGTAATAATAATATATGAGCTATAACATATGACAAAATCAACTGTCAAGAGCATTTTTCAGTATTCCTATTTTTAAATAATATTGTTTCCAATAGTAGTGCTAAAAAAGTATTTTTAATGCTCAAATTTTATAAGAATAATCTGTCAAAAATCCACTGTCTTCTACAATGCCTTATTTCTAAATCACTGACAATTTTTGTTAGAAACCTAAAATTTCACAGCGTATCATATTTTTGCATTTACACTCCTCTTTTTGCAGGTAAAGGACAGATGTGTACACTTCTGAAGCAATTAAACCTCTTTTCTCTGGAGTTTGGATTGTGCAGGCTGATTCTTGCAGGGCTGCCAGGGCTCTGTGAGGGGAGGATGAGTGCAGGGATATTTTGCAGCATCAATCACCCTGAACCAGCAGAAGCTGCAGCACCATAGCTCGGTGCCACAGAAGCACTGCCTGGCACTGGGCTGGCTGTTACAGTGACACCTCCAGCTTGTGCTTAGAAGGCAGAGAAGTGCCTGTTACTACATGTCTAGGAACCAAGAGAGCTGCTTCTGCCCTGGATGCCAGCTGAAGACCTGTGTGTTCATTCAGCTCATTCACAGCAGATTTGTAAGCAGTCCTTCTTACCCAGTTCTTTTGTCCATCACCTCATTTTCCTTTTCCTTAATTTGCTCACTCTATCTAGTCTTGCTCACCCTGGCCCAGACACTTCAGCCAAAGTGGTTATTTTTAATCTGTGCTTAACCAAGCCTTGGTGAGGCTCTGAGCCAAGCAGGGGTGGCTGGTTGACCTTCCACTGTAGGTGTGGTGCTGGCACAGCACATTCACCCCCTGGGCACTGAGCTCCAGCGTCCGTCCCTGTCTTCTGTCACCTTAGGGGCAGTTGTGTTAATATGCAGCCCATTCCTACTCTACTGATGAGACAGACTGCAAGGATCAATATGTCTCTGTGTTTGTCAGCCCTGTATACCCCAGAGTTGAGTTCCCAGCTCTGCTGCCAGCGCTCGTGCCCCGCTGTGCAATCCTGGGGAATTGTCGATTCCTTCTGCAGCGCGTTCCTGCTCCGGGCTTGGCGGGGTTGCTCTGCAGAACAAGTAAGAAAGATCCAAGTGTCGCATTTGTTTGGCTCCCACTGCTTGAGTAATAGTAGGTGCAGCCAAAACAGCAGAGGACAGCTTGCTTAGGGGGTCACTGCAGCTCAACAGCTCGCCATTGATGTTGTCAGGCAGACTTGGGAAAGATGCCCAAATGCTATCAACTAGAGGACATTGCATTTTAATGAAAGACAAAAAAAAAATCAAGATTAAAAAAAGAAGAAAGGTAAATTCCCTAGTCAAACATAATAAACAAAAGAAGAGATCTAATGGCACTTTTTTTCCCCTTGCTGCTCACTTTTTCGTGCCTTTGTCTTGGTGCAGTAGCTTCAGGGAAAACAGGACTGGGATTACTGGGAACAAATAACACCATCTACCACAAAAACTCTTAATTATAGAACAAATCTTTAGGAGACTTGTACATGATATCCATATAAAGAGTTTTATTAGGCAGGCAAATACCTTGAGTGGTTTAGATGTGAAGCCTGCCCAGGCTGAACATATATATGTTTTGGCTGGTTTTTTTTTTTTTTTTTTTTTTAATAGAATAAACATGAATTAACCTCTGCATTACCTTGTGATTTCTTCCTTTTAGTCTAAAGATAACATTATGCAGAGATTTTGGGGAAATATGGCACATATTTCATGCAGCCACAGGGGTACTAATACACTCTGGCACATCACACTGAATCAGGGCTCCAGATCAGGTGTCTCAGGTGTTTTGTTAACCAGTGAGGTTGCAAGATCACATGCATTATGCAATCTCATTATTTTGAATGTGTGAACACCAGTCTGGGTCATGCCACACAGAAATGGCAGGCATTGATGACAGCAATACCTGTTTCAGATCTCCACACATGTTTGTAGCAAAGCCCCAGGGCTCAGGGAAACACACCCTAGGGTGCTGCACTTGAGTAGTTTGCCTTGGAACCTACCTTCCTGTCTTCTAAACTGCCCCCAGAAGAATTAGGCTGGGTTTTGATAGTTCCCTGCCCTGGGACAATGACAGCTTATTTAATACAAGCTTCTCACAAACATTTCATTTATTTCAATGGAAAAATCACAGATGTTATTTCTCTCAAAAGTAATGAGGATTGAAAAAATCTGATTGTTTTCAAAATTCATGACGACCAAAGTACTTAACACCTATTAAAGGTCATTTGTTGTCTTAATATCTGGTTTCTTCTCCAATTCAACAATCTAGTGCATGGATCTGTAAACAGATTGTTTTTTTCCTCCTACCTTGCACCCCCTGTAAAATGAGATTATGCATCAGACAGCAATACAGAGCTACCCAGATTTTCACTGCTGTGATTCACTGTCTCCACCATAAATGAAGTTTTCCCATTGTTTGCAGAAATTCTTGATATAATGGCTTCAGTTTCCTTGTTAATTATTATTTTATTAATGATCTTGCAGACAGTTTTTCAAAGAGACTATAAATCTCTCAGTAAAAGTAATGGGCAGCTACTCACAGGAATAATCCCATTACAATCAGCTGTACTACTGTTTGTCATTTGAAGTGAAGTGCTGGAGCTCTGACCCTTACTGATTTACCACTCTTCATAATTAGTTGCAGTGATTAAAATGCATTTTAGATTACACTGCAGTTTCTCGCACTTAAAAGTTTTTTCTTTTTTATTACTGAGGACACACTCGAGTTCTGAAGGTGAAAAATCGTCCTCCAGTATAAAACAATAGCAGCAAAGAGTAATTCCATAGATAAGGCTTACAAAAGAAATCTGAAGCAGAGATGCTTGGGCAAGAAGTGTTGCTGGGGGCAGAGGGGCTGTTTTAGCTGACAGAGACAGCTCATGAAGGAATTGAGCAGAGTGGCTTAGTGAAACTGAAAACACCACACAAAACACTGACAGCAGCCCATGGAAATAATGAATCAATCTGTTGCATCTGTATCTAATTAAGAATCATTATAATACAGTCTTTCTTTCTAGTGGTCAGGATTGGTGGATACCCCACAGGAAAGAGCTAATAAATAGAGTTTAAAAAAAGAGCTAATAAATACAGTTAAATTCAAGTGCCAGGACATTATGCAGCTTTATCTGGACTGTGATTCTCAAGCATTTTTCTTCAACAGACCCAGATCCAAGTAATCTCTCTTTCCTGTGAGAGACACAGCTAGGATTCCTTTGTAAAGGTTTTCAAGGCAATACAGAAAAAAATAATTAAAAAAAATAAAACAAATAAACACAAAAACAAAGACAAAAAAAGCAAAAAGCTTGGATGCTGCAAAAAATTTCTGACAAGTGCCAACATTCTACTGTCTCTATGCTGCAATTAGAAATATAGTTTCTGTAATTTTTCCTTTCCCCCCCCTCCAGCTTCTTTTCTGCCTTTCCTCCTTCTTCTTCCTAAAAAAAAAAAAAAAAACAAAACCCAAAAACCATTAAGCTGCTGAGAGCTTCATTTACTTTAAGCCTATTTGGAGATCTATTATTTTACCCAAGAGTCTGAATAACCCCTCAGGAGGCTCTATTACTAACTGGCTTCCTACAGTCAGATGACATCTACCTTGAGAATGGAAGGCATTCCTGTATTTTTTTCCTCCTGTCTGCAGAACATATTTTATTTAATCTTTTTGATTTGATTTCTGTTTTGTTTTTAGTTCAGAGGGGATGGAGAAAAACTTCCTAGTTGAGGAAAAGGTGTTATCTCTTTTTTTCTCTTGTCTGTTAGGATACCTTTGCAGCTGTGATGGTTTAAATCCCAGAGGAAGCAATCCAGCATCATTTCTGTGATAAAGAGAGGAAGGCTTCCGAGTGGAATCTCAAAGCTGTTCCTCACATCTTAGTGGGGCCCGAGGTAAAATGTTTCAGTGCCCCTGTGAGGCCAGTTCTCTCCCCTGATGGAGGCTGGTGCAAGGAGGGGGTGCTGGGAATTGTGCCAGGAAAACACCAAACTGAGCATCATTTGTTGTAGGCGTTCATGGGATGCCTCTGCTGTGCCACCACCATGTGCAGCAAAGAGCATTGTTCCTCTAATGCTCCTCTCTCTTGGAACTGCAAGTGAATGTACAGCCCAATTAGTGCAGCAGCTTAAAACAATAAACCCTCCACAATCTCTGGTGGGGGAAGCATGCTTTTATCTATTTGGTAAATAATTTATTAATCACACTGATGTATCCTCCTTGACAGCAACAGAGCCAGATAAGTGATGGTTCAAAATCAATTTGTCATGGTCCAATGTGCACTCAGTGACCTACTTGGTCTGTTATATAGGTCAAACTTGTACATGAAGCTTGGATAGCTGAGGCACTTCTTAAAAAAACAACAACAGCAACAACAAAACTCATGGCACAATTCGGACTGTGGGACCCTATGCTGGCTCAGGCTCAGCCACAGGGAGAGAAAACTCAGCTTACAGAGAGGGTCGAGGGCAAGGGGCTCATTAGGTGAAGTTTTGGGGTCTCAGTCTCTCACAAATGTCCTTTCATGGGGGCAGCAACAGTATCCAGGGGGTAGATCCATATTTTGTGCCCTGATTCTGTGACCTTGTTGTGTTGTTGTCATACTGCCCTCTGTCATTGATAACACCCCTAACATGCTCCTTGTATTTCTGTTTGCCCTGCTCCAGTCTCCACTTGCCCTGCTCTCCCCTATTCACAACAGCTTTTTTCTTCAGATGGGTGGAATTTTTCTCCCTTCTCCTCTTTGTAACCCCTGCTGTGGTGTCCTTATGAGCATCACAGGCTGAAGCCTTGTGTTTCTGAGTGGCTTAACAAGATTAAGGAACTACAGGCTTGTAAACTGCAGAGATACAGAAATTAAAACCTGTGACAGAACTTCTGAGCAGCTGGTTTTTGGTGGTTCCTTTGTGGCTTGGCAGAAAACTTGGTTGCAATTTTTGGATGGAATTTGTACTACTATCTTTGTATTTCATTGAGGCACCATTCAGAGCTTTTCACCAATGAGTCCTGGAGAGTGAAGAGGTGTGTGAGGTGACATGTTGAATGGGCAGTACTAATGTTCCCAAAAATGTCAGGAAGTCTTGGAGTGGTCTACATGCCATGTGTCATCCATTCACCCCTAGAAAGGCATTTTCCCCAAAATTCTATTAGTAACCACTATTTTAGAAAGATGACCTAGGCCTTATTCTTCTGAGGATTTTCACCAAAACAGCTCTCTGTGGCTGGTGGGAGCTGGGTAACCAACTGGGCTTGTGAGCTTTTCATGTCTCTTCCCACTGCACATAGTGGGTGGTGGGATTGGTTTGGGTTTTTGACCTTTTTACATAATGACTTAATTTTTAATGGATTTTTAAGGAGTCCTTCATGGTGTAGTGGTGCAAAGGGGAGATTTTCCTAATGCTGGAAACTGAACATATATTCAATTGAATATGAAGGTGCTGAATGTGCTGATTAATCTCCATAGGCCACTGCTGTCCTATGTTTTACTGGATTCCCTCTGATTTTCTTAAAGCATGAGAGAGAAAGAGATTTTGTTTTCAGTGACAGGTGCATATCTTTTCAAAGAGTTTTCTCCTCAGTCCTGCTTGGCACTACCCCACTGTAGAGCCCAGCATTAGGTTTCAGAGCTCCTGCATGTTCTGATGTTAAACAAGAGAGTGGGATGGGTGCAAGCTGCACATGGGAGGGATGGATGCAAGTGCAAGGATATATCCTGAAGTAACAGCACAGCAGAAATAAGGCCTAAAACTATGGATTTGTTTGTTTATTTTCATCTGTGACTAAAGGGAACTAATGCTTTCTAAGACAAATGTAGTGAATATAGTCTAGTCTTCAATTCTTCTTTGTTTTAGTGTTATCACCCCATTCCTGGCACTGGTTTTACATTTGTCAAAAAATCTGTTTCCTCCTTGACTGGCAAGGTGAAAAGCAGCCAGGCTACCAGTGGAAGTACCACCACCACAGACAGGAACTAAAGGGACTGGGAACAGACCCATTAATGTGGATTTTCAATTTTTGAAAAAGAGTGTGTACCTTTAAGGGTGTGTCTGTAGTCCTAAGACAGGACAGATTTCTTCACATTTTTCTTTCCATCTCATCAGAGGCTCAGTAAATTCTAGAAACTGAGAAGGACCTCTGGGGTTGTGGCATGAACTCCTTGTTTGGCCTTGGGAAATCAATAAAACTCCACTCACACCACCAAGAGTCTCTGCTAACACTGTCTCCTCCTGTGCATTCCCTGAAGGACACCCACAGCCCTGGATTCTGTACAAATCACACAATACACCCTGGAGACAGGATACAAATCTTTTCTAAAACCAGCATCTAAGTAAACAGACAAACCCCAGCAGGCTTTTTTTCAGCACTTTAGAATTGTTTGTGTTTTGTCAGCCTTTAGTAATTTAATTGAAGAGTGATGCAAGACACAGGCACAGCAGGACCAAAAAGTATATATTTGGTGGAATATTTTAATAAGATGAATCTTAATGTTTTCCATGAGGTGTCAGCAGTTCCTTAAACCAGTGCAGAGTTTGCAACAAATGGCTTCTTTTGCTGAGAATTCAAAATATATTCTTTAAAGTCCATGAACTGCCAGTGAGCTTCAATAGAACAAGTGTTCTCAAGGTGTATTTATGCTGCCTGTATAGCACTCCAAAGGATTTCTGCCAGCATGCCCCATTACAATGAGTAATGTCTCCTTTAAAAGTGAATGAAGAAGACTTAGATCTTGGTTAATTAAATAATCTTCTCCTTTTTTAAATTATTTACAATAGGAGACTGACACCAACCACCTAGTTTCCTACCCTGAACCTCAAAACATTGTTGTGTTTAACTTGAAAAAAGCTGAAGGGTCAAAACATTTGTGTTATCTGTCTTTCAGGAAATGAAAGGGCAGAGATTGTGTAATTAATCTCAGATTAATACTTCCAGAAGATTCATTAAAAAGCCCCCGAACAACTAAAACCAAACCAAACCAAAAAAATAAAAGCTGTTTCCTATGTGGTGGGATGTACTGGCAGCCAGTTCTTGGCACAGCATTGATCATGGTGAAGCAGTACCAGGTGAGCTCTCATCTCCTCATTTTTATTTATTGCCCATGGAGGCTGGCAGTTCTCCATGTGGAACTCTGTTTATGGCAGATTTATCTGTGGTGTGTGAGCAGCACTCTGGCATCATGAATGTCCATCTATCAGAAATGCTGAGGCATCGCCTGTGACGGAAGAAGGATGTTTCTGCTGAATGCAGAGCAAAGGAGGAGAATGTTAACACTTTGAAAAGAGCAAGCAGCAGGTATTTTAGTCTCAAAATCAATTTACATCAGGCAAGGAAGTGTGACAGGAGGAACAAAGTGCAGAGCAGGGCCAGCTTCTAAGAGTCCACCTAAGTACAAGTCTCCTTGGTGTCTGAACTCCAAAGACAAGAATGAATGTCTCTGTGTCAGTCTGGAGGAATTAGCAATTCTCTCTATCCAGCACTTGGCTTTTGTTTATTTTTTTTTTTTTATAACTTGCTTTTTGCCATAACATCTTCTCTCTCCTGACTTTGAATTGGAAAGTCTTAAGGTATACAATAGTGACTACATTGCATTTTCATTTATTGTTTACTTCTAGAAGTCTAAGACTTCAAGTTCCATGTCTGGAATCCATCTTGGTCTCATTGCAGAAAAAAACAGAAGGCAAATTCTTTCCTAAATAAGTAAATAAATGCACAAGTGAGGTTAAGTACTTTTAATGCAACTGGAGGTGCCTTTTACTGTTTCTTTTTTTTCTTTTTTTTTTTTTTTCCTTAAAGAAGAATTTTATAGCTTTTATAGTCAATTTACACCTTCAATTGTATCAATAATGTCAAATATTAATTCCTGGTTCATGCTAGACTTTGTCCTAGGGCATCTCTGTCTTAAATGATCCAGCTCTGCAGATGTGGAAAAATACAGGGCAAGAAGCAACTTTTGAATACCTGCAAGATCAGTAACAGAAAACTGCAAGGGATCAGAGAGAATCTGAATGGAAATGATTACTCTCCAAAGCATTTACTGAAGGCTTCCTTTTGCAAATGGCAGCCAAAATGCATCTTTATATTGATGCACAGAGGTCAAGATCACTGTTCACCTCTCCTGACTTCAACTGGAGCTGAAGGTGTTCAACATTGCAGAAAATGAAATTAGTGTGTCACGAGCTGGACGTCCAGTTACTGACTCTTGTTGAAAGTGTGACTTTATCTTCTGTTCTTCCACTTACCCTGCTTGAAAGAGGGATGAATCTTATTCACCTATCATGCAAATGTTCTGAGGCCTAATTAGCTAATATGTGTAAATTGCCTTTGAGATGAACAATGTTAAGTATTATTGCTGTTATATTAATATATGGCCAGCAGCCAACCTTTCCATGTTGCTGCAGGGTAATGACAAAGCTGATCAAGTTCAAGATTTTATTGCTACTGATCTGAAACAACAAATAGTTTTTGTGCATTTATCCAGGAACAAGTACAAGCAAACAATATCAATTTAGTCTGAATATTAGTGAAGAGAGACAGCTGATATTTATTTCAAGGGAAGTTTTGCTATCCCAAAATATCACCTCAGCTTAAACATTCTGTGTGATTTTGTGTTTTTTTCCTAAGAAAGGGGGTAATTTCACAGTAAGATATCAGATACTCCTTAGTTGAATTTGCTGATGTTTTCTTCTGTGTGGGAATCCATGTGCAATTTACCCCACAGAGCAGAATGTTTCTTCCATGCACTGTTTTATAAGGTGAAAATTCATTCTTTAAATTGTTAAAGAGGACTGAAGGAAAAGTTAGAAATTCTCAAGGAATCAGTCAATGAATAGAGAACAGAAAAGAAGATAGTGTAAACTAAGAGACTCTGTTTTTGCCCTACCCTCCCATTTCTAAATTCTGATTCTCAGAAAATATAGAAAAGTGTTTACTGGACTCAACAGACATGACATGCTCCAGGACAATCACACAGATCTGAACTAAGGATCTATTTACAGAACACTTTTTCAGTAGTCTTATATCTTGATCAGTAAACAGACTACAGTCCAAATCCAGATATGTTTGATGCTCCATTATAAACCAGCAGGGAAAAATATGATGTGATTTCTTCCCATTTATCCAGCTTATCTTGTAAGTGCTAGCTACAGAATCTATTATGTGATTTGTTCCACCACACAGGAACATGGCCACTTACTAAAAATGTATGGTTTCTGGTGGTTTTCATGCATCTATGGATCTTACACCTTGACTTAGTTTGAAATTTTCTCTTCATGAACAAGATTGTTTCATTTGCTCTACAAAACAAACTCAGGCAGAAAAATGAGGATAAAGAGGACAAAAAATTTTTATTCTTTATTTTATTTTATTTTTTTTTTTTTTTTTTTTTTTTAACTTATCCTGGATTATATTGGGGAAAAAGCCCTTGGGAAATTCAGAATGGGATGGGTTATAATTTGGGAACATACCAAGCAACATTTCTGGCCTTCTGCCATATACACTTGGCCCCAAACAGTTGATTTCTGAAGAATTATGCCATAACCTGCATGTGGAAATAAGAAAAGATCTTTAGAACTCTGTAAATAATCAATAAAAATAAAGGACTCTTTTTTTTTTCCCATTAAATTATGCACTTTCAGATTCTAGGCTACAGATTGTAGATTACTTTATCTTCCATAACAAAGCACAAAGTTCAAGTCATTAGAAAATCTTATAGCAGGACTTTAACCCAAGTAGTTGGTCTTTCATTTTCTTTTTCTTTTTTTCTTACCTGTCTTCCTTTCCCATATTTTCTGGTATTTTTTTTTAGCTACAAAATGAGAATTATAAGGATTGCTTAGAGCTTCTGATGCTCACTGTCTAAAATTAAACTATCCTTGGCCAATCTTTCAGACATTATGTTTTTTGTTTGCCTGACAGGAAACTGCCAAATTAATCTTGGTTTCTTTAGCCCCTGGGTCACTTCACAAGGCAATTTAAAATGAAAATAATACATTGATCATCTAATAGAAATTGCTCTGATATTATGAAAAATGATGGCATCAATAGCATATTTCTACCAAAATACAATACTGAAATGATTTTAACCTTCAACATCCTGTGGAGTCATAAAACTGTTTAGGTTGACTGGACAACCACTCCTGTAAACACTTCAGTTTTCATCAAGTCTTGCAATGCATGAGTGGACTTCATTCTCTGGACAGAAGTTTTAACCACATTATAACTGCAGCAGGCTGTGGGCCACCCCTGGACTTGACCTTACTATGTGTACAGTGATGTGAGCCTCCCACCTGCTTTTCCACAGGAACTAAAGAGGAAAAAAATGCATATGTATATGTATATGTATATGTATATGTATATGTATATGTATATATATGTATATGTATATGTATATGTATATGTATATGTGTGTGTATGTGTATTCACACAGACATGCATGAACAACATTCAGTGTCATTCATGGATACTTAAATTTAGTGAGAGCCAGAAAAAAACCTAACCAGTATATTTGATCACAATTTTGCCACACATTCTTTTGATCAGTTATTTTTGAAGTCAGTAGTATCATATTTGTATGCAAAATATTGCTTTATTTATGTGATGACTGTCATTAAAATATTTGTCCAGTGTTGTGGTTCATATTCCACTCAATCTTCAGTACTATTCAAATCTTTGAACTCTATAAATAACATCCTTTGATGACAGATGTGTTGTCCTGGAGTTTAAACAAATATCCAGATTATAATTCTGTCTCAGCGCTCAGGCCTGTGAGAATAGCTTACAATACAGTTGGAAAATTCAGTATTTCTTCTACATTTTGGCAAAAAATAGGCTGCTGCCCACCAAAGTTTGGTGCCTGATGTGGGCAAAGTCTCACAAAGCACTTAAATACCCAACTCCCAGATGCAATAGCAATATAACAGAATATCCTAAATACAGTCCTAACTCCATGGGGACAGAAGTGGTTCTTCAGGTCTGAAGGAGGCAGTCCAGCTTTCTTGCTTTAAATTCTTTCTCACACCATTGACCAAAATAGCAGCAATCTTTCTCTACTCTGAAGAGAAACTACAAGATATGCTACTTATTAATATTTTTCTTTCTGGTATTTGATTTTCCATGGTGTCTGAGGGGTTTTGCAGACTCACCTGAGACCTGGGGAGACACAGAGTAGGCATAGGGGGGAGTTAAATCTACACAGCCTTCAAAAGGTCCCCACAGCTGAGCTATGGGGTGTCCTTAGGGAGAATGTCTCATCCATCTGATCAAAGCTGGGCCTTTCCTCTGGGAGATGTAGAAGAACATGTCCAGAATGAATACAGGCAAAGACAATCCTGATTCTCACCTGTGCTTTTGGTTGCAAAGGTTTGTGCAGCTTTGGCCCCTATCTCCAGGACGGCTTTTGTTTCTTCCAGGACACAATATAATGTAAAATTCTTTAAATTCAAAAAAAAACCCCATAGTTCCAGTTGAGTGTCTCAACACTTAATTTAAAATCATATTTCCTTTTCCCATCTCAGCTGACTTTTGCTCCTCTGTTAACATAGGAGAATATCTTCAGGTATAAAGATAAAGAGCAGTCTTAATCAGGATAACTCATTGATTGTGGTCAGGACATTTTCCAAAGGATGTGGGTTCAACCTCATTAAAGCTAGATAATGAAATGTATCATTTCCTGGGTGAGTGTTCTGACTGTGGGATTATTAAACAGAAGGTGAATATTACCATTATTTCTTTGATGATATTAAATAAAGTTAACATAGTTGTGATGACAACATTCATTTTGCATTTCTTGTTTTTTTTTTTTTTTTTTTGAAATCAAGCGTGTCTCAACTTAGTCCTGCTCATAGGTGGGCTCTTGTTGAGGGAAAAACATAGATTTCCCTAGAATATATAGAGTTGTAAAAACAAAAAGTTCTCAGAGAATGCTTCTGGCATCTAATGAAATTAGATATCTTAAAGAGTTACTCACTTTCAGCCTGGCAAACTAAATAACTCTCTGGAATTCTAGATTCACTAGAGAGACAAATATTTTCTTAAAATTTTATTTAAAATGAATTTATTATTTTTTTGCACACTAGAGTAGTGCAAGGTACCATAGATAGTTGATGAACATGGCATTGTCTTTTTAAAGCATCAAATACTCCCAATATGTTCACAACTTCACCACCTGATTCAAAGAGGAAAGAAAATCTCAATTAGGCTATCTAGGAATGTAAGAGAAAAAAGATGGAATTGGAAAAATGTGTACCCTTATAAAAGGGCAAAAATTAACCAAATTATAAAAGTCCCACAAACATAACAATATATAGTATTATAAATTAATAAAGCTAAAGATATTAAATTTTACCTTTGGCTGAGCTAGGCTTTAACATAAAGCAATAGATCTAAAGAGAAATGCAGACAATTATTCATAAACTATAGGAAACCACTGTCTCAGCAGGTTCCCTTTATTCTAATTAATCACTTTCTAAAAAGTCTACATAATTCCTGAGTTGTGTCACTGAGATTGTCCTTACAATAAGTGAAATATTCTTAATAGATCAGGGAGATCTTTTTCTAAACCATAATGATGAAATCATTTGCTTGAATAGGTTTAGCCACATGGTGCCTGTTTCCATTATAATCCAAATAAACTCACCATTCAAATTAAGAACATACCTGTGGTGATCCCAAGACAAATCAGAATGAAACCAGCCTCTGGGAATTTACAGAACGGAAATAATATCAATATATCTTTTATAATGCCATCCATTTGCTTCATTGTCATTTATGATTTTTTAAAAAATATTTTATTGATATTTTAAAGATCAGAAAGTTTTGTTGTTTAAAGGTTAACAAATTTATAGTTACCTCCAAATTTTCTTTGTTACATTATGAAAGAGAAATATGCTATCTGAAATTTGAAGACTATTATGATGCATCACTGTCCTTATTTTACAGAAGACTTACCAAAGACATCATGGATTATCATCCTGCAGTAACATTATTCATGGATGTGCAAGAAAATTGACCATCCTGTATCTGCATATGTTTGCTCAGATTTCAAGCTGACCAGGATAAAGAATAGCTAGGAGCATGATAAGTTACCATTTTCTCAAGGTTATACAGAGCAAGTAGCTTTCCTATTGTTTGGAAATTAATGAAATGGCTCAATGGAGATAACACTTTCAAAAATTGATTTTTTTGGATATATAATTAATACTAATCATGGAAAACCTGAGCTGAAAGGG
Source organism: Muscicapa striata striata (assembly GCA_030060385.1). Lineage (NCBI taxonomy): Eukaryota > Metazoa > Chordata > Aves > Passeriformes > Muscicapidae > Muscicapa > Muscicapa striata. Next base: position 907,620 of record JAREIS010000066.1, on the reverse strand, counting down.
AATGGTTATTTACAAAATAGACAGTTAATAATAAAAGGAAAAAAAAAAAAAAGAATTGGTAAGGAAAATATGAAATATTGAGTTTTCTTGCACATCATTGCCTTTTTCAAGGCTTAAATATTTTGAGTAAATTAGCCAACAAACTCAACTGCTCTGAAAATTTCCTGGGATGTACCTTGTGGCACACACCAAGGGGATACTTCTGCACATCCATTTGAGGAATGTCTTTCCCCTTTGGCATTTCTTTGGGCCCCAGCTGGAGAGGAGAGAGGTCTGCATAGTCTTTGAACAGTGTCTCTTGAAAAGTTGTAATTTTCTGGTTGTTCTGTTTTCATGACACAGTTCAAACAAAAACAAAACAAAACAAAACAAAACACAAAAACCCCAAACTGGTTATTCCCATATGCAGACTGTTGATATTTTTTGTTGTAAAATGACAGAACAGGAGAGGGAAGCATTTCTGGAAGTCATCTGGTCCAACTCCCTGCACAAAGTAAACAGTAGAAAGTACCTTGAGTTTCACTTTATGGTTTGAGTTTCAGGAAAGCAGTTTTATTGTTTCTTTAAAATGTCAAAAATCCCAAACATTCTTTAAAATGAGGACTATTTATCTGTCATAAGCAGTACTAAGAAACCAAAAGTTCCATGAAGAATGTGTATGAGCATTTATCTCTATGAAACTTTCCTCTACCTGTGAAACTAAACATAAACTTTCTTTTTTTAAAGGTCAGATTCTTGACTCTTCTTTAATAACCATCTCAATATTATTGTACACTAGAAATTAAACATATTTAGAAAATATGGGATAATTAATAACTTTTATTTCTAAATAATATTAACAAATAACTTTTATTTCTAAACTAGAAATGTGTCATTTTCAAATCTCACTTCTGCTATCTTTCAATCTTATTTTAATTTTAATTTCTTAAACACTGCAGTTTTCCTCTCAGTATTTCACAGTCTTCTATCTGGCACAGTAATGAAAATTGTCAGTTTGTAAGCAAGTTCATACTACTTGTGGTTTTGAGGTATTTTGGTACACAGATATTTTTCCAAGGTTCTGTCCATGAAAGAGATTCTTTCTGTCATGGTGTGACCCCATTTAGCAGCCAAGCCCCACATAACCACTGGCTCATTCTCCCACCAGTGGGATCAGGGAGAGAGTTGGAAGGGTAAAAGCTGGAAAACTCATGGGCTGAAATAAACAATGTTTAGTAGGGAAAGAAATCTGACACACAAGCAAAGCAAAGCAAGGAATTAATTCAGTGCTTCCCATGTGCAGGCAGGTGTTCAGCCATTCCCAGGAGGGCAGAGCATCACTCTAACAGTGACTGAGGCAGACAAACTCCATCACTCAAAACTTCCCCTCTTTCCTCCTTCTTCCCCCCTGTTTATACAGTGGCACGATGTCTCATGGTCTGGAATACCCCTTTGGTCACTTGGGGTCACCTGTCCTGGCTGTGTCTCCTCCAGGCACCCCCAGCCTCCTGCCCACTGTGGCTGTAAGAAAAGCAGAGAAGGCCTTGGCTCAGTGTGAGCCCTGCTCTGCAATAACAAAAACATCTCTGTGTTATCAGCCCATGTTCAGCACCAATCCAAAACACAGCTCCCCACCAGCCACTGTGAAGAAAATTAACTTTATCCCTGCCAAAACCAGCACACTTTCCTAACTATTGTTTCAGGAGAGCAGTTAGGTAGTGTTTCCACAGAAATCAGACATAACTATTATTTCTACTTTCTAGATTTATTTTCGTCAGGGCTCCTGCTGTTTCTGTTTCAGTTTTGTGATATACACTGGCATTAACATGTCTTCTGCTCAGCAAATGAGAGGAAGTATTTGCCCAGATGTTTTCTGCAGCTGCAGCTTTGCTGGCTGAGAAGGGACTGTTCCCTCAGATGCTTCTCATTGTTCCTACAATAAACTCCTCAAACCTGCTGTTTGTTCCTGCTGCTCCTCCTAATCCTTTTTAGCAAACACAGGCCATATTTACTTAAGCAGCTTAAACAGCTCTTTACAAACCTGGTTCATTTCAAAAGACCTGGGCCAGTTAAACAGGTCAGAGAATTACTCGCACAAGCAGCTCCTCTGCCTGCTCTGCTGTAGAGTTTCTGCTGGGGAGGGGGGCTGAGCAGTGAGAGGATGGTGAAGACTTCAGCCAGGACACTGAAAGAAATATTTGGGAAAGGAGAGTAGACTGGTAGCTACAAACATTTGAGAGTACCAGAAAATGTCCTTTGCAGGTTCGATGGGAGAGCTCACTGTCACCTCTGGACAACTATAGATGTGCTTCTAGTCTTGTCCCTATTTATCATTAGAAAAGGAGAAATTTTATATCAAAGGTTTACTTTCAAAGTGATACACTCTGGATTAATTCCATTCTCGTTCTTTGGTTTAGTTTTTTCACTTATTACTTCAGATTCCTCTTGGGTTTTATATCTTTATCCATTTACAGTATTTAAAGGGAGAGATGTTCTATGATGTGTTACAATATTTATCTTCCTTTGTGCAGACAGCAGTAATTCATGACTGGCACAGCCAGAAGTGACTTATTAAGGCTTTCTTCACTGGAGAAGAAAAAGGTCATAAAGTAGCTCAGTAGGTCTTGTGCTTTATGATTATAGCTCTATTGTATCATACACTTGTGCTGCCCCACTCCCACCCTTGCAGTTTACCAAGTATATCCTCACTCTGCCTGGACCTTTTGAACAAATATCTGGTGCCATAAACCTGGTGCAGCCAGATTACCGCCCTGTTTGCTTTCAAAAGTCACATTATAATATTCTCTAAAATATGTGACTAGACAGGGGTCTTCAGAGTCTCTAATGCTTTCTTTATTCCAAAACCCACAAATGCAATACCATCCATATTCCTTATTTTGCTGCTTTCCCTGAGCACTGTGGCAAAATGAAAAATCTGCTGGCCAGAACAATGAGATATGAGGCACCTGCAGACGTGCACTTTGGACACACATCTGAAGAGTGCAGGTGGGACTCAGCTGAGTTTTTGCCTGTGTTTGTATCATCCATGAGTGTGATTGTTGTCCATGAGCCTCGTGCCCATGGAATCCTGTCCCAGATGCATTGGGCATACTAACTCTCACACACACACTGCCAGCAATAATTAACTGGGGGTGCTGGGGAACCTCCTTCACTGTCAAGATTTGAGAAGGGGTGACACCAAAAGGCACCCAGAGCTGTCCCCAGCTTGCAGTGCAAGAACAATTCCCCAGTGCTTTGGCTGTGATGGACCCGTGGCCACACTGCCAGGCTCAGTGTGTGTCCCAGGCCATCACCAGGAGACTGCAGCTCACACACAATTGCCCCCTAAGCCTTTCTGGGAAAAAGGCTGCAGAGCTGTACTTCAGCCAAGGTTCACACCATTTATACATTATCAGATAAGGAAATGTCATTCAGGAATGCTGAAAGCATAGATTGTTTTGAACTGTTAGTTCAGTGATGGCAGATCTTTCGTCAGCTGGAGAATTTTTTAGGATATTTATATGAAAATACTATACTCTATTATTAGATTACTGTCTTAAAAACTTGTTTCATTGCCTTCATTAGGGAAAGGGATGACTTAAACAAAAGATTCATAACCTGCCCTTCAAGCAACTTTTCTAGTTGATTATTCCCTACAAAGTCATCTCTCAGGTCTGGCAGTGTCAGCAAGCACATCAAATAATATCATAGTTACTCATCATGATTCAGTAAAAGATATTAAAGGACAAAGACAAGCCATTCATACATGGGTGTGATGATGAGAAAGGAGGCAAATGGTTTTTTTGTTTGTCCTCTCAAAGCGTCTTGGGACTGCACAAATACTGACCAAATAGTTCTTGTCAAAAGAGTTTATATTGTAAGAAAAGGTCTTTCTTAATCTGGGAAGTCAAAGCTAGTGCTGTTATAGCTACCAGTCCTCTGGGATCAGGAGGACAGATTTGGAAGGAATACACCCCTACAAAGTCCTTTCCAAATAATTTCAAAGATTCATTTGGGAGTAAGGGAGGTCCAATTAGGCACACTGCACTCCTTCATTTTGGTTTGTATGTAGCTGTGAAGTCTGGCAGGACACAGCATTAGAACTGAGTCATGCACAGATGGAACCAGATGAGTACACTTTTTAAATGTGCTCATTCTAAAATGCACTTCCAGGCTCCTGTATTTTTTTCCTGTCTTCTCTGGTTGTCTCTTTGATAATCTGTGCCTCTGAGCCATTTGAATGATACTTTAAGCAATGCTCACAAAACTTCCTGCCTTGAACCTGGTGTGTGTCAATTTCTCTTTCACTTGTTTTAGAAATCTCTCCTCTTGAAATCAGATTAATTCCTAGTCAATATCCATTTAAACACCCATTTTTACTATCTTTTGTTTTACAATTTTTACAGTAATTACCACATGGCTGGCTTCTGTGTATATTTGGGAATCTTACTGATCACACTGCTACCATGGATTTCACTGCCTTTGTTGCAAGATCCATCACCTTTAGAGGTTGATACCATTGGAGTGCATGGAAAAACTCCTGCTGATTTCACAGACTTTGGAGCAACCCCTAAATAGTTTGTGGTTTAGTTTTTACAAGAAAATTACTTACATATTTTTCTTCTACAGAAGATTATACATGCTGCATTGTGCAGCAGTCATTTAGACATATTGCATGCAAAGTCAACTTCTTTGGAAGGTTTGCAGTCTTCAGTCTTATCTCTCCCTCCTGGGTATTTTTGGTTTGGGTTGCCAAACTGTAAAATCAAAGCCATGTGATCTATAACTACATGGAGATAAGCTTCAGAAATGTAAACATAAAAGTGACTGCTACATCCACTGACTACTTCAAGTGCCTTATCTGCTCACAAGTATTTCTACTCCATCTCAATTCATTTGTGACTGTCATATGCAATATTTTTACTGTGCACTGACTGTCTTAACTCCTAGCACTGGTCCTACTCTTAGAGGTTGGAATTCACTAAAATTACTCCTTCCTCTCTTCAGTTTCATATTCAACATACTGCACAACTGCCCCAAAAACCTCCCACCTATTTCTAAAAGCTATTTAAACCACTAGTATTTGAAGTTCCAGTGTCAGATCATAAATTTAATGAGTAGCAGCAAAGCAGTGGAACAGGAAAGGAGTTATGCTGAGTTACCAGCTGAGATTGGAACCATACTTATCCTGGTGAGAAAAGCTCTGCCAGAGAGCCAGAAGCACCTCTGCCAGACAAGGAGCAGAGAGGTCACACACAAGCTGGTGCAGGAACCATGGTCTCCTGGGGTAGCACACAATTTGCTTTCAGTCCCTCAATCTGTTGACAGTTTTCCCAAGAACTCATCATTTGCATTTGCTGAATGTCAATCACAGAGACAAACTGAAATGTTTGACTACTAGACTGGGACTACTTGAAATACTATGGGGGTGATGGCAGAAAGGAGTGTAAAAATTTAGATTCAGAATTTGGAACAAGACTGAACTCCTTTTCAATGAGCAAGCCTCAGGAAACTCTTCTATGTAATGGTATTTTAGTTCTTTTCAGAAGGCAGGAATCACACTCTTTTTCAAGTCAGAATGAAGCTTATGAATTTATTTCTCTTTGCTAAGATGGGCCCTGGGACTTAAATTTCTCTTTGGGTAGAAGTAAAATGTAGCTGAAAAAGATGTTGCTTTCAGAACTAAAGTAACCTTTAGAATTTTGTCATTTCCCTCTTTGTTTGCTATTACTGACTGCTCCAAACAAGGGGTTTTAACTGAGATGTACTCAGTCACTTTTCACCTCAGCCCCACAATGGTGTCAGTGCACTTGGTGGGATCAGGAAGGAGTGGCCAAGGATGAGAGCCTCCTCATAAACCCATTGCACTCTTGCAGATCCTCTAACCCATCTTTAGGAGGTCTTGCAGATCTCATCCAGATTCTCACAACACTTTTTCAATTGGTCCTCCTGTGCAAGGCCAGAGGAAATGACTTCCTTTCAGCTCTGCCATAGGAAATTACTCTGTTGTAATTTCTGTGCTGTGGACTCCTTCAGTCCCAAGGTATTTCCACACCTTCAGTCCTGCCTTTCAGGAGCCAGTAATCTTCACCCATGTGTAGATCTGCAGCCCCTTTGTCTGGACAACATCTAAGTGTTGGGACATACTTATCTCCTTTCAGTTTTTCTTCAGCTGTTCTCTTTATTATGATTCTGCCTCATATCTACAAAATTCTAGCTGAGATAAACATCTTGGAGTTCATGTAAGATTTACAAACCTATGATCTAGAAAATTTAGAGGGTCTAGGGCACATAAGGAAGCTTGTTTGTCAGAAAACTGCTTTGGTTGTGCTGGATATGATGAAATGGTCCACATCCAAAGGAACACCTCATATGCCAAAGGTTTTGGGCAATATCCCACTGAAATTCTCAAATACAACTAGACTGACACAAACTCAAAACCTAGACTTCCTCCAGGGAACCAGCAGTTCAAAATTTCATTTCCTGAAAGCTCCCTAAGTTTTGGGCACGACCTGTTCTGTGACAATACCATTGTTTGCAAAATTATAACATTTAGTCATGTATAAATTGGCTACCTGAGATCTATTATTGCATGGCCAGGTGCCTTTTTATATGCAGTGGTGAACATTACTCAGAATATGTGTTTAAGAAAGAAAAAACCAAGAAAGCTACAACAACAACAAAAATCTTAGCTATCCTGTGAGTTATAGGAAGCTCAATTAAGCTCCACAAGAAGAAAACAAGTCACAACATGAAGGTACATGAAGCTATTGAAAATATCACCTTCTGCCAGCAGAAAAGCTTCAGAAAATATGAACTGAAGTACTATGGCCTCAAGGTAACAGAGAGTACACAAGGCTCCTCAGATTTGCAAATTATTTTGCTGCCTCTGATGAAGTTCTCAGAATATCATTATTCAAAACTTCAATGTGAAAAGTAAGGACATGTAAACTCAGTATGAATATTCAAAGGATTCAACTGATGTTTAGTACAAATATAGAAAGGAGAGAAGCAGCATGAGAAGTTGTTAAATCAAGCTACATGTCTGCCTGTCAGAAAAATGTGTGTAATCCCAAACAAAAAGCCATCAGGTCAGATCCTCAGCTGATGGAAACTGGCTTGACTTTTCCTAATTTAGCTGAAATCAGCTGAATACCTGCTCCTTAATTACTACTTTTCTCTTGAAAAATATATGTTCATATCTATTTTAATAGGCTGTACCATGTAACAAAATAAAAACCCCTGCAACCTTCCCCCTGCCCATTCAGAAAATTGCATCCTGTCAGAGATGCTCAAGATCATTGAGAGCTTTCTAAGAACTGTGTACTCTATGGCTTTGAATATAATTTAATGAAAAAAAACCAGGTGAGAGGGATGTGGAGTGGGGATAAATTTCCACCTTGCTTTGAAGTCCAACATAAGGAATGTGTATGTCCAAAACCAGGGGGGTCTTTCAGACATTGTTAGGTGTTTCTCTGCACCGTGTGTTAACCAAATATTTTATCACATGTAAATTCCACAAAGCCAAAAATATGTGTCTCTTAATGAATTTTCTTTTCAAATAATTTTTAAATTTCAGATTTTCTCAGTTTTAAGAAAAGGTTATTCTCTTTATTTGAAGGCTTTAATGAAAAATTAGTTTCATAAGAGGTTTTCAAATGATATTGTAACATTTGTCAGTTTTGAGATGTGTTTACTAAGCAGACATTGATCTTTCTGTAGTGTTTTCCTCTGTATATCATTGAATGAAAGTTGGACATTCAGAGAAAATAGCATCAGCCCTTGTAAAAGAGACCTTTGATATCCTCTACAGAGATACTTTTTTTTTTTTTTTTCCTTTTTAGGAACATGCTAACAGGTAATAAATTGACTTTGCAATAATAAAATTGGAAACTGTGAAAAAGGAAAGATAATTCTATTATATACCATAAAATGTACAAGCCAATAAAACTGCACATTTCCCAAGAACCTGGGAATGCAGGCAATATAGAAATGAATAAAAATTTTTCAAATAATTGTTAATCAAAGGCAGTTCATGGAGTAGACATCTAGTTAGATTAATATCAGTGTGAATGATTAGTTTAATTTTTCCTGTTTTTACTAGTGAATCAATATTAAGGTGAAACAGTTTTGTTCAGATGGATTTAAATTTACCTTCCTTTAAAAGAAATAGAAAAAATATATTGTTTTGAAAGCATAAGAAAATAAAGTGATAGAAATACATCATCCATCCCAGGATGTATAAAACAGGTATCAATTAGAGTAAATACAGTATGTAAGCACATAATGTGCTTACTAGGGGTAATTAAAAAATTACATATGAAACATTTTCCAATCAGAAGACAGTTCTGTTAAAATAGGAAGAGCTTGCAGTTTGCAAAGATGTAATTTGAAAATGTTGGGGCTTACTGGAGTGCAGAATTTTGGTAGTTTGGAAACCAAACCCCTGCACGTTTTGTGAGGCTACAGCTGCTTCTGTACCCAGCACCCTGGCTGCCTGCTGGTGAGGAAATGGGTCTGTGCTGTGTCTGCACCTGTCTGCACTGGTGCCTTCCCCAGTTTTCACTTGCTCCTGGGGAGCTCACCGAGCTGGAGCTGCTGTGAGGAACACTGCTCCCAGTTTGGGAGATGGCAAACCAGGTCAGGACCCAAGGCACAAATGCTCTTGCACACACCCCAGCATTGCTGTCCTCAGCCCTCTGAAGGAAACAAAAAAGAGAGTATTTCTTTCATATGCTCCTTTTTAACATGCTATATTTCTTTTAGACAAAAATGCCAGCCTCAGTGGAAGCTCTGATTTGGGCTGTCCCTGGTGACCAACTTAGGATAAACAAAGGAGGAAACCAGTCAAAGAGAGCTGCAGGGATGGAGAGTCACAGCCAGGAGCTGCAGCCCAGGGCAGCAGAGAGGGACCCCAGGGGGGAGAGGGGAGACAGCAGCAAATCTCAGCAGGGATGGAAGAGACCCTGCTGGGAGGGGACTGATCAGAATATTCCTCTGCTCATAAATACCACAAGTCAACTGGAATCCAGACTGCAAGGGAAGATGCAGACTGCAAGGGAGATTTAAATATTAAGTCTTCCTTCCTAATGTAATGATTTTGAGCTTTCTTCGAAAAATCAGTGTTCTCATTTGTATTCTAATACAGTATCACTTTGTAGTGCTTTTGTTGAGATTTGGAGAAGTTTTACATGGCCTTCTTTTTTCCTATCTAAACAATTCACAGGGTTATGTCAATGCAGTATATGGAAAGAAATTATGGAGATCTGCCTCTAATATCTCACCAATTCAGAGTATCATCATTTGGTTTCTGTTAGTTTTGAAGCTAATCTTAACTAAAAATGGAGCAAAAATTTTTTCAATCAAAAGATTTTGATTTCCTAGTGAAGTTTAGGACTTCAATTTTTTTATTTTCATTTCAAAATATTTAAAGCTATTATATTTAAATATTATATTTAAAGCTATTATAATATTTTACAAGACAGAATTTTTTTCTCACGTTCTTAAAAAAACAGGTTTAAAATGTCTTTTCTGTCTGTTTACAGAATTAATTTCTTAATGTGGTGGCAAATTTCAAGTAGTATGGCAGCATATGATACCCATGAGGTGTTATAGGACTTCATTACTGAATTTCATGTTGGAGGGAGATGCTGGAGTCGAACTCTTGTTCTAGTGGATACAACAGGGCTCAAAAGAGAAATTTGCATCTAGATGGGAAAAAAGTTTCAACTGTATTTAGGAAGTCTGGGAATCCAGATTTCATTCACTCCATTGCTTGTAGACTAGAAATTGTTTTGTTTTATCAAGAGCTGGAAAGAAGGTCCGAATTATTATTAAAGTTGAATGTAACTTTCACAGCATGTACACACAGGAACTTGTCAGAGTGTTGCATCAGGGTGTCTAACTGAATAAAGCATTGTCTAAACTAGCACACCTTCTTCCAAGCTGATTTGCAAGTAGAGGCAAGTCTAATTGTGAAGAAAAAGACAAAAGATGGACATGAGTAAATAGAATATGACACTGTCTGCACAATGGACAGCTATAAATAATACCACCAGTCAAAGGCCAAAACAACTACAGAGCTGGAGTTATGTCAGATCACCTAAGTTTACACTCTGCTGAGGAGCACCAGCTCTTCCTTGTGAAGCCTCATCTGTGGTGTGGGCTCTCTGTAAAGCACCATTTGTCCTTGTCCTGCCCACGGCAGCAGCCCATTGTGTCCCGTGTAGCAGGAGTTGGCGGGGATTTCTGCTGACTGTGGAATTTCACCATTTTCACCACTTTCTTCCAAAGCCAGTCATTGTCCTTGCAGGAATCTGCCTGTTTGCTTCTCAGAATGGCAGAGTAGAGTCACTAGTCTGGGCCTGTGATGGGATATTACTACTGAACTCCCAATAGGATTAAAGTTTTTTAGACGAACTGTTGAAGTTTCCCATGAGCTTTGTAACATAAACCATCAGGAATTCCACACTGCCCCAGGAGTTTGGATGATTAATTTATAAATTTTGACACTGTATCTAAATGCATTTATAGAGACTCTCAACTTATGAGTACATTTCTCAAAGCACTTTCAGGATAATTTTGATAGAATCTTCTAGTTGAATGCTTCTTAAAAGAAAAGGAAATTCAGGTAAAACATATGTATAAATAAAACTCTTTTGTGTTTGCTTTTGATTTACTTCACAGTGGAAAAATCTCTAGAGCTCCTCTTTCCTCTGCAGCTTTTAAGCAGTGAAATAGATGATGTTTGTGCTAATTAAGGCAATGATCACTCTATCCATTTTCCAGTAAAGCCTAGACCACAGTCAGGCTATTATTTCTTTGAAGCAACGCAATATTCTTGGAAATTGTATTCTAAGTTGCTAACAGGAAGTATGCATACTCTACAAGCAGATTATTGTTAACATGAGTACATAAATAAGATTTTATTAGCCACTTAATACTAATAACATTTGTTGTTCAGTTTATTGGACACTCAGTAGCTCCACAAAAAAAGGCCAAAGCCAAGGTGTTTATCGGTATGCTTCAACTACATTTGTGGGAAAAAAGGTTTTTATTTCCTGTTTGATTTTATAAGTTAAATACCCTTGTGAATAAGGAAAAAAAATGACCTGAAAACTATTTCAATTAAAGTACACTAATTTTCATGTTTAAGAATATTTATTTCAAAAGCATGAACTTTCCCTTGTAAAGTGGAATGGTTTCCAGACAGAGCTTGTTTTGTAATGCCCCCAGAAGTGAGATGTAAGGCATATAGCAGGGAAGGTGTTATTTTTTCCCTGTTATGGCTTAGCTGGATTGGATTCTAAAAAGAAAAAGACTTGTTTGTCTCTTCTGCAGCTTTTGAGTGCTACAGTTAGGATACAGGAACAGCAGTTGCATTGTCTTCATATTTTGACTTTGGAAATAAAGCGACTCTAGAAGAAAGAATAAGAAGTAACTTGCATTTCTCTGACTTTTGAGATTTTGTTTTGCAGTCCCTAATTTTTCATTCCATTTCAGTGGAAAAAAAAAAAAAAAATCCAGCCTAAAGCAATGGATCAAAATTAAACTGATAAAGTATGAGTTAATAACAAAGTATTAACCTTTGGGCTTTATCCACTTTGTTGATATTTTCTGTTTATCCAAGCAATACCAGCTTCTTTTAAAACTGAGAACAAAATTGTTCATTTATTGCTCTAAAATTTAAAAGAAAACATTAATATTGGACAATCTGCAATAAAGAACATCAAGAGCTGACCTGTATAATTAATCCCCAGGCCATTTAGCCTTTGGCATAAAATTTCCCTCTTTTGGTCTTTAGCCAAAGGTGGCTTTCTGCTTTAAAAAAAGGCAGCATTTTTTTTAGACATTTGTTGCTGTAATATAAAGATAAAAATGGTCTTGAGATTTTTTTCAGGTGTTACAATTTTATTAAAATGTGGTGTTCTTGGACATGAATACACTGAGATAAAGTGTTCATGGACTCCCACCATCAGTAAACGTTGGCAGCTGAGACTGCAAAAGTTTCCAGCAGTGTCTCTCACTGTTTATCCATGAAACACCTTCAGCTTCTGAATAATGACCTCTGCCAGGATGGACAAGTGCATCCAAAAATGCAGAGGGGAGGATCACAGAGTGATAGGTACCAGACTGCACCAAGAATGGCTCTGTTAGCAGCTAACTCCTTTGGCAGTGGCAGGTCCTGACTGTGGTGGCACAGCCACTACCTTGAAGATGCTTTCATGCCTTGGTGACATGTCCTACAGCTTTGTACACTTATTAAAAAATAGGCAACCTGAAAAAAAAAAAGAATCAAGATTTGGAGAATGCAATAAAACCAGATCATGATCCATGAGGACTATTCCAGCTGCCTACCTCGAGGTCACCGCTAAACTTGGTCTGGCAATAACAAGATCCTTTTTTTACCCCCACCTATTGCTTATTGACTCCTTGAGTCAGAATGTTGCTGAGATGCCATTGAAGCCCTTGGATAAGGAACAAGAGGAGAATTAAAGCTTGTCCAGGTGGACTTAACTGGGGCTGGGGTAACGTGACCTGGAGCCCAGTGGTGCTGGGAGGAAGGAAATGCACCCACAAGATGCTGCCACTCTCTAAGAACATAATCCTGCCACTGGGGAAGAGGCCAAGCTGTCCTGCCCACAGCCAGCCCAGCAGCACTGTGACCTGGATTGCTCCTATGTATCACTGCCTGGATCTGGCAAAAATATCAACAGTGATATCCTAAATTATGTCAGCATGGGATGTTGGTCTTCCAACCGGAATATAGGAAATCCCCTATTGTGTGGGATATCTGGTAGTGCAAATAATAGCATGGAAACCCTGTGCTTGTAAAAGTCAACTTCTCAGTAAGAGAACTATTTAAAGAGTTGAAGTAATTGCAGCTGGCACAGCAGCCATGTGGTACATGCAGACTAGATTTTATGGTGGTTTCCCAATGTGTTTTTTCTCTAGCATGTGTTATTTCCCACAGCTTCAGTGAAGAATGCTCCAAGAGAACTATCCTAAAGCAACTGAGTATTGCTTTACTTTCAGAGGCACACACAACATCATTGGCAGCTTCATTTCTTTTCATTGTAATTATCCCAAGTTTCTTTTTGACCTTGCTTCCCTTAAGAGGAAAATAAATATGTTTGTCTGCTTGGATATGAGTCTGTGTACAAATGGTTTTTAAAAATTCAGATAGGCCATTCCCTTGCACACAGATTTCTCCCCGTGGAGAGGATGAACACATGACAAATACTAGTTCCATTGCTTATTGCTCTTCTGGAAAGCACTCAGAATTTCCTCCAATTAGTATAAGAGGAGCAATATAACAGAGAAAGGAGGACTCTGTCACTAAGGGGACAGAATCTCCCATCTTTATGTTTAAATACAAAGTGCAATCCCATTTGTAACATTTTTATAAGACCAGGACTCCCTGAAGGAGATGCAGATTCCACAGGGTGGTGTGTGGTGTCCATACCTAGATCAGGTGGGACAGAGGGGCAAGCCCAGCAGTTCCCTGCTGCTGCAGGGGGTGATGCCACTGCCTCCCCCCAGTCACCCACTTCCCTCCTCTGCTGCAGGATCTCTCCCTGCACTGCACCCAGCACTGGTGTCTGGCTGACCCACAGGCAATGGGCTCCCACTGCTGCACTTGCATACAGCTGGAGATGCAAAAAAAATGGAAATTGTTTTTACAGTGTTAGCAAGCTGAATTACCTTGGCAGATGATCAGGAAACCTGCAGAGCTGGTACAGGACTGGAAAGAAACTTGGGAGAAAGTGGGTGGCAGATATGGAAGGGGAGCAGGAGTGTTCCTGCTTTTGAAAGCCTGAGCTGGCATTGACCCTCTCACACCATCCCTCCTTTTGGACAAATGCTGCTCAGGTCAGTGCAGCTGGAGAACACAGCAGAGCCAGATCTGCAGCTCAGGAATGAGGCAGGGACATGGCTGGTCCCCACACAAGAAGGGTGAGTTAAGCTGTCTGTGAACATGCAGCTGACACCTTTCTTTGCTCCCAGCCCCCATGGCATGGTGCATTCCTGAGACAGATCCTGAGACACTGACTGCTATGGGAAGCAGATGGGATGGTGAGGAGCAGTATTGCCCAGGCTGAGATATGTGCTGTTAGCATTACTGTAATTTTCTGCAATGCCAATGCCTATCTTGTTTAAATGGATGGAATTTCTCTTTAGAGCAGCAAATACTTTTGTCTCCAACTCATAACCAGAATAATGGGAAAATAAAAATATCTTTGCAGGCATGTGTTGGGGCAAGAATGCCCTGTTTGCAGGTGTTAATACGGTATAGAAAATAAATTAACAAAATAATTGCCACCTGGGGTTAACCAAAACAGTACTGACAACTATCATATGAGAGTATGTTTTAATTTTTATTCATACATGTTATGCAAATAGCAATATTTAATCTTTGTTAAGGGAATATTTTCCTCTGAGAAATTATCTCCTTTTGATTGTTATTGATAGTGACTTGTTTTAATTTTTGCAAGACAGAGAAATATATGTGCAGCAATATGTGAGTGACATACATTGAACATGCCTAGAGCTTCAGCTGCCTGTACCCTACTTACACATGCACTGCAAAGAAATCACTGTTTCTTTAACTTTTCAGACAACCTTTCAGTGTTTCAAGCCTAATCATGTTCAGCTCAGTGCAAGTTTCATTTCCATTGAGGTCAGTCACTTTACAGGAAGAGGTGGGACATTTGATTCATTTCAAGGATGAGAATGGGTCAAGTTGGAAGGGACCACAGTGGACATCTGGTGCAACCTCCTTGTTTAAGTAAGGTCATCCAGAGTACACCCAGAGTACAGGGTTGAATTCAGAGGCTTCTTGAATATCTCCAGTGGGGAAGACTCCACACCTCCTCTGGGCAACCTGATCCAGTTCATGGCTATTTGCACAGTGAACTCCTCCCTCATGTTCAAGTGGAACTTCTTTTGCATCACTTTCTACACATTGCCTCATGTCCTATTGCATGGCACCACTGAGAAGAGCCTGGATCCATCTGTGTGGCACCAACCTTCAGATATTTGTACAATTAATGAGCTCCCATGTGAGTTGCCTCTTCTTGAGGCTGGTCTGGCCTAACTCACGCCTTTCCTCATAAGTGGCATTCTCCAGACCTTGGATAACTTAGTAGCTCTCCTCTGGACCAGCTCTACTGCCATGTAACCAGGCCTTCATCCCCTTCCAGGACCAAGACCTTGGTTTATCAAGTGTGAAAACATTTTTAAAAAGTAAGGAAAATAGTAGCCTGAAAACAATCTCTCACCTCCCTGCAGGCAGGGCTGCTTGTTGAAGAGTTCAAAGACCCACAGTGGTGTGGCAGCAGGATCAGGTGGCTTGTTCCTGGAAGGGAGATGCCAGCCTGAGCTGTGCAGCAGCTCTGGGGTCACCCCTTGGCACAGCTGTCAGGGATGCACAGTGCAAGCAAACATAGTCCTACAGACTGGGATAAATGCAAAAGCACAAGGGAAGCCTGGCAGAGTGTTACAAGTTACAGCAGCATAACCTGCCATTAGAGGAGGTTATTCTAATTTTCTGTCAACCACATGGAGTCCTGTGTCCTGCTCAGAGAGAAAGAACAAAAGTGAGAGAGGCAGAGGGCAAACAAGAGCATGCATAGGGAGCTCTAAGTGCTCAGACTGGAGGGACTTATAATCTGGTTTTCCATAAGGTCAGTACCTGTGTTGAGCTTTCAACATAATCAGACAAAGGAGATTTCTTACAAATGTCAGCATGGATCCTCTCTTGTAACTGTTCCAGCCTTCATAAAATGGAGTCCTAGGCATATCTTTTGAAAACTTAATAACATGCTCATTAGTATGAATATTAGCTCATCCTCAATAGCTACCATTGTTCCCCACTTTCCAGAAAGAGCCACTGGAAATATTCAAATCATGGTGGTGACCCTGTTAAAAGGGAACACCAACCCTACTAGGTCTGTAACTGTAGAAAAGAACAACCTCCTGTAGTGGCATTAGGAATTAACTTCTTTTTTCTTGGTCCATTGTTCTTTAATGTTTTCCATAGGACAATCTTGGGTGTGCCTTTCCTCCCACTTTGTAAAATATCAACATCCATTAAAACAGTAATCATATTTCTTTATGCTCTAAGTAAAAATGTAATAAGTGAACACTTCAGACCTCTGAAAGGCTGCACATGTCCTAGAGCAAACAAAATGGGTCCTTGTATTACTTTTGTCATCTGCCAAACCTTACTCATCGATGGAACTCTTGGGTGGCATTCCAGTTAGGAGCCAGTCAGGAAGCTGAACTAAGAATTTATTTCAGCTGTCTCCCAGACTTAAATTTTAACAGAACAGTGAGTATATATCTGAGCTATCTGAATATGGGGCCTTCTGAATAGTGAATTCAAGTTCAAATCTTGTACAGCTCTGAAATATAAATTCAACTCCAAGATTTGAAAAGGTTGATTTTCTTGTATAGTTATGAAGAGGCCTAGAAGGAACAATAATTTCTCTTTCCTTAAATGGTATTATTTTAATTTCTGTCATGGGAAAAAAAAAAAAGTTCTTTCCATGTTGCAGTGGAGGTCTTAAACAGATGACATGTCACACAGATCTAATTTAGATGGGGGAAGCCCAAGGGGTAGAAGAACTGAACAGTGCAAAATGAATCCTAAATAAATAATAGATTAGAACGTACAATGGAACTGCAAACTCAGTCTACTGATCTCAGCACAAAATTGCTGTTTGCAACACAAGGGTAATTTCATCACTTTTATGTTTCTTAATATATCTTTCTCCATTTCAGTGTTTTAAACAGTCTGTAATGCTTTTGTATGTTAAACAACTATAAATTCTCCTCCTATTGACCCATGTTTCTTGCTCCTGTGGACAATACCTCCTGTACTAATGATCAAATAAACACTGTTGGTCATTGAGGTTTTGGATCATTTTTATAGTTGTTGCTCAATTCTTATTCACATACTGCAATGAATTAATAACATCCTGGCCAAAAAACCTCTCAACTCAGCTGGTTTGTAAGACCAAGTTTAATCTTTCACAAAAGTTCAAAATATTCCTTCAGGTCTTTCTGCATTTTTAGCATGGTACCACATTCATTTTAAACTATCAAGTTAACTTTATTTTCATGACTTAATTTATTTTTAGCTGATGCTTCCATTTCTCAGGTTAAGGCAGCTAACAAAAAGTAAATTAAAAATGAAAAATTTTTGCTTATGGTTGATTAACAAATTGTCATAGAATACAACTGAATTCTTCCCCAACTTTGATAAAATCATAGATTTTTCAAGGCCTTTTATCACTTGCATGTAATAGAGCTGTAGTACTCTGAATATTTTAACTTCATTATTTCAGAAATTCTCTTATACCAGCTTGTTAAAAGATGCTTTTAAGGCTACTTTTTTTTTGCAGGAGGAGAAGAACCATCCCATCAAGGTCAAAGGCTTTGAATGGTAATGGTAAAACATCAGTTATTTGTTATATATATATTCACTCTTATCTTCATTAGTACTAAGTTAAATGACTGTGACATGTTATGCTTAGCAGAAAGCATAAACTCTTTATAAAGCTTGTAATATGAAAAGACAAACCACAATTTTTGGCATGACAGGTATTATAGATGTGAAGAGTAATCAGCACAATATTAGGTGCATTTCAATGTCAAACAGACCTTAACTGACTATTTTATATTTTTCTTGAGATATCGAGGACTCTATCATTTTATTTAAACAAAGTAACATAAAAAATGCAATTCACACTAAAAAAAAGAAAGACAATATATCCCGGTTTATTAATTGTGTAAATAATTATTTAGATAAACAAAGAAGACTTTGTGAGTTGAGGGCTACACTAGGATTTGATTTACATTTCTTGCACTACTGGTTTACTTCATCTTTCTCCGTTGTTCCTGGTACCCCTGTTCTGGTAAATAGAGGAGAAGAGTTTCTCTTAGCTAAAAAATTCCTTCTGTGTTTTGAACACAGGTGCCCATACGCTTAGGAATGGTTAAGTTGTAAAGCAGGGAGTGGAAGATCTTTGTTTACCCTTCCTCCCTGTCCCTGGTGATCACTGAAGGGGATGTCCCCAGGGGCTGAGATTTTCCATGGATATGTTATTTCACAGTCTGCCTGACAGACTTCTCAAAGCCTGGCACATGGGGGAAAGATTTAATTGCACTGTATTGGTTTTTATTTATTTATTTGGACAGAGGAGGCATGGAGATGATAATAACTTTAACCTTCCACGCTCACATCAGTCCTATGCATATGTAAAATAAGATGTGCCAAAGTCACAAAATGACAAGCTAAAGTTCTACAGGCAAGGTTTAAGTACAGTCCTCAATACCAACACATTGTGATACAATTCTAAATAATATGACCATGTATTATTTTTAGATCCCACAGGCAGCATGGGATATTTATTAAAAGTAAGAAGTTTGTGGGGGTTTTTCTTTTCTTGCATTTCTTTTCCTGCCTTCTTTCCACTCCCCTTTCTGAAGTGTATTTGATTACTTCCAGTGTGACTACATTAAAATTAAACAGTAATAGTCAATTATCCAATCAAGTAACGACTTTCAACAATTCTTCCAAGATAGGTAATAAATTAGCAACTGAAAATGCTGAAACATTTTGAATTACTAACACATATGACCTTGTATTTCGAATTGCTAACATATATGACCTTGCATTTTCTACAAGTTTGTTTTTTGGTGTATATCAGAAGCATTCTGTAATATCACAAACTCTACCTATATCTCCACTAGGAATCGAAACAGACATTTTCAGAGCAGGGGGTTCAGAAAATAAATAAAAAAACCCAAACCAATTGGCTTTCTGAATTAATTCAGCTGATAACAAACCAGAAGATTCCATCTCTCCACTTTCTAATTAATTAAAAAGCATAAGTATGAGTACATCCAAAATGAAAAATTCTTGTGGTGTGAAAGGTTTAATCAATTAATATATAGAACCCACAGCTGGGGCCATTAATTACCCTGTTACTCTCTTCCCTTCCAAAGGGCTGACTCTTCAGCTGACATAAATCAGTTGTGATTTAGTACATCTTTTCCAGGTTGAGAGAGTGAATTGAAGTGTCTTTGGTAGTCCACCATCTCCATTTGCATCATGTTTGTACCTCTTGGTAAAAACGATAGGATTTCTGATTTTTTTTTTTTTTTTTTTAATAAAAAGTATGGATATAATTCCCTTGTGATTTATGTCAGGTACCAAAAAAAAAAAAAAAAAAAAATTGAAGAGAAAGTAAAAAAGGTATTTCTACTTGTATCTTCTATTTTTATTCTATTATCAAGAACTTTTCATCTTCTACCAGATGAGCAAAATGGGGCATCTGTTCTTTCAGTTACTGTGGCAGGTCCTTTGTTCTTCAGTTTTACCAAGTGATTGTGGTGTTTGTCTCTGAAGTGCTGTGTCCCTGCCCACATCAGCACATATTTATAATCATGATCCTTTTGGTCCCCTGGTGTTTTGCTTTCTGTTTTTAATTATTGTCTTCCAGTTTTGCTTTTTATCTACCTAACTATGCAACCATATTTTGCAAGTCTTTGAAGGGGATTTTACTGTCCTCCTGACAGAGTCAGGTTAGGCATAGCTGTGGGGATAATACCTGGAAGATCAGGATCACATGAAGCTGTCTAGGATTGACCTCAGCTGTGGACAGCACTGATGAAACCTATCCTTTACAACAAAGGGTCTGATTCTAATTAATCATTTTTAGAATAGACTACCTTCCTTAGTGTCTGCTTTCCTTCCTGGATTTTTTGGCAACCCCCACAGTTACCTGCTGTGGCTCCACTCTCACCATTATCTATGAGCCAGCAAATTTGAAGCCATTTGGAGAGCTCTAAATGAGCTCAGCCATTATGAAGGCAATAGCTCAGATACACCCCGAAGTGCCCTCCAGGGGGAAATACAGAGCTCTGTACACAGAAGAGTAAGAAATCTCCAGGTGTCAATGGTTGTTGGAAAACAGTGATGTTCATCCAGGGAGTGTGAACTTCCAGAAGTATCTTGAAGCTATCAGCTGCCAGGGTAAAGTCAGACTCCCTATTCCTGATCTCTTGAGTCTCTCAAATGACCCAGACCCTCAAAAGAGATGGTGTTCATTTAATCCCTTAAATCAGGGACTCGGCTAAGGGCATTGCATTTTTGGGGAAAGTATTCTTGCCACTTTTACAACTTAGACAACACTTCTGCTAGTGCATTATTAAAAGAAATGCCATCTAAGCCCTGGCATGACACTGATTCCCCATATCTTACAGACAGCCAGCTGCAGCTATCAGATAAGCACTCGGCCCAAGCAGGAAATGTATTCTGAAATAGGAAATGTGTTCTGAAATACATTTTTTCTTCAGGACTTCAGGCAGGCTGGCTCACTGTGTTAGCAGCTGGGAACTCCTGTGGAAGGGCTTGACATCCCTGTATGTGGTATATGATAAATGCCTGGTATCTAAGCCAGCAATTTTTTGATCATACAACCCAAGTTCTACAGCACACAATCACTTTTCTTGCATCTAAGCTGCCTATAGTCTAATACTAATTAATTCTTTATTTAAAAGGATTATATATGTGGAATGAACAACCAAGATGAGTGGCATGCAGAGGCTAAGACCTCCTACAATCAATACAATATAACTCAGTGGATGTCTCAGGTTCAGAGTGTTTTCCTTGAAGAATTCATGTTCTTGGGAGTAAATGCATGTCCTGAGTGAAGAAACCCTCATTGTAGCTTGTAATCTTTGGTGATTCATGCATACCACATTAATGAACATAAGACAGGAACTTACAAAAATTGCCAAAGCATGAATCTCATTGACATGTTCAGTAGACACTGAAGGAATATAAACCATCCACCCATGGAAAGGAAAATATGACTGAAAGTATTATCCCAGTATAAAACCATCTGCAAGGCCATATCCACGCGTTTTAATGAAAACTTACAGAAATTTCAACATCAGTGTATAAAAGGTGTTGGACAATACTAAGTCTCAAAAAAGCAATTACACCCAACCCAGAGGAAAAATATTTCAGTAGCTAAACAAGATAAGAGTAAGTTAATAGTAAATATTCACTATTAGTAGATTAGATT
Source organism: Muscicapa striata striata (assembly GCA_030060385.1). Lineage (NCBI taxonomy): Eukaryota > Metazoa > Chordata > Aves > Passeriformes > Muscicapidae > Muscicapa > Muscicapa striata. The sequence goes on along the minus strand of JAREIS010000066.1, from coordinate 886,540 downwards.
GTATTAACACTTGTTAAATTCAACATTTGAATTTGTGGCCATGTTTTTTATTTTAAATGCGTATATGAACATATCTGTTTTTTACAAAAGCCTCTTATGCTGATTCTTACAGTGGGACTTTTTAAATTTCTGAGGTTTTCCACTCTTCTGAGAGATTTTTTAGATTTTTCACTAAATGATTAAATACATAAGCAAAGCCCAGTATCATACCTGCTATGTAAAATACATATAGTGAAATTCCTAGAATGATAAGTTCCAGGTGGTGCCTCTTATGATATAATAATACATTTCCTTACATATTTAACTTCAGCATGAACTTGTCCAGCATACATGTGGGCACTTATGTGTGGAACCCCTCCCAGGAGCATAGGGCACCAAGCTGCCATCTACCCATTTGCTTGTGTAGCAAATGGAAATTATGAACATTTGCAATTAACCCTCCCTCTGTTACTGCCAGGGAGAAACCATAAAAACAGAGTGGCATATGTAGGCAGTCCATTACATTTCTGGAGTTAGGAAAAATGATGCTGGGTCTGAAACAGCTTACTTCCAAGAATACCAGAGAAAATCAAAGCAGTGCACTGACTTGACTTTCTGCTGTCATGTTTGAGTGCTGAACATGCTGTTTACAGGCATAAAACTAAGTTTCGTGAGTTTAATTGTAACATCACAGTTAAATATATGTCTAAAAATGTTTCTGAGAGCATTTATATGCTAAGTCTTTCCTCCAAGTCTCTTTGTTTGGGGACACCTGATACAATTTTTCTTGGTGTGCCCTGAAGTTCTACATTACTCTGAGTTTTCCTTGATTTATAGGACACCATGCAAAATTTTAAATCTTTTCCAAGATAAGCTGGGTGGGTGGAATTTCTGAGAAATCCTGACTAATCTAAAAGCCCAAGTCCTGTTCACCTTCAATAAAACTTGAGTGCTTTTAAAACACTCAGTTGCTTCAAGGTGAAAATAGTTGCCTAATGGGATTTACTAAAGTGCTGTGGTTAGACTGAGACTGTTCTTTGCTTATCTACTCTATTTATATTGTTTGCTTTATTACTTCCTGCTTAAAACATATAATAAATTTTCTCCTATATAGTTTTGCTGGGTTATTTTTTGGTAGATTGTTTTTCCAATGGTAAAGTGAGATTCACAGTAAGATTCCCCAAGTAACCATTTTCTATGGAGTCCAATCACTTGCATTTATCACTCATTATGTGTGCAGAACTTAACTTCTATAATTTTGCTGCTTTTCCACCCTTGCCTCCTGACAGCAGTGAGACCCAGACTCACAAAGGAAATTAGTCACTGCCATGCTGGCTGCCTAAGCAAACAGTGGGGAAAGTGCATTTGCAGTGATGATGAGGTCCCTCAGTGACTCAGTGGGATATCTGTGAATCACTGTGACAGGGCAAAACCCCACCTAAGGTGCAACTCCAGTGCCTGCTTTGTGCTGCAGCTGCTAAACACTGGGAATAAAGTTGCAATCTCACTTGTGTGCATCCAAAGTAGGCCCACTCTGGATTTATGCTATTGTGGGCTCATCCTACTCCTATTTGGAAAGTTTCCACTGATTTAATGAGAGTTGGACCAGACCTGGAGTAATTTCTTTTGCAACAATCTGTTTACCTTATGTCACACTTCCTTTTCAAGTGCAGAAACTTCATTACTGAACATTCATTGAAATGAAATTAAACATGAAGTGAATCATTTGTGCAGACTACCATAGCATGAAGTCAAGAGTTTCCTTATGCCAAAGTATTAATTTTAGGTTATTTCCAGGTTCAATTTCTAGCAATTTATAATAAGCATCTAAACCTTGAAACCAAGCTGAGCACCTCGATGTCAAAGTTCCCATTAAAAGTATTCAGGATCCCTATGATAATATTTTAGCTGAAATATCACAATTCATATGCATTTTCAATGATAAAACACTAACTCAAAGTGATATTAAACATTTTCCTATCACCAAATGGGACATGTGAGCGTTGATCTGGATAATGCCTTGCAGATCTCTGAGTCCACTTCCCTGAAATGGGAAGATGTAACTTCAATCAACATTAGAGGCTTCCTCATCTGCACAACACAGCACTAACATCTTAGACCAAATATTCACCTGGGTATTCAGCCTGTAGGAGACATTATCCTAGAGTTAAAGACTAAATTTCCAACTGTAGAAGGCAGTGAGGCAGGATTAAAAGTTTTACAAGTATCTATTTTACGAAAGAAATCTTCCAGGTGATGCTAAGAAGGAAGTCCTATCCCTGCTACTAAGGAGGCCAAAAGAGAAAAGAACAATCTCCACCTATCTGACCTAAGGGAGATATTCTTTCCTTCCACTCAAAGTGGAGATTGCTTTCATCCCAAAATCTGAGGGGATCTAATGTCAATAATAGCACCAGACATCAACCTCCAGCCTATTTCCAGTTGTGGATAAACTCCAATATTTCAGAGGAGACAAAAATAAGTAAAAAAACAGAAGCCAAATTATTCAGTCTGTGGGACTGAATCGAAAATAATTAAAATCTTATAGGACAAAATTAAACATGCTACATCTGAGGAAGCTAACAGGAACTCATATCAGAATGTTCCAGGGTGAATAAGGCACAATGCCATCCTTTTTCCTTATTATGGAACAGTCTCTATGTTCAGTGGTTTGGAGCATTCCTTCCATTGTCTACCTCAGCCATCTACAAAACAAAACAGCATGCTCTCTAATACTTTCTCTTCATATTGTAGTATCTGAGCAAGTTAAAATGTCTGAAGTATTTGTCCCTGAAATGCTCCTAGGAGTGCTATATACCTCAAAAAGGAACTGATAAGCAGAGAGGATGAAGAGAGAAGTGTTCTCTAGAAGTTTTGGGTATGTCTTTGATTGTTTATTGAAAGGAAATTGGTGCTTTTGAAGATTCAGAGCACTTGACTAAGCAGCAGTTGTATAATGTGGCTTTCATGATTGCTGTTTGGAGGTGCTTGCTTCTCTCATTTACTCACAGAGACAAGGCTCTCAAGACACTTGTCTGGCCTCTGGGGGCAGGTCAGTTCTTTCTATATTTCCCCCCTGCAGCAGGCTGATCAAAAAAAAAAAAAAAAAAAAAAAAAAAAAAAATTTCATGAATTTTTTCATTCCCATTGCAGGTGTGTTCTATCATTACTAAATGGCAGGATAAGGGGCAGGGAGGATGAGTGCATCAAACCAGGATTCTTTTAGACAGAGAGGAAGTTTGTGAGACCACACTGCAGAACTGAGACTCCAGCCTGGATCTGAAAGTCAAGATGTGTTCTTTATGCTGGCATGTCCCACATGCTGCAGTCAGAACCACTGCTTACCTCTGGAGAAAGTTACTGTCTCTAGGAAAGCTCCAAAGTCCTACAAATTAAAATTACAGCAGGCCTGTTATATTACCTGCATTATTAACTGGGATTACATTTCTGTCCTCATTTTATTCCAGCAGTTCCAAGGAGAGTATTGCTTTGAGAAAGTGTTATCCTACCCAAGTCAGGGAGGTGCAAATCCCATGTCCTAGGTAGATACAGCAGACACCACTCTGGAATAAAGCAAGAACTGGACAGAATTTTTACACTACAGGATAAAATCCAACTTTTAAAACTAAAACCTATTGTTTTGTTTTGTTGTTTGGGGACTTTTTTTTCTCACTTGCACTAAGAGTGAAATCAGCAGCTTTGCTCAAGATTTATTCCAGTTTGGAAAACTGCTCTTGTTTGCTTTTGCTAAACACATCACATACATATCATACTTAAGCATCATAGAATCCCTGCAATTATAAGATGATGTTGCTGGTGAGAAGGTCTAATTCAAGAATTCATAGGAAAAATTAAATAATTTCTTTTGCATTTGTTCTAAAGATCGTTGATATAGTAATAACGTGTTGGCTTAAGTAAAAACCAGTGTTAAAGTTAGAGATAGCATATCCTCTCTAAACAAAAAGGAGATATTATTATTCAAGGCCATTCTTACCTGTTCTTATTAACATCTTATGGCAAAATTAATTTACTTTCAAAATTCCAGTTGCCATAACAACTTAGTGCAGCAGTTCACATGATTTAACAAGATTACAAAAGAGCTATTTCATGAAGAAAAAACAACATGAATGGAGAGGGATTTTTTTTTTTTTCAGAATTACTGTATTTAAACATTAATATCTAGTTGATAAACCTTCTCCTGTAAAAGCAAAAATACTCTTATATTCAGAGCTGCTCTACTCTGTCTACTATGTAATCCTTGGAGACTTCACCCTTGGCAACAATAGTGACTCAGTTTGAGATACCTGCAGACTGTGCATCAGCTCAATGAGCAGTTGTGTTTGACTTTGGACCCATCACCCTTCTTCTAAAAGGATTAATATCTACAGGAGCTTGTTTCTGAGCACCACAAACACTGTTGTGTTGAGAACTGCTACCAAGGAAGACTTGCACCGTTGTGTAGTGCAAATAAACCACCCCATCCTGTTTTAATGATCATAACACCATCCACTTATCTCCTATTCGTTATTGATGTATTTGCAGACAGGCAGATGAACACCCAGATCAGACCAGGGCAGCAGCCCAGAATGGGTGCACAGGGGAAGGCAGATGTGGCTTTGCCTCCTGCCCTGCCCAGCCTGGAGACCTGTGACAGCACCACAGTCCCTCTGCTTGCCTGAGTGCCAGGAGCAGACTCTGACCTTGCCCACAAGGATTTCTCCTGTGGTCTCCAGTCTGTACTGGACCTCTCCAGTTTAATCCAAGGACTTGAATTCTCTTGGAGCAGAAACATGTTCTTTCATTATCTGCAACAGAAGAAAAAAAAAAAATTAAACCACTTACTTTAAAATTAATAATAAAAGTAAAAATAGCCACCATACTAGTACTCCAAGCATGTATGAAAAGCCCAGTGACAACAATCATGCCCATCATGCACCAATGATAAGCACAGAAATATCATGAACTATCTCATACAGAATTTTGTGTCTCTGGTGATGATTTTAGGAAATCTCCCAGTCTGATCCTTTCTCTTAGCAGAAGCATGAGCCCTCTCATTAGGCTGCCTACCAGTGGGGTCAGTCACTGGTCTCTTGCTGTCACTTTGATACCTGTCCTCTCTAGGTTAGACCAAGAGATTGCTCAAGTTATGTCTGTTTTATATCCCAGAGGTCATTAGCAGTCAGGATTATTCTGACCTTTTGCCACCATATCAAAGAGCTGGATCAGAGGTGAACAGACAGCTATAACATTTAGGCATCTAATTTCCAGAGGAGAAAGACAATATTACAAATCTCATTCTTGCTCATTAATGCTTCACATTAAATAAATCTGACAGAAAAAGTTGGAGGTAAAAATAGATAATGACTAATTAAGTTCCTTTTTTATGTTCGTGAATTATCTCTGAACATGCTACAATTAGTTTTTAGCTATTTATTCTTTGAATATAATTTGACAATAATTCACTGGTTACTGAAGGCTCAAAACCAGTTATGGTTATTTCTTATTCAGAATCTGAAGTGTGTGGTTGGCATTGGTTGAATTGATAATTTATATTATACTGTTTAAACATAAATAAAAGAAAATTGCTTGGGATACAAATATTTATATTTATTAGAGAAAAAAATGTTGATTGCTCCTATTCTGTATAATTAATTTAAAAGCAAAAATTCTTGCAAATCTGACTTCTATGAAATATGAATGGGAATATACTGGTATCTCATACAAAGCAATTTTAGTGTACATTAATTCAATATTTGGCTGAATTGTCTTAGGCAAATAATTTCAACAATGGTCCTGGTATAAGTACATTTACCATCCAAACTGGTATAATTTCAGAACAGTTTATTAAATATTAACATAAAGAAAAGCATTATAGCAGTAATAAACAGCTCAAATAAAGGAAGAAATTCACATCAGGCTTATCAGTTGTTCTGTTCTGTTATGGCTGTACAAATTCTTTATAGTTATTATATCTTTTTTCCTACACCACTACTCTAACTAAAAGTTAATCAGTCTAATATTATCCAAATGTCATTCATCCTGTTTTGATTTATGTTGCTTTTTAATTTCAAATAGCTTTCTCAGTAATCCGGTTTTCTGGGAATTTATCATGTTTTTATCTCTGGCCTGTAACCTATCCAAATAATTACTCTAATTTTGTTCTTATTGGCACATATCCCATTCTGACTTTGCATTTTTTCTTTTGTGTAGTCCTATTCTATATTTTATTAATCTTCTGCTGGTCTCATGTGCTTTTCTGCTGTAACAGCTGGGAATTCAAGTAATTCTTGATGCTTTGAAATTTGTAGATGATAATGTGCCAACAAGGACAAAGATTTTTCAGCTGTCTTTATTGTTAGGTTTTGTGGGTTTTTTTGGGTTTTTTTCCCCCCAGTAAAGATGTTTTTGTTTTGAATTTTTACTGGTTAGTACAATGTGTGTACTATAACTGCCTCATATTTCATGAATATGTAACAGAAATCATCACAATGAGCATTAGTAAACAAGATGAGGATTAAGTTCTCAGTTAATGTATGTTTGATTTAGACCATATTTTGATATTTTTACCCTTGTTGAGTAAATAGTCGATGAAAATTGCTGTGACCTCTTAATAATGTGGGAGGCAGCATCCAGGTGGGAAGAACCTGTTTCAAGGTGTAGCCCCCAGAGCAAAGATTTAAATAACCACTGAGGGGTCTGGAGGCCATGCAGGGAATGTAGATTTTTGCAGGTGGTCTTGACTGAGCAAAGGTGAATGGAGTGGTGTCTTTTATCTTTTGAATTTGTTCTTGCTCAGTGCTGAGGTGAATGGGGGAATATTTTTTTATTACATTATTTTAATTTCTTGAAACTTTTTGTTTGCTTTGTGAAAAATTAGCTAATTTTAAAGCTTGTTAGTTAAAGCAATATTGGTAATCTGCAGCTGGAGATCAGGCCAAAATCCCATTACAAGATATAAAAATATCTGTCTTTGTGGGATTTTTGCTTGGTTTTCGTTGGTGTTTTGTGGGGCTTTTTTCCCTCTGTCAGGAACATTTGGCAAGGTGTTTTTAATGTCTGGTGCTCCTGCTGGGTAGCACTGCTGAGTTTCCTTATGCAGCTGCTGCATTCTGTATAGGGCTGGGTGCAGTAGGTGCAGGAATTCCTGTTTGTAGCTTTGAATTCTGTGGGGTTTTATTGCTTTAATGCAAGTTGTGTGGCTGTAACATATTATGATATCAAAAGAATATCTCTGACTTACTTCAGGTTTCAGGAGAACTTTCTACTTGTTCTGAGCATTTTGGAGATGCTTAAAAGAAATTCTACAAATAAATATTAGAGCTGCGAGGAAATGTTTTATAATTGTGTATGGAGTACATTCTTTAAAATAAACTTATATGTAGCTAGGCTTTTTCTTCATCAGTTGTACTTAGTGTATAGAAAAATCAGTGCTATTTTCAGAGCTAAATTATTTACTGTCTCAGCTCAGCAGTTGGAATGTTTTATATTAAGTTATTTGCACTTGTTCATCTCACTTAGCAGTATGGTGGTCCAAGGGTGGCTACCTGATCAGGCTCAAGGAAAAGCAACTGTGTCATTATTTGCTTGTTTTGGAGTTGGGAGGGTTCAAGCCCCTGTAAGTACATGGCACTGTAATGCTATTGCAGTCAGCTCAAGCACACAGGACTGCCAAAGGTCTTCTGATTTGCAGCTTTGTGTGCTCCAGCCATGTCTGGTTGGGCTGTATCATCTCACTTTGATAGAGAAAACTTGCTCTCTGTCAGTGGTTTGCAAAACTCCTTGTACCCAAGCTTTGCTTCTAATATGTAGAAGGGTGACAAGGTTTTGGGGGTTCAAATAGTGGTGACATAGATATGGATGCAGAAGGTTTTAGTGTTCAGCTTCTGTTAGGGAGTAAACAGGTGTTTTCCGGAAAGTTGTTGTTTATTTTTGGGGTTTTTTTTTTTAAATATATGTATTCATAACTTCTTCCCTCAGTGGAAAAATTTTATCTGACTCCTCCTCTCAGGAGGGGAACAGCCCTGAGGAAAGTGATGCATTTCCCATAGGATGCTCTGGCTCTTGCTGCAATGTGCTCACCTCTGCCTCTCTGGGCTGCAGACAGGCCAGAGAACTGTTCCTTACAGTCCTGTGAGACAGAGTGGAGTCATGCTGGGGAAAAGGGGCAGCAGGGTTTACACCTTGGCATGCCTGGTGGTAGAGATACTGCAGTGCCCAGAGGTTAATGTGAAACACTGAGGAAGAGATGAAGAAAATGTTTGGATTTCTCAGGGAAGTGAGCTGCACTGCTGCGTAGCAGGGTAGCAGATCTTGCACAGCTCTGTTATTTCTGCAAATATTGTTCAACAGCAGGAAGGAAGCCTCCATTTTTTGGAGAACTGGTTGTAGCTGTGTGTTGTGCATGCAGGCTGCTATGAGCCACAGCACACGTACTCATTGGGGTGCACCTCTTCAGCTGCAGCCTTGCAAGTGCTGCTCATGGAAATTACAGAGTCTGATGGTTCAGCTTCTGTGGGCTTTTAGTGGAAATCCTCTGTTGTCTCATTAATCATAAACACAGACAAGAGAGTGATGAGGAATGTCACTAAGCTGACTCAAAAGAGAACATCTAACTTCCCTTAATTTTCTTCCCCTTGGTGGGAGAGGGTAGAAATAATCCAATTGTATACTGCTATGTGGAACTGGCAGTATGCCTGTTTCCACAGTCTTGTGGCCTAACTGGTGACCCTAAAGCAGAATGTAAGAAACAGGATTATATGCAATGAAAAAAAATCTTTAACAATAGCTGCCTGTTCCTTAGATAGTAGACAGATGTGGGCCAACAGCCTTTCCTTCACTTCTTGGAAAATCCTACCTTGTGGTAGGACTGGGGGAAGGGTTGGTATTGCTGGGATTTGTTAAGAAAAAATTTCAACGCAGATTAGCAGGAAAAGTTGGCAAGTGTGAAGCTCATCCTCTTGATTTCCCAATCTGACAATCTCTGATGTCAGGCCAGAGGAAACAGATTTCTGTAACGTCAATTATGTGTAATGCTCCAACTGAGGCTTTTGAATATTTATGATGCTTGGCTTGCTAAAAAGGACTTTATTGCATTTAAAGATAGTGCTTTGGATATGAAAAGCTGAGATCTCCTTAAAAAAAGACTGAGCAAGAAAGTTAAACTCTGAATTACAGTATATCTTGCATGACAACTTTCTCCTCACTGAATGTCAGGACTGATCATAGAATCACACAGAATCACATCACTTCCCTCTGGGGAGTGCTGAGAAGCAAAATAGAGCCATGGAATCCTTCAGGCCAATTGTCAGTGTCTGTCTAGTTTGAAATTTTTGAACCAGGCTACATATGCATTTTGTTGCCACACAGGTTCTGTTGCTTGAGAAATTCAGGTTTTGGTAAGAATATCAATCCTTGGTCTTACACATAGACAGGATTTTCAAATATTTCTCCTGCTGACCATTCTTTCCACGCCATTGCACTTTTTGCCAGTGGCACAGTTGGGTTTATCAAGTGTGGCTCATCACAATTGGGCAAATCTAACACCACAAAAGAATTTTTAAGGCCCTTGGCAACGCTGTGCCTTCATAAAGCAAACTCTTATTTTGGGAACCACAAGGTTGAAATGACTTAACACCTCCAGTGTTGTTGCTCATCACCTGAGCTCTATAGGAGGATTAATACAGATAATTTCCTCAAGAGAAAGGTCTTTGTATGCATATGCTCATAATAAATATTGGTGCAAACAAAACCAAATTGTCTCCCCACAGCCTTGGCCTCCATGTCCAGAGGAGCACTGACAGAAATAGAAATGAGCTTGCAGTGGGAGCTGTTTTTGTGCTCTCAGGAAATAAGTGCATGCTTTCAAATGAGGTTACTGGTGTCAGATTACAGCATCAAGCACAGATAATGCAAAAAGCCTTAGCAATAGATCTTCCTGAATCTGGATGATCATCTGAGAAGGTTTTTCTTTGTTATGAGCTAACTTCAGTGTTGTGAAAGAACTGTGCTCACACTGGACTTGATCTTAGGTAACAAGCATATACTGTACAGCTAAATTCGAGAGAGACTTCTCAGCTCACTGATCATTCTTTTATTTTTTCCTGTGACTTTTTTTTCTACCCTCTGCCCACAAATTTTCAGCAATATATGAGTTAAAGATCACATGGTGCTCAATAGACATGTAAAGAAGGGTACAGGAGGTAAAGACAAAAGCCAATGGAACAGATAAAGTACTCCAAGTTTATTAAGGTTTCCTCTCTTGAGGAAAAGCAGATTATCAAGATCTGTAATGCATAGATATGGCATTATGAAAAAGGAACTTTGAGCTAGTCCAACCCCCTTTAGCCTATCCATTTAAAGACCAATAGGCTCTCTCAGGGACTCCTTGAACACATACTCTTTTCTCCAACTCATGTAGCGGCTACAGAAACTTTGTCCTGGCTAAGAAAAATGCTTCACATCTTCCTTTTTGAACAATTCCACTGTCACCTGGAGGTTGGCCTCAGTCAAAGTCACCACCACTGGAAGAGCAACCTGAAGAGCTGTGCGTGCAGTGATGAAAAGATACTCCTTCCCCTACGTGTGTACTTTTGAAACCAGCCCAGCCAGGTAAATTGCAACCTTTGCTGTCTCCTTCCTTTCATATTTATTATCTGCCTGTTAATTCATGTGCTATTTTTTCTTTGAAGTAATTTTGCATATCAAATGTTTTATTGAAACCCAATGAGATTAGATATATTCTGCTTTCCCCCCCCTCCTCTATGAAATCAGATGTTTTATCTCAGGTTTGTGGCTACAGCATACTTGGCATCCTGCTTTGCTTTCCTTTTGCTGTTGCAAACTCATGCTGCTTCCTTCATCTCTGATGCATCTAGCTGAAGAACCAGCTGACTCAGTTTGCTAAACTCAGTCTTATTTTTTTCCTCTGATATTCTAGAAAAGGAGTTAAGGGCCAGGTAAGTGAGTTGAAATGCTTTGTTAATTGATCAGAGGAGTGTCAGAGCTAGGCAGAGTAAGGTACTGCTCACAGAAGTGAAAATTATTCCTTATATTGGTGTCTCCTAGAAAGCAACCAGGTTAGTTTTTGGTAAAGTGAAGAACTGTTGTGGATTATTCTGCCTCCAGTTTGCCCCAGTGTCCAATCTACTTTTGAAAATGTTTTTCTACTCTGCAGTCTTTTTCATTCTTGTTTTAGACCTGTCTAATTTCTCCCTGAGTTTTTTAGATATCTGTACCCCATTTACTGTTCTCCAGGTAGATGTTTACTGCTTGATGCACCAGGTGTGTTTCAACTAATATAGTACTTTACCAGTAGCACTTGATGTTTCTCTTTTAGAATCCAGGATAGAAAATATCCTTCTTTCAACTCGGTACATTATCATCTGAATTTTGCTTTCACCTTAAAAGTCATAGTTCTGACTTTAGTTGGATAATCTACTCTTGCTTATATTCTTCACAGCATTGTTCTAGTCAAAAACGTGAAAACCATGAGAATTGTCAGGAAACATTGAAAAATGCAACTGTATTGCAGCATAATGTACAAGGTAGCATTGCTTTCAGAATGACACTTTTTAATCTGAACAAGTTTTCAAGAAAAAACAAATGAAGAATATGGTAATAATAGCCAAGGGAGTAAATGCAGCTTCACTTAAATGCTTGCCTTTCAAACAGACTTGACAGGTTGAGCATGTTTGCATGGCCATGGTACAGGTTCACCACAGCCACATGCCTGAAGGAATTCTCTGGTGGTGGGAAAAGTCATCAATGCAGTGGCTTTAGCCTTCTTCTGAGAAGTGCTCTGAACCTCCATCCAATTTCTAAAAGGTCGTGCAGAACTGCTGGAAATGCTCCACCAATCAAGATGAAATTGAAGTAAATGCCAGAGATATTTTAAAAATATTTTATGTTCAAAAGCTCGAATTCTTTGCATGTGCCTCACAGCTAAGACAAAATGGAAATTTAGATTAACAAGAATGCCCTGAAGTAAGTCAACATTTAAACTTTATCTCAAAATGCAGAATACACAAAATCTAACAGAGTTTGGTGTATTTGGAGATACATTGTCCATTTCTACTAGGATCTGTTTGTGTGGATCTCACTTAAAGTTTGTTGGTTTTTTGAGAAAAGCAAAAGTGAAAAAAATTCTTGGTAAGAAATCAAATAGATGCAAGATTTTTGTACCCTTTAGCTGGAGTTTGCCCTCATTTCACAAGTGAAAACTGGAAACTTCTTTTAGCAAGAGGAAAGTTTAGAAAGTCCTAAGTCCTCTATTTTGAAAGAAAGTTGAGTTTCTTTTATTTTTCTTGGCAAAGCTTGAGAGAATCTTTCTCTAGAAAAAGTTTGAGAGAATCTTATATTGAAATCTCAGGGAATTTATACTGACTTTACATTTTGGGGACCAAAAGGTGTTTTCTTCATTCCTTGTAGAAAAAAAAAAAAAGGGGGGGGGGAGGAGTAAATTTAAAGGTTTGGATTAAGCTGTCTTCCTTTTTCCACATGAAGTGATCACACTGAAGATTCTGTCATCAATATGACAAAAGTGAAGATCATACCTCTATTTTTTTTTCCCCCCCCACTCTGGGCCCCCCCATATTTTGAAGGTTTTTTTTCAAAAGTAAGCAGTGATTTGACATTAACACTTCCTTGTTTCAAGTAGGTTCTGCCAAGCTGGAAGATCTCTGGTAATGGGAATCTGGAAAGTGCCTTTATGTCAGCTTTCCAGACACTAAGCATTAATGAATTCTAAACTGTTCTTATTGTGTGTAATAAACATGTATTTAATTTATTTATATTCCAATGAAAGGCTTCACATGGAAGGAAATATGGAAGATAATGAATGTTTTGGTATGTTGTTTGTTTTTTACTCATCCATAGTCCGAATCATAGAATTAAATTACTTGAAGTTTCTTTAAGGGAAAGGTATTTTTTGCAGCTTCAGGGAAACTTGTGAGAAGTATGTTTTTTAATCTAATCTTTGATTGATATCAAACTATTTTCTTTTATCTTCCAGAAAACAATTCAGGAAAAAATAAACTCTTTCAAAAAAAAAATTTAAAAGCGAAGAGTGTTTATATATTTTAAAAATACAGCTTTATGATAAAATTTTAAAAAGCCAACACCACTTACTTTAATCTGAAACTAAATTACTTTCAAATTGGCTTTATTATTACAATGCTTTACAGCATTGTACTAAGCTCCTTCCAGTCAGGCCTTGCTTTGGTTAGACGTGATCCCCAATACTAGGCTAAAGAAATGTATGGGACTCAAGAGCCTCTTATAAGCAAATTTGGAGAACAACAGTTAATTCTTCTGCTCCCAGGAAGAGTGACATTTTCCCTCTGTTTTCTCCACAACAAGTCTTAGAAAGGTTATACCTCAAGGAACTATAATATATCCTCTCTTGCTTTGTGTGGCATGAAAATTTTCCTCAGCCATGGAAAGCATAAAAATTTATTCCCTTTTTGCCCATAACTCTCTGCCTGCTGGTCTTTGTTCTAGGCATTGTCCTTAATGAAGTCATTTAGACCAGAAACCTTAAGCTTTGCTCAGTATTTACCAAAGTTTGAGTTAATCCTGGTATGCCTTTACAGGTTCATGGACAGACTTTATTTTATGCAGGACTGCATACCCCAATACATAATAATACCTTTAATAAAGCTTCTACACTTTCACCTGAGCCCTGATAAACTATAACCTATGATGTAATGATATTTTTGGTTGTTTCCTCTCACTATGTGTTGAAGAATTCAGACATAAAAATTATCCGCTGTACTAAGGAAATCTGGATTATAATCGAGTGTGAGTTGTTCAATTAAGTGTATCTATACTATTCAAAGCACAGGCCAAAGAAACATGAATTTTTTGTTCTTCTTCCTTTTTATCTCATTTAACAAATTATATCAAGGCAAGCTTCCTCTTCTCCATAACCTAATTTTTCCTAGCTTTACATATATCTCTACTATACTGTGCAGCTATAGGGTACTTCTGCTGACTCTATGAGGGGAGGAAAAAACAAATTACAGCCATTAACTGAAAGCAACAGCAGTTTTTGGAAACTCTACCAGTCACTGGTAGTTTCTCTGTGAAATATCTTCAAAACTTTAATTTCCATGATTGCTTTCATTGTTGAAACATTTTTACTGAATGAAATGTTTGATTAAATTACCACATTTCTAATTTCTTAATTCAAGAACAGATTTCCCTTTATCATGTTTACATTTGCCAAGCAAAAGTACAGGTTGTCCAGAAGAGGAAGGAATAAGCCCTCCATATTGCCCCATGTTGGTGCCACAAAGGAAGAAGACAATGAATGGTTTGTTTCCCCACTGTAGGAACAATGATGTCAAAATGAGTGTTATCGTTCTTCACCTAAAAAAAACAAAAACAAAAAACAACAACAAAAAAACAACAACAACAAAAAAAAACCCAAATGGCAGATCATGCAGGGTCTTCAAAAGACACCATGCCAAATATTTTTGATACCGAAATCTTTTTCTAGGCTCATCTATGGGTCATACTTATCTTTAGGAACCAGTATGAGTTATTTGAGTCCCTTGCTGTGTGATTGCAGAACTTGCATTTGCAGCAGAGGCTCATCAATGTCTGAGACCAGCAAAGCCTCTGCTCTTTCCTTGCTGCTTGGAGAGGCAAAGAGCTCACAACAGGGTTACAGACAGAAACACTGGGACAGCAAAATGAAAGCTAAACTAATGTACACTGAGAGGAAGGAGCAGTAGTTCTTCCTTACAGAAAGTAAGAAGGGGAAAATGTGGCTTTCCTTATCACGGCCCAGGTGGAGTCAAGACAAGACTTGTGGCACAGGAAAAGGAGAGGAGTGAGAGAGTGGCAAGTCCAAGTGAAAATAGAATTAAGGGAAATCTTACTCTTTCCTGATGGTCCCCAGGAACCACCCATGTGCGATGCCATAGGAAACACAGGTCAGGACAAAGTCAGGCTGCAGGAGAGACCATGGGCACAGAGCATCAAAACAGCACCTTCCATAAAACATTTTGTCACCAGAAATTGGCAGTGTCCAAAGCTGAGCATATCATGCACGTTGGTACAGTTTGATACACCAAAATGTTTTAATCTGCACTAGACTATTTCCCAAGTCTTGAAGTATTAATATATTTTAATAGAAAATTATTTTTTATTTTTAAATAATTTTTAAAGGAAACTCCTTGTAATTCAATTGCTACATGTATTTGAGCAGGAAAATACTTTCTTTAATTCATTTTTTTTTAAATTTTGTTTTTTAATAGTCTTTCATCATAATATATGCCTGGCAACATGTGACTTTATTATATGACTTAGATCTCAAGCCAGTCAACAAATGACAACTCTGCTTGTCCAGAGGTGAAGACACAGTGTAACATCTATCTGAGGTAGTCACCTTGGAAGTCTAGTCAATGTAATCAGTGTCATCAGTACTGTTGAGTAGATGGCTAAAATGAGTTGGATACTCCTACCCCATTTCTCTCCTTCATATGAAAAGGTTTGCAGTTGATGCACTCCATTTAGTGGTGGAAGAATACAATATTTAATCTGATGAAATGTCTTTTTTCCTTTTAATTAGGATTGCTTTAGGTTCCCAAAATTAAAGGTCTTCCCAAGTAAAACTTTGAGATACCAAAGCAGTTCTCAGCCCACATTAATATAATACCAAAATAAAGATACTCCTTGGACTCTGCAACTACCCTGTGTCTTCCTGGGAGTCAGTGGTGTGGTTTGATGATACAGCACAGGTTTAAAACCTGTCCTGCATCCTTCAGACTGAAATGTTTTCTGCATCCCAGGGCCTGTGACCTGTTTGCTGTCTGTGCTGAAAATGTTCATGTGTGGGTGCTGTAGAGTTGAAAGTCAAGCCCTGTTTACTTCTGGGGAGGCTCCCACTCTTTGCTCCTGGCTGTCCTGTGAATCCAAGGGCTGGGTTTGCTGCTCCTCTGCCTTGGGATAAAGTGCTTCCAAACAGCCTCTTCAATGAGCTTTAGCTTAGGTTTGTACTGCAATGCAATTTTTCTTTTCATGGTGTTTAAACGTGTCCATGTGTTTATCTTAGGATTTTACTGAAAGAAAATAGATAGGCTGAAAGCATTCATAACCATAGCATCTGCTGTTCATACATATATGTATGTGCATACACACACAAAAATAATGGTACTGTATTACTCTGGTACAGTACAGATTCCCTTCCCCCTTTAAAGTCATCCACAAACAGAAATGTACCAGGTTCTATTGTGAAATGATTTTGGGTTTACAGCATTCATGTAATGCTATGGAAAAAGGAAGAAATATTTGAGACTTACTGAACATTTTGTGCCTAATTCTTTTTTAAACCTTTCTTCTTGCACAAGTAACCACAGAGTATTTGCTGCCACAGCTGTTTCTCATGCATGATGTAATTGTTTGATTAAGCATTATTTGTTTGCATAGATCAGATTCTGTTATGACTGTGAATGCTCATTAAATCATGCCCAGTGCCACTCTGATGCTGGGAGTTTCAAAAGTTCATGGCATTGGTTTAACTCCAAAGCAGTGGCCTAAATGGAAAAGGCTCCCATTGGTTCCCTTGCCATGTTTGTAAACAGTTTATAGCATTGTGTGTAGACAAAGATGGTTACATTAGCACTGTGGATAAGCATAACTACCTAAAACAGTTTAAAAACATAGATACGACAGAAAAATATCTCTACTTGTGATAAATTAATAGTTTAAAAAATCTTGCAAAATGTTAACTTTTAGATACAGTACATTGTTCTTGCAAACTTTTTTCTTCTTGTATACTTACCAAATAAAAATTCTCTGCAATTTTGTGCATTTTTGACATGGCTGGTGATGTTTAGAATCATGCTAATTAAAATACACCACTTTCAAATGACATTCAATTGCTCATGGCAGAGAAATCCTGATACCATGCTGCCACACTGTCAGGATTTGACAGTCACAGTATTTATAGGCTCTGAAGAGGAAAATGGGCCCAGGACACAGCAAATAATGCTATCTGTGTCCTGTGTTAATGCTTCTGGGCTGCAGAACAGTCACATGTGCTCCCTTGAAATGCATTAGCATGGTTAGGGCACTTGTTAGTCAGCATTAAGAAGGCTGTCATGTGAATCCAATTTTGTTGAGATTGTAGGAAAATACCGATTTGCCTGTCAAGAGAGAACTTTAAAAATCTGTCAGAGGAAATGGATGTGGAAATACTATAATGTACACAAAGTGCATGTAAAAAGGCAGATCTTGACCTTTTGCTCATCTGGGGTTTTTTTTCAGAGTGTAAGCAAAGGGTACCCAATGGTTTTCAAAAGCAGTTAACAGAAATACTTTCTCACACAGCTCACGATTTCCATGGAAGCCATGGCTGCAGTCAATGGCACAGAGTAAGTGGGATTGTAGAAAGCACTGCATGTGTTCATGAACAACAAAAAAATCTACATTATTAAATGTATCTGGGGAAATATTTTTGTATCATTCAGACAACAAATCAAATTATACTGATCAATTCTGTTGTGGATGGGTTATTCCATATCTGCTAATAATGGGTAGCTTGTATCTTATTCTCTTTTCTGCTCCCTTTCCAACTATAATATATTTCCTTTCCATCTGACAGCAGAAGTGAAACACAGTTAAAACTTGTCATGTTCGCTCTTCTACCCTCTCCTACAAACTTCTTTTTCCACTAACAAGCGAAAATACTTCTGGGACCTGTTGTAGCTGCTGTTCCCAAGCTGTGAATGAAGTCTCCCAGATGAGGTATAAGTTTATTAATGGGGAAGGGCAGTGTGCCTTCCTAATTATGTGATGGGGTCACTTCTGCTGCAGGCTGGGGTGAAGCTGCACTGAGGGTGCACATCTGCAAAGATCCATCCTCCAAAGTCTCTCTTACCCACAGAAGTAGGTATAGGATGGTCTATATGGATATGAGGCCTAAGAATTTTGACAGTGTTGTGTTTCTCCTTGCTGTTTGTCAGCAAGACAGGCCTAGAAACCTGTCTTGCTAGAGAAACAAAAATTTAATCTTAATGATATATGAAACAAGTTCATTAAGAAGTTTTTCATCTTTTGAGAATTTTATTCTGATTTCTGGTCTACTTTCCTTTTACAGACAGATTTTTCTCCTTCTCCCTAGTGGTTTCTCATTCACAAACAGGAGAAAATCTTTGTGCTCTTCCTCTGACCTGAAAAAGTTTGAGAACAGGGCTTGTGCAAACCTCATGAAGTTTCACAAGGCCAAGTGAAAGGTCCTCCACCTAGGTCAAGACAATCCCAAGAACATGCTGGGCAGAGAATGGATTGAGACTAGACCTAGAGAGGAAGACTTGAGGATGTTTGTGGATGGAAAGATCAATACTCGGCAGCGTTCGCTTGCAGCCCAGAAAACCAAATGTGTCCTGGGCTGCATCAACCACACTGTGGGCAGCAGGGTGAGGGAGGGATGCTGCCCCTCAATTCTGCTCCTGTGGGACCCCACCTGGAGTTCAGCATCCAGCTCTGGAGCCCCCAACACAAGAAACACGTGAAGCTGTTGGAAAAAGTCCGGAGAGCTGGTGGTGAAGCTGATCCAAGGGCAGGAGCACGTCTCCTATGAACAGCCTGAGAAAGTTGGGCAGTTCAGCCTGGGGAAGTGAAGACTCCAGGGAGACCTTGTAACACCTTACAGTACGTAAAGGGGGCTTGGAGGAGACCTGGAGGGGAATTGTTCACAAGGACATGTAATGATAGGACAAGAGGTGATGACTTTAAGCTGCAAGAGGGAACGTTTAAATTAGATATAAGTTGTGGTATTCTTTACTGGGAGGGTAATGAAGTACTGGAACAAGTTGCCCAGAGAGGCTATGGACTCCCCATGCCTGGAGGTATTCAAGTCCAGGATAGATGAGGCTTTAAACATGGTTTAGTGGTAAGTTCCCTGCCCATGGCAGGGTGGTTGGAACAAGATAATCTTTAAGGGCCCTTCCAACCCAAATGTGCCATGATTCTATGATATTTTAATTGGCGTAAGATGTCCTGTGTATCCAAACTGGTGTACTGAAAAGATTCAATCTATTGCTGTACCTTATGATTTCAGCAGTCCTGCTAAAGAACTTTCATGATGTGGTGCAGCATGTGCTGAATGTTGAATTGTCACAAGTACATATAACTATGAGTGCAAATAAAGATGTTTCATGACACTGGAAAACTTTTTAAAAATTACAGGCATTAAACTGATACAGCTGTGTTGAGTGGGATGGACAAGTAAAGACAAGCCTCGAAAAAAGACACCCTTTTACTGTAGGCTTTTTGGTCTTTCTGAGCTCCTGTTCTGTGCCACCACAGTTTCTGTCAGTGGGTTCTCTAATCAAGGTGGGACTGACAGGCTGGACCAACTACTTTTTAGGAGTTTCTCCACTTGATGAAACCCCCAAGTCCACTCAGATACCTGGACTCTTCACTGATGTCCTAACAATCTTAAAATGGTGGAAACTAGAAAACAGCCCTCTGTGAAATGCTGAGAAGCAAAATAGAGCTATGGAGTCCTTTAGGCCAATTTCTCTTTGGGCTTAGTACTCAGTACAAGAAAATTCTGCGTAAAAAATGAATAAATGCTCTTGAGGAAAAATAGCTTACTTAAACCAAGGGGCATAGCACTCCTGAAGTGAGAGCACACTGATAAAGTGATGTTGCATTTCCTAGTGGGTTCACATGAATAACCAGTCAATCAATCATGACTGGTTGTTTTCTCAATTTCTAATGTATCTGACTTGACTTGTTTACCCACAGAATGCAATTTTCTGTTTCTCTGTCTGATCCGATAACAGCTCATGTGATAGATGCATATTCTGCTTAGATAAAATGAAGGGGCAAGAATTGCAGGAAGATGACTGAAACCGATTTTTAATGAAAGGTAGGAACCAGGACTATTCTGGCTGATTTCATAGTGACAGCTTTGTCAAAAAATTAAAAGTCTAATAGTTAAAGGACACACTAGGTACCTTCAGCTCTTGAGTCTGCACTAACCCACCTCATAGTCTTGGACTAATCATTAATTTCTCTTTGGCTTCAACATTATTCAGCAAACTAACTCAGTAAATGTAGGAATGTAAACCTTTTCTTTTGCTCCATTTGGATTTTTTGAAGGTTTTGTCTGGCTTTTTTCTTTGATGGGATGCACACCAGAATTGCATATTCTTGGTAGAAAAAAGTGCATTTTGTTTGGGGAATATTATGACTGAACTATTTTTCCATTTGTCATGGTTTGACTTAGGTTTGCCAATTTTAATATATTCAATTTCTTATAGAGATAAGATTTAGGAGCAAAAACAAGGCAGGCCTAAAACTTAAAAGGGTATAAGAAGAAATTTATTAACAACACAGGAAAAAAAAGAAATTCAGAATAAGATTCCCAGATCATTCCCTCTTCCCCCTTCCCTCATCTTCCACGTTTTCTTAACAGCAACATACAGAGAACACTTCAGTCAGTTCTCTACTTAAATAATCATTTCAGTTTACTCTAGAGATAAGAGTTCCTTTTTTTTCTCGGTTTTGGCATAGGGCGTGTCTTCAATTTCACAATCCGCATCCGCCCGGGAAAAAATTGCAATTGTGGAATTTCCTCCCATCTTCACAGTCTTTCCAGAGCTGTGTTATGGGTTATACCACACACATGGGGGTATTACTTTTAAAGACAAGCTCCTCAAAGACAAAATCCTCTTCATCTCTTTTTTTATTAGGTGTCTCTATATTTCCAGTCCCAAAACAGAGAGCCTCATTCCCTCGGGGCAAAAGATCCTTATCTCAAGCACTTTAACCTTCCCCAAGTAAGTTCTCACAATTTAAAGGCATTTCAGTGTAATCAGTCCCTCCATAGCCCACAAAAAAAAGATTTTCAGCTACTTATCAGTGGCATCTTTTCAATTTCTTCCCATCTGGAATCTTAGCATTCATTTCACAGACTTCAGTACACTCCTTGCTTTATTCTTCTCATTCAGGGGAGTTCAGGAGATCTGTAGTCTTATCCAGGCATTAAAAGGGTTAAAATTGCACCCAAAAGGTGAAGGGAGCCGAGCCATGCCATGCTGGAAACGTGCCAGGGTCTCAGGACACTCGGGCCGCATCGGGGAGCTGGGTGAGGGCTGCTCTCTGGCGCTTGTCTTCCCTCCACCTTGCCCAGCAAGCCAGGCTATGGAGGGGCTTTTCCAGAACAGGGCCCAGCTGCCTCCCGCACAGGCCGCGTGGGCGGGACGGGCCCGGCCACCCCGCGGCTGCTCCCAAAACGGCGGCAGAAGCCTGCCTGAGGGGTGGGCGGACCAGGACCTCAGCAAAGGCTTCCCCCCTTCCCCCCCGTTTTCCCCCTGGCCACCAGGGCTCCCCAGCCGAGAAGAGGGGGAGGGGAGGGGGCTTCGGTGGCTCCTCCACCCCTCGCCCGGCCAGGCCGCATGGGGAGGGGAGGGGAGGGGGGGCCGAGCCGGGCCGAGCCGAGCCGGGGCTCTGCTCGTTGTTACCTGCCTGGCGACCGGAAGACAAAAGAGATCGATTAACTTTACCAGTGTAATTTATGAAAGCGAAATAACTTTTTAATTGGTTACCCAATCTGTCAACCATTAAATCAGCCCTCCGATTGGTCCCTGCAGCCCACAGAGGAAGTTCTCATAAGAGGAAACAGCCTTTCTGTGTTTTGTGCTTCCCCTCTCAGACGCCTCTCAGGCGATTTCCCTCCATGCAAAACCAGCACACGTTACACTGAGAGCCTAAGCTCCTGAAATCTTTTTAATTTCTCTGCCTCCCCTGTCCCTGATTTTTGCAAAAATATAGTGGACATTTGTCCTGTCTAAATACTTTTATGGGGTGTGGCCTTCATTAGCTCCTTCATAACTTGCTATCTATTATGAATTTTATTTTCATTTGTTCTCTTGGTTTCCAGGACACCTCATCACTATCTCTACTCCTTTGATCTACATACTATGACTGGACATATCACAACTATAGCTTAATGGAAACTTAACTGTACAGAATGTGTCTCTCCTAATGGTCTGCCTGAATTTTGGTCTCTTTCCAGGCCAGAGAAGACCTTTTGTCTTCTTTCAATGTATTTTTTGTTTCTCATGCAAAGAAAGTTTGCATTTCCTTATATTTTCTTAATTCTGTTCCTGAAAACTCTTTTCAATGTACGCTGCTGCTACTTCTTATTTATGGAATATCTCCAGTCACTCCTGTTTAACTTCCTTTCTTCACCATTAAACTAATGTAGAAAACCCAGCATGTTTTCTCTCAAGTCAGCACAAAGGCCAATCTCACATTGTTGAATATCCAGAGGCTGTCTGAAGCATCAGACCTTACTTTGAAATCTCGAAAACAGGAAGTGATACCTACCCTAATCTTCATTTTTTATTCTCATGGAGTTCTGCCTGTCAAACCTCTCTGGACAATCCATAATCCAGGAACACCCTATGCAAGAATATTATACACACAAAGTTGTAAATCACGCTGGCAGCTTCTGCTTGCTTTTTTTTTTTTTTTTTTTTTTGCTGGAGCCTGTCTAAAATAAGACCATTGAAATCAAATAAGTCATTACCTAACTTTGAATAAGAGAAGAATCTGGCTTCAGAAAATTTGGACACCTTTGTAACAAGTGTATGATATGACTTCACCCAACCAAAATAAACATGTCACACCCAGCATTTTTTTTCCCCCAGATGTGGATTATGTGGCTATTATTTGGCTGTGATATTGGTCTCAGCAGCCCCGACTTTTTATCAATCAGGAAAACATGTGATATCTTTTTCTCTAGGATTGGGCAGTCACTTTTTTCCATGGTGTGAAATATTCTACAGTCCTTTTATTCTGGGCTGGTTAAAATCTATCCTTTTCTTACAACACTCTGTTTTGTCTGTACTCCTACTCAGAGGTATTTCACTAGCTTATCTCTTTTTATTATTGTTTAAGGAGAGAAAGTGTTTCCAGTTGCCAGCTGATAAAATAAGAAGTGAATGACAGCAACCTAAAATTTTATGAAAGAATCTGTTTTTTTTAAATTTAAATGTAGCTGGCGTCACTTATCTTCATATAGCTTCTGCCTATGTGGAAAAATCTCTCTTTTTATAACAGCTTGTCAGCTGAATAATAGAATGGGGGGAGCCAACTTGAAAGACATGGCTGATTGGTGCAATTGAAAGGGGCTTTACAATTAGAGTTCTGGCAGAACACAAAAAAGAAATTGTCTGGCCATGAAGAACGGAGCCTACTTTAGAATTCCCTTTTCTCAGCCAGATAGCATGCATCACTGTTCATGCATTCTCTTGACATTGAATAGAGGACTTCAGAACTACCACCCCAAATTATCCCTTACTGTTTGGTTCTATTTGTGATATTTGTTTGGGGGAGGAAAAAAAAAAAATCTCTATTACTGACTGTAATGGCATGTGGCTAAATTCCATTCCATTTATGCACTTAATCTCTTAAGCTTGTTTCCCCTCCTCCCCCCACCCCCCGATATTGCAACACACATTTTACTTTGATTAACTCTTTTTAGATTAGGGGGTGAAAAACCAAGATTCTTCTTATTCCTATCTCCTCTCCCCCCTTCATTTTACTTTCTTTTCTTTTTCTCATTCCTCTTCCTCCCCCCCCCCAATGGTTGTGTATGTGAATTGAAAGAGGAAGGAAGCCCTTGCAGGTGTGTTTTGGATTACAGTGGTAGAACAATAGGGCAAACTTCAATTAACTCCATACCTATTCACAGGGAATATTCGTTCCCTTGTCTCCAGCATTATTTAATATTTGAAACCGTCTCCATCTACACAATGAACCCGGTGATGAGAACAGCTTTTCAATTCCATTTGAACTCTTCTATGCCACTCAATAATGCACCAGTTTTTTTTTAAATTTATTCTTAAATAACGATGCATGTGAGTGTCTCTAGGCACAAAGGAATAACAGAATATGTACAACAGTGAGCTATCTTTCACTGCCTTGAAGATAGTAGTGGGGGAGGGAGGGTAGATGTTGGTAGTGGCATGGATTTGACTTCTTCCCACATGGAAAATCAACATGCTAAATATTTATTTTATATTTCCATGAATCTTACAGATTTAAAAGCACCCCTGTCAAGGTAGCTTTCATCATTTTTACACTATATGTTTTAAATTGCTGTTATATATAACAGCCACTGAAAGCTTAACAGTGACATTTCTTTCTGACTGAAATACTTGCTGTTTGTAGTTACAGAGCTGCTCATTAGGGCTATTTTTATCCTTTCTTTAAGGAAATACTGGAGAATGGGAAGTTCCCAAATCCAGGCTGTAGATGAAGAAGGGGAAGGGAGTCAGCCTCAGTTCTGTTCTTTTCTGTTTACCATGACCAAACCTATCTTATTCAGAAAATACATATTCCAATATAGTGGTTTGGTTTTTTTTTATTCTGGTAGTTTTTTTTAAGGAGCAAAATCATGGATTAGCCTAGCAAAAATCAGTGGTTTTGTTGAAGGAAATATCACAGATCTATGATCAACACCTAAATTTGGGGCAAGGGAAAATAAATATTTGAAGTTTGGGGGTAGGGGGAAAGGTAGGTGATGAAAAAG
This sequence comes from Muscicapa striata striata, assembly GCA_030060385.1. NCBI lineage: Eukaryota > Metazoa > Chordata > Aves > Passeriformes > Muscicapidae > Muscicapa > Muscicapa striata. Next base: position 862,005 of record JAREIS010000066.1, on the reverse strand, counting down.
AAAAATTTTCACGTGAGAGAGAAAGAGTTCATTTTTTTAAACAGTTCTTCTCATGAATTCTCATGCCTTGCTGCAGCCCTTTAAGAGAGCGTGAGATGGCTGGAATTGTTGGCTATGTTCCCTGATCCTAACATTTCCTATGCAGCAAAGATTTGAGAGAGGTTTATCAGTACTTGAATATTCAGATTATGCTATGGATCTTTTGTGGAAAGCCTTAAAGCTTTAGCACAATTTGAGGACAAGTCTGCATTTTGAATTGTGGCAACAATCAGACATTCATCTTTTACAGTTTTGAACTAGGGACAACATGATTTATCTGACAAGAGCCTCACAGAGAAAAGTATCTTATTATGGATGCGACTTAGCCTTGCTCCAGTGTCATGTTGAAGGCTTTCCCAATAAACATGGCTATATATGAGTTAATAAATGAGAAAAAAAAATTAAAAAAATGGTAATTTCAACTGGGAAGACAAAGGTGACACAAATATTTGGTAAATAACTTATTTTCACTTGTGCTGTTGCCTCCGGTCCTGGTGTGGCTCACTTGAGGTAACCTGCAGGGCCATCAATTCTTGGTTTTATTTTTCTTTCACAATAGATGCAGTCAGTCTGAGACTAACTTCTAGGCCAGCTAAAACGATGTAACTTTAATTACCTGGTGGCAGCATTCTTTACTGTGTCAGCTTTATGTTTGTTGAACCCAAAATAGCTCTGTACCAGACTTTGGGAAGTTTGATCCCAGGAGGTTTACTCTAAGGTTGGGATATCCACTCTTCACTGCCCCCTCCTTACTCCTTGGAATCTAGGTCATCCCAAAGTGACAGAAATGCAGGCAACTGGAATTGCTACTCATTTTGCAAACTTGGGCTGGAGTGAGTAATGAAGGATGATTGTGCTATCTGGAGTGAGCAAGGGAATTTATCTCGGTGATGTGTTATTCTCCTGGTGCACAGCTCAGATTCCTTTGACTCACTTCAAATTCTGAGTGCTTCCTATTGCTCTGTGCACTATCACTGGGCTGCCTTCACCTTTTCAAGCATGTTTTCTTAATGCAATAGTCTTGTAAAAAAATTATCCCCCGTGAAATGGAGAAGCAGGAAGGTACAGTAATAGTGAAAATCCAAAGGAAAGTCTAAATCTTCATTCAAACTCACCATGAAAGTGGCCTTTTGCTCCAATCTGGAAGTCTGTGTCTCTTATCTACAAATGGTATTTCTCTGAAGGATGAGGGTGCTGTTTAACTGTATAAAGGTTTTCACTTAACAGTACTACTTTTATGCTGGAGCTCATAGCAAACTTTAATCCTTCAGCAAAGCTTTAAATCCTTTCCCTCCCATGTAAATTTTTTCACAATTTAAGCTTTCCTTCCACAGGCAGAATTCATTTTGCTCTGTTTGTGAATCAGAAATAGTATTTCAGAGACCTTGAGAGGTCAGTTACTCCATTTTCTCTACCAGCTCAAGCTTAGCTTGACAGTGTCTTCAAGCTTTTAAAAAAACATCAAATAATGAAGATACTGTAGTTTTCTTTGGAAATATATTTGTAAAACTATCTTTAAAACTATAAAGTAGGTTTTTTACGTCTCTTCCAAATCACTGCTGTTGCAGCTTACCTCTGTGAGGTGGTGCCTCCTCAGTGACACTATTCCTGGGTCTGCATATGGGACCTGCAAGAAAGAGCCCACCTGTCCTGTTCATCTCCATGGACAATCCCCTCTGAAGCTTAATTGGGCAGTCAGTCATGTGTCTAAGCTGCTAATGTGTTTACTTCTGTCAGTTTGGGCAGAAGCAGCAGGCTAAGGCACTTGTTGGTTGCTGGTGATGAATGGGAGTATCAAACAGGTACGGGGAAGTTTGGCTTCCACCTGCTAATGTTTTGTGCCTGGCTTCAGCTGAGGAGCTGTTTGCATTTTCATCCTTGGAAGGTGAATGAAATAATTTTGTGTCAACAAAAAAAATTAATTTGGTATACTTATGCAATTTAGATATACTTTAGATTTGGGGAAAAACCTTATTTTTGTAAGTACACAAATAAACTCACTTTGTTATCATAATGCAAATAACTGTTCATTATCATCATAATCAAAGGAAGTAAGATTCTTATTTTCCCTGAAATAATTTATACTTCTGAATTCCAGGCATGGAGCAGTTTCCAATAAATAATTTAGGCTATTTGTGTATCCTCCAAGTTTTGATCTCCTCTTCACAGATTCCTCTTCAACATCTTTGGGAAAGTTGTCAGGTTTTCTTATATTAGACAGATAATGAGTAAGACAATTGAGCATATGAACATTAAGAGAAGTGGAAAGAAAGAATGGAAGCTTTCCCTCATTATTGTAATTTCTCACTAAAAAACGCTTCTCAATTCTGTTTATATATAACATAAGTGTTACATCAGGGTGTATTAATACTGATTATAGTCTGAACTGTTTAAGGAATCTCGACCCAAAGTAGAACTTTGTCTGTCATTAATTTGAGTTACTGCCACTTGTGTCAGCACTATTTAAAAGGAATCAATGAAGGTTTCTAAAGAAAAAGCCTTGTCATCTACTCCCAAATGGACTAAATTAATTAAAATGTTGGAGCCAAATCTATGACATGTTTTATAAATTGTTACTTTTTATGGATTTGCTGACGACATTGATTGGATTGAGAGGATGAGCTTTTCTAACAGGACAAAAAGGAGATATGCTAAGGGGTTTTTTTTGTTTATTTGTTTGATTTTAAATATATTTGTACAAATTAACGTCAAGGAGATAAACATTAAGTCTGTCCTAGCTAAGCATGTGAAGACTTTCATATCTCCAGAAGAAAAGTGGGAGAAGATTTTTAAAAAATTTCTTTATTTTTACTTAATACATCCATTCCAAAAAGCAAAACATGTGGAGACAGCTCCTTCAAGAAGTGTCTTAATGTGCTGAGAAATCAAAGCCCTTTTTGACTGGCAGTCTGCTCGCAGACACAGCTTTTCATTCTGCAAGGGACTGTAGCAAAAGTATATGGAAGAGGAGGAACCCTTGGTTCTGTAAGTGTCACAGTTAATAGAGAGGGGAAATGTCCATGAGCTTAAGCTAACCTGCATTGTAAAGCTCTAGGAAGAGATACACAAAGGTTAGACAGTGATGTTAATCTCCCCAGGTTCTTTCCATAATAAGTGGAGATAGGGTAGGCTGGACTGTTGCCTGAACGAGTTCAAACCCATCTCACTCCCTGAACCTCTGCTGCACAGCGACTTCTTTCCTTGGCAGTGTGGGTGAACCTCTGGGAGAGAGGTGTCAGAGGCCCTAAGTACACTGAGAACACACCTGTGGCTTCCCCTGGCAGGGCTAAATTATCCTGCATCTGATCCAGGCTTAGGCACCAGCCAGGCTGCCATCCAGTGCTTTGATGTGAAAGAATCAACTTTGGCAACATTGCAGCTGCACAGTGGCAAAATATGAAACGAAGACCTCCCAAACTCAGGAGATTCTCATTCCCCTTGGGTGGGCAGGCTCATGGTGACATTCTTCTTGCTCTTGCAGCACCTGAGCATCCTCAGCTGCAGGGCCAGGCTGGTGTCCCAGGGCCATTCAAATCAGCCTTTACCTTCACTCTTATGCAGGCTGTGGAGTTCAAGTGGCACCAGGGCTGGCTGAGTGAACTGCAATGAGTATTTCCATTCTTCTTACAAAATCATTAACTGTTCCTCAGTTATAGGCAGTGGCAACCATTTGGCAGATATCCTAAACCCAGACCTAAATCTCCATGTTCACACAGACCATAGTGGAGCAGGATCTTGGTCTGTGACTCAGACACTTTGGCAATGCAAACAAATAAAAAATACTTTAATAGGGATTAATAATTGACTGTGTGAGGACTTTGGATTGTATTCCAATTTATAGTAAAGATTTGGCCTAATAAAGGTGCTCTGAATTGTATGAAGATGCTGCAGCTTAACCAAAAGGAGCCTTCTATCCTCCTGTACAATTGTCCCGAGGTATTTGCTGAAGAAGCTTTTTTTCCTGTGACTTTTTTTTTTTTTCAGGAAAAAAGAATATTTGCAGCCATTAAATGTCTTGGTAGAGATAACAGGAAAGAAGAAAAGAAGAAAAATGAAAAAGAATGCAAATGTCCACTTTAATTATTTCAATATCTTTCAACTAGATAGGTTTGCACAGTTAATTGCAAAAATGATTAAGACAAATGCTATTAATCACCATTTAAATCCTTTTTAGAATAGGAGAAATGTTGATAACAGGAACAAGCTTATCCCAGGCCAATGTATTTTACCAATAATAGATTTACTGACTAGAAGGTAAATGGAGACAAAAAATTGAAGAGCTGTTAGAGAGTGAAGTCAGAGCAGTTCTCCCAACACTTAGAACAAATTGGAGAGAAAAACATGGGCTGAGATTTCCTTTCTCTTTTTATAGAGAATTAATTGTATTTTGCAGAAATGTTTAGTTACTTTCTAATATAGTGTTCATTTTCATGAAAGTGAATCAAAAAAGCAATGGCATCAGCACAGGCATTCTGGTAAAGGGGAATATATCAGTTCTCAGTTTGGAGAGGATGGAGGAACAGTTTTTTCTGGTGTGGATTCTCCTGTTGCCCATGGCATGGAACTGTTAGTTTCCTTTTGTGGCTCTGTGTACAGTGACCAGGTGGTTTTACCAACACAGAATGTCAGGTTGTTCAGGGATAAATTATGATTGCTGGTATTGAAGCTGTGATATCACACCAGGAAGGAAAAGGCATTGCTTTTCTGAAAAGCTCTGGGTGGATGCTTCTCTGGATGGAGTGTGGTTCAGGGTCTTTTAGCTGGAATCTTATCTAGAAGAGGAAGACTGCAAAACTTTTTTTCAGGATCTGGCCTGAGTGACCAAAGCCCAGAGTACAAGCTATGGTGTCTCCCTGAAGTTATTTGCTATTTCAGCATCTGTTTCATTGACTATTTTTTCTTTTCTACTATGAATGGTTTGGTATCTATTCAGAGAATGTTTTTAAGTGGGTTTTTTCAGACTTGCCAGATATAATTTGGTCATGTTGATTTTCTCCCTAAGGCCAATTGTAAATTGAATTATAGCAAGAAAAAAAGGCATTTGTAATGTTGTCAATACAACAACCTGCTTAGGTTTTCAATTTTGGTGGTTTTTTTTCTGGTTGTTTTCAGGGGTTTAAAATTTCTTTGTTGATATTCACTGCTGTAAAAACTGACACATGAGCTGCAGAGGTTTTATGTTGGCTTTCCAACAATAGGTCCATGTCATTCAAAACATTAAAAGATTAAGAGGTTGATAAAAAGCTTCAAACATTTATTGGGTGTTTGTATGACTGATAGGGAATAATATGTATATTTTATTTTCCCTTCTTTTAGGCATCATGGACTGTGACTAGGGTTGGGTTTTTTTTTAATTAATCTTTATGGCTTTTGGCATTTTCTAAGTAGATCAATAACATCATGCAGCTTTTAACATTATTTCTGGGAAAGCTGCTGACTCTTTCAGGACATTCCAAGGGAGGAGTTTGTGCATGACCAGGTTGTTTGTCCATTCAGTGTGAATTCAGAGGGATGAAAAACAAGACAAACTTGACATTTTTGGAGACTATTGTGCTGTTTGTCTCATAGAGAAAATAAGGCTGACATTTTAAAGCGTGCAATGAATGGTATGTAAGTAATGCTGTGCCACTGATTTACTGTGCAATCAGCCAAACTGGTCTGTTTGATTTTACAAACAACTATTTCTGGAGACATGGGCAAGGCATGATAAAATGTTCTCACAAACTAATAGGCTTTCATGAATGGATTAAAAATATTAGGGAGGTTTTTGTAGGGTTGTTCACTCTCTTTCTTACTTGGTCCTAGACTGCCAGTTTAGGAAGACTATGAACAAGTGTGAGAAAATCTTTTTTATGAGCATCTAATGCCCTTCCTAGGGAAGGAAGGACAGTGGGAGCTGAAATCCCTGAAACTGAGAGAAGTGTGAGGTGTCAGAGCCTCATTCACAACTGCATACATCTTTGTTTCTTCTGTAAGAATATTAGATTCAGTAAGAAATACAAAAACATCCAGTAGTGACTAATCTAGTTTAATGCCCTCAAATACAAATGGAAATTTCTTATGGCAAATTTTGACTTTGCTGTGTCAGAGAAGAAGGGCTAAGGAAATAGACAATTTTTTTTACTGTTTTCCATCTCATGTAAATTGTCCTCGTGATAATTTTTCCTGGATATTCCCACTGCTCTTATTTTTGCTAGGCAGCTGCAATGTTTTGAATTCTGTTCCTTTTAAATTTTTCTCCTTTTTTTCCTGACATGGTGTTTACCCTGAGTGGAAGAAAGAAAAAGAAGTAGAAACTGTACCACCTGTGTTTCTTAGAGTACCCTTCAGTCACCTTTGTTTAACCTCTGGAAAACAGTGCACTTTCCCTGGGAAATCCACTGGTGCTGGCATTTCCAGGCTTAGGACTGTGTGTCCTTGAGAACCCTCTTCCAGAAGTGAATTTCCTTGTACATGAAATAAGAACTGCTTTGAGAAACAGTCCAGCCGCAACCCTCAACCTTTCCTACTGCAGCTTGAATTCTTGACTTTGAGTAACCCCCAATTCACTCCAGACCACACAATTGTAAGATCACAACTCTTCACTTTCACTCTGAGAGTCACTGGTGCATATGAGAATGAAATAATTTGTTAAAATACTGCTGCATTTTTTGTTATTAATGGAGGTGGGTTGTTAGGACGTATTATCAGCTTCTTCCCTCCAACCTGAGCCTTGTTTGTGAGTAAGAAGCGTGAATGGGTTTGGATTCCAAACATGGTCCCGCCTGCACATGTGGGGAATCTTAATTAAGTAGTATGCTGCCAGCCCCTATACATTTAATTTTCCTAAACATATTCCAGAAAAATCTAGTAGGTTTATAAAGATTACCATGCCATTAAGTCATAATAGTAGAGCAGAGTTTTTACTGAACCAGAAAACAAGCAAATGAATAGAGGCAGAGAGATGACAGCCTGCTGTGAAACCAATGGATACAAATTGCTTTCCTCTAGTCACAGTTGCCTTTAACTGCTTTAGATTCTCAGCAGCTTTTCATTAAGAATCTCCATGTGCCCTTTTAAAGAAGAAAGTGCATGACTCCTTCATTTTTGGAAATGCAGGTACAATGAGCACAATATCAGCTCAAGATTGGTAAATTGGTGGATTTTTATTTAATGTCTTTTGGGAACCACTTTCTCTACACGGTTAGGTGGGTTTCCAACAATATATGAATTAGTTACACAGAGCAATTATTTTTGTGGTATTTATGCAACTTGTAATTAGGGCTGGTGGAATGGTATTTAAAATATTTTACAAGCTTTGGTTTGAGTTTGTCCCCATTTTTCATTTCATCATACAAAAACATCTTCAAAAAATACTTGCTTCAATAAAATGAAATAATTCCTGAAAGTGTTATTGTCTGAATCAATATATTTCTATTAGGTTGTCAAAATACTCAGAGTATGCAGCTTGAAATATTCCTATGCTTAGGCATAGGAACTTGCATGTTTTTAAAATTTCCTTGGTTCATTGTTTTATTTTCTAAATCAGTTTTTTTTCTTTTATCTTTTACATGGAACAAAAGTTTTATACTGATACACACCAAAAACTTGATTTTCATTAGGAATCAAATACCATATTTAAAAAGGTGTCTTGTAAAAATCATCACTGATACTTAATGCTGCCTATGATTTGGATCTGGTCCAATTATTGCTCACTGCTCTTCAAGGAAGTGGTAATAGGAAGAATTTTCAGTGCAGAACCACAAAAGACAGTAATCCTGTTTTGCTGGAAATAGCTGTTACTCAGAGATTTGCCCAAAACTCTGAGGTTAATTTTTGGCTAAAGAGCCTCAGAGTTAGTAGTTTACCTAAATAAACTAATCCTGATGTTACTGAAATTGGACAGTAATTCTCAGAGGGGAATCTTTCATCCTTAGCAGGATTTATGGTATGGAAATTGCTGAACACTTCATAGTGTGCTAGTTTCTGACCTGGGGTTCAGAAGTACAAAGAAATTACAGAGATATATGATAATACAGGCAATAGTTTAATTTCTGAGGTTGTCTGAGAAGCTATAAAGTTAATATCTCATTTCTTCTTCCACCACCTACTAACCCACAAGATCAAAGTGGGTCGTGTAGTCCTGGAAATAAGGAATTGCTTAATAGCTATGGACTTCATTCCTTGAATTATCTCTACAGGAGAATAAGGTTTGAAGAGATAACGACATATGTGATAGATCAGACACAGTTCAAGTTCCTAGTTTGGGCAATTAGGCAAGACCTGAGCTAAGCACAGAACTCATCACTTTCAGCTACAGGGGTGACCTACTTTCTGTGTATTGATTCAACTCCTGAAATTCAATATTCTCTATGAACAGAATTCATGCAGAATTCAAAATGTTTTGGCCCAGGACTCCAGCTGATGTACATCTATCTGGGCAGATCTGCTAGAGGAAGCAGCAGTTTGAATCTTACCCTGTCTCTTCATCTCAGCACCTGGTATTTTGAAAGTGTGTTTAACTTAGTAAATAAGCCTTTGTGTCAAGTTTTGCTCACTTTGCATGGATTTCAAGGTGTTTTGGAGCCCAGCCGTATGAGTCAGCCCAACAAAGAATGGAAACTCAGTCCAGGGGACATTTTAGAGCATGGTGCCTAAGCACTTTGAGAGCTTATCCAAAAGCACAATAAATTGATCTCTGATTGGGTGTATGTTTGCCTGGACTTATCACTACTGTAATTTGAACCAACATCATCAGCAATTTTATGCAGCTGCTGTAGCTTGACAGAAACCCAGGACTGTCACTTAGATTTTACAGTAGAGCTGCTATAGAGATCTTAATGCTTCCCTGTATTAAGATCCTTGTTATCTTTGTTAACTTTTATTTACCCCACATGTCATAATGCCCTCTGCCAGGCTAACAGTGCGAAGGACGTTCGGAGCCCACAATGCTCTTTTGTAGTCTTGCCTGGTAGGAACGTCAGGGCAAATCTTCAAAAGCAACCTTCAAAAGAGAGGCTGCTAAAGAAGCCTGAGAAATGCAAATCCTATTTAAATAAGGAAATGATGTTCTTCAGTGATCTCAATAAGACCAGCTCGAGCAAGCCAGGAATGCAAACGAAATCAAAAGACGTACAGTCTGGCTTGACTGGCAATAATACTGTATGTGTCGTGGAGAAACTGTAAATGACAAAGAACCAGAATGCCTCAAAGTTTTGACGTGAAAGGGACCAGCAGGGTGCGATTTGGTTGAGGATACCATTGGTTCTGGGCCACTGAGATTATTTAGGAAATGAACCATCCTGCCAGAAAGGTTTGTGAGTACTGGCAAGGCAAAGTCAGAAGGGAAAAACAATCCCTGACATTTACACTTATACAGCTACTGTATAAAATGAACTCATTATGCCATGATAGGGTTTTTTGGTTTTTTTTTTTTTTCAGCTTTTTTCCCAAAATGTCTGTCTCTCTCATTCAGAATAGTTCTTTGAGGGCTGTTGCTGTATTTATCCAGGCTACTGGGCCAGATGCATGAATTCCAACTCCCTCATCAAGAGTGTATAAAACGCTGAATGAGAATGGGAGGAACCAATCAAATAATGTGGGCAGAGCTGGAATTCATCCTAATTTGCTACATACCCTAGCCTAATTAATGAAAAAAGAATGGCAGAGGATCAATTGGTACAAGAGGATACCAGTGAAATGGATTAATATCTGTGAGGCAGTTTCTCCATTAATAATCCAAACATCAACAATTACAATTCCTACTGTTTATTATCTTTCACTGCTTATCTATTATAGTTGTACCCATTTCTGAATCAAAGGCCTCATTGTGCTAGGCAGCATCCCCATCCAGATCAAAGCAGCAGATCCTACCCAGACATTGTGGTTTCCTGTAACATGCACTAAACACAGCAACTGAGCAAAACAGACACCATTGCTTTTGACACACAAGGGCTAAAGGCTTCTTGTAATAAAAATGTTGTTACACACCATTACATGGGTATATAGTAATTGAAAAAGACAGCATATTAAACCATATTTCACTACCCAGTTGGTAATGATTTCTGATGATGTATTACACTTAAAGTCATGGACTGGTCTAGTTTGGGGAAGGAAAAATTGTATCAGAATAACAATCTTGGTCATTATATTTTCATAAAGTTTTGGTGGCACTGATAAAAATAAAGCTTGTACACTATTTCAGCATCATTCTTGTACTTTAGCAGGAAAGGTGTTTCTTTTGCCTAATTGAGAAAAATGCATGGGAAACTTAAAAGATAATGAGATGCATTAGAATTTCAAAGTCTCCATCTGTATAGATCTTAAATAATAAGTGGAATATATCATTAATGGCTATTTGAAATTCTAATAGAGTTCCAAACTGAAAAAAAATATTGGGAACAAAATCCTAGCAGCCTGTCAAGAAGTTTTCATCAACTGAGGACCTGCTTCATGTTCATTGGCTTGATGGCATATTCAAAACAGAAAGCAAAAATATTCTGCTCACTAATTTAGAAATATTTAATGACAAACATGCTACATTTTAACATGCCATAATGCAGTTATGTCCATTATGGAGGCATTCTGATTATTATAAGTATCTTTTAAAAGATGTGTATCATTTTATTCTAACAGTAAATCCTAGATTTACTAAGATCTTCAGAAGATCAATTGTGCAGCTTTCTAAGAGGAACGAGTTTTAAAGAGTTGATATCTCATACAGTGCCTGCAAAGATTAGAATAGCTTACCAGTGTACATCAAAGATTTATCCACCTTAAGCTCCTACAAGAGAAGTTATTTTTTTCACACTTGCACATGCTGTGCATGCATAAGTGAGTAAAGTTAAGCTGAGATGAAGGGGAGGTGAGGTATATCTGATGCCAGCAAAGACAATATACAGATGAGTAAAAGCTATTTTGTAGCTTCTAGCTGCCATTTTCACAGTTAACAAATGTAGGTGGAAACATTTCTGGCTTAAGCAGGAATATTTATTTGTCTTTTTTTATCTGTCTGCTCTCCTTGTTCACTTTCATGTAAAAATGATTGCAGGATCAGGAGACATGCTCCTTTAGATGAAAATAAGAAAATCTATAAATTAGTTTTATTTGTCACTTATTTCATTGTGAAGGGATTTAAATTAAATTCATGTTAACAAAGAATATTTAAAGCATTATTGAACACAGGGTATTTAGTATAAAATCAGTGACAGATTCGTGGATCACTGCTAAACTTGAGTAAACAGAGGATTTTCTCACTTTGGAAATGAAATGCTGCTTCTAAAAAGAGAAATGCACTGCTGACAGCAGTTCACAGAATGTCTTGAGGTCAATGATACCCATCAGGATCTTCAAGTCCAACTCCTGACCCAGCACAGGACAACCCAAGATCCCACCATGTCCCTCAGTGTTGTCCAAACACTTCCTGAGCTCTGGCAGCCTTGCTGCCAGATCACTTAGTTGGTCCTTTCTCTGTTTTTAGGAGACGTCTCTTCATGCTGAATATTTTCACAAATCTCTTATAAATGGGAGGGTTCCAGATGAATCTGGTGAGATAGGGCTGCATCCCAAAGAAGTCCCACTGCCTAGGTAGTTCCAGAGATGATTTTATCACCTAGGGAGTTTTTTTTTTATTAGGGCACCTGAGCTACCTTCTCTTATGCAGGCCATTTCTTTGTGCTCAGCCCTCAGACTGAGGATTTCAAGGTCAGGCACTTTTCACAATAAAATTCAATATAGTGTACTGGCAGTACCATTCTGATTGTGCTGTGAGACAACAGAAATTACAGTTCCAGGTGTCTCCATCAGAAAAATCAAGCATAACTGAGCACTTGACTGTTATTCCCTCAGTTTCTTTTTATCAGTTCTTTATTTATCCCCTTTGAAAAACAAGCTGATATCTATGATATAAACAATGCATACAAAATATTTTCTGAATTCACCATTCATCACATTTAAACTCTGGGTTACATTTTAATCTTACAGTTTTCTGTACCCAGAAAACTCAGAAATTTCCTAAAGCCCACTGCTGCATGTGTTATGGAAAAAAAAAGACTGTTTATAGCCATGTTTACAGTAGGCAACAGCTACCACTGCAGTCTGTTTCCACATTTTCACATTTTTGATGGGCATTAAGTTAGTGGCAGTCATGGTGAAGTGCTGGTCTGTGATTTGCTACAGGACCTGATAAAGCAGATTTTTAGATAAAGGCAGCATCAAAAACCAGGGTGAGAGTGGAGGAGGAAGGATTGTATTTTAGAAATTAGGTATTCATTACTGCAAAAAGCCAATTTTAAATAAGCAACCAACCACAGCTATAGGAACTGTCTCTCCAATATTAAAACAACTTAATCAGAAAGAAAGAAATTCTTAATAATTTTTTTTTTTCAAAAGCTGAGGGCAAATTGGAGCCAATATTGTTGTGAGTCAACCATATATCACTAATATATGAGAAAAGAAAAATGTTGCTCAATTCAAGCTTTAGGATGATTTACTACAACTAAGCTAATTAAATTCTATGCAAACAGAGAATTTCATCTTCCATCCTTTCATCCTCAGACCTCAAAACTCACCAATACTTTATACTGAGACAAATATTAAAAAAAAAAATTTTATTCTTTTCATTGCTAGCCACTCTATGTCAGCATTAGAATTAATTATTAGCAATAACTTGGGTGATAATAGGCTTTTGTACATCCTACTGATTTCTTGGGATAGCAGGGAATGTATCAGTTTTGGTAGAGTTATTTGCTTTTCATTAGAGATGGTAAGGTATTGAGCTACCTAACTAGAGGTTAGACATTGTGCTTAGACAAACACCTGACTTTTGCATGGCTGAACTCAAGTCATGGTTGTCAATGTCCCCCTCAAGGCTGTGGGAGAAGGTAGTCTTTGAATATAACACAACCTTGTAAAAAAACAACTCTGCACATATTATAAAACTTATTTTCATGTTTTAATACACAAAGGTACATCAATACCTGAGAATTTTTCAGACTGCCCAGTGTCAAATTTAATGTATTGAATAAAAATCTGATATAATTTCAGTCAATGAATGGTTTAGAAGGTATTGTCACTGGTCTTTGGATAAGTGTTAAATGCTGGAGGTATATTGTAGATGATAACACAGGGGAGTTGAAAACTAACAGTTATTGTCTGATACCTTCTTAAGTAAATAAGCTGATACTTTTGCTTAAAAGTTATCAATTTACCTATTCATTCCTGAAAAACTGCACACTAAATTATCTGTAGAATAGAAACCATAATGAAGAAATTCAAAGATAGAAGAAATAGAAATAGATTGATTATTTTAATGCCTTTTGGCAATGTAAGAACATGAATAGAGAGTAAGACATAACAACCCAACAATATTTTTTTAAAATCTGAATATTAAAAGCACCAACTACACTGTGAGCTTTTCAAAGACTTTATAGCAATTAAACATTAAAAAACCATTTTCTTGTGTCGTAGATAGTATCACAGAAGGAGAAAGCAGCTAAAGCTACATTCAAACACCTTATATTGTCTTTGTTAATGCAGTCCTTGTCCAAGACCATCCAGACTCAAGATCACAGCAATTAATGACACCTGCTTATTCCTGTGATTTCCTGCTGAAAATTGTGGCACTCTCAAAAAAAAAAAAAAAAAAAAACAATACCATTCAGCAGGATTTTAATTGAACTGGCTGCTATACAGAGCTGGAAGATATTCTCAAGGGAAACAATGTGCATGGCTCTAAGTGAGAGCAAGAGAAGAGGACAGAAGCTCTTGCACCAAGACTCTGCACAGCCACAATAAAAACCTTCTGTAAAACAATGCAGTGACTTTTCATAAAGAAACCCACCATCCCAAGACCTTTTCAGCAGCCTGTGCTTTTTGTCACTTAGCAAGCCTTTCCTCTCCTTCCCTTCATTCCTTATCCCTCATGCCTCTCACTTGGCTTTCACATTTCAGATTCACAGCAGCGTTTGCAGACGTGCTCTTCATGTATCAGACTGTGCTCATTTTGGGGAGTAACATTCCAGCATTCTCCTGGCTTCAACTGCAGAAATGCAGGAATTCATTAAAAAACAAAAACAAAGACCTGAGTGTGAAAAGAAAGTGCTCTTTCTTCCTGCCTTCTGTCGCTTTTCTTTTTTTCTCATTTTTTTAAATTATCAACAGGATCATATAATTATTTATGATAAAATAGTTTAAAGGAAGAACAATATATACTATTCTAATAATATTTCATTTAGTCCAAATTAACCTTTTTGAAAGGGGGTTTTGCTACACAGGACATAAAAACAGATCTTATTCAAATCAAGGACCAAAAAAACTACAACCCACAACATTAAAAATTCACTTTATTACTACCACCAAGTCAGATGGCTTAGTCTTGATATCTTGGCACCTTTTCTGCTCATTTATATTCCTCACTTCCCTACTCAAAACCTTTTATAATTGCTAGTATCTTTTTTCTTATCAGTGTAGAAGGTTCATTTGTAAAATCCTCACACATGGGAGGAGTGAGCAGAATATCAGAGCATGAGCCTGCATGTCTGCATTGGAATCAGAGGTGTACAGCCAAGTTTGACTACATGGCTTTTATAGAGTACACTTGAAACTGTTCATCAGGAAAATGCTAATCATCATGATGACCCATAAATAATATCAAGCTTAGGATTTCTGTGTTAAGAAAAAGCTGCTGTGTGTAACACAGAGAGCATCTGGCTCACTGAGTGGTCTGGACTACCCTGTGCAGTGATCTAAAGCACAGTGAGGATCAGGTGGAAAGGTTTATGTGCTGCTGGCATGTTGTTGTCATAACCATAGATCTCAATTTTGCTCTGCTCAGGGAAGATGTACAAGATGCATAATTACTCATTGCTTATTCTGCACACTCTGAAATGTTTGAAGTTTCTGCCCTCAGCTGTCTGTGCTGTTAACCACTCCTGTCCTAAAGAACACATTTATATAATTTTTGAATATGTATCACTTAAATCCAAGCAAAGACAGACAGCTGAGCTTAGACCTTCATGTATCTAAAGACCTTCATCTTATCTACAGATAAGAGATGAACAAGTGTCAGTGAGAGTCTACATACAGACTTTTACTGCTCTATTTAAAATAATGCAGATACCTTCATGGACATTCTTTCTTTCTGTGGAAAGTGCCTTTTTCTTCTTCAGTTTAAATGTAGCTGTAATCAAGGGATACTTGGGCAGAGGAGAATGTGAGCTTGCTGCATAACATCCAGCATTGATTTGTCTAAATATGTTGAAATCTCAAATTAAACCTGTATCTCTGCAAACATAGACAAGCCCCAAAATTTATGTTAAAGCCAAGAAAGCTGAAATGTTGAAATGTTCTAGTATCCAGATTAAAATTAGTTATATCGTTTACACCTGTCAATTTAAGGAAACCAATTAAACTGCTATAATTTGAGCTTCAGTCAGAATGAGAGTTTCCACACATGGTTTTACAGTGAATTAATTAAAGGTCTGTCTGCATGGGAAATTTGACCAGAATAGATCTCTCATAAGAATGTGTCTCTTTGTAGATGCTCCCATTCCAGAAATGCCTGTTTGTTTTTGTTTTGGGGTGTTTTGTTTTATGTTTTTTAGTTTTATGCACCTTTGAATTAGGAGATTTGAGCTTCAAGTTGTTTTGAAATACCTTACTTTAGAAAAAAAGATTCCAAGCAGACAAAGCCTTTAATGCATCTAAAATCACACTGTCCCTTTACTCAGGGTATAAGGCAAGGAGTGTTTTTAGCCTACATATCTATTTTACATATCCAGAGTTTGACCACAGAAGAATATTTCAATGGTTATTCAAAAATCATTTGACAGAGAGGAAAGCACAATTTATCATGCTGTGCTGGCTGATTTACTGTACATGTAAGCTCTACTTATCACTTTGAATAACACTGATGGATTTAATTCCAGACCACATGAATGAGCCAGTATTTTTCTCTTTCCAGTTCAGTTGTGCAATACTGTCATGTGATAAGAGTGCTGAACTCCTAAGGCAAACTGCAGGGCACAGCCAGGTCTAGGAAAATCTAGCCAAGAACTTAGAGCCACTCCTTTGGGAAGAAAATTCCTGTAGTAAATTCCATGAATAATTATGGAAGTGTTTTAGATTCAATAGTTGTAAGGAATCTGTAGTAGAATGTGAGGATTTTGAACAGCTGTGGCTGGTTGCAAACCAACTGTGAAGGAATGTCAAATTAAAGATGATAGTCAGAAATGATAGTCTGATATCAAGAACCTCCTTCTCAAATGATAAATGCCTGCCATCAGGGAATAGTTTTTACCAGAGCTTCAGAGTGAGTCAGAGTGAAGTTTCACCAAGATCAGTTCTGTTTCTGGCTAAGGGTAGTAGGGAATGCCTAAAAAAAGAGCATAGGAATGAGGAAACATATGGTTTTCCCATACTATGTCTTGGGATTATGTTAGTATTCCTCTAACATCCAGCAGTTTGTTGCTTAGGGGCTTCCTGAAGCAGAAATTATTTTGTAGTATTGAATTACCATTTCAGGATTCTTATTACACAGATGTATCTATCTATCTGAGCCCACATCAACCTTTGGCCACCATCTCTGCTTTTAACCTGCCACCTGCCTGTTCACCTGATACCCCCAGTTCTTGTGCTAGAAATGACAATTCCACATCTCCATCCCAATCCCTCGTGGCTACAGTACATAGGCATTCAAAATCAGCACATTGGTTTAGATCCATCTAATTTAGTATAAAATTCAAAATAATATCATAGCTATCAATTTTTTCTTCTTAACCTTATAAGAGAGAGCTACACAAAAAACAAAACCAACAAACCAACCAAACAAACCTAATACCAAAACCCAAACAACTTAGCTATATTAATACCATATTCATTTAAATTTTCTGGCACACACTTACCCTACTGAGCTAAAGGTTTACTTTTGTGCCTGAAGTGAAGGCACTTTGGCTTGGCTGACTCTGTAAGTGCTTGTTTAGCAGAGCCTATATCATCTCTTCTTAGGTCAGGAAAGTAGCAAGACCTCTCTCTTCTCCCTGCCCTTAGCAGCACAATATATAAAGACAAATTGCTGCATTTTAGAAAAAGGAAAAAAAAAGGCCCTGTCTAGAGATGGTGGAAAGCTCTAGCAAGGAACTATTCTGGGATGCAGGTCTCTTCATGGTCCAGTTGCTCTCTGGGCACCACATTGCCTAATGGAAAGTAGTAAATCCTGTTATAGCTGCTGTCTGGACTGTGTTGTCCTGTTCTTTTAGTGCCTAAGTGAGACACAGAATGTGAACTTTCCCATTTTGTTGGAGGTGGTAGGGACAAAATCAGCCAGCAACTTTCTTTGAGCTGTTTGATCAAGGAGAGGAGCAAGTTTAGGAGGGCATGTGTACATACATATGGTCTCAGATTGCTTGCTGCTCTGAACATGCCATTTCAGTCACTAGGGTTGCTTTTCTGTCATTTTTAGGTTAGCTTCCAACCAGATCAGTGAGCTCATCTGCCTCACCCTGCAACCAAACAATCAGTACTGATGACACAAAAGAGGGAGAAAAAATTAGAGGGGAAAAAAAGGGGCAGGGGAAGGCCTCTGATGGATTCTATCCTGTCTGGGGCACAGACATCCTACAGTAGTTTTATTGTGTTTTGAAACCACATCTAAAAACTGCTTGGACACCACATTAAACACTTGTGTGAATCTCTCTGCAGCTAGGCATGCATTTTAGTAAACACATGGACTTGTGTAAAAGACTTTAAAAGCTAGAGAAGCCACTACACTCCAAGAAATATCATTGCAGTTCTTATGTGCATTCAGTGCTAATTTTCTTTTTCCTCCCCCAGGTTTTTTGACTTCAGCTTCCAAAAATGAAATCTGATCACACCTATTTCTGCTGGACTAAGAACCAGCTACAGTCTGGTATCCTTTGATTTGTAATTATATCAATAATCAATTTAGCAGCTCTTGGAGGGAAGATTAGCAAACTCCTCAAACATCTCAGTCTTCCATTAAACAATAAGATTTTCTGAACTAATGGCATCTTCTTGGCTTCTCTCCCAATCACATGGTTGGACATGATTTTTTCTTGCTTTGTGGACACAAGGCACAGCCACTGCCTTGCAGTATCTCTGCAGGGGAATAGGAATATCACGTGCCTGTTTGATATTCTGTTGTAATGCACTCGCCAAAGCTCTTTTGCCCTGTTGGCTGCAGTATCACACAGAGCTCATGTCAAGCTGCTTTGAGTATTTCAGCATTTAAAATCCTGGCCCCCAGCTTGCATTCATGGCCTACCTACTTCTTTCCTAAAGGTGTGTCTTTTCACATGCTTCAAATTAAAAGAACTGCTCAAGGAATTGCCAAATTAGGTCACAGAAATTAGTCACCCTCAGTATTTACTATACCACCCATACATGTCATTGCAAATTTTACTAGAAGTGACTGTTCTCAACACTACAGATAAGGATGCTGTATAGCATTTGGTCAGGAACAGATTGCATTGGGACTAGCTCCATAGTATCATGATTCATTATTATTTTCTTTTGAGATTTGTCAACTAAGTAAGATTTAATTAGAGAAAGTTTTTAATTAGAGCTGGATGGCAAATTATTTTTCCATATTGCAAAATCTTCAGGATTTAATGCTTTTCCTTCCTTTCCTGAAATAAACTAAGAACCTGAAATTTCAAATTCATGAGGGTGAAGAAAAAAAAGAAAAGAAAGAAAAAAAAGAGAAAAGTGTTTGCATAAAAGACTTCTGGCTTCAAAGCTTGGATAATTTTTATACTTACATAGATTTTTATTGTAATAATATTTCCCCTACTTTTCTGAACAATAGCAATCAAAATTCCTGACAGCCCCCAACTTAAAGTCTTCCACTGAAAAAATGGTGAGATACATGAGAAAACAAGCAAGAAAACATCAAAATTTAAAAATAGCTAATCAAAAGCTTCTCTCCTCCTTTTCAATCCATTCAACAAAACTTCACTTATTTTTGTATAGACAATTTTATTTTCAGAATGTCATGCAGGACTACATCCAATATCTGAGGAGTATCAGGAAAACAGATGCTTATTGAACTGATCAGATACCTAATGTGTCATTTAAAACCTGAAGTTCAGGACAGCAGTTCACCAGAATTCAGACTGTTTCTCCAAATCCTACAAGATGCCCTGAAATATTTACCTTGCCCTATTAGTGGCAATCAGGAGTTCACTTTTTTTTTCATGTCTTCCTTTGAGCTTCAGCTGTTTACTTTTCAACAGAATTTTGTTTCTAACTTTCTAAATCAGTGTGTGGTGTTTGGGATTCCTGCTGGTAAGAATTTAGCTTTTTCCCATGCAAGGTAGAGACCTACCTGTGCCTTGAAAATGTGATTTACAGAGCTAGGGCCCTAACTTTCAGCTATTTCTGCCCTGAACAGCACTCCTAAATCTTGTTTTGAATTACAGCCCAGATATTGTACCAACACTTACCTTTGACAATCATACTTTTAGTGCAATAAAACCCCCCAATATCTAGCTTTTCTGACAAGGACAATTTTCTACTTACAACCCTGCCCCAGTTTTATTTACATTGCTTGTGCTATTACTCTGTAAATCTTTATGTATCTCTTATCAATTTTCTTGTGATTATGCCCAAGATTAGTTCTGAGATTAGAATCTTAATGTTACTTACTCACCTTTTTTAAAACTGGTTGAACACTTCTGTGTAGACAAGGTCTAAAACAAATTATATCAGTGTAAGCTGGTTGTAGCTAGATTTAAAAATTAATTCCAAAAACATTCACAGCTTTGCATAAATCAAAACATTTCTCATTTTTTCCCTGAATTTTCCTCAGAAATGAAAAACATTCTCCATGCATGAGAAAACTAATTCTTGAATGCAAATTCTCCCAAGGAGAAGGTTGATTATTTAAAATAGATCCATAGAGCAGGAGAAAATGGCTCTGGCCCAAACATGCAGAAAACAGAGTGTGCTGCTATGTGCTGAGGATACCCTGGACACATTTCAAACACAATTTAACCCATAGGTTTGAAATATTGTGGGCAGCACAAGAGAAACCTTCAAAGCCTTGTTTTGAAACTGTTAAAATTCAATGACAACATTTGCTGCTTTAGAATCAATGGCACTATACCAGGAATTAATTAGTTGAGTAAAACTGAAAGAAATTCCACACCCTCTGAATACTCTCTGGTTATTCTGCTGTCCCAGGACTCCAGAATGAGTGTCTTGCAGCTGTGAATGTATTTACCCTCACAATATGTCTGTGAGGTAGGGAGTTATCAATACCCTCCTTCTCCAGATGATTAAATAAAGAGTGGGGAGACCTATTTCATATCCCTTAACAGACTTCCTGAGTAGTAATCTGTAATATGTCTACTGTAAATACTATATATTTTATGCCTTTATGCCTTCATACAAATTTATGGCTTTTATTCAAATATTCTATCAGGACAGGCTCAGGAAGGAAATATTCATCATCAGGAAATTGGGATGCCCCCAACTGCAACCAATAAGTGCAACAGCAATATGTTGAGCTATATCAGAGCCTAGAAGTGACTTGAAGTTTATGTATATTGAAAATTTCCAGGAATTATTTATTCACCATCTCAAAGGGTGAAAACAAGAGAAACCTTGTTTATCCAAACAAAAATCTGGGCCAAAAGTAAACTTTCAGTTTTTGAAACAGATGTATAAATTCCAGTACTCTTAGTCTTCCCCAGATAAACTGAGACCCTACCACAGATAAAGAACTAAACCTCAGAAAATACCCTCAGAAACTTACTATGTACAAGCTGGGTGAGAAACCTTGAACATGGATAAAGTCTAAATGCAGAACATGGGGACTGTCACAAAGAGATATTTACAGCATTAACAGGTGTTTTGTGTCTCTTTGTAGATGAGAAGCTTTTTCATACTCAACCACCAATGTCCATGCGGAGTTTATCCATGAATATAACTCAAATGAAAAGTGTTCCAACTAATCTAACAAAAAAAGGACAAAGAGACAAAGAGATGAGACGTCTCTGGTCCAACAAGTAGTGCCAGGTGCAGTGGCTGGCAGAGAAGCCCCTTGTCACCTTGCTGCATGCCTGCTGCACACGAGTTTAGCGTGTGTGGGTTGGCAGGAGGGCCATGGCTGGGTACCAGAGCCTGCTGAAGGCAGAGCCACAGCCATAAATGGGGCAGAATACAAATGAGGTGCTGTCTGGTGCACTTTGTCTAGCCCTAGATACCTGCTGCTGTGGAATGCTGCTGTCACTTCACTGAATATCTGATTGCCCACAGATTATTAGAAAATGTGGCAGAGAGCAAGGAGTTCCCATCAACGGAGATATTGAAGAAAAGAGATCTGACCCAAAAATCTACCTGAAGGACTACTCAGAAAAACCTTACAGACAGTTAGCAGATGGTGTTGTCCTCTTGGGTATGTTTTTATTTTTTCCATTGCTGTTTGTGTTAGCTACACTTGCAAACCTTTTCTTCCACTTTACATGATCGTCTATTGAAATCATAACACTGAATTTGTGACACCACAATTATTTCCATGGCAACTGGCTACTGTCAAACAGAGGCCCTGTGAGGATGGCAGCACAGGACTGATATGATCAGCAATTTTAGCCTGTCTGTGAATTCCAAGCCACTGGAGGGGTCACATGGTGGCAGGAAGGCCAACACAAAGAGCCCTGCACTAATCAGACATGCTTGTAATGAAAGTAGGAATAATGATCTTCAATCATCTGCAGTTAATGAACACTTAATTTGTTGCATCCTTCAAATAATAATACATTAAAAGAAACCCCACTTTGAAACAACAGTAACAAACCATAATAAGGCAAGTTTTGGGTTCCAGCTCATCAAAATGAAAACAAAGGGGAAATCACCCTTTTGTCCTTGTGTCACGTACCAATCAACATAAATTCAGCTGGAGACAAGTTTAAACAAAAACAATTGACTTTCTGTCCATGCCAGAATGAATTCTGATCATTTAACAAGAAAGGATCATGTTGGGATTTAATAAAATGCATTTAAATGTCACATAAAAATATTGAAAGTCCACAGTTTTGGTGATGGTTTGGTGAGATATTTTTACTTTTTGTTTTCTTTTCTCTTTAATGGTGCTCTCTGTTACAATTGTTTAACAAATAAATAAAGAAATAAAGCACAAACAGGGAGGCTTTGTATACACTTAAATTATGAAAGTACATAATGAGGGAAGTGTGGTTCACTTGATTATAAATATAATGAATTATTAAAAACTATCAAATAAGATAGTAACAAGAATGATATCTTATTTCTTCTAGATATGTCATTCACATTCCAGGTCCACCTTCAGGTACCACCTGCACCCATCCTTAGACTAGTGATGACCTAAACTAATATGTAAGCTATGATTTATCTATTAGTGCCCTTCAAATGTTCTGTAAACCAAGCAGGGGTGCTTGCTGCTGCTGTTGTAGAGCTTGAGGGTTGTTGGTGTTTGTTCTTGGTTTTGTTTTTCTTCCTGTAAACTGCTAGAAAACAGCCTGCTAATTATACCTTGGGTACTATTCTTGGTTTGTTAACAGCAAACACTTTTATCTGGAACCTGACTGTGCTTCTGCATGGCCTTTGTGCTGCTTGACAAACAAAGCAAAAAAGACACAGACACTACCTTGATAATCAAGATCCCCAGCAGCTGTAAGTGGATGTCAGAGCTGAAGTTTTGCTGTTTTTACACCAGAGGAGGATGGAGCCTTTTGACCTTTACATTTTTATTAGCAGATCTCTGTCATCCCAGTGTAATCTAAAGGCTCTTATTCTATCCCTTTGTCTTCCAAGAAACATCTGAAATAAGCATTGTGCTCTCTGGAGACAGAGGAAAGACTTTTCATCATCCAGAGCCCTGTCAGGTAAGTGATTATCTGCAAGTGTGTGCTTATGCTGACTTGCCTCCATCACTCACAGCAAACATGAGGACAAATGCTGATCATGATTCACTGCACTTTCCTGCTCCCAGCTGTGGGGAACTCTGAATTTAGCTGATATTTCCAGATTAGCTGTACTCCAGTGCACATAGCTAAGCCTCACTAGTACGAGGTGATACTTGGAATGTTTGGAATCCTACTGATTAATTTCAGCTAGAATCTTAACAACGTTTCAGATTTTTAATTTCTCTGTCTTTGTTATCAGATAAAAGAATAAATAATTATCTTTCCAGGAAGGACTGTGTAACCTGGATTGCCTTTTCACCATGATTTTAGGCTTAATTTCATTTTCCTTTTTTGACTTCCCACTAATGAATTTATAAAATATGCTTGCTAGATTTAAAAAGTAAACAACATTGCAACTCTAATTCTTGTTTCCTATGAACAACATCTCCACACTAAAATTATGTACAAAGTACCATTTGTTATTTTAAAAGCATGGCTTTTCATAAGGCTCCTGTCACAAATAGGACATTTAATATTGGATTCATTGTTAAACCAGACGGCATGTAGAGCTGGCAGCATTTTGCAGCAAAGCACACAGCCTGTTTTATCAATGAGTTCACAAACAATCAATAAAATCTTGGGAAGAAAAGCACTCCTTCTTGCCCAAATGGCAAGAGAGATTTATCACAGGAGTTTTATCTGTTAATATGACTACGCTCCTTTCATCTCAAGCAGCTGCTAAAACAAAAACCCTTTCAAAAAGTCACGTTGTCAGGTGATGACAATGGAAGTTGAAAGGGTTGTTTGGAAGGTTTTTATTTTGACTACACTACTCTGAGAGATAGGAGTTGTGCTATAAACAACTCATTCTGAGAAATATCTCGGTGTGTCCAACTCATGGCAGCACAAGGTTCCAAAGAAAATATGACAGATTCTTGGTAGATGCAACAAGAAATATTTTCAGCAAGATTTTCTTCTCAAGTGTGTTCTTTGCATAACCAGTTTCTTACAAATCCTCTTTTTCAAAAGGACCATAGTTAATTTTTGCGTCCATTATTCTGGCTATTATTTGAAGCAGTTTCAGATCTATTGGCACTCCTTTTAAGGGCATCAGAATCTGACACATCTTTCCCTGTTTAAATCTTCAGCCCCAGCTGTATTTCATACCTGATTCTACTCACATGCTCAAAATAAGCAAAATGCCTCAGGAAAACCACAGTGGTTTTGTCTTTAAAATCTGGAAACCATCCAGCTCTGTGCCTCATTTTGATAGGGTGACACCAGAGATAAATCAGATAAGTGTGTGGTCTCAAGCTGACTTCCACTACCTGGTCCACTAGAAAACCTGGATCCATCTGCATGGCTTGAGGACTGATTTCCTCAGCTGGAGAGCCTTCACACAACTGAGGAGCAATCACAGGACCATGTCCTCATTGCTGTGATCCTGAAAATCAAGCTGCAGATGAAGACAAGCAAGGTGCAGCTGAAAGGAGCAGTAGGAATCATGACTGCAATCCCTCCTTGGCATGATGGAGTAAAGTCAGACTCACCAGCCACTGGACATTTAGCATATGATAGGAAAAGATATGCAGTGGGATTTTGTGGGGGACATCCAGTCTTGCAAGATGTCTTTGTTTCAAAATAGACCAAAGATCTGAGGGCTGATGGAGGTTTGGCTCAAAATGTGCACAGCCGCAGGCACATAAAAAAGCCTGAAAATAGTGTAATTCAAATATCTTCATTGGAAGGCACAAAGACATCATTTGGAAAATTGTATAGGAAAAGCACTGAATTGAAGTAGTGAATTGTTCAAAGATAGAAATGCTCAGAAAATTGTCATGGGAATCCCCCACGATTTTTTGAACAAATAGGTGTATTCAAAAATTCTGGATTAAAATCAAATAATTCTTTTGGCTAGAAGTTTTAATCATTTCAAATTTTAAAATGTTTGCAGTTGGTGTTTTTAACAAAGAGGCTTCCTTCACTCTAGTTTTGAATGGATAATTTTCCAGTGTTTTCTTGTTCAATCAAAGAATGGAATGGATTTTTAAGATTAAGCAAAATATAAATTTTCATTTCTTCTAAAAGTCCATTCAAATCGCTTTTCCAGGTTTTGACTAGAGACTGATAGGTTTGACTGAAATTACAGTACTCTCTAGAAATTATCACAGCCTAATTTTGGCAGGATTTCTTTCCTTTCAATTTTCCTGGAAGAAGATTCTGACTGCTACTTACAGCACTGGAATTCCTTGTGCCTTTTTACTAACCCTCACCATTGACATGCTATTATTACTTATGCAAATCACTTAGCATGCTTCTACTTTAATATCTTCTTAGTAAAATAGCAATAATTTCCTAGGTCAGAGAAGGCTTATGAAGAATATTTATTAGATACTCAGAACACAGAGACCATGGCTTCTCTGACACTGGCACAAAATTTATGCAATTATATTTGTCTCTTGGAATTATTCTTGATACACAGCTTACTAACATACATGAGAATCAGATACTTACAGTGTTAAACATTACAGTATTTATTATTTGATTCACTACCAAACCTTTGAGTTACAGCTAATGGTTGTGTTCCCAATATTTGAACGCAGAGCAGTGCATGCTCATCCAAATTCATTTAGGCTCTTAAGTCCATACAAACTTGGTGGTTTTTAATATTTGTGAGCCACATAAAACAATCTTGATTGAATTTTGGTTTGAGTTTCACACAGGTATAAGAAGGCACCAAAGGAGATTTTGTGTAAAACTGACAACTCTTTAACTATACTCAAGATGTATTTTTCCTTCCATTTCTGTACCTGTTGGTACAGCATAATTGCAATCCTTCCACCCTGGAGGATAAATCAGAAGATCATGACAGTACAATTGGAAGCAGTCAGACTGCTTCCACAGATTGATATGTTTTGCTTCACTTGCCCTAGTCCCCCTGCTGCTTTCCTACTTTTATCTCCAGATTTTCTTATTCTGATTGCTTCAGACCATACATTGCGAGTGAGTGATGTCAGTGGCATGCCTCATGCATAGAAACCTTGAAGCAGCCAGTGAAACACAACCTGACAACATTCCTCAGGTTTTTCTCTACGCCCCATCTGGTGAAAGACAAAATAGTTATTTTAGCCACACCTTGAGGCTGGAAATGCCAGCAATAAAATGCATGCTTTTCTGAAGACTTAAAAAACTCTGTGAACCTTTGGAATAGTTCAAATCCCTCATGAAGAATACTGTTAAAAGGAATTTGTAGAACTGAACCTTCTTATTCAGTAAATTCATTCCCATGGTATATTAAGGAACAAAACACTAAACTATGTGTCAGGTAATCATGAGTCATCAGGTTACTGCACAATACAAAAATTACTGGTAGACAGATTCTTTTGGAAAGTGACCCCATATTCTTTGTCAGCCTAGATCAATTACAAAATAATATCCATTAGCTCAAGCAATCTTTAAAATGATTGGGCAGGACATGAACAGTCTCTCTGATCAAAAGAAATACACTAAGCAGCAATCTGTGCTTGTTACTAACATGGATGAAGTTTATTCAGTAGTGATAAATTAGGTTGATATTGACTTTTAAATAGGTTAGCCAGTAATTGGCATTAGAAGATGCCAATCCCCATAATTTCTACATTTATAAAATTCCTTTATTGCCTTTTTTTTTTACTTTCTCATAATTTGCATAACACTCATCACTAATAATGGTCAGGCAGCACAGTGTGAGTAACTAGAAGACAGCACTAAGAGAATGGTAAGTGTGGTTAAATGTGTGGAGCATTTCAGTAAAGCAGTGTGCTTTATAATGGAAAAGAGATTATGTATAAAATGCTAAATATCTTCAGAATTAAGTGAAGAATTAAGTATGAAGCATATGAATATGATATTATTTTATTCCTTAACAAATACAAGGACTGGAAGTCTTTGAATTAAGCTACTGCTATCAAATTTTAAAAATAAACTGCTTTTTCAGACCAGATGAGGCTGATATAAAATCCTATGTTTCTGGGAAGTTTGCAGTTTAGTATTAAAAATAAAAAGAAGAGGTAAATCAGTAATTGTTATGACCTGAAGCTGCAAGAATTCAGCACTGCTGGGAAGTGTGTCACAGCCTGTGAAGATTCTTATGTCTTGGACAGGGCACTGTAACTGTCATGGGATAGATCCTGGGCTGGAGAAAGCTCTGGTCACACTCAGCAGAACAGTTTTGAGTTTGCTTACAGACCAACACACTGCACTGCTGCATTCAGGAGGCATTGACCACACAGAAATTGTACTGACATTAAATTAGGCTTGTGTTAGATTGTTGACCTAGTGTATTTTCCTGCCCGTAACTATGACCAAAATTCTTTCAGAAGCTGAGCAGGAGTTCAAATTTTTTGTTTCCTAATTATGAAAGTCAGTAAAATTGCAATTTGAGTTAGATCTGTGTTAAGCAGCCCTGGTTCATACCAAAGGTAAACACTTCTTGGTAGGCCTGCAGGGGAGCATGGTTAAGCATCACTGAGTACAACACAGTTAGGAAAAATGGAAAATAGCAGGTGTAAATATAATTTTTTCCTGAACTTAATCACGCAGCTGATTCACAGCAGATTATAGCAGAAGTGGCTCTTTCAGAGGCACTGAGGATGGAAACAGCAGGAAAGTGTTTTTAAGAGAAAGTCAAGAAAGATAACCTTTGCTGAAAAGTCACTGTAAGTGAAAAGGCACAGAGAGAGGAACAAGACATGACAAGTTCAGATCATATGCAACTTTGTAAGAAGTTAAATTGCTTTTCTATGGCAGTTCATGGGCATGAGTCACTCATTCCATGATACATGAGTGTATCTTTGTGAGCAGACAGTAGGAGATTCTAGAGAAACAGCATTTTCTGGAACTATCCCACATCTCAAACCGAAATCAAGATCATCTAATTTCAGTGAGAAGCCTGTGTTAGAATATTTTATATTTGGCCAACTGACTTTTGTTTTCAAGTACACCTTGACTTGAAGTTTTTTGCCTCTTGGATAATTATGTACTTACATAAATAAACTGTGTTTTTAAAAGAGGGGAATAAAAGGCCAAATATAATCAAATACGTAATATTATTTTTTATAAATCACACAGAAATATACAAGATACTAATAATCACCTGGTTACCAGGATTTTAGTCTAAAAATTTATTCATTTCCAGTCACCTGTTGCAGACAAGGGTAAGGAAACAACAGGAGTTGTTTCCTGTTTTCTGTGTCAAGCAATCTGTTAAGATTTAAGTACCATGAATAGCTTGAAAAATTTGATTCCCCAACCTGGGCTAACTTACCTCGCTAAATTTACTCACTAATATAATGAAATTGAATAAAAGATCACCCACCCATGCTAATGTTAAACAGCATATCAGAGCCAGACTAGAGCAGCATCAATGTTGATTTGTGCTTAAGATAATGAAATTTGAAAGTCTAAAAATGATAGGGTTGTTTATAGCAAGTTCATCTCTGTAAAATAATTGCATCCAAGTTCCCATAAACATAAAAGAGAGATATTCTGCTGCAGCTGGTTGAAAGGATGGTTTGATTAAGGAATATAGATAACATTTACAGCTTCAGAAGAACTTCAAAAGACTATCAGAGGAATTGGGGAATTTAAAAGACAAAATACGATTTCTAAACTTAAAAGCATTATTTTTCCTCAGACATCTAATTTAGATTATATACCAGAAGCCTATAATAAACCTCCCACAAAGAAATAATAGCACACTGCACACACTATGGTTGTTCAACACCCCATTTAAATACAATTACTGGTCCTTTGCCAGAAGCCAGGAAACATGTCTTTCCATAGCAACAGTAAGAGAAAGGTCAGGATAATATTTTTGTGGTAAAGCCTTTCCTTAAGAAGGATTTGGGATTACACTGTGGATTACATGCTTTTGAAATACGGTACTTCTAAGTTAAAATACACCTGGATCATCTTTCCCTGTCCCTCGGGATTAAATCTATTGGTTTGGAAAACCTACACCTGCCTCCTTATGTACCATTCTCCCCCAGTGTTTAGTCAGAATACAGTTGCTTCAATTCCTACTTTAGCAAGTGTGTAAATGAGAAGCTGCAAATGTTCTTGCTAATTCATTGAGAGCAAAGCTCAGGATGTATTTAATTAAAAGCAATGAACTGAGCTAATCTACCTAGTTAATTTCATTTGATTTGGTCAAGTAAGCAACCTTTTAGATACCAGAATATTTAAAGGATAATATATTGTTGGTTCTTTCCTTTTTTAAAAATATTTAAAGAGATTTTTTAGTACTCTTTGCCTGTTAATAAAAAGATAATAGATTCTTTCCTAGCATTGTTTTGTGTTCTGCTAGGACCTAGTTAACTATTGTGTATAACTGGTAAACTACTAGCATTTGGTTTTGAGGATTAAGCTTGCAGAAACATATGCAGATGAGTCACTTTGGTCATGTGAATGATTCCATTCATCTTCTATTTAATGCTTTGAATCATGGTCTCCCTCAGAATCACAATCCAGGGAGAACAATGCTACAAGTGCATAAATAAAACAGCTAAAATGGATCAGGTGCTGGGCATAATTGACAGCTTTTAAAAAGTCAACATATCTTTTAGCAGCTCAATAGTTTGTGGGAATGACTTGAATATTTAGGAGTGTTTAAAGGCCCCTTAAGAAAGACAGAAATTTCCAAAAAGGCAAAACTCTTCACTAGATTCTATGCAAACAAATGAAGAGCTGTTATTTTGTCACTATACTATTCAGTTTACTTGAGGGCATAAATATTTATGGAATCAAAAGCATAGAATTCTTTGAATCTAATTTCTGGAGGAAACCCTTTCACATAAAAGCCTGGAACTTGTTACCACAAAGGTTATCCTGAATGTTCACACTCTTTCAGGAGCACACTTTGGATTGGACTTTTCTGGGCTGGATAACAGGATTATCACTAAGTCCAAGGATGATAAACATCACATATGACCCTCAGAGGCTGGAGAAACTCAGGATTTGGCTTCATAGCCTGGAGACACCCTTGTACTGGACAATGGAGTTAGGGTAGAAGGCAGGTGGCTTTGCTTTCTGCATTTTGGTCCCTGAGCCAAGATCAACTCCAAACAAGAGATCAGTTGGAAAGGGAACGTATCTTTCAAAGAAATATATTGTAATGCAAAATATAACACTTTTTATAAGAATAGTAACCCTTATACTGCATTCTCATTTTTGTTAAGAAAAAGTAAAGCACTCAGAAGAAAACGAATGGCAAAGGAATCTTCTTTACCTACTTTACTCTGAGTTTATTTTGTTTGACTTTTTTTTTTTCCATAAAAAAAAAAAATCTATGATTTCTTCATTTTATTTAATAATTTATCAGAGCTGTCTTGAAGGCCAGACTGAGCTGTGAAAGGAAACCCAGGAGAAGTCTCACAAAGGAGTTCCTACTGGTTTTGTTCTGTATGTCGCAGAAGGGCCAGTTGACATTAACATGATTTGGAGCACAAGTGAAGCAGACCTAAGGAACAGCATATTTAATGAAAGGGAGCATTCACTGTAAAACTGCACTATGCTTGAATGAACCTCTTGACCTCCTTCAGAAAATATTATCCTGTAATTCTTGTGAGAATGGATCTTCTCCCTCACCTTTTTTACTTCTTTTTAGAGACAACAAGTGGACAGGGAAGCTCAGGAAGTTCCATGGGGGGTTGAAAGAATACCCCCAAAGACTGATTATCTTTTGTAAAAGATGTCCAAGATCATTTTAGAGAACCAAATGGGATCCATTTGTTTTTTGAACAAATGGGACTGTTTTTGAACAATAGGGATGGTGACTCCACCACTTTCCTTGGAATCCCATTCAATGCTTATCCACTCTCCCATTGAAGAAGTTTTCCTGATATCTAACCTGAATCTCTCCCAGCACAACCTGAGGCCATCCCCCTGGCTGCCTGGGAGCAGAGGCTGAGTAGGGAGCTGCAGGGAGCAATAAGGCCTCACCTGAGCCTCCTCTTCTCCAGGATGAGCTGATTCCAGGTGCATCAGTCTTGGCATGAGCAGTAAGTAAAAGGATGTTTTCACTGACAGCACCTCAGTGTGCTGGAGCAAGGCAGGGTGGCGTGGCAGCAGCTGACAGACAGATGTTTCACATTTGAATCCTACTTTGTGTCCCAAAGTACTGCTCATTTTATTTGGCTGTTGTTTGGAGGGGAAGGTTTGTTTTTTTTTAATAGAAATTTTGGGGAAGTATCTTTTATATTAAAGATACACTTAAAGAGACTTAATTTAGGAAGACTAAATAAGAATTTGAATTTTTTTTCTAATGTCTTTTTAAGTCAGTACTTCATAAAAATTAATTTTCCTAATAGTTCATTTTCAGTATCATTTTCCAATGCAGAGAAGAGTTTTGTTAAAAAAAATTCAGATTGCACAACAACACTACAGGTCTAAATTGCTGCTGATTTCTGTATGTATATATTTTTACCAATAATCTAGCCAGATTAATAATTTATCATAAGCAAAACTAACGATGGCCACTCTCCATTTAGATCAAAGGAATCAACAAAGGAATCTCAAAGAAAGAGAGAAGTTTGTGAGGTAATGGGGACTGCATTTTAAAACTTCTACTTCTGGATATCTTCAATAGGTTAATCACCAAATTTTCTGTCTAACAATGACTCCACATGTGTTTTACAATATTTGAGATTTAAATATATAAACCCTAAATGCTCTCAAGAATAAAATAGTCTTTTCTTTTTTTTCCAAAATCTTCTCCTGAATTTGTTCCTACTCAGTTTGAAGACAATGATGTCTTTGTACTCTGTCTCTCTGTTCTCTGCTGTTGATAATTTTTACCTCCACAGTTTTTTCCAGGTGCCACAGAGGGAAAGTTTACCAATTCTTCATTTCTACTTACTACCTTAGAAGCAGAAGAAAGTAGCAGAAGCTCAGCTGGTGTATCATGTGGACATACTGTGTGTATTTGAGTGGATCAGAATTGGGAAGCTACAGTATTTTTAGAGAGCATATGCAAGTCACTTGCCCCAAATCAGGCACCTTTAGTAAGTTTCTAGCAAAAAAAGTCACAAAATATTTATTACTTGAAAAACATGAGTCATAAGATAAAATTAATGAATCCTATAAATATGAGATAGCATTAGGAAGAAATAGCTGCATGTTCAATAAATAAAATTATGTATATTTTTTTTAAAAAAGCCCATGTCTCCAAAAATCTTTATATATGTACACGTATATTCATGTGTGTGTATGTGGTGTGTCCATGCCTCCAAGAATTTTATGATACATTTTTAACAAGAAGTTCTAAAATAAGCTTTGTGGTGTTATTATTTTACTTTCTTTGACAGTTTTCTGACTCAATGTTATATTACTTTTCTACTGCCTCTTTTGTAGTTTCCCACAGCATGTATCTCACATGATGTTATCTTTTCTCACAGATTCTTTGCCCTTGGTTCAAAAGTTTCCTGGGATAGGGCAAATGTTATAATGGCACGTAGAAATGGCAGTTTGATAGAGTAAGAAGTCATTTAACTCTAAATAGAGATTCTAAATCAATTCATAATTATGAAGACTAATAATATGAGAAGTTAAATTCAATTTTAAATTAATTCAAAAATCTTCAACTTGAACTTTAAATCAGTTCAGTCTAACAGTTTGAGAAAATCTGCATGTGCTTTTAATTTCAGTGCAATGAATGGCACACAGTATCTCCCAATCTCCCAGTCTAGTATGGGCCCATAAAATTGAAATCATCTGAGAAGCCTCCTTTTACTTCCAGTGGCATTGGAATGAGGCTGAGTGTAAGATTCAAAATGAATAATACTTGACAGTCCTTGTGATTGCCCTCATTTCTCTGTTAAAAAAAAAAAAAAAAAAAAATACTTTGAGTATATTAATTCATAACTGTGAAAAAAAATGGGAAAAAAAACCAGATCAAATCTGGCTTTCACAAAAGACCTAATGTTTATGCATCAGCAAGCTTTAAGAGCAGCAAGCTCAAATCAGTGAGGGTTTTGCTGCAAGTTGCTGGTCTAAGGCTGCACTGCTGGATCCACAGCAAATACTGCAGCCTCAGGATTTCTGCCTTCCACACCTGCAGAGGAAGCACAGTCCAAAGGAAGCTGCCTGCACTAAACCTAAAAGATTTGGATAGCACTAACTCGTTTAAAAGAGAATTATGTCAGCAGAGGAGCATCTCCCTACCCCCAGCACAGCAGCCTGTTTTGACAATGATGTTAATTCACCTTGTGCCCTCTCCCTCCTAGTACATCTGTGCCCCTAACAAAATCCTTTATCCCATATTTATTGGTCTGATTTTTCTTATAATTTTTTTTTTTCAAACGAGATATATTTATATTGACTTCTCTTTTGCACAAACTTCTCACTTATCACCTGTAGTATGTCTAACCTTGAGAAGAAATCAGTTTTTTAAGTTGGTCTAATTTTTGATTCTGAAGAAAGCATGAGGGAACTTTTCTCAGTATGTTAAACCCTCATGTTATCCCACCAAGAAAAACTATAAGGAAAAAAAAACATATATTTATCTGTCAGAGTTAATAACTATAGATATTGCTATTTTTAATTAATAAAGCTCAACATTTAATTTAAAAAGACACAATCTGCAACAGTCTTGTTTATTAAATGTAAAGCAAAATACTATATGGCCTTATTTAGAAATTATTTGTACACCATCATTTCTGTCTCTGAGTTTGGTTCAGGTTTAACGAGAATGGTTTTAACATGGGCTTTTCAGTTAAAGTACACAACATTACTGTTTTAACATACAAAATAAAAAGGTGTGCATTTTCTAGTATTGGCTTCAGAGACTATTAATCTAACAACATGTTTGGCTTGGTCTATTAAATGCAGTGAATTTTTACACAAAAATGGACCAGCAAAAATTCTGATATTTTGCTAAATCAAGTCTACATGCACCCTTTAGCAATTCTTGTTATCCTTTTCTTCTGTTTCATCCAACATTGTGGACACTGTAAGAATGCCAGGGAAAAGAACAATTTCCTGACCTCATTTGTCACCCCTTTTTCAGGATTGTGGCATTTGGTCATGCAGCTGAGATCAGAGGATTTGGAAAATAATCCCTGGATAAACAATGCAGTCCTATCTTCTAATTCTTGCATGCACCTCTTCTCTGTCAGCTGCTGGTGCACAGGGACAAACCTAGAGAACGATATAAAGTCTGTTTCATCTTCAATTAGTGCAGGGAAATAAGAGGTTCTACAGAATGGAGCAGCTGGTTCTGAGATTTAGGTGTCCAGTCTGTGATCTTCTGAATTTTACTGTAAGTCTGGGCCTCAGGATTCAACACCCATTGATGTTTGCAGTGCACTGGGTGCCCTCTGGAGCACAGGATCTGAAGGAGAGCCTGTCCATGCACTCATTGCAGATGAATGAGTCTCATGAAGGGATGATCAGGAGATTCACTTCAAAAGTGTGCCTCTAACCTGGACCATGTCAATGCAGACACAATGAAAGTGGCCATTCACAGACACCCAAGGAAGAATAAGAAAGTAATAGGGATAACTTTGGTGTGGTCTGAAAATGTAAGCATCCTCAAAGCTTTTATAGTCTTATGTATAACATGAAGGATGGATACTGGATTCAGTTTCCAGATCTGCTCTGATTTACTACCCCCATTGTCACCAGCAGTCAGTAAAATTTTCAGTGGGATGCTGATGTGGTCAAATCTCTGGAAGAAGTTCCCTTGTTGAGGCCATGGTTTATCTGCTCCTTACATCTGACTTGGCATTAAAGTCATGCTAATTTGTTGTTCTGAATAAGAATTACTGAAGCAAAAATAGCCCTTTATTCTTTAGTTCACAGTATTTATTTTTTCCTCTGTCTTGTAACATCTATGGTGACACAGGCATATGTTATTCTGTACAGCTGTAGCTAAATTGCACATAGGCATTGATGAGACTTCTCATTCTGACCAGTCCAGGTGGAATCAAGAAAAGATGAGGGAAAACAGCGATCAACTTAATTAATCTAAGGCCTTACATATTAACTACAACAGATTTAGCAATGTTAAGAGTACATTTTTTTTTCCTTAGGAATGTTCCATGAGTCCTTACTCAAGAAAAGGTGTTTTTTCAGTTTTTGAATATTTGAGGAAGGTGATCAACCAAGAATTTCTGGTGCTTTTTTGCAATACATTTCCTACTTGAGGAGAACAATAAATGCATCTAATAATTTCCCACCAGAATTATCTTCATCTTTGTTATCATTAATTTAACATTTTGTTTCAAATTGAGTTTCTGATTTCAGGCTTTTATTGAACATAAAGAAAATTGATAGTAATACAGCTTATTTCTTTATACAAGTAGAAAAGGAGAGAGTGACAGATACAGGATATGGGAATACAGCAGAGTCAAAGCAATATAAATTGTGGATTATAGAAGTAAACTTAAAGTTATAAAAGTTTTATCAATTCTATATTTTTAACAACTTGTTCTTTTTGTCTTAAAACCGTTGAGCTGGTAATTTAATGCAGGCAGTAAGTCACAATTTTTTTTTCCTTTATTCTTCCTTTAGTCTTGAAATCCACATTTCTAGAGTGGGTATTTGGTTTTTTTTTGTAGCTATTGCAGTGAAGTTTACTTGCTGCCAGTATTATCAAAGAGTCCAAAAATGTCCCATCTTTATTTAATTTCAGTAAATCAGGACAATTCCCAAAAAAATAGAATTTGGCAATTTAACAATGAAATAACTTGGGTACTAATTTTCTCTCTGATTTTGAAGTCTTTTGACAAACAGAGTTTTTCTGTAATGTCTTGCACAACAACAGCTGAGATAAATGTAACAAGCACTGACTAAATCTTTCATTGAAATTACATTACAACTTTTTAATTTAAGACCAACAAATTTGATGTTTGTTGATAGCAACTTTGACAGATGAGAAACTGACATTCATGTCATTGGACTTCAGCAAGGACAGTATAAAAACTCACAGGACATTGAGGACTGGAAGTCTTTGAATTCTGACAGTGTTTTCTATATTGACATTTAAACATTAAACACTCATCTAGAGGGGGTCCCAGAAAAAACCTTTCTATCACGATGCTAAAATCTGAGCTATTACAACTGTTTATGTCAATTCATCTCTCATAATCTCTTACTGGGTTATATATTTTGTAGTCTTGAATGGAGGCTGCAAGCACAACGAAAATCCAGAGCACCATAAAACATACAAAACTACTGTCTTGTAATCAACATTTATTAGTGGCCTTAACTGGGTTTGCAAAGGCTGATAACTAGGAACAGGAGCACCTGTGGCACTAATCCCTAAAAGAGTTCTGAATGACATTTTCACAGTCTACTCCTCCTGTGGATTAATAGTTATGAAACCTAGAGAAAAAATCTTGGACATTTGTACCTAAAGTACAACTCCAAGGAAAATATTTTTTTTGAATGGGTACTGGTCTGGAGACCATAGGATCCACCTGGCAGATGTAGCTCAAACTGGATCCCTGGCCTTTGTAGTCATGACTGGCCACAGCCCTGCTGTGAGGGACACTGAACCAGCTGGACAAGGGAGCTGCTGTTCAAGCAACAGCAAAATCCTATTTTACATACAACTTTTTCTTTGAGTCCTGTGGTTAAGGGCTAACCTTATATGTTAGTCAATATAGCCTTGTTTTGGTGTTACACCTAGAGCTGGGAGGCAGAGTGAAATTGCATGTTGCACCTGCCAGGAACAGAGAAAGAAAACCAGCTCACATATTCAGATCTCCTCTAGGGAGCTGCACCCACAGACATAGTTAGGAAACCAGGAATGGAGAGTCCTCCCTGCCAAGCTGCAAGGAGTGGTGGTGACTGCAGGAATGCACACACTCCATGTCCTTGGAAACCCTAAAACAGCCCAACCATGTAAAGCTAGAGTTTGTAATGCAACTTTGTCCCTTATACAGCTGCAAGGCATTGCAAATGAGTGACCATTCTATGTCCAGTACCAACTGGCTAAAATACAAGTGGCTTAAGCTATAACACACAAATGTATGAGGATTAAGTTTTCCAGTCTGCGGAATCCTGCTTTCTCTCCGTTCATTCTCTGCTACATGGTAACAATTTACTAACTACATCTTCCATAAGGGATGCCCTGACTTGTATTCTCATTTTGTCCTAGATAAAATACCCTATGATCATAGTTCTCTCACAAAGCCAGAGCATGTCAGTCATCTTCCCAAATGCTTCTGCCTATGGTGCTTCATCTTCATCCAATTTCCCTGGCAGCAACAATATTAACGTGCCTCCATTCTCTTTCTTTGCTTTTACTTTTGTGACCCTTCATTTCTTGAAGTCCTTTTCAAATTCCATCAAATTAGTAAGCAAAATTCCTGTGGTTTTAACAGGAATTCATCAGGACCCAGCAAAGTGCTCATCTTAACAAACCT
Source organism: Muscicapa striata striata (assembly GCA_030060385.1). Classification (NCBI taxonomy): domain Eukaryota; kingdom Metazoa; phylum Chordata; class Aves; order Passeriformes; family Muscicapidae; genus Muscicapa; species Muscicapa striata. Next base: position 824,678 of record JAREIS010000066.1, on the reverse strand, counting down.
TCTGATTTCTGTCTCATTCTTGTTTGCATGCTTCCTCCCAGCCGTTTTATTTAATCCAGAAACCATTCTCTAGTTCAGGACAATTTGTGTTTCACTGTCACACGGCCATAACACTCTTCTGGTCCCAATAATGCTGGACACAGAGCTGTTATTAAACTGACACACCACCTTTGGTATCCCTCTCTGACAAGAAAGTGAGATGGTGCTGACCTGTGTGCACTGCCAGGGACTACAGAAGAGTCTCACTCAGGGCTCTGAACTGGTGAGGATTCAAAAGAATCCCCAGAGGAGCAGAGGTAGCACAGAGAGTTCACACCTCACTGGAAAACTAAATCGATTTGTGAGGTCTTTTTCTATGTTAATTCACTCACCAAAAATACAATTGCAATTTTAATCAAATTCAGGAAACATGTTTGTGTGAGAAAAGCTGTTCTTCCAGCCCTGGAACTAACTCATCACAAACTGTTTGCTTCAACAGGATACAGCTGTCAGCCAGCCCAAATGAGAGTCAGAAAAAAACCTTATTCTTCATATACTGTTCTTCAGAAGTAAGTTGCTTAACTAAACTCATTTCTTTAATTTTCTAGGGTAAGATTTTAATTTTTAATGCCAAAATCCAATATTCTTTGGATATTTTAAGGTAAAAGAAGGCTTCTTAAGATTAAATGAAGTATTTCATTACACTGAATGGCATATTTCATTACATTTTAGATTTTTATTTAAAGTGAGATGTTAGTCCCTAAATGAAGTCAGTTATGTTTCTAAAACAAACCAAAAGCACTGGTTCTTTGATACCATGGAGAAGCACCCATAAAGGCAGAGAATCAAGTGGACCTCAGACAATTTATCTATGGTGAAAGTCGATTTTCCATAACAATTTCCTCTTGCCCCACTGTGTCAGTCCTTGTCAAATACTCCCTATCCTTCTCCCTTTCCCTTTCCATTTTCTTCCTTCAGATGCCTTGGACTTCTCTACACCTTCCACACTTTACAATTCAAAGCTTTTATTTGCATCTTTTCAAATAAAGTAGACTCCTATTGAGGAAGGAAAAGTTGCAAACCTTATAAGTCATAGAAGAAATATTAATGAAAACAAGATCTTAGAGCAAGTTCTGAGTTTGCTGTTTTCCAAACATGCCATGGGTTCAGTACCTGCCAAACAGCCCAGCCCAATGCATCTCCTGCTGTCCTGGTGCTGTTTGAGGCAGGATGAAGGAGTGGAGTATCCCAGTGCTGCCTCGTGCACCTGCCATCAATTACCATTGCTGCTCTGCTGAGAAAAGCCCAATGCCTTGCTTAGCTGGGATGATAACTGCATGGTTTGTGTGTAGCTGTCCATCAGACCACATTATAAACCTCTGAGCAGCAGTTCTACTGCACTGAAATACATTTCCCCTTTTAAAAATTCTAAGCATAGCAGGTAAGAGCATAGTTTCACTTAACCACATGGGGTTGTTTAATACATTTCAGCATATTTTGGAAAAGAATATGAAATATTATTTCATTGTATGGACAAAAACTAGCACAACTAAGACCCCAAGAATGGTGGACATATTTTGAGGGAACATATTAAAAGCAAAGCTGGTCTCACATCTTGTAAGTTTAAATACTTTGACTCAAACTATGCTTAGAACGGAGACCTTCAGGGGAAAAGGCAATGCCCAAATACTCATGGACTTAGAAGAAGTGGTGTGAGTGACTCAGGATTTGTCATGCCTTCCCAGTACCAGAACACTTCCCATGAGGTATTTATTACACTGATGGAGAGACAAGCTTTGAATGACACACCAGGTGTGAGCTCCTAGTGCCTGACAATGATTTCAGTGAAGTTGGCACAGTGTGGCCCTCCTGGGCAAATTGGGGTGTGTGGGGTTATTTGGGGTACAAGTGGCTTGTATAGAACCAGCTGGGTTTGCTGAGTGATGATAAACTAATTATATTCTAAGGTGGCAAAGTGGTCTCTTGGCCTTTACCTGTTTATTTCATACAAAGTAGGGTGTTCTGTGGGAAAGAGAAGAAATATTTAGCAGAGCTCTGTGTGCTCCATTGACAATTGCTGGGTGCTCAGCAGGCTTGAGAAAGTCTTTGAGGGGTGTCTCAACCTGCACCATAATACACAAATTGGAAATTGTTTGGTTTAAAAAAAAAAAGACAGCTAAGGACAATAAGGACAGGGATTCCTTCTCTGAGGTGAACAAAATAAACTGCACTTTTACTGAGACCTCTTACTTAGAAGAGAGGCATTGATATTTTTTATAAATTATTGTAAGTATTATCATTATATCATATTAGAAACACATTAAACATTTCTTTTTTTAGGATGATTATTATTATTATTCCAAGAATTTTTTAGATTAGCTTTTTGTAAGTTCCCTGAATCTCAAAAAGGACTCAAAAGTTATAAGGGGGTTTGTCTGAAAGTTGCTACAGATTGCAAAAAAAATACCTTGATTATCTGCAGTTTTTTCACAGAAAGATATTCTGTGATGCCTTTTTTAGGTAGAGCATAGCCTGAACAGGGTTTCTCAGCCTGTTATAATTAAAGAATCATCTAACTCTGGAAAACAAACAAACAAACAAACATGTAATAGCTGAAGTATTGTAGTAATGTTAGATTATCTCTTGATATCAAAATAAAAATTAATATAACATAGTTTGATGGAAAATTTTCCATCATAAACTGTTTTGTTTCCTGTCTTGCATAACTGGAAAAGCATCGATTTAAAAATGCACACATTTCTTTTGTTTTGTCTTCTGGTGTTTTACTGACTACCAAGGCTATTTTGATCACGAATTCACTGTGTCATGCAGACTTTATTTGCCCTCAACTTCTGACTATTTTGATTTCTATACATTTTTTTTTTTTTTCAAAGTGATATTTAGATTCTATAATGTGGGGCTCTATTTGAATACATAAAAAGAAAGGGATTTCTAGATAGATTAATTGCAACTTGAACAGGCAGAGAGAAATACATTTCCATCAATTTTCCAAAATAATAATATTGCAGGAGAAAGATAGGAAGCACAATAATAGAAACAGATTGAAACCACTTGCTAAAAGTTCCTGAATGAGGAACAGAACAAGGAATATTCAAAAATGTTTGGGTAGGGTGGACTCAAGCCAGGCAAGCTTCAAAACTGGAGATGATATTTCCATCAGTGCTAATGCACCTTGCTGAGAAGCTCATTATCCTCAGCCCAGCACAACTGCATTGCTCTCAGGTCTCAAGGTAATTTGTCTCCCCAGCACTGCATTACTTTTTGTGGACATGCAGCCTTGGTTTGGCACTAATCCAAGGATTTCTTCATGACACAACATTTTCTGCAATATATACAAGTCCACAATAAGCCTGTAAATGTGCTATAAAGTTCATTGGGGAAGGGGGGGGAGGTTTGAGCCTTATCCACAAAATCATCCATCTTCTGATGACATGCTTGGTTCATTTTATTGAGTACTCAATGTAGAACACAAATATCAGATCAGATGGTAATTTCTTACCACAGTTTCTCAATGTAGTAATACCCTACAGAAAAAAAAATAAGGAAAGAAAAGCACTCTGTGACCTTGCTCAGTTCCTTGCATATATGTTTTTAAATGGGGAAAAAATGTTCTCCATTGAAATAAAAAACCTTAAACCAAGGAGAGTGTAGCAGTGAAGCAGAGGAAAGCAGGTCCTCAAGAATTTTGATATAATAGTCCTCTTCTGTCCATGAAAGTCTAGATAACTTTGGGAATAAATTTAAAAGCCAACACAGCACTATAAATGTAGGATGTAAATGTAAGGAAGTAATAATGAAATCTCTGGCAAGACTTCACTTATACTGTGCTCAGTAATACTTACCACATCATAAAAATCTGGTTTCCTTAAAATGTGGTGAGAAGGAAAGAGAGTTGATCCTAGTAATAAAAGTTATGAGCTGTGAAGACGAGAACAGAAAAGTTCTCATTCCGAAACAGTCACAAAAAAAGCAAATAACTGAGACATAAATAGTAAGTGATGAAATTAAAGAAAAAAAAAAAATTAGATATATGCAGGAGAATTACAGGCATTTCCCCATTTTTACTAATTCTTCTTTATTTTATTTGCTATGATAAATAACACAACTACTTTAAGCTGTGAGAATTTTGCTGAATAATGCACCTACACACTACAGAGACTTCCTGTGCTATTTATACTCTCACTTGCAAACTAGAGCTTAAGTACAATTTCAGATTATACAGAAATACCAAGTGGCTGAATACTGGACTGCAAGTGAGCAAATTACTATGAAAAACAAAGCCACTTTACTCACTGTGAGTGCAGAAGAGTGCAGATGCTGTCAGAAAAGACATGTCCTGAGAAGAACATAAGCTAAACTGAAGTCCATTTTTCTTTTTTTCTTCTATAAAAGTTTTTTTGGGAGACAGTTGGGACAGTTTTCTATAAAATGCAGATAGGAGGCCAAATTTTGATTTCCTTGACTTTGGCATGATTGTCTTATTTGGGTATCTTTTCATTCCTTCGCTTTGATTATATGGCAGGACAGTAGAAAAGAGGGGTTTTAGCAAAGTAGAAAATTAAAAAGCTATCTTTTGTTTTAAAACAAGAAAATTGTGGATTTTTTTTTTTTTGCAGAAAGGTCATATTCACTCATCTGATCGTAGTAAAAAAACCCCAACAAAATCAGAAATCTCAGACATCAAGATGTATTTGGCAAATATAATTTCTAAAGAAATGAATCAACTACTACATCTTCCTTTTCTCTTTACTGTCCTCTCTTCACTCCCAGTGATCTTTGTGCTTCATTGTCTCAGAGTTTTGCAGGTGTTTACACTGTCCACATCCAGGACATCTCCAGGAGATGCTCTTTTAGATGGTAGCCAAATTTACCTGTGTTTGGAAACAAGCTAATATTAACCATTTTGGATGCCTGAGCAGCATGTCCAGAGTCACAGAGGAAAGCTGGGCAGGGAATTAAACCTCAGCCCTTTAACACTCCAAACTCATGTCCTTATATCCTTGGAGTTAAGATATGCTGAGCTTCATTCCAAAGGCTGGAGGTTCCCAATGACCATGTGTGAAAATGATATTCACACAGCCCTGTATCCTGTATTTCACAGTCACTTGAAACCCAGGGTCTTTCATGTGAGTGTGGCATGTGCCTGAGCAAACCTTTTTTAATCAAATCCTAAAGGCAAGGGATGATTTCTTACTCAGAAATAAACAGATGTCAAGTCAATACCAGCCATTTCAATCCCTCAAGTAGAGGAGATAAATATGCATCTTGTACATGTGGAGAGAGTAGATCAAAAAAAAATAGCATCATGGAAACAAAATGAAGAAAATAGAAAAAGAAGTCACGGTAAGCTAGTTATTGAAAATACCACAGAATCAAAAATAAAACACAGAAAAATGTTATTTTAGTATGCACTGACAGTAGTGGTGAAACATGAGAATTATGTTCTGCATTCTACTTTTGAAACAGAAGTATAGAAACCATTGCAGCAGAAACATTGTGAGGGCCTTCTTGTGTTGTAATTAATTCTAAACAAAATGGCTTTTTATTTGTCACATGATGGATTTTATTACAAAATAACCCAAACCTAAAACTCCAAACACTGATATTCTTATCAGCAGAAAGTGAATTGCTAAGTAGATTAATAGTGTCATATCCAAGCAACCCCCATCCCCTGCTGAAGCAAATAGGGTTAGCTCCATGCAAGGCTTCCTGACTGTCTTATACTACCTTGGTTATTTCTTGCCTCTTAATCCAGTGTTATGCACCAAAATTCATCATATTCACTGTTTGTTTTAACCTTTAAAAGCTTTAATTCCTAAAAAGTCTAAATCTTTTTTTCTATATTCCCAGAGGTTATTCCATTACGAAAATTCTTACCTGTCTTGGTTTTCTCTTCACCTCAATTCCTTCCTTGATTTTAGATAACAGGGACAGAGTCTGCTTCTCCTTGCTCCTGTCTTCACATCAGTTCTTTCAACACATTAATTCTTGAAATATAGATTTAAGATTTTTGTCATAGAGTTCACTAATGCATAATTTCTATGAGTAGATGTATGTGCAAAACTGAACAAGCTTTCAATTGGAATGAATATTAACCCATCAGGTTATTTTTGAGTGCCATGAATCCTGAATATCTAACCTGGCAGGTCCCCTGTGTGAGGAGCACAGAACATATTGACCAGGGACTGTATAAGATGTTGTACAGTTAGAAGTCCCATGAGCAAATGAATGGATTTTTATCACTATAGTCAGGCTTTGGATTCTGCCTGAAAACTGAGGAGAGAGAGGGAGTGGGTAGAATTTTCCTACTTACAGAATTCAGCTGTTGGGGGGAAAGTGCAATATTTCAAGAACAGAAGGTGTGGGTGCTACTTCAGAAGTACAGCTGTGAGGAGGAAATATGCTGTGAAATACTTATATTAAGATATCTCATGCAAATGTTACGCGTGGGTCCAGTGTCTGAGAAACACTGTAGATGTGATTGTGTAGAAAATGTGAATTGACCTCTTACAGACCAGTTCCAAATGAACAGCCAATTTCATGTAAATTAAAACTATGACATCACCTTTATATATGAGTAGTCTTTCTTAATATGGAAAGTAATATTTTACTGCTCCAGATAGATTAATAACTTTATAGATACAATACAAGCTTCTCAGTTGTCTTCTGTCAATGTACAGTCTTCTGTCATGTCCATATTCCCTCTCAATGGCAGGGATACAAATGCATACACACACTGAAAACACAAAATAGTTTCTTGAAATAGCTTGAAATCACAAGTATCTATTATTTTGTACTATCTAGAGATGTTCTCTCTGAGATGAAAAAGGTGTGAGATGCCACCACTCCTTGCAGTTCTGGGGACTGGGAATGCTATTGTACCTGCAGTTCTTTGCAAGCTGCAATATTTTTAATGACAATATATAAACCCCACTCCTGTGACTGCATTTCTAGGACTTGCACTGCCAAAACATGAAAACTATTTCATGGGTTCAAGAACAGATATTTCTCCACATGGGCATAGAATACAAGCTTGAACATACAAACAAAATCATTGTCCATAACTTTGCTATAAAATGTAATTAAAAATGTGTATATATCATTAATATCACACTCTGATATAAAAGATGGATTTCCAGTTATACCACTGAAGTACTATTTTCTTTTTAATGTCTCAAGCTTACTCCAGTTTCTAATGGAGTAGGAAGAAATCACAGTTATTTTACCTGGGTTTCCATTTCAAGCCTGCCTGAGCTCCCTGCACTTATATTCAATGCCAGCTTTTTCCCACAAATATATGCTGTTAAAGGAGAGAGCTGAAATTCACAGAGCTGTCAAGTAAAATATCCATTAAGATAGTAAGATGCCAGTATTCAAACTTCAACTTATAGCATTAAATCTCAAAGGAATTCACTTTGTTAATGAGAAACAAGACAAGGAGTGCATGATGCAGGGGGGTGGGAGGCAGGATAATATGGAACAATATGATGGCAAAATAGAAAGCACAGATTGAGGTACCACAAGGAACCTGAATTCCTCAACTAAGACTTGTCAATGAGATTTTTAGCATATGATATGCAGTTTTAATTAAATTATGGCCCAGAGTCAGAGAAGAAAGCCAAAGGCCCAGGTTTTTATTTCATTTTTAGAACAGAGATTTTATCTTCTATAGTATTTCATGAAATTCTAATTAAATATGGATTTATGGTTTTAAAGTACCTGGAAATGCAGCATGACTTTCAGGATTTATGCTTTGCTGGACTCAGAGCAGTGCTGTCATGGAGTGAAATTCCAGCCCTTCTTCATAGGTTCAGATGGATGTGGGCAAGGCATTATGGAAAAAGTTAAGTTTGAGTACTGCATACAAAAAATGTTACTATACTTCAGAACAACAAGAAAAAGTGTCACTTTGTGTGCAAACATATTCAACAAAACTCTGCTTGTGCTTGCTTATAGTAGCAGGGCACAGTTTTATACAAACCTAATGACTTCTAAGTACTGCCAAAAGTGCTATTTCAATTTGATGGTTATTTTTTTGCCTTGCCTGCCAAATCCTACTTTTTTTTTTTGACAACTCTAATTGCACTTCTTTCACACTCCATCACATTATTTTAAACAAATACATTATCTCTTCTATTTTAAAAGTATAATACTCTTTTTCTAATAAAAAAACTTCTGCAAACAGTTTTACTCATGGTGATGATTTATTGTTTAATATGTTTCAAGTAAGTTTACAGAGTGTAGGCTGTGAAGGCTGGGTGCAAACGAATATCAGCACCTGTTTTGTAGTGTTCATATAGGAAGAGAATGTGGAAAAATTATTAAAGTGTGTTAGCTGAGGCTCTTTTGATATTACAGTGGGCAGATAACTTCTTGAAGGTCAGCTTGTCCTAAAATTTCTTTAAAATTCTCACAAGATGAAAGGTTATGGTGCTCTAGTTAACAAAACAATGCTTGTAATAACAATATAAATATGCATAAACCCATCAAATTCAAGAAGTAAGACCTTAACACAAAACCTTCCAAGACAGATTTACTCAGTAAAACTGAGGATAATATTGATGTCTTAGAACTGAAGGGGTTTGTGTCTGCTTAAGACAAATGTCTGGTGCATGTATATGATGTATATGCATGTATGTGATACACTTCTAGAACAACTAGAAATATGAGAGTTTCTTGTAGGGACAACATGCTGAAATAATTTGTCAGCAGGATGTATGGCTGTTAAGGTAAGTTAGAGATGTTCTTATTTTTTTCAACAGTTTCTAAGTGGAGATGCACAATATATGGCTTCTTAATTTTATATCATTCTGCAGAAATGGCTGTGATTTGAGAATGTCAGAAGCTTAAAATAAAAATAAAAATTAAAAAAAAAATTATAAGTACCAAGACTCACCCCAATATAAATACATTTATATTTATAGAATGCACTGATGTCTTTGCCTGTATTCTCTTTGTGAAAAGAAAAAACAGTTCAAAATAGTGTTTCTCAAAGATGGGTCCTGGTACAAACTCACCAACTGCCAAACTACACCATCACAAGTAAGAGGAGAATCAGTCTTGATGCTCTACTGCAGCTTGTTTTCATTGATTCTTGGAATTTAATCACATTTCAGATGTTGTTTTTGTGAGATGTTTTCAAAACCCATTGAATTAAATTGTATCATACCAAGAGCCTGAATTTTTTTTTTCACTGCAACTACACTCAAAACCCAATTGTTATGTCTTAGAAAGATAGAAGTATTTTCTGGTGTCATCTAGTTTAAATGACTTTTTTTGCATGCTCCTTTGAAAATTAGGTGCATAAATCTGTTTTGAAATTCAGAATCCATCAAAGTCTCTCTCCTGTGAAATTGCTGTTTCTCCTTGAAGCCTTCCATCCTCAGTGAAAAGGTATCCATTTGACTTTCCTTAACAACCACTACTATTTTGCAGAAACACTTTGATTTTTGAAAGTGCAAATTCAGTTTGTAATATTACTAATTAAGCAAAAAAATATCCTAATGTGAACATCAGAACACATCCTATTAGGGGCTACCCAAATAAGTTGGGATCTTATCCTACACTTTCAGTCACAAATCAACAGTGGCTTGTGGCCTGAGCAACAAATGCAAAACTCACTGTAATTTGTACAGATACACTCTTTGAAAAGCAGAGTAAGGTTTTTAAAGTAAAATAGAAAGAATCTGTCTAAATACAGAGCAGTAAAAAGTGCACAAACACCCCACCTTTGATCATTACGTATTTATGAAATAAATTTATAGCTACATTCTTACTCATGCATTTCCAACCAACATCTGAGATATGCTATTTTCCTTCAGTAGTTATGCATCTGAAGTGAACATTTAAACTCACATTCAAGCATTTGTCAGAACAGAAGTCTTATGCCTCTAGCACAGATCTGTTCTGGGAATGATATTTTAAAAAAAATCACTGAAGAAAGTGAAAAATTTTTCCATCTAATTGTCCCCAACATTTCTTCTGAGAGTTAGGTAATTTATGTTCTTTTGTTCTTTAGAAAATCTCTTCGGTCACCAAAGTGTAGACCTTGACACCCACAAGTAAAGATCAAACCCCTCAAACTCCTTGCCAGTGATCTGTATTTATGAAGTCTGTACATGAGTCCATGGCAATGTAAGTTTTAACCACTTTCACACATCAAAAATATGCAATGAGTTAGGAGTGTGAGCATGGCCAGTTACTCAATGCACTCATTGGATCAACCATGGAGGGGATTAGCCTGAAATATTCCCATGGATTGCAATTATCTTTTCTTATGCTAATTCCTGTGGAAAATGTCCTTGCAAGTTTTCCCTTTGTCCTCTCTTTCATTTCCTCGATCCACCTCTTCAAATGGTGCAGGTGAACGTCAAAGGAAAGTGATGATTTTGGTGACAATAACGTCTCAAACAAGCAGAGGTCAAACTTTTCAGTACCTCATGCAAAATGCTAAAATCCTCTGCATTCTCTACAACTGAGACCACACAAGCATATATAATTACATTATGTGGATTGACAATGAAAAATTAATTTAAACTGGTGTGCTCTCAGCCATGTAATTTTAGAGTAGTCTAATTTTTCTAGGAACTATCCCTAAGGCAAGGCTTACATTGCCTAGAAAGAAAAGAGGTTTAAAATATATCAAAAATTTTCAATCCTCTTTATCTGCTACTTCTCCTCCCTAAGAAATTTCATGCCCTCAACAGCTTTTCCAAACCATATAACCTGATGTTAAGAGTTTAGTGTATTTAGTCAGGAAATAGAAATTATGTCATTTGATTTATACGATCAATTATAACCGAAAACAGAATTCTAGTATTCACTGTTCAGTCATCAATAACAATTCATGAGAAAGTAAGAGGATAATACTCAGAATAAAAAATTGTCATGTAAATTACAAGTACAAAGGTAATTCCAGAACTTTGTAAGCCGATTGCACATATTCTATGAGCAAAAAGGAACATTTTCAATTCTTGTCACTAATAGTACACAAAAGTCCATTTTGAATATTCTTTAAAATTTTCCCCTTCCATTTCATATAGAATACTAGTCTTTCTCGACAAAAAATGTTTTCCTACTCTTTCGGAAAAGATCTTTTATTTTACATTCTGCTTTAATTAAAATCTAAAACTAAGCATATTTTTTTCTGCAGGCTCAGCACTCAAAAATACATGATGTAAAGGACAAGCCAAATGTTTTTAGTGTAGTCAGAGCTCCTATATATTTTTTCTCTCTTTAATTTTTTTCTTCTTTTCCTGTATGATGTATTTGAAATATTTGTAGAATCTTGTAGCATTTAAGAATATCTTTTGTTTTGCTTAACAGGAAAGCACATAAGCCCTTATTAAAGATGATTTATCACTATGATAACAGTAGATGTTGATTTTCTTTTCTCAGGCTGCTCTGGTTTTTTCTTGTTAGAGAACATTCAAAAGAATAAGAAAAAAAGTAATGAGAAATGCACTGGTTAGATGCTTTTGAAGTTATCAAAAGTTTTTTTTTGTATTAGCAGTATTCAGACATTCACTACTGTTTCTTAGGAAAGTATTTCTCTAATGTATAAATCAAATCTAAGAAAAGTGAGACATTCTAGCATGGAGGATGTCAGTTTAGGTGCAAGATGTATAATTTTGGTGTTTATTTGCATTCACATGCACACATGCAAGCACATTTTTGTTTTGCTCACTTAGCTGACATATTAGTCCACTAATCATTTCACTAGAGGGGAGCATTTGTCTGTCATTTCCCAAAGTATTTAATACAAGAGGAATTCCTAACACGCCCAATTTTGTCTCCTCTGTTTTGTCTGAGGGTAAAGGGGAGGGCTGGCTTGTAGATAAGATCTCATGAATCACTCTGAGAACTGCAGAGCAAAGTCAGATATATTGTATTTCCTAACCTTAGAGCCACTGGGATGAATGTTCTCCTGTATAACACAGCAATGATTCAGGCAGGACTTCAACCACTTGTCCACAGCTACACCCTGGGTACTGAAGAAATTGTAAGGTGAGGCAACAGCTTTAAGCAAACAGCACCAGGACATGTATTATCGATGCTCTTGGTGATTCAGCAGAGAATAAATGCCCTGCTGCCTGTGAGCCACCCAGGGCACATCACCCTTTGTGTTACTCAGGGTGACTTTAGGAGCTGTGAGCAAGCCCTGTGTATTGACACTGTTTGTGTGACAGAGATGCAGTCCCAGCAGGTTCAGGTCCCCTGCCAGTTTCTGTCCCAAATATCCTTGCATGGTACTGACACTGCACCCTGGGGTAGATGACTTCTCCATGAGCCCAGGCTCAACATCAAGCTGTTGCACATCCTCTGAAAAATAGAGGGCAACTGAAACAGTTGAGCAACTCCTACGAGGCTTTGTAAAAAGTTTTCACCTAAAATCGATCACACATTCTTACCACATTGACTACAAATATTTATGAATGCAGGAGACTTCTTCTAAACTGTGTATTTTTCATTTGCAGAAGTCCCTTTTCTAAGAGTGGGTCTGTGACGTAATTTTAGGTGACTATGTTTAAGGAATTATAGAACTAGTTAGTAAATATATTTTGCCATGATTAGCTCTAAAATGCAGTGGCCATGACATTTCAAATATCAGGAAAATTCCTCCTGCAGAATTCTGTTTTTATTAGAATATTGTGAAAGATATTACTTGTCTAAGATAATAAAAGTCTAGTGCAACAAGATTCATGGGCTGAGGAAGTGCCATATTCCTGAAAATAGCATTTCTTCATTTGAGCACACACAGAACAATTTGGGATTTGACAACTTTGGTATTTTACCTTTCTCTCCTAAGGCAGGATGGAAAGGTGTTTCAAAAATACTCATGATATGAAATCCTTTATTTTACTTTAATAATTACACAAAACACTTAGGATCCAAGTTTTTTTTTTTTAAAATAAGAGCAACCCTTGAAAAAACACCTCCTCTCCAATGTTGTTTTAACAGGAATTAGATGAAAAGATCGTGATAGAAGAGTTGCCGTATTTTGGTTTCGTAAGCATCATTAACTCCACCTTAATTTTAGAAACCTGATGTTTGTTTTGGAAAAGTAAAACGTTTGAACCTTAACAGGTTGCAAAAGTATTTTTTATCTTGCATTCTTGATTTATCTAGGGCATCCATCTGCATTTCTTGTTCCTGACATTTATGTTATAATTGAAACTCATCTAATTGACTGTAGTTATTCCAAGGACATTTCCTGTAGTTTCATTCAGTGAAACATGAGCTCCTGAGTTTACTTGAGTGATTAACTTGTATAATTAGGGTTTGTTTGCTGGGAGAAAAAAAAATGTTCTTTCAAATTTTTCCCTGTTGGCCTTTGGTCAAAGCAATGATTTTCTTTGAGAGTAAATCACAATAGTGGTATATTCTCTAGAGAATTATAAAAAGCACAATATATAGTTTCTGCCATCTAAATACATCTCAACAATACTAATGAGTTTGACTGCTTTTGAAGGACTCAAATCTTTTGTCCTGCAGAGGGGTATAACTAAATTATGACTTAAGATAACAGCAATAAAGAAAAGCTTTCCCACTTGGTGTGTGACTTTCTTCTCTGGTTTGTATGAAATAAGACTCCCAAAGAATTTATCTTAGATAACTTAGTCCCAATTCACCCTATGACTAAACAAAGCATTACCTCAGAACCCTAAAGACATTGATCTCATCAAGGCTGGTGTTGTAGGAGGAATTCCCCCATGAAATAGCAGCAGCCCTCAGTACCAAGCTGCTGCTCAGAGCTCACCACCCTTTTTGGGTGTACTTTCTGAAGAAACAGCTGTTTGAGCCTCATGCCTGATATTCCATAGTCAGCAGTACTATTGCTCAAGGATTTAGAGTGTCCCTTCAGAGTGGTCTTCTGGAACAACACTGAGAGGAACAATCAGTAAAAAATCCAAGGAACTCCTAAAGGAAAATAGAAAACTATGATTTGTAAATTAATTTGTTGTAATCTTCCTCCATTAGAGACTGGATTCATATAATTATTTCAACTGAAATGGGTGCAACTTAGAAAGATTACAACTTTCACCTGTTAAACCTCCATCTTCAGAGGAGCAAATATCTCTGTGTATGATATGGCATGCCTTGAAATCCAGATCTGAAGCCTTGGGTTCCAAAATAATGGTTGTGGAGGCTGAAGATATTTAGATATGTAATGGCAGTTTACTAAAAAGTGTTTTGGAAGGGATAGAAAAATTGTTTGCCTCCTAAACCATCCTCTTCTTAAGTAAAAGGGAAAAAAATCACCTGAAGAATAGGCTACGTCCTGGGTGCAGTTTTGGTTGTGCTTTTTGGTGCAGCAATTGGAACTTGTCACCATGGTAAACATGCAAACAGTCTGCTGAGTTGAGCTGTGTAGCAGCTCCTGTGTTTTCTTTCCTACATTGGGTGTCTATTGGACTTACAGGAAGCAGAGCTGTCTACTTTACAAAAATAAAATATTAACAGGTACTTATTGGAATGTGATCTCTTCAGAACTAAACACTAATAAAGGTTGAAGTTAATTATGCATTTAACTTCTGGTTAATGTCTAACCAGCCAGGGGACTGGGTGTACTCTTGTCATTTCAATAAAATATACTGAGTGACTCATCTAAGCAATGGATTAGCCCTATCTTGGGTCTACACAAAGGTTTACTCTGCTATGGAAATATGATCTGTCAAGAAAGGTAAATGGTCCATATACCCAATTCTGTTGACAAGCCTTGAGGTAACTTTGGTGTTTGCAAACTCTTTGAGAATGATATATGATGGTCTTGAAAGAAAACCTGACCAAAAAAATTTCACTAAGGAGCAGCTATCCTAATACTCCTTCTTGAGATATCTCTTTAATTCCTTCATAATTTCCTCTTGGACTTTACATGATTAAACTTAGCTTTTTGTGCCTCTCTTGCTAAGCTAGCCCTCACAACTCAGATGTTCCTGATTCTTCAGAGCAGAAAAGCTGCTTCTGTCACTGTATGAGCTAAATATGTCTGAGGACCACGAGCATGAAAGGACACTGAACTCCATTCCCCAGTCTTCTGAACTCAAATATTGGATTCTCAAGAGATCATCTTTGTTTTTAAATTTGCATGGTCACCAGTTAATTAAAGTCCTAAACCCCAGAGCTGTTCTTGTTGCTTAGGCATGTGGAATATTGCTGTACTATTTCATTTCCCTTCAAATTCTGCTTTGATATTGGTGTTCACAAAATACAGTTTGAATGGTTCTTTCCAAATCCAAGCAAAAAAGTATTTTACTAATCCCCAAATTTCCTAAATGTCTCATTCAAATCACTCAGGAGTATACCTTCTCAGTCTCTGCTTTGTGACCCATGACTTAGTATGACTTAACTCCTTTTCCTTCTAAAGTATCATTTTTCAGAAGATCACAAGGGATATTAGCTGATTAAACTTCACATAACTAGCTGTGTTGCTGGTGCTATAACACTTATGGACCTCCACTTACTGCTGGGTCATTTCAATTCTCTGGG
This sequence comes from Muscicapa striata striata, assembly GCA_030060385.1. Taxonomy (NCBI): domain Eukaryota; kingdom Metazoa; phylum Chordata; class Aves; order Passeriformes; family Muscicapidae; genus Muscicapa; species Muscicapa striata. The sequence continues at coordinate 809,189 of JAREIS010000066.1, read as the reverse complement.
TTAAACCAATGAGAAAACAATTCAAACATCAATCTTTTTTCTTTTTTTTTTTTTTTTTTTTTTTTTTTTTTGTCTCCTTCTTGTAAAAAATAACCTAAATGATACTTAGACAATGATAGCTGAGGAGTTATCAGAAATTAAGACTTTTGTAAATAACTCATGCATTTTTTTCTAATGTGAGAATAAGAACTCTGTTAAGAATGATAAGTTGAAGCAAAACCATTCTTCTTTTCTCTCAAAAAAGGGGGAAAAAGCAACTACCAATTGCAGCATATTTTTTCTTCTACACAAGCAATCTAGAGATTAAATTTTGATATATGTCTTTTTTTCTCTTCTACATCAGACCATTTTTGTTTCTTCACTGGTTTGTTTCGGCAAAACACAAGTCAATATTTAATATAAAAGTCTGACTGGGTTATTGGTATCAGTGTTATAAATGTTTGTCTAATGCATTAGGCAAACTATTGCAGGATTTGGTTTCATGTCATATAAGGAGACAAGAACAGTGTTTATTGAGACTTTTATCTTATCCTTATCAGCATTAGCTCTTTCTGCTTCTCAGAGGATCTGCTGCACAGAAAAACGATGAACACAAGCTGCTTCTTGGAAAATGTGGAAAATCTTTAAGAGGTTGGGAGAAAAGGCAGTACATGTTTCTGAACTGTGTTGAAATATCTCCCACGCCTTTTCTCCTCCCTTTGCTACGAGGATGTTTTAACCCTCCCAGGTGGTGGGAAATATTTGGAAGGGGAGTTTCTTTGTATACTTAGCTATGTGGGAAAGCTATGAGAGCGGTGTGCCCTGAAAGCAGTGACTCATCCCTTGTGTTGGATACAGGCTTTGTTTAGTGTGGAACTACTGAAATAAATATATTTTTATTTAGGCATAAAACTTTCATTATATGTACCTTAAATTAAAAAAAAATCACAGAGCTACCTAAAATGACACACCTACTAGTTTCAGGAATGGCCCCCAGTTGTTTTGCACTTTGCCAAGCAGAGCCCTTGTTTATGCAGGCTCTGCATGTAACTGGCACTTATCCCAAGCCTTCACAAAATTTACAATCCTCCCCTGATAACAAAATTCTGAACATTCCTCCTCTTTGCTGGTGGTTAAAGGAGATACCTCTCATCTGTCCAGCCAGTTAATGGTTACAGATTTTTTCTGGGCTCCCAGAGCTGGAATCACTGGAATCATCTGGTTAGCCAGATGACACTGGATCTCCAGTTTGTTCTCTAATTTTCAGGGCTGAATCTAAAGAGCTTATTGCTTTGTAATGCCAAGGTTAAGTGTTTTCAGGTAAGCACTTTCACTGTTATTGAAAATGCTCCATTTTATTTAAAATGTAAGACTGCTTGCAGGAGATGTCTCTCTCCAGTTTCTAAGCTATTAAGGCTCTCCCTCGGTCCAATAATTATTTCATTATGCCATACAAGAGGAAGCAGAGTTTGACAAAAGAGTCTTTTTTTTCTCCCCACTGACTATAAAAGGACTTTAATCCCTTACCTTTGTCTCCTTAATTCCTCCTGAATTAGTCACCTAATTTAGACTACGTGAGTATTTTGTGTGTTACTGAGGGCTGAAAATTCCAGCTGGTGTCCAAACACCTGAATGTTGATGTTGTAATGTTGGATTTAAGGGCCTGCATGACATCTAAGCAGTACACATAAGGGTGTTCCCTCTTCATTTAGATAAAATTACTGTGATTAAGACTAATGCAAACCAAAATATCTTAACAAAGATCAATCTACATGTTTTAAATTTTTTGTAGGGTTTGTACTGTGTGGGACACATGTCAAAAATAATCTCACATATCTTCAGCTGTCTTTACATTTCTTTGGGTATATATATCAGGATACATATCTTTAGGTGTGTGTCCAGTCAGAGAACTTTTTCTTTACTAAACGGATAAAGATCTAGTGATTTTGCTACCCAGATTAAGACAGGTACTTAAAACAACTAGAATAGATTACACCGAAATTCTTTTGGCCATTGACCACTGAGAGAATTCAGAAAATTAACAAACTAAGATTTATATTACAGTATATTACAGGTTAAGTGAGATGTCTCTTACTACATATTACAGTCACAGTTCCACTATTTAAATTTTGAATAGGACCAATATAGATTCCATTAAAAAGCAACTGATTTTATAGAGGCCAACCTGAAGGGAAAGAACTTGCTGCCTTATAAACATGGGTTACTAAATCTCAAAAATATCAAAGGCAGTAGAACAGTTTAAATAGACAGGAGCAAAATTGTCTATGACTGTCACAGTCATGGTCTGTGAGAAGAGCAGTTTGTAAGGCTTAAAGTGTGTGCAGTAGAAGAGTGTTCATTTATAATTTGCAGCTGCAAGCTTGATTAAATTCAGATAAATGATTTAATACTTACAGTGAAGTTACATATGAAATGCAAGAATGGTGAAAATATTTTAAATTCTCTCCTGGTTTGAATAAGCTTTTCAGCATTATGTAGGTCCCAAGAGGAAGAACTGAATAGGGATATTCAATTCCATAATTTAATTTACTAAAAAATTCTTGGAAGGAAAATAATGGAATTATGAGACTAATTTTTAATATGCTGGCATAACAAGCAATAAATTGACTTGATAAAGAAATCTGTTGCCTCCTTCTTTTTAAGCTAGAAATCAGTTGTTTGCTTCCCATTTGTTAAACTTAAATAATAGCACTGTAAATGTTCACCTCATCTAAGTAGGCTGATATTTTCCAGGTCAAACAGGTTCTATCATACTGTGATTGGTTCAACCTTTTCTTAAAGGAAATCAGCCTTAAAGGAACTTATTCTGAATTGAAAGCCTGATTTTGTTTCTCTGTCTTATAGTTTAACAGTTACATCAGAGCTGTAACTTTGCTCCTTTTATGGCCTTTATGAATAGACTGCTGTTCACTGGGCACCAAACACACAATCTTTTTTCAAGCTTCTAGGAAAAAACCACAATGCAATATTGAGAGTTTCTCCTTTTGCACAGGAAAACCCATTAATAGCTTGGTTCACATATTAGAGTCACAGCATGTCAAATCCTTTATCAGTCACACATCAATTCCCCTCTGAAATCCTCAATTACATAGCTCAGAGCACAATCCAACAAGACAAGCTCTGTAATCAGATGCAGTGAATGTTTACTGGAATATACGTGTGCATGTGTGTATTTATATGCTTATATACGTATGCCAATTTTAATATTTCCATTATAAACAACAACAACTTGCCCTGTGCCTATTTATAATGATCACAAAATGTTCAGAGATTCAGCTAATAACACATTAGCACTTGGACAGCTGGAGAATTTGTGACGGCTGCCAATTACTTAGAATTCTTCTAATAAACAATAGTTTCTCCCCCTCTTGAAATATATGGAAATGGGCTATTGTTAAAGTGCTGCTGTACTGAAATGGCACCTGGGCTTGCTGTAACATGGAACACTGCATTCCAAGAGAAAAATAAAGCTACATGGAACTCCATGTCCCAACCTATTCTCTGCACAGTCTATGAATCTATCCAAGAAAAAGGAAGGGAGAGGGGGGAATTTGACAGAGCAGCTACTTTCAAGGATTTAATTTGGACCACGTTTACCTTTTACTTACTTAGTCCATGGTACCAAATGATTGGGCAAGGTTTGTGAAACAATGAAAATGCTATTTTTTAAAACCATTATTCATGGGATCTACATATACATTAACACAAGAACATGCCCCAAAGGCTCAGCAGCCTCTGTGCTAACAACACATTCCTTGGGTCACTCAGTTTATTCCTTTCACCCACCAGGTTTTTTTTCAGTTTCCCTTCATTGTATTCAGTAATTTGGACAATTCATAGATTTTGATTCTCCAAGTCATGAGCTGGTAAATGGGATTTTAGTCCTAAATTTCCTCATAACTCTCTCTAAAATTCATGAAACAGTCAGTTTTACAGCCAGTAGAAAGGTGAGTTATGGCAAACCAGAATGCTACTGCTGTGGTACGAAGAACAATGCAAAACTTTAAATATATTTATTCAGGCTAGAAAAGGATTATTTTTCTTTATTTCTCACTGCAGTAGAAATTTCAAATTTCTATTCTGTGTCAGCAAGTGTTTTTGATGGGGGCAGAACCTGAATTTTCCCATTGGTCCATTAAGATTTATGATTACTTTTAATTGCAAGACACATTCCTAAGGACAAATACGGTGGACAGAAACTATCAAATCATATATTGGTCTGAGTTCTTCTCTAGCTCTGTACAAGTAAACACATATCACAACAAAACCCCATTTTATAAAACACATATTAAACTTCTTCAGGCATAAACCCATTCATATACACTGATATTCCATTGCAGAACCAGTACTGTGGTCCATAAAGCTGAAAGGTCATATAAAGGATTTATGCAAAATTATTTCTCCAATAAGTACAGTGTTTTTAGGATTTAGATATTGGTTGAACGTGTGTGCATGTAAGATGTTTATATCCCGAATATCCTTGTAGTGGGAGCTCAGGTTTTGATTCAATTTCCACATGTGACACTGGAACAAGCTCCCCAGGGAAGAGGGCACAGCACCAACAAGAGTCAGGCAACACTTTCAGGCATTGGTGGCATTCTTGGGGCTGCCCTGTGCAGGGCCAGGAGCTGGACTGTGATAATCATATTGGGTCTCTTCCAGCTCAGGACATTCTATCATGTGTTTAGAATTGCTCCAGTAGGTTTTGACTCAAGCCCTCTGAAAACCCTGCTTAAAACTAATGCATCTTCTTACACATACCTGAAGAATTTTTGGGGATTCTAGAAAACCCTTCTCAGCATTTTAACCATGTTTAGAGGTACCCATTGTGCTCACTGCAACTGGTACATTAGATGAGCATGACAGCATTCCATTCTTCAAATTCTATGTTTAATTAAAAAAAAAAAAAACCAAACAAAAACAAACCCAAATTGTCCTGAGGTACTGTAACATGCCTTTTTTTCCCTGGAAAAAAAACCATATGTCTGATCAAGGCCAATTAAAGAGATTAGAGTTAAATGATTTAAGGGCTGTAATAAAAAAAGTCTGCTACAGTCAACGTTCAGATCTGTTTATCTGCAAGGCTTTCCCATAAATGTCTTCTGCCAAAAAGCACTGGAATGACCTCCAAGACAGGGTGCTTAACTTGACTGTACTCTTGCTTCTATTTTAATTAGACTTTAAATGGTAAATATTTACTAACTGCCCTCTGGGTAAATAATTAAGAAGTCTTGATCTGTTTTGCTAGAGTTCATCTGGCAATACTTGCAGATCACAATCTAGACAGGTTTATCTTAATTAAATGTCCTCTTCCTGCATCATTTTTAGAAGCAGAAGTTTCTGAGATGTGCAGATTAGAAGTGTGTGGAAGGAACAGACCTGGCAGGGCCTCAGAGGTGCCTGCCTCTCCACATTTCCAGCTGATTTCAGGTGTTCCTGGTTTTTTGTACCCATAGACTCCTCATTACTGGGCCATTACTGGGATTTCCAATCACCTCCTCTGTGGCCTCAGTTAGGGATGTCAGGGAATCCTGCAGTGATGGCCAGGGAGCTGGGGACCACATGGACTCCCAACCCCAGTCAGGAGCAGTGTGGCCAAGGGACACTGGGGACATCCCCAGCCCTGGGCACATCCCTGAGCATCAGCAGGGACCCAGGCTGGGCTGGGCTCCAGGCTGGAGCCCATCAGCCCTGACAATCAACAGCAAAGCTGTGCTATCACACATGACAGCCAGCTGTAACCTGCTGGTTTTCATTTTCTTTCAGCTTGTCCAGGTCTGGGCAGATTTTTCCTGTGATGGGCATGATCAGATTCCTACATGAAAATCAGTTCTCTCACCAAGTGCATAGTCTTTTCAGGCTGTCATGGGAAGCAGATCTCCTCAAAGAAACAATCATAGTGAATTTTTGTCTCAGTCCCATATATTGCAGGGCCGGCAGCAGATGAACAAAAAAAAATAAAATTAAACCAAAGATTATTTTGGAGGAATAAAACAGCTTAAAACAGCTAATAGATGGTCACTGTGCTTGTTCAATTATTCAATAAAAAGGCATAGTTGGACTGTAGGGAATTTAATGAAATTATTTGCTCAACAAGAATTTTGCTTTCAAAGAGAATTGTGAGGTTGATTAAAGTTCAGGATAGAAGTAAATTCTTCTAATGTCAGGTTAAATCAATAAGACTTTCTCATCTGGAATATTACATTAATTTTATTTGTAGTCTCCTTTAAAAGTTCAATTGTCATTTTATTAGATATACAAGGAAGAATGAAAAGAAGGATTGTTTAGTTTAAATAAGAAATCAACAAAAGTAAAAGAAGATAGAGATATGCAATGAATAATTGGAGAATATTACTGAGGAAGCATTGTAACACTTTTTTAGGTCTTATTTTATGGAATTTCAAAGCAACTAGTTATTAACAGAAAATGGAGCAACCATAAAACTAGAAGATTGCATTAAAAACCCATCTATCTATCTATCTATGTTACATGGCATACCAGATAATAATCTAGAATTTGCAGAAAATGAGCTCTCCTGGTGTTTAAATTCTCTTTTAAATCTGTAGCATGGAACTGTTTACAGTCAGTTATGATTGTAATGGATGCATGGATGACAGTAGACAGTGATCCAAGCTATCAGAAAGCTGTAAATCACTTTAGTGACTTAGGGCATTTCACAAAGAGTTTGAAGTTCTAAGATTCTTTCCTCCTTGGATCATGCCTATTTTTTCTTTGGTCAAGTATTAAATGAAAAAGAAAGGAGAAAAGAAACAAAGAAAGCTATACCAATTTGATAGCTCTTTAATTTTATCCTACACTTCTATATAATATAAAATCATAGTAACTGTATGTTATACTTCAGAGATTTCTTTTTGTCTCAGAACAGAAGCACTAGACAACATCTGATGTATCCCAGTATGAAAGACATGCTATTAAATTATCAGTATCTGCAGTGGAATCCAGTGACACTGAAAAGAAAGACAAGGAAAAAAGATGACAAGACTTGTCAGGGCTTCTCTAGTGACAGGGGCTTTCTTTCCCTAGTGAGAGGAAGGCATAAAAAATATGCTAGTGAAGACATTTGCAGCATGATTTTATTAATACAGTGAAATGATTGATCAGAGAACAGAATAATGTGCTAAAGTGTATTAGAGTCAAGAAAAATTTCTATTATCATTTCCCTTCCCTTTATGTGTTAAATGGCCGATGCAAATAAAATTTATATCAACATATTTACAAAATTGTTCCAGTATAACCTATCTTCTTTATTGCAGCTTCTGGTCATTTAGGTGCTAGTGTTGGGATTTTGGGGCCAAAGGTGTTAGAGTTTCCTTTCCTAGAAGCACAAAAGAACTACCAACCAAAACCAATGTTTGATTGGCAAAAGTGCATGGAAGGGGCTAATTTCTCCCTTGACACATCCACAATTTCAGTAGACATCTGGGCAGGAGGAAGAGAAAGGAGGCACTAAAGAGGGTCACAAAACAGGTCAGTGGCAAATCTGTGAAGAGAAGCCAAGCATCATGTCATCAGCCCCAAGGCCTCTAGGCAAGAGCAGCTTACTTGGGAAATTTCATTGATACCTACATGCTTTTTATCAAAATCCACTCAACTGAAATAATATTTTGCTCTAATTCTCTTAGGCCAATCAGGCATGCCAAGATAGTTCATGGCTTGAAACTGTAATACAGTGCTGCAGCTGCCACCAGAAAACACCAGAAAAAAAAAAAAAAAAAAAAAAATTGTGTGTATTGGGAAGAGTGGGGGCTGTTGGAGTTGTCCTGGGGGAATATGAAGGATGCTGCATGACTGCAACTTCTCCCTTGACTGCTGATCCAGTCTGTAATCTGATCTTTGAATAATCCTGCTTTCAGCCACCCTGTCTCTAATTAATCATGCCCTCCCCAGGATTTTAAGTCTTGATTTTGACAGGTGATCATGTAATCAATAGCCAAAGGTACAAAACTGTGGCAGCCTGGGCAGAGTTTTGGTTAGTTTTCATTAAACAAACCATTTCATGTGTTGTGGCAGGGAAATGGGGCTTTTTTTTTTAATTGGACTACCTCCAATACTTAATGGCCCAAGACAAAAACTTGCAGCTCAGAGTGCGTGGGAAATTTGTGTTAAAGTCAGTGTGTGATTTGCATAAGATTGTTATATGACCCAATAAGTGTTCAATCTACTTGTGTTCTGGTTTTAATTAGGTACAGAAAGTCTGTTTCCAAAATAAATAGCAGTTCCAGTGACAGAGGTCTTTATCCACCCAGAGCAAAACTCAAGCCAAGTTTTCAAATATGTTTTATGTCTTTGCTTTTACCTTTTGGATTTCTTGCTAGTCAAAAATAGTAGTGTCATATTTTATGTGTTGTGTACTTCCAGCTGTGTCCCAAAAGGTGAACATGAAGTCAAGAGGAAGTCTGTTCATAAATGTTTTTTTTCTGATTAATTTTTTGATTCAATAAATAGGTTACCTGGTCACTTGACATGTATCCTTTAAATCTTGATCTATTAACCTGCTTTACTTACTCCCACAAAATGAATAGAAATTTACAGGAAAAGTGTGGTATTTTCTCAAGCTATTATAATAGAAGATCTCATTCAAGTCTTAAGCTCAATATGATACTGGTACTGTTGCTATAGCACATAAATCAATAAATATTTTCAGTTATTATCCATCAGTTCTTTCTTATGCAACAATTTTATACAGGCTGTGATTTATAGACCAATCTTATTACACATAAGTTCTAAATATATTGTAATTTATAGGTGATTTTATTCTCCTGTTAAAAAACAATTTCAATGACCAAAAATTTCAATACAAGTGGGATCTTTTTATCTTCATGGATATTTTGCAAATGTTTATTTTTTCCCTTGCCTTGCTTGCTTTGAAGTTGACATAGTTAAAAGTAATTATGGATTAAGCAGTAATGTCAGTAAGGGTCTACATTATTTTAATTAAAATAATGCATGTACTTTCTTTTTCAAGAACCTCAGAGCAATAAATGCTCTTTATATATTTACATTTTGACAGTACTGTTTTCATCAAAGCCTGTGTTGATATTCTTTTTTATGTCAAAAAATGCAGTGTTTGTTTTGGAGACTTCCAAAACATTAAGCATGTGGAGGAGAGAGAGGTGAACAAGGAAGAGCAGGCTTAAGTAGATAGATTTGCAATCAGAGGATTGGAAGTGCATGATGAGAATCTTTCCTGTACTAAATGTCCTATTACAGAGGCTTAAAAATGAATGTAAGAACAAGGTGAGCACTGGGTAATCCTCTTTTCCTGTGTTCTTGCAATTCCTGGGAATGAGCAGCTAAATGCCTTCCTGACCCAAAGACTTTATCTACATTCTCATTTTAATATCCACTAATGGATGTGTTCAGCACTAAACTGTGCAGTTCATTCTTGAACACATTACACTATGATAATGATCTGTAGCAACACACTGCACTGTGCAGTAATGCAGCAGGTAGTACTCTTTCCCTGTGTGTGTGTGTGTGTGTGTGTGTGTATTTTGAAGAGTCAAATCTTGGAAAAAACCCTGATATGTACTCCCTTCCAATGGTACTATAATTTGTACCTCTGGAACTTACCTTTATATCAATTTTTGTGTGTGTGTGTGTTTATAGGATTTGAAGCAAAGAATACATGAAAATGTGCATATTGGGTCTGGCTGAGACAGAGTTAATTCCTCACAGCAGCCCTCACAGTGCTGGGTACTGGCAGCCAGAAAGGTGCTGATAACACCCCAGTGAGTGGCTCCTGCTGAGCAGTGCCCCACAGCACCAGGGCTGCCTCTGCAGCATCCCTGCTCTCCAGCAGCCTGGGGCTGGGCAGGATCTGAGGAGGGGACACAGCCAGGACAGCTGACCCCTGGTGACCACAGGGATGCTCCAACCCATACAGCATCTGCCCAGAAATTAATGCTGTGAGAAAGGAGGAGGCCCAGGGAGTATTTGTTGTTATATTATTGTTCTTATATTTGTGTTCTGGTGAAACCAGTGCCTGTACTGAAGCCCTACTTCCTGAAAGTGGCTGGACATTGCCTGGAGATGGGAAGTAGAGAATAAATCTTTTTTCTATGCTTCCACTCACAGCCTTTAATTTTGCTTGTTTAAACTGCATCTATCTAGATCCATAGGCTTTTCTCCATCTTTTCTACCCATACCCCTATCCTGCTGAGAAGGGGAGTGATAGAGTGGCATGGTGGGCACCTGGTTATCCAGGCATGGTAAACCCATCACATGGTGACAAAACCTTACTGTAGCTTCTATCATGAATAATAAAAATAGGAAAAGATGGCTCAGCATTCAAAACTGTCAGGTAAAACCAGGAAAAGACAAACCATACCAGCAGCATACTTAGTGTGCTCAAACACAATCTGTGTAAGTTTTAAGTGAGTTCTGCTCACTGAATCAGCTAATAGGAGATAACATGGCAGTGTATTGCCTTTGACAACATAATTTAACCTCTCTGTTCACTGATGAGAAAGAATTTAAAATACATTCCTGCTACAATAGTATATAATTAGAATATTTTTGAGTTAATGGCTACTGCTTAGAGACACCTCAAAAAGACCATTTTTATTTTTCACAATGATCCAATACATATTCCTATTGAACTGTTTTGTAGATGTGGAAGAAAATGAAAAGATAAATTGAAATCCTTGTTTTCTATCTGATTAAGGCTGGAAGAATTCTTTCTTCTGTTTAGGCAATTAAATGCTCTCTTAGTGGGAGAAGGTGTCAGAAAAGATTGATCATCTGACTTTCCTTTTAATTATTTGAATGTCCTCTTCTATTATAAATCCAAAACAACTTCACTAACATATCTTGAAAATACAATCCCATCCTTTGTGTATATATACTTGTTTCTAATGCTCAATTCTTGATTTTTTTTTAATGTACTTTTCTTGAGCAAAATCCTCCTTTCTACATTACTTGTTGAGTTGCTCAGTTGCTTTCCATCTGTTTGCAAGATGGTTGAACTTCTACAGTGTTCTCTATTTCCAGAAGGTAGAGCTGATTGAGCTGATTGAATTCAGCAACCAAAATATATGCTAAGTAGCATAGACATATCTCTCAGTACTAACAAAAAGGTAGCAGAGAAAAAATTAATTAGTTACAGATTAAATTTTCTATAAGCTATTCTTTATTTCTTCTAATGATACCAAATGTGCTAATTAGTCATAAATTTACCTCTCAGAGAACATGTCAAAAACTGAAACACTGATAGAGTGAACTAATTTAGCCTATACTTTTATCCTAATAGCCCTGTTTAATACAAATTTGAGGTTAGAATAAATGGCACCATCCTACAGATGTAGCTCTAGCACAGTATGTGGTTTATGCTGAGCCATTAGAGCTATTAGGGCACATTAACATTAAGTAGTGTAATAACATGAACTGTGCCTCCTGCATTACTGAAATGCTTCTCTCCTTAGTACTTTTATTGTGGAATCCTGTATCATTTATTGCTGTGCACCTGAGATAATTTCAGTATTGCACATTTGATCATTTTGGTCTTGATTGGCTTAGTCATAAGTCTCTGAAGGAAATTTAGGTTGATTAAATAGCTATCTCAGGCTGAACAGGTGAGTTCATCCAAAGTATGGAAGCACCAACTAACATTTTATCAGATTGCAATCTGAATAGATACTCCATTTCTTCTGTACTGAGTGCTTTTAGATCAATAATTTGGGGGAAAAATTGAATACTTGTAAATTATTAGCTTCTTTGCTTCATATGTTTTTTGTGGTTTGTTTGTCAGTTGCTTTTTTAAAGAGATGTCATGACTTATGCCAATATAATTGAGTGACAGAGTGAACTTAATGAAAAACAAGTGAGTTGATATAATTTCCCTAAAGGAGTTTAGCAGAGAAGTGACAGAATTAAAGTGAGATTTTCCTGTTTCAGTCCAATCTCTCCTCAGTGCAGTATCTGTTGCTTCCAGTCTCTTTTATAGCTGAGCTTTATGATAAAGTTGAAGAGTTTAAATTTAGTCTTTTATTGGGAACTTTAATATTGGTAATTTTTCCTGAAGTATTGCTGAATGTCTCAGATAAAACACTGACAAATAACAGTATATTACACCTGACCAATGGAAAATCTTTTCACCTGTAAAATATTGATGTTTTCCTTTTCCTTAAATCTTGCAATAAAGTCCAGCTCTAGCAACAATGTAGTGTGTATGTTCTTATTTTATCATAGAATGATAAAATTTAAAAATTGGGCAAGACTCAGTTACTTTCCCTTTCATCACTGGGCTACACTCAAAAACCAGAGAGCAAAATGATTCTTAGGTATCTGACATTCAGTGCTAAGGATAAAACTCCCCATGAAGGATTTCTTTTTAAAAGTCTAGAAGTAATGTTCCTTTAATGTATCTCAGGCTACCTTTCCAGCCTTTGGGTGCATACTGTACAGTATTGCTTTAATTGAGACCACAAAGGGAAATAGATTTCCTTATGTCCGGATTTGGTCACTTAAAGACAGCAAAAGAAAACTGTTTTAAATAAGATGAAACACACTACAGGGAGCTATACTTTATCTACTTCTTATGTTTGTCAAGAGGAAAATTCCTCTCTGTAATTCACAGGGTGAGCAAGTTCCTTGCAATGGTATTGTTTACATTGAATTTATTAATTAATTCATGGAGACTCATATTAAAAATCTAATCCTCTAAATGCATTAAATGTGTATCATACCTTAAAGATTTGAATATCTAAGTATAGTATTAAAGAGAAAAGAAAATTTAATTCAAAAAGAGCTTAGCAATAGTAGATCATGACAGGCTTTTTCTGATTTAAAAATAAACAACCAAAAACCTCAAAACCAATTAAAATTTAAAAAGAAACTGCAACAAAAAACAAGCAAACAAAGAAAAAACCAACAACCCAATTGCTTCTTTACCTAATGAATGAAGTGGTTCTCTTCTATCAAAACTTTTGTCAATGATTCAGATGTTTCACATAGAAAACTATTGACTGATCTGAAGAATACACCTTTTAAAGAATTGCAATAGAGATGGGGAAATAAGGAAAAAGGAAATGGCACTGTTGAAAAGGGAAGCATAAAATTGGAGATTAGAGGCTGGGTTCCTCAAGGATCAAATTTTGGTTTCATTAATTATGTCACATAGATTATAAAAGCATCCTGAGGAAAGTCAATAGTGTCATAAAGCCAGGGGGTAGTTTCAGCACCAGGGAGAACTGAGACTATATATGCAGAACATGCCAGACAGCCCTGAACACACATGCAAAATGCTAGGTCATGCACTTGGCAGGATTTTATGGTACTTCCTATAGGCTGAATATAAATGAGAAAGAGGAGGACAGGTTAATGACAAGATGTGGCTATGAAATACAGCATAGCAATGAAAGAGGCAAATGCAGAATTGTCTCTAGGATGACACTTGGAAGCTTTTAAGGCATCTTTAGGGTGGGGAAATTGCTCACTTTTATGATTATAGAAAGAAAAATATTAATGTTAATTTTAAAGGATTTTGTGAGATGCCACCTGAACTAGTGTTTTTCTGTTCTGGTTATGCATAAAATATATGTGTAAGAATAAAGAACTCCATCTGAATTTTGTACTTATGGTCTGCTTGCTCTGTTTGATCAGAGGTGAAAAATGTCTACAAGATAACTAATATAGCCTTACCTACCTGATTATGTACAGGAAAAAAGGCACTTTTTATCTTGTTTTTTTAGAGGTGGTAGGTAAATAAGGAATAATAAAAGTTGCTGGTGCAACAGAAGTGGAAATAAGTATGGATATATTTTATGGCAGAAACTGGGAGGAGATCCACATCCACCACCCCAACTGACTCACTGATATCCCTATAGCTGCATGCAAGTAATAAGTGATTCAAGGGCAGCTTTCTGCTGGGGCTATAAAACATGACCTGCAACAAGACTATTCTGCTAAATGGCTGCTTAATACTCCAATTCCCTGATTGCCCATTCCTGGGAGACAGCAGGAACCAAAGGGTACAGCACTGCAGTGGTCTCACAGTGCTCCCAGCCAAGCTCCAGCTCCCTAATCAGAGCTGGTTTTCTCTGTGACCAGGCTTGGAATATCTTCTGTCCAAAGATTTCTGAGGAATGGGGGCAGTACAGCTGTGATAAAGTCTTGTGATAAAGAAACACAGTCTTAAAGCCAGGAAATCTTATGTCCTTTGGGATTTAATGTGAACAGAAATACATAAATGTCATAAACCGTAGTGAGTGCAAGTGTGACTTAGTAACACCTCTGCTGAGGGACAGCAAACCACATGGCAGCTTAGCTGTGTACCAGGTGACACTTAGGTATTTCTGTATTTAATTAGTTAATTAACAAAAGAGGAAAAAATAGCTTTGTGGGTTCTGACTTGTTTCAGTCATAGAAAGAAGACCACGTGTCAAGAATGCACATGCAGGAAGGGCAGCTTCCAACCTGCTATTTGAATTTAACTGGAGTAATGCCTAAAACAAACTATACTAAAGTGTCTAAGAGCTGGAGTGTTAAACCAGGCTTTAGAATTTTAATAACGTAATAAACCAATTCATAAGGGATTGGAAGAGGACTTTGCATCTTCCTTATTTGAACAAGTGAATTACTTGACCTTTCTACATATCACCTGCTGTCTATATATTCCTTATCTGGGCTTGCTTCCTCTTCCTTATTCTATTAATAACCAAGTTAAATGACAGCTCTGGTGTACAATCAAATCTGTTGTTACAAGAATCTTACTGAAAACCCTTGCTGATGCAGGATACCTTCTGTGGAAGGCTGGATGCCCAAGTTTTAAATTACTAAACATAACTCTTACCCTTAATGCCTGTCAGGGATGTTTGTATTCTGGAAATAATAAAGAAAACAATGAAAGGAAAGAGGAGATGAAGAGAAATACCATTTAGGTCACTATGATACTGTTTTAGAGTTGTGTATACATATATAAATATATTTTTACTTTTCATTTTTCCAGTATAGTCTAAGTTTTAAGCAGATTTTTCTTTTTCTTGGATGTAAAGGAGCACTGCATTATATTGTCATCCTCTATATGTCAGAAGAAGGAAAAGAACAAAGTAATGAATATCTGCCAACAGCTACACTTACCTTTAATGAGCAACCCAAAACCTATTAAATAGTAAAAAGCCTTGTAAAACAAACAAACAGAGAAATCCATCATGTCAAAGTGTTCTGGCTTGAGCTGTTCCACATCATGTCCAAAAAGATTCCTATATTGTCCTGACCTCACTAACCTGCAAATCACTGAATGCAGTCCATGACCACTTTTTGTACATTTTGAAGAATGATGATTCTCAGTCCATGAATTTAAATTTCCTCTATTATAATTGTTCACTCTCCAGGTTTATCTTAACAACTTTTTAGAGTAATCTGGCCCACTAACCTAACCCACAGCCAACCCAAAGATAATCAAACCCCATTATTTATTGCAGTAATAAGTTGGGGTTTGGGCAGCAGACAGAATTAGCAATATAACAAGACCTTGTGTCCCTTCTATTTTCTAGTGTTACACCTGGGGCAGGGAGTGAAACCAAGGAACACAGAACATGATCTGAGCTGTCTCACAGCAAACTGGCCTCAGCAATGGGGCAGGGGTAACCCTATAACTATGTAGCCCAACAAAGTATTGTCAAGGCTGAATGCTATTAATAGTTGGAAATGTTTGTTGTCTTGTAACTGCAGCATGAGACACAACCTAGATAAAATTTCAATGCCTAAAAATCAGTAATGAAGAAAAAAGAGGAGGAAAAATAGTTTTCTTACAGTACTAAAAGCTGTCCTTTATATTTTGCAGACTGTCAAATCTGGCAAATTTACCTTAAAGTAAATGTCTTTAATATCTGCGCAAACTGCAGTAAATACGAGTGAGATGTCGTTGGAGAAGGAGGAAAAGCACATTTGCCAACTATTTCATTTTCTCCCCATCCACTCTTCATAGGTGAAAAAAGCTAATATCTTGAAAGCTTATGAGCTGAATGTCTGTATCCCATCATGAATACTGTTATTGATTCTGCTAGTAGCAAAGTGAGTGAGGCAAAGCAAGTGGAGCAAAGCAAGGATTGGAATGTAAAACAGGTGAAATAGCTTTTGACATCTACTTCACAGTTTATTTTACACTGCTTCAAAAGTAGCTGGCTTTCCAATGCCATTAGTGCTGTTTAGATGAACGGGCATTGCAACAGCAGATGGAATTCTCTGATGACAAATACAAGGTAATGAACACGGGAAGAAATAATTTGAACTGCTTACACACATTACTAGGTTTTAAATTAACTGTAAGCAATTGCTCAGGAAAAAAATAGGGATCACAGTTGAAATTTCTGGCCAATGAACAGCAGGTGATAAAAAAAAAGGAAGTAAAATATTGATATGTGTCAGAAATTAAATAGAAAATAATTTATCTACTTGCCTATGTGTTTTTATTGTTCTTAGTCACCACGGTATTTGTGAATCTTTTATGCAATTTCATTAATATTGAGAAATATCTCTGAAATAAAATGAAGTTTCTGATGTTTATCATATGCCTGGGTTTCAGGTGTTTATGTGTGTTTGTGTTAGTGCCTATTCACATGCACATTATCCTTCTCTCACCGTGATTTTACAATTAAATAAGGGATAAAAATATCAATCCTTGGTTAATATGCCATATGGTGTGATGATACCATATAACATGGGTGTATGTCTGAGATTTAATTGCCTGGAATATGTTTACACAAAAAAAAATCGTTTTCCTAGGCAGGAAACCTGTTGCAGGAGATAACCTGGTTACCCACATTTTATCTGAAGTTATTAAATAATAGAATACTGATGGATTTAGGGCAGCATAAACTATCAAGGTACCTTTGTTGCATTTTTAAATACTTCAGTTCCCTTTTATTTAGAGCTCACATAGCTTTCTTTTTCTTGGTATTCCTTCACATATAAGAATTACTAATTTTTGTACTCTGGCTGTGCTTATGTTTCTGAAAGTTTCCTGCCAATTGAATCCCATTAACTTTCACAACATTGCTTCCATTGTATGACAGTGTAACTTGCATCAACATTAGTTCTTAAATTCAACTGACACCATTGCTCTGAATTAAAGACAATTAGGGATACTCCAGTAGTAATGTTTTTCTAGCAGAAATTATTTTGAAATAGATGAATATGAATGCTCACTGTAATTGCCCTTTTGAATGACACATATGGATAAATTCTGATTCTAGTGAGACATCTACACTGTCAAAAGGTAAAATTGATTTGATTGTCACTTTTATTCAGGACATCTCTTTAACCCCTTTGACTAATTTTCTGTAATACTTTGCTAGTTTACATTATTTACATGTGAGATATAGTTACAAGCATTATAGCATATTTAAATATAGTTTGAAATAAGTATCTATTTGAACCCAAAACAGAGTTTCAAGAAAAATACTTCCCAGGCAATTTTGTCATGGGGATGACAAAAGGACATTGAGCTGGATCAGCTCTGAAATCCACCATGGAAATTACTTTTTATTCTCCCTCTATTTTTCTTCATAGAAAAATAGCATTCATAGCATTTTGTGTACAAAATGCTGAGACATTTAAATTACACATTGGTTGTTTGTTTTGACTTTAAGGGCAAAAACCAACTGAATGTCTATAATTTTTCAAAAGAGGACTTAGACAAGAATGCATACTGCAGATATAGGGTGTATTACAGAGTACAGCATTTTCACACTTGGGAAACTTGAAGTGACATTGAGTTGCAACTCAAGAAGTTTCCTTTTTAAGAAAATGGAATTTTCTTGAATTTTCTTGAGCTACCTTAAATTATCAGTCTAGTAAAACAGTCTCTATGGAGATATTCATATTACAGCATTCTCTGCCCTTGTGTTCCCCATACTTTAAATAACATGATTTAGGGTTTTATGTATTTAATAAAAAAAGAAAGAGAACATTTATTAAATTAAGGTAACTCAATATGGATTTAGGACTGAAAAGGACATTCTGTGTTAAATCCAGTTCCTAGTTATACAATTATGTTCATAATGGTAAATAAAAGATGACCAGAACAGTTCTTTGTTGCTGACATCAGATGACAATGAATCATTCATTTTTATTTCATCCTTTTTCTTACTCTCCAAAATAGAGTGTATGAGGGTTTGAGGAATGCTCCCCAATTGATGCAAACTCACTGACTGTCCTAAGAAATATTAAAGAATTGCTAGAAGGTCCATGCCAAAGAAATGCTTGGGATCACTTTAAGAGTGTAGACAACTGAGTTTCTGTGTTCAAGACTGTTTCTTAACTAGTGTAGTGTAATTAATATCTTTATAAGTTGATTTAACCATAGTAGAACTGCTAATATTTTTACTCCTCTTAGGTCTGTTGTGAGGCTGTTCTAGAAATTTGCTTCTTAAGTGAATAAAAATCTGTCTCAAAATCTCCATTATAAATTTATTCACATCTAGATTATATACCTTAGTTCTTTTTAATAATGTTATACTATATTAGACTATAATCTATTTTATCAAATTCCTGATTTATGTGAAGTAAAAGGAAAAACATCAAGATAATATATTCAGAGTCAAGATGTTCTGAATTAAATATTTGACCAAGATTTCTGGCAACTTTTCCTGTAAATCTACTTAGTAATAGTGAAAATGTTGTTTTGTATTATAATGATCAAGCAGAGTACATTATTGAACCCTGTGGGCTTTGTTTGGACTTGTGGACTTTAAGGGTACAATGAAGAATGATGAAGTTATGTTAATGGTTTAATAAGGAAATCTATTTAGCAAATCTTCTCATGCAATAGTTTCACAATAAATTATCATAATCTTTTATTTTGATTGGCTTTGGAATCAAAATTATTGACCATGAGTGTATAGAGGATTTATAAGGATTTCAAAGTCATAGCACTGAGTGACTGATTCTTAGCCTGAGTGTTCATTGCTCATTAGAATATCCCAATTAACATCAATGGGAAGTTGATGTGATTAAATACCCCTCGGTATGTAGAATCTTGTCTGGTGCAACTATGCCAGAAATTCATTACAGTCAATTTAAAATGGTATGAAAAATGCACAAACCCTCAACCTGAAAATAAATGTTTTATTAATACAAATTTACAATATTAATGTAAATTTAATACAATCTGATCGTACTTTGGTGAAACAGCTTATCCCCCCTGGTATAGTGCATTCACCTATCAGCCTCTACAAAACCTACACTTTTTTGGTATGTGTTCTGGCTGTTCCATCTTCTGTAATATGACAAAAACCTGAATAGTACATATGTGCATATTCATGCACATTATGGCCCTGTATTGGTGTCTGGGTTAAGAAATTAAGTGCACAAAACTGAAAATTAATCAGAGTCTGTTGTGCTATGAGTAGGAATCATGGCTCAAAAAGTATAACCACAACCCCCATGATCACAGCAAGCAAATCTTCACACCCAAAGACAATTCCAATTTTCATTGTATCATTCAACACAAATTCTACACACCAATAACAATGACTTTTTGATATAAGCAAAAATAAAAGCATATCTTCAATCTGTTTTTCTTGTCCAAAGGAAAATCTTGCCATTTTACTCCAATATTATGTTTTTGCTTCATTATACAGATGTAAAAAACCCACAGATAATGAAAGATTAAACTGTCCAGAGGGCTGGAAATTACAGTAACTATTGAGAGCCTCTTCCAACACGATTGGAACTCCAAAAGTCCTTACTAATTGCAGTAAAAGGGTGACAGCAAAGCTGACTGGGTCCCTTATAGTGCAATATAAGGTCAAAAGAGTGGATACTCAGATTCTTTTTTTCTCCTACACGACAATGGTTTGTGTTCCCATTATTCATATTGCTTCTGGTTATTATTTCTGCTTGCTTTCCTCCTGTATCTCTCTCCTGCTGAGCTATATTAGAAAACTGAAGTGCCTGCTGAGCTCTCACAAGGCTGTCATTCTCTGGTTTTCACCTCAAACAAACAAACAAAAGACTAAAAGTTCTCTATATAAGGATGTGGAGGTTATAGTAGCAACAGCTGGTTAACTTTTTTTTCCCCCTAAGGCCTGCTAAAGAACTGTGCATTCTAATTAATGGTAAAGGTAATGGTAATGGTAAAAAAAATTTTATCTCCATTTTTAAAGGGTTCTGGTGATTTTTTTTCTGAAGAATTTTCATTTTTATCACAATGTAGCTTTTATGATTAAAAAGTATTATTTGATCAGTGCAGTCATTAGTGAACCTTAGCACAGTTCCTGCAACTAATGCATCATATTTCATAGACAGACAAGTAGAAGTTTTCTGAAATTTCCTAGAGATGTTGGAAAAGCTATTGTAACAACTGAAAACTGCTGAAATTTTTCTATATTAAAATTATCCTTCTTATTTACCATCCTTTAAAACTACAAACACAGCTGTGTCAAGCATCTTAAAACACTGACCTTTTCTTTCTCAGTGGTTGGGGGATGGCAGGTATTTCAAGGGGTCAGTTTGGTTTAGTGAGAGATTTGCCTACAAAGGAACTTCTCATTCTGGTGGAAATATCCAAACTGTGCCCATGGAACCTGGACTGCTGACCCTGTACCAGCCTTCAGCATTTTGACACTAAATAGGATTGATTTGATGAAATGTACTGTTCTGGACTGATCAGCCCATGATCTTTATAGTCTGTAAAGATCCAGTCAATGCACTCAGTGCAGTCCTGGGTGCAATTCATCTCCTAGGTAAATATCTGTCTGAAACAGCTC
The DNA here is from genome assembly GCA_030060385.1 of Muscicapa striata striata. Classification (NCBI taxonomy): domain Eukaryota; kingdom Metazoa; phylum Chordata; class Aves; order Passeriformes; family Muscicapidae; genus Muscicapa; species Muscicapa striata. The sequence goes on along the minus strand of JAREIS010000066.1, from coordinate 788,457 downwards.
AGGTGAATCACATCCCTGAGACATCTATTTCTCTCCTTTGACTCTTAAGAGAGTTTTAGGTCACTGGCTGTGATGTTAACATCTTTATCATGAGTGTTGAAAGGCTGGTGAGCCAAAATCCAGCCAATGTTCTCTGGATAAATGAATCTACTCTCTGTTCCTTTCTTGTGGTTAAAAAAAGTAGCTGGGATAAATTTTCACACACCTCACAGAGAATTGTTACTCCGATTGCCACACAAACTGCTGTTTGTCTGGCTTCCAGTGAGTAAAAACAATTCTTTCTACAGTGGGCAAAACAAAGCCATCCTGGGTAGCAACTCATGCTTGACCTTGCTTTGGTTCTGTTCTGATTATTGATGTATTTTAAGGACATGATGAACTGTATGTTCAGGATTGTAGATCTAGTGAACTCAAGTAATTGACTGATATGAAAAGCCAATCAAGATGCATGTCCAGTGAGAAGCTTGCTTCCCACATGCACTTGACCTTCAGGAGAAAGTATGTGCTGTACAAGAACCAAAAGTTAGAAATAATCTGAGTGATCTGTAAATAACCTGATTTTCAAAGCTCCCGAGCACAAAATTCTTTGACTCTATAAGGAAAAAATGCAGAAAACCAAATTAAGATGTTTTTAAAATCTGTAATATGTGTTTCTACAGTCACTGAAATGCCATAATCATATAGCTGTTGGCTGACATGATTACAGAACATAGTCAGAATTGTTTGCCTAGTTTAATTATTTAGTTCCCACATGAGTTCTTTTACATAAAAGCTTAATTCTTCACTTCACCTACTCCAATACTCCTCTCTAGATATCTCTTTTGAGAGATCTTTATCTTAACATTTTTCAGAGATAAACTGTTTCACATTCTATACCGAATAATGTTTAATGCCTTTGAAGTGTTTCCCATTCTAGAAAAATGGAAGGAATAGAGGATAATGTCTCTCCTGACCAGACTAAGAACAATGGCCTTCATATAGAGGACCAGAAAATGGGAAAAAAAAAGAAAGAAACCTTGGAAGAAATGGATAAATCAAGTGTTGCCACCAACGTGGAAAATCATTGCATTAAGAAGGATTGTTTTTCACAATCCTTTCTTGCACTGATTGCAAGATATATTGTGTGTGAAATATTCTTCAAGTAATTTGTGATTTTCTGATTTCATCTTTCTCATCCTTGCTCCATTTCATTTTTATTTACTTGTATCCTTCTCCCACTTTTTGCTCATATCTTTGTCCCTTTGTACCTTTATTCTCAACCACTCTCATTGAGCTCCTACTCTTTGCATTTCTACTCAGAGTGAACTTCAGAGCATCTTACAAATCCCTCAAAGCTTTTTAACAGTGACGATCTGACAGATCATTAAAAACAACAACAACACAGCAGGCACCACCAGAATTAAGGAAACATTTCAAAAGGTAAATTGCAAGTGATAATATTTGAAGACTCTAAAATGAAAGTTAATTAGGCATATCAGAGAGAGGGTTGTGTCTTGTAAGGGGAGGAGGTTTGTTTCCCTTTAAGCCATTTTTGGGGGTTTTGGAACCCAAACCAGAGGCTGGTTTTTGGCTCCTACCTCCTCCCTTTGTGTAGTGAGAGCAGTAGGTGTGATTTACCATGTGCCTTCAGGGGTAGAAACAGTCACTATGGTAGGATGGTCTGACCCAGTTTATTTGGTTTAGTTTTAACATGACCAAAGGCAATTCTTACCTTGTTTCAACTGAGTTTCCCTCAGATTTCTTTGTCATTTGTACTTGACTGTCTTTTGAACTTAAATAAGGTTCAACTATCTGTTTTATATGAAAAAAAAAGGTCATAAAACACATAATTGCTATAATGAAGTTGCATTGCTCCTCTTCGGAATTTACATCAACAATTTTGTCTAATTTGTTTAGGCATATAGTGCTGAAATGACAGTGTATATCTCAAGAGAAATAACTTGAGATAAAATGATCCTAATGTGTAAGAGATGAAAAGAATAGAAGGATAGTTAATTATCTATACACACACAGTCTGGGGCTTTGTACTCTTTGAAGGGAGGACTCAGTTACACCTGACAGCATCATGCCTCTACTGTGTATGTTGATTTTTTTTCAACATCTTTCATTCAATAATCTCAAAAATAATTTTTAGCATTAAAAAGTAATCTTAAAGCATCCTCGTGATGGATATTAGAGATAGCCAGATATTATAACTGATATCACAGGTAGTCACTCAGAAATACACATTGAACAGGTCCTCCACTGGCCCTTTGTTAGGGTGCCATATTTTCAGTGCAAAGAACAAACTAAACAGGAAGAATTGGTTTGGTTTATTAATAATCAAAAATGGGTCTTTGAGGCTCTTGCTATTGCTGAAACTTGTAATACAATGCTCTTTCTATGAGGAAAAAATAAAATTTTTGAGATTTTTTTGTGTTTCAAGATTTACGTTTATTCAGCTCAAACATGTTTTCTTTTGCCTCTCTCCTCTTTCCTAATTCCCATGGCCAAACATTCAGAGACTGAAGGAGGTGCAACTGTGAAATAAATGGAAGAAAAAGGGAATTGCTAACAGTAGAGAATAAAAGAGTAAGATGCCATTTCCTTCCTCAATAACGGTGCCTTGGCTACTCCTAGGACATTTCAATGACCCAAATACAAAATTATTGTTGTTTTTTCCATTCTGGCAAAACAAAAAACTGAACAAGGCAAAAATCTCACTGTTACTTTTTGATTTCTCTCTTAAATTCATCTAATTTATTCACTGAAAATGGCAGCACTGCTCTACACATCACTTTGTTTCTCCAGTTATTGCTGAAGCTGGCCATTCCTTTTCTTCCTTCAAACATCCAAGAGGCAAGCCATCTTGCATTTGATGGATTACTTGCTCAGAGCATCAAAGAAGGAATAATTGGAGTGCTATTTAGAGATTAAAATAAAGATATTGACTGAGACCTTGTAAAGATAAAGATTGGATGGTACTCCTGAAACTACAAGATATAGTTGTTCATAACATCTCTCCAGCAAGACTTTGGATTTGTACCATTCTGGTAAAAACAGGAGAGGTAATTAAGCAGAGGAAGGTTGTCCAGAGATGCAGCTCAGTCTTCATCCTTGAGTGTTTTCAAGGTCCAGAACAATCAGGTCTGATCAGGAGATCAGACCCTGCCTTGAGTAGTGGGTTATAGAGTCCCCCTGAGGTCCCTCCACAGCTGGGCTGTCCTCTCACCCAAAGAGCATTTCCAGAAGCTGCTGGGTTTGGAGCTGCTCTAATCTTGTTTAGCAGGTCCCAGGGCATCCTATGGCATCACAGAGCCACGGGTGACACAGGCTGGGGCAGTGCCAAAGGGAGGCTGGGTGAAAAACAAGCACTCATATTCCACAAATTGAACATGGAAAATAAAGGAGGAGAGGAGCTAATGGAGCAGAGAAGCACATCAGTAATCCCCTTGCCAGCACAGCCCTCCAGTGTTTCCTCTGAAGGGCAAAGGGGTTGGGACATAACACTGCATTTTTACAAAAACTGGAGGTCAAAGTTGGGTACTCTTCAGACTCAAGCAATAAAATTAATTCTTCCTCTTTTGAGAAATATTCAGATTCCAAAAACACTTGGTCATCCAAGGACAAGCTCAGAGTAAATGAAGACAGATTTTGACTCCTCCTGTGAGTGAGAAAGAATTGCAGACATGGTGCTTCAGCAAAAATACCACTATCCCTGCTCAAAGATAAACCCAGATTCCTCACATATTTTCTGTATTTGCATAAAATTAGTTGATTTTTTTGCTGCATAGAATGTTTTTCTTTTCACCTTTGGTTGGAAATATGGTCTGTGCTGGTGAATCCCCAGGTCTCTGGTTGGTAGGGAGGGAAACCACAGGGAAACTCCTACCAGCAGCTGTCCAGGTGTTACCCTGCCATGCTCTGGAACTCCAGCAGTCACCTACATGCAGCACACAATGGGCTAGAGCCCACTTTTGCATCACCAAAGTAAATCCAACATAGCTACTCAGAAGCAAGACTGAATATAAAACATGAGCCATAAAAACAGTAAGAGTAGGATTTCCTTTCCTGATATTAAAAGTCTTCATGCAGCTCATTTTATGTGTACATCTCAAAAGGTTTAAGTGGGATGAAAGCTGTGCAGTGAAGAGCTGTCTCTTTTGGCTTTATCAGATGAGTCATTAAGTCATTTTTATGACAAAGGAGAGAACTGAGGCAGATAGCAGTAAACACAGCATGTTAATGGCTTAACTGGCTGACTACAAACAATTAGAAAAGATTTTATAACTGCATATAGGCTATCTGCATCTGCATATCATGTCATCCATTTACTTATATAGAATGCCTTTATCATCTAATGTTTGGGGGTTTTTGTCATTCAAAACAAGTTCTTTAGGCAGGGTCTGTGGTTTTCTTTGTAGTGAATGTTATTAAAAAACCCTCATGCCATCAGTGACTACATCCTTGCATTTAATTTTCCTATATGGACTTATGATAAATAACCTAATTTTTGACTGAATAGTTATTACATGTAATTGTTACATCATTTAACTGTAACAACCAACACTGAGAATGTAAGTAATAAATAGCCAGCCGTTTACTCAGTGCATTTTTCTTATCATAGCATTTGTGAATTATTGATGACATTTTCATTGATATATTAACCTTTTAGAAATTAGTCATGAAAGAAATGCTGCAATTATTTCATGATCTACAGTTTGAGGAGTAAAACTGAACCCTTTGCAACTACCAGTTTATTTTTTTTGGATAGAGTGTTTAGAATTTTTTAGGCAGGAAATATATACTGTAAGAGGAAAAATGTTCTGCATCAAAAAGCAAAGTCCAAATCCTTCATGCAAAAATCAGTCCATTTTCTCACAATGAAAATATTTAATTTTCACTTTTGATAACAACTTTTTGGTTGTTTTTTTACATCTTCTGCAGAAAACTAAATTCTGAGCAGTTATGATTGTAATGGTAAACACACAGGTTTTGCTCAGGTTCTGCCTCATCAGCCATGTGAAAACATTCTCTACAGCCTCAAGAAACTTAAGGGAAGTTAAGGAAAGGGAAAACTTAATTTTATTTCTTTCACATTGTCTTCTAAGATAGAATTTTTATACTCTTAGTCTAACAGGTTTCTGTTACAAGATGCTCCATTGAGACATGAGTTTTTTTAAAGCAGGCACAAAGCTACTACAACAAATTAATTTATTCACTAGGACAAGAAAGGCAATACTGTTCAAAAATGTTTGTCTAATATCAGGAAGGAAACAAGCAACGTGGAATGAAAGCCACTTTCTTTTATGAAGTCTGTATAACCAGAAGTACCATAATGGAACTCCTGTCTTAGCTGGGACTTCTGAGTAAAACTACATTTGAGTTAATGTTAGGAATAAGAAGAGAGAAACATTTTTAATGGAAATATCCGTTTCCTTTCTATCTCTTTCTAGTGCTGTAAATATGTGAGTTGTCTTGTAGGTTAAATAATTGTAACCCAATGATTAAAGAAAAGCAAGGGAAGTACTCTTGTATTTGCATGAGGAAGGAAATTCAATTTACAGCACAGATGAATAATCATGGCTGCCATGCTACAACAGTTTGTTGACTAAAATAAGCGTATAAAAAAGTGACTCTGCTATCAATGATCACTGATCCATTCTATAAGCAAAAATCAGCTGCTAAGCCTAATAATCTCCTGTGGCATTGTGCAGCAAAAAAAAAATGAAAGTAGCAACCACACTGCTGAGTCAATATTTACAACTCAGTGGGACTTAGTTCCACCAGGAGCAGAAATGTGTGGTGTGACAGTGGTTTGGAGCCTCTGCTGGGGTGCCCCAGCACCCCCAGGGCTGCAGGGAAGCAGCACCTGGCCCCACAGGTGTCCCACAGGTGCCCTGCAGGGAGTGACAAGGTGCTCATTGTCTGCAGAGCTTGTGTGTCATGAGGTGGTTGTGAATGGTGTTAATGGGAAATAGCTTTGTTCCAGGGAACAGAATAGCTCATGCTTCTTCTGTTGTGTTTGCAAAGCAGAAATATTTCCCAGCTGATGTAATGAAGTGCATTTGAATGAGCTCCCCTGGCAAACGTTTTAACTCTTTCCAAAGCTGTTATTAATTTGATGCCCTGTGGTGTAACATGAGCACCATCTTCAAAGTTCCATAACAGTATTTTAGCTTTTATTTGAAACTGCATCTACTAATATGTTGTATGCATTTGTGGAATAATCAAAGTGCAGTCACCAGAACAACTGTATGGAATGCTGTCACTCTCTGCATGAGCAACACAGCTTGTACAAGCAACTCAGGACTCCACTGATCTGCTTGTGCATGAAGACAGGCAGGAGCTGGGAGAACTGGTGTATTTCTCCTAACAGACTGAATTAACAACAAGGTTTGGGATCATTTGGTGGAAGAAGAAAGCCCAGATTCTGTCAGAAGTATGTCAATAAACCATGCTCAACCCCACACTGTGAACCTGCAACTTTAAAATAATGACTATTGGTGTTTTTAAGACTTTGAAAGGCCAGGGCCTGGAATTTTGCAATATGAACATAGTTATTGAGAAACAGGGAAGAGATGTATGAAGACAGTGCTGAAAGAAGCTTAGACATAGCACCAGAAACAAGTCCATTGTTCTTAATTCTTCTGAATTGTACCTTTCCATGCAAACCTGAATTTTACCACCTCATGGATGAGGAACTGGGATCTAGTTAGGGTTGGTATTTTTCTGCTGATACAAAGAGTGAAAGGGCAGAGCATGACCCAAAGAATAGGCAGGGGTTTGCAGACAGCTGCCTCTGTTGTTGTCACTGACTCCAGACTGGGGGAACAGGAATTGTGACTTTGGGGATTTGTCATCTCTTTTTAAACATCACCTGTTTTAAGCAGAGGAGCACAAGCACTGTCTGCCTGCATGCTCACTGCTACAAATGCCTGTCCAAGCCTTTCTTGCATCCAGTCTCTCTAGACTGGAGGTAAAAGCCTAAATGTTAAACACTCAATTGCCCCATCTGCATTCTCTCCCATGTAAAATGTCATTTACATTCTGAGATGTGACCTTGATTCACTTTCAAGGTAGAAATAGGGAATGAATGCAAATATTTTGAGTCCTTTGACATGCTGCCTGTGCTGCTGTCGCCTGCAGAGAGGGTGAGGATGTGCAGGGCTGTTTGCTCTGCCTATGAGAAATGGAGTAGCAAAGGCTTTTGCTTGTCTGGCTTTTGCACTAATTCATATACAGAGCTAACATCAGGCTCCTTCTGGCAGTCACAGTGTGTCAGGACTCTGGCCTGAGTGCTGGCTCAATGTCCCCTGAAAATCCATGCTAAAAATCAAGAGATACAGAATTTAGGTTTTTTTTATTTAGCATTTGAGCCATTTTGATATTTCCTAAGTTTGCTGTCCTTTGAAACACCGCCTGAGATATTAATCTTCTGCAGTTATTGAAGGTGCCAACCTCAAACATGAACAGGTAACAAAACCCCAAGGTTAAATAAAGCCACACCTGCACTTGTGAGGTTTCTTTTTTAAGACTTTTACATATTGACAGAGAATATAATTCCTTTTTATCTGAGTCCATTCTCATTTTTGTTCTTGACTATGAGCTAGGAGTATCCACTGGTACCTTGGAAAACTTAGTCAGCTTAGTAATTTTCAGCTTATTTGGGAAGTTCTCAACAAATAATGAAATTTTAAAATATCTGTTTCTTGGACAAAGACATAACTGCTGTGAAGAAAAATCTTACAATTTTGCACAACAAAAAGGTACTACAGTAAGAAAAATGATATAGTGAACATGGAGATGATCACTCCATTTGCAAGCAGTCAAAATTTCTCCCAAATAAAGCACATGATTTCATGAAGAGGAAAAAAAAAGTAGCGAAAATTTTAAATCTGTTATCAAATAAAAACTTTTCAGGAAGTGTCTGCTGGAATTCCTTAAGGAAAACCTACTGAAATAATTACAGCATCACAGAATATGCTGAGTGGGGATTTCTTAAAACTTTTTTTAAAATTATATTTGATAATTCCAGCTCATGCCTTTTCAGTCTGTAGACCAGAGACAATGGACATAAAACTCACGCACAGAAACTGAACATCAGCACCAGCAGGTTTGCTCAGGGGACCCATTCCTGTCTGACTGCACTACTTGCTAATTATAGACAGGTTTTGGTTCCACTGCAGTCAGTGAGCTCTGACAGCTCAGCAGTGTGATCCAAAGCATGCTAAGAGGGAATAGCAGAAAGGTTTACTTCAAAATCTCACTCCTGATCCAAGCATAAACACTAAGAGAAACTTCCCTGGGGAGCCTATTCCAGTGTCCAACCAACCTCTGGGGGAAGAACCTTTGTCCAGCATCCAGCCTAAACCTCCCCTGACACAGCTCCAGGCCATTCCCTCGGGTCCTGTCGCTGTCACCACAGAGCAGAGATCAGTGTTTGTCTCTCCTCTTCCCCTCTCAGGAATCTGTACCTGCACTGAGGTCTCCTCTCTGTCCCCTCTCCTCCAGCCTAAACAGACCAAGTGACCTCATCTCCTCCTCATCTTTGCTGTTTTCCCTTGGATGCTCTCTGACAGTGTAATATCTTTCTTATATGGCTGGGCACAAAACTGCACACAGGACTCAAGGTGATGCCACACCAGAGCAGAGCAGAGCAGAGCAGGACGATCACACAACAAATGAGTCCTTGAATGACCTCAAAAAGAACCTTGAATTTTGTTCCAAGTCAGATTTGGAAGTCTTTCAGTATTATCTTGTTTCTGTAAAGTTAAAGGAGGCATTTGAGGGTCAGTCAAAATGTTTCATTGATTATTTTGTGGAAAATATTTTCTTTCACCTAAAACCTCTAGGCAGCAGTGGTTTAGAAATCATTTAGATTTCAAAAGGGATGTTCAATAATTAGGCTCCTGATTATAAAGAGACAAGCTTAGAGATGGAGATGGAAAAAAACCTCTCTGAAGGAATTTAAAAGAAGTAGCAGATTCAGAAAGCAAATGTGGAGCTAGGGAGGAAGTGTAAAATAATTTTTCACTGCATAGCCCATGGGCCCTCAGGGAAGGAACTGGACACTCACCAAAGAGCAAGGAAGCAGCAAATCACTCACAGCTGAGCAAGACTTAAAACATCTCAAAATATTTTTCTTAACTATTGTTTGTAACCATTTTTAGACTACTATAATTCCTTGGAGCATACAAGAAGAGGGAAATAGCTAGAGTAGTGTGTTTCTGTGATGTGTTGCAACATTTATGACATTAAAATGTGGTGCTATGAGCCCCTAATTTATGTGAATCAGGGATAGAAATGATTCAGTTGCAGAGGAAACGGACAGGAGAGAAACTTTGGGATCCTGAATATTCTCTGAATAACCCCTCTGCTCTGTTTATCTCTTTAAATCATCTCTCTGCAAAGAGTGATGGTGATTTCATTGCTGTGGTTTGGGCACAATTTTAATCTCATGCTTTATTTTATTTAGTAGAAGAATCATCTGTCTGATCACAGAGAGGGCAAAAAATGAGCACACATTTGTAGTTATTTGGCTGAATTGCCCACATTGCTCTGGCAGCACTTGGCTCTGATCCGTTAATAAGTAAATAGAACATGTTCTGCAAGTCTAAAGGAAAGAGTTTATCACCAAAATTACCAAGTAGGCACCACATCTCTTTCTGGGGACCTCTGTACTAACCACAGAGGTCCATGGGACCTTCCTATGGCCAAGCTCAGCTATAACTATTTAAAAAGTACAAATATATACATGCACACTGATTACTATTTAGAACATGCACATTCCTGTTTCTTTGGTGTGACAATTTTCTATTGTCCTAAAATTTCTTAGCATCATGTTAAAAAGGAAAATTCTGAAACTGGGAGATGTTCTTTTCTAATTATATTTGAGTGCAGTAACTGTCTGGGCACACCAAGTTAAGTGAGACCTTTCTTGCTTCCCTAGTTTAACATGACTGAGTAGCTGCCATTAATTGTTCTGTGTTAGTAATTTTTGTTTCATTGATTAGGTGACTCAGTGGTATCCAATCGCTTAATGACATCTTTAGAAATAGGCCAGCAGGCTGCAATACTAATTAATATGAAATATTATCCAATGAGCAGCAATGCAAGCTAGTACTTTGTTGAAATACAATTGTCTGCCTGCAGCTATTGGATGGGGCATAAATGATGATTATTTTTACTATTAATATACAGAGCAGCTCATTCATTTCTGTAGAAACTGTTCTCTTTTTTTTTTTTTTTTTTTTTTTTTTTTTTGGCATAGTGGTACAACTCTGGGATCTTAAACTCAAAATTAGGCTTTGGTGTTAGCACAGAGTGTAGTGAGGCAGCAGCCATGCCACTAATTAAAGGTATATTGATTTGTTTGGCCTAATCTAATCATAGTCTTTATAATAAATCAGAATGTATTTTGCAGTTAGGAAATCTATACTAAATAACAAATGCACTGTTATCTTTGTAAGCTTACTAACTGTGTTTTAATACAGAGTTGCTCTTCACAGAGCTGCATTTTATGGCTTTTCATTTGGGCCTCATTCAGGACTTTAGTGGCCTATTACCCTGAGAAGATTCACTTAGAAAGTATGCACCAAATAACTCATCAACATGTTTGTTCCTTCAGGATTTTTCAAAACCCTTTTTTTTTAAATTTACATTTTCCTTCAATTTCACTCTGCTGCAAGGACTGCTTTAAAAACTAGCTACTAGAAACAAGAATCCACTTAGACATCTATCTTAAACTCAAATTCATAGTTCACACATAAAGGTATGAAACTTTTTTTGCTAACAGTTAAAAAGTGTCCTGTCTTGTATTATCTCTTCATACTTGTCCCCTTCTAACCCTCTGGAAGGAAAATCAGTGCCATTGCTGGGACTGAACATGAAGCTGCATCTCTGTTTGTGATGTCTGATCAGTAAAACTGAAGGCATTGAACCAGAAAACTATTTGGTCTCTAGGAATTACACTATTTCCTTTCCAAAATGTCAGTTTACATGGGATAATTGTACATGCAGAAACATGATCCATGCGTGTTTTTCATTCAAAACATCTGTATGACTAAACTGTGCATAACTCAGAGACAAGAAGGTAATGACTTAATAAGAGCTGTTAACACAAATAAGGGGATTAAAAGCCAATTTCAGAGCAATTAATTAAATTGGGATTTCTATTGTGGAGTAAAAAATTAATTGTGACATTGTAAAAAGAATACCTGAAATTAACCTTAGGAAAGGCACAGTAATCTAATTTGAATTTGTAATTCTCCTTAAAAAATATAGAAGAAATACTGGATGGTTGTGGTTAAGCTTTTAGTCACACAGGTTCAATATATCTAAAGGCAGAACTTACCATTAAGGGAAAGTAATTCCCATTTTCACTTTGTTACTCCTGCACTAGAGTAAAAATGGCCTGATCATGAGTGTAAAAACAATTTGCCAGAGCAAAGTGTAAATTAGGAACAGGGTGAAAGTTTCAGTAATGTTATTGTGTTCCGATTCTGAGATGCTGTGCAGCAAGTACAGACAAAGGTAAAACTGAAACAGCCTTTATACCCTTAGTAACACCATCATTCCATTCTGTGCTTTAGTTCTATAACTTAGATTTATCAAGAGTAGTCAGAGTCCCTTGACAGAAGATAATATCACCATTATAACATATGGTAAGACTGAAATTGTGCTCATTCTTTATCTATAAATATTTTGCTCTGGTCCTACCTCTAACATTATGGTAATACTGGGGGTTTGTTGATTTAGTTACATACTCAGGAGTGTGCTCTCCCTTTGAATGGTGCACATAACTTCCATTAATGGTACTGGCACTTGTGTGTGCATGTTGAGATGGGAATGCTCCCCTCTAGAAATTATACATGAAAATCCCTAAGGGAATAATATTTTCCACAACTGCACCATTACCCTATCAGAGACTAAATAGTTAGCATGCACAGTAATTAAGCAAGTACAACAGGCAAATTCAAATTTCAGGAGTCTGGGGTTTATTGTTACAGATGTTCTTCAGAGCAAAGTCTGCTCAGCAGTTCCTTGGGTCATAAATGTTTAATTTTTAATCTATTTCTTATCAGTTTTGTGTAATGCAAGAATTTTTACAAGTGGGTTTTTTATGCCTTGGAAATTTAAAGTAATAGTGGTTGTTTAGCATTTTTCTTCTAAAAACATCCTGTCTGATAGAAAAGTAGTGTCATGTTTAACTCTAAAAGTGAATTCATTTGCTTGTGACTAGTGCTCTGAATTTAACAGTGAAAAATTAGTAGATGGGGTTTTTTTAAGGGAATCTAAGGGCTTGATTCCATTCAGTCAACTATGTGACCTTAAAAACCTGTCCCTTCTGGAAATGACCCTCAGCTCCCCAGCCTCACTGTGAAAATAATTGCTTTGAAAATGTCCTCCCATAGGGCTCTGAGGGCACACACCACCCTGAAGGATCAGATCTGCTGAGCAGGCACATCAGATGCACACTTCCTATTTATGTTGCTGCTTACAGATGGTAGTCTGTTTGCACAGATTGAATATTCTCCTGTGAAAGCCACACAAGTTACTTTGCCAGTGCATTGTTGGACTCACTTTGGGTTACATCATTTATTTGCACGGAAGATATCTATTTAATAGACTCAGGAACTCAAAACAATAGCTGTTTCAGGTGATATTTATCTTTTGTGACTCAAACAGCTGTCTTCTCTTCTCTATTTGCATGATGATATAGTTTGTTAGTTAACAGGAGCTGATAAAAGGTAAACTGCTTTTTGAAAGACTGAAATATAATAACATAATGATTGTGGGGGAAAACTCCTGGTGATTTAAACATATTTACATTTTATCTTCTGCCATCTGCTCCAAGCCAGAAATATGCTCATCCACATCATGTTGTGTGCTCCAGTCACTCAGCCCACCAGACGGGAAATTACTGTCTTCTGCTTCACAGAGTTAAATATTCCTGTGGCCACTGCCTGACCCAGTACAGCTCTCCTTACACTTAGCTCAAGAAATAATAAATACATTGAAAAAAAAAAAAAAATCTTGATTTTTAATCTATGGAGAGAGACACTATTATATTTTGTGTAATGCAGTTGGCCTTTGGTCAACAGTATAACACAAATTATTAACTAACAATTAAGTAATTATTCTTTGTTGGTCTAGATGGAATTCTGGGGAGGATGGGCACAAGTATTTATTTATTCCTGCAAGGTGCTATAGAGAACAATCATGATGATAGAGTGCTAAGAAACCAGTTAAATATTTCAGAAATGCCTGGGTACCTAGCTAAGTCACTTTGCTTTCCAAAGGATTTAGATATATCACTAGTTCTGGATCCAAAATGGATGTTTTCCTGTGCCTTTATGGACCCAAATACCTGCACTTGTCAGTCCATTTATCCCAGCAGCTTTCAAAATTATTTTGGCACTTTTGAAATTCGTGTCAAGCTGCAGCTCCAGATCTAGAAATCCTATCTAGGACTTGACTAGAGAAGCCTGTTCTTTAGGTTCCTCCCTTTGTAATGAAGTTTAAAGGCAGCTGGGCTGGGTTAGAGCGCAGCAGAGGTGAGACCAGGGAGATGAGGTTTGCAGTGCACAGCCTGGGGCTCCCCACATCTGGAAAGAGAGAGGAAGGGGGCATGTTAACCTTGTCTGGCTTTGGGGTACCCAAACTGAGAGCAGCACCCCTGGAGGTGCTGCAGGCAGGGAGGTGAGGCACATGGGCTGGGACAGCTCCCATGGGAAGGAGAGGGAGGGAGGGAGGACCAGGCAGCTCCGCCTGCTCTGCTCCTGCAGCTTTGAGCCTTGGGGCTGTAAGATGAGGTGCTGCAGGCTTTGGTTCCTCTCCCCAGCCCATGCTGTGACTTCCACATTATGAAAAGGACAATGCAGTCAAGCAGAGTGAGCAGAAGTGTGCCCTGCTCCTGTGTGAAATGGATTCCAGCTTCAGTGCCCCACCTATTGCTTTCAATCAAATATATTGTTGGAAACTGAGCTATAATAACATTTTAATGTTCTCCAGTTATTAAAGTTAAACAGAGGGGAATAATTCTCCTTGGTAATCCAAAGCATTCAAGAATGAGAACCACAGTATCAGAAGATTGGCAGAAAAATTAAAATATTTATGTGTAATAAGTTGTGGAGGTTTTTTGTACTCTGGTCCCTATGTAGCTTCAGATTCTTTCAAGTATCATTAACACTGGAAACTGCTGGGGAGGGGAAGGGAAGTTTCAGGAAGGGAAGGGAAGGGAAGGGAAGGGAAGGGAAGGGAAGGGAAGGGAAGGGAAGTTTCAGGAAGGAAGTTTCAGGAAGGGAAGTTTCAGGAAGGAAGGGGAAGGGAAGGGAAGGGAAGGGAAGGGAAGGGGAGGGAAGGGAAGGGAAGGGGAGGGGAAGGGAAGGGAAGGAAGGGAAGGGGAAGGGAAGGGAAGGGAAGGGAAGGGAAGGGAAGGGAAGGGGGAAGGGAAGGGAAGGGAAGGGAAGGGAAGGGAAGGTGCTAGGTCAATAAGCAAAAAGCTTAAATTCTATCAGACTTTGTGGCAAAGGCACAAGAGATAGCAGAAGCCTCACCCATAGTTCTCTTGGAGAAGGATAAATCCTCCACACCTTTACATCAGCATGTGCAGTTGGGGCCAGCTGATTTGCTGGCAAAGGTATCTTTGTCTTGTTGCTGTGCCTGATGTTAGAAGTTTTGAAATAATAGCAATGTTTTCCTTCATATTTTCCCCATTGTGGAAAATATTTTTATTTTTTCCAAAATGTCCCAGACTAACAAGGTAGGTAAACCCACAAATATTTAGCTGTTAGGATTGTCAAAAAACCCTGAATTTTCTTGCCTCTAGAAAAAGTACTTTACTATTTTTTGGGGATAAAGGACCAACAAAAGAAATGTCATTCAGACAGATTACAAGGCAGAATCCATTACTACACAGAATGCAGGAAGCATAAAGCACAAAGTGACACATCTCAGCACACCTTTTTCCCTCTCTAAGTCTTGGATATCTGCTGCCTCGAAATAGCAAATTTCAGTATTTGTGGTTGTTGTTATGGAATATTTCCAAAGAAATTTTGGACATCTTTTTCTCTACGAGATTGCAAACTCCTCCCCCCACACATGTGCACAGATGCACAGATGCTAATGGCTAATTCTACTTCAGTTTTATGTGCTTTTTATTCTGCAACTCAGAAGGGATCTGCTTCCTTCCATCCCACTACTACCCCCACATTTTTGTGCAAACATTTTTTCTAAATTCTCCTTTACACTCATTCCACTTGTTTCCTGCATCCCATTTAAGCTCTGCAACAAATTTAATCTCCTCACGCTGTCAGTATCCCCTGTAGTTTAATTCCTGCCTGTACTTTA
Source organism: Muscicapa striata striata (assembly GCA_030060385.1). Taxonomy (NCBI): domain Eukaryota; kingdom Metazoa; phylum Chordata; class Aves; order Passeriformes; family Muscicapidae; genus Muscicapa; species Muscicapa striata. The sequence continues at coordinate 773,124 of JAREIS010000066.1, read as the reverse complement.
GTGCAGCAGCCAAACCAACCTTCATCCAGCTCTGGGTACAGTTACCAGATGTGCAGTCTTTGCTTTCAGCTCAGATTTGCTGTTTCTTGGTTGATGGCAGAATCTGTCCTAAAATACATTTGAACCATATTTAAATCACTAAATCCTCTAGTATAAAATTTTTTAATTAACTGAAAAGGCTTTTCCCCCCCTTTTTTTTTTTTTTTTCTCAGACAAAGGCTCAAATACAGATAATAGATCTCCTAGTAACACCTGAATGTCTTTTATGCTATTGAAGGTACACAGCTGGACTCAGAGCAATTCTTTGACTGATGGCAGTGGAAATATTGACTTTGGTAGTGAAAGATGAAAATACAATATACAATAACACAATACATCCTCTACTTTTAGAAGTGATTTTCAAGGCTAGATATTTAGTAACTGCTCTAAAAGATGTTTGTAGATCAATTTTTTTTGTTCTGTGTCCTTTGGGAAATGACCTTGCTGCTAAGAATGAAGAAGGCAGCATATGTGCTCCTTTAGACACACTGAAATAAAAGGAATATCCTCACACATAATGGTTTTTCTTCATGGATATTTCTGTAGAGTACAACAGCTCGTGTCTGTAAATCACACATTTATTACCCATGTGGATCACATCCTGCATCCACTGAAACAAACACAAGTTTTCACTTCAGCAAAAGTTTTATCTGATCAGCTTAGGGCCAGGTTGTAAATGATAACCAAGTGCATGAAAATGAACATTGTGAGTGAGATATCTTGAACCTTCAAATCCCTCTTGCCTGGAAAATTTCTCAATGACTTCTGTAGGAATTCAATTCCACACCTGCAAAAATGCCAGAGAAAAAAATACTATTGTGTGAATAGAGCTTGCTTTTCTTTCACAAAAATGTTGATTTTTTTTTTAATGACAGTTTTCACAATTGAACAGTATTTGCTATGCAACTAAGGAATTCTTATCCTGGAGAATCTTCACTAAGGGTTACTAATCAAAATAACATCTTGTTTTTCTGTATTAGGCTCTGGTATTTCTTCATATTAATTATTACTCTTTTAAGCCATCTTGGGGTTCCAGATTCATATATAACTTTTCAGACGTATTGTTCTTACCAGCATTTTATATTTCTTCCTTCAAAATAAATTAAAAAAATTTGTGCATATCTTTACCAGACTTCTATACCACATGATACTTGAAGAATATAATTTTTAAAAGTACTGAAATAGAAGTAGGCAACAGACTGATAAAACAGCTTGTTAACCCAAGACTAGTGAAAAAGACCTAGGCCTGAATAATGTATGACTTACAGATAAGCAGTTTGAAGGTCTAAAATGTATCTTGGACCTAATTTCTTCAACAGTTTTCTACAAGATACAGTCCTATTATCTTATAGAACAATAATGATTTTTGTGCACATCAGCAGCCAAAATCTCCATATATGTTGGCAAAATTGGGGAAAAAAATCAACACACATATTCTTTCTTGTGGGAAGTACATTTTATCATTGCCTATAAGGAAATCAGAGAGAAGTAGGTGGTGTGGCAGTTAAGGGGCAAGGAATTCAAGAGAGGCCTTGCATCACTTGAAGCAAGGAGAGTCTGCATAGCAGCCTGCTGGTCCCATGTGCCTCCTGCCTCAAGGAGCAGCAGAATCCTCTTTCCTCACTCACTGCCTTTGTTTGGGTCCTGGTTCTGTGGGCAGAGAGAACAAGCTCTCTTGGGGGATGGTATCATCATCTCAGCTGGCCCAAAGCTCAAGCTGCACTCCTTGGAAGGAGACTGATGCCTCCAAGGCAGCTCCTTCCTCAAGGTGAGATGGATTGCTGAAATGGAATGAAACACCTGAAATTCTGACAGGCTGTATTCAGACATAGCTTACTATTCAGTGTGTTAAAATGTGCTCACTGTGAGACTGTGGCAGCTGTCTAACATGAGTAGCTTGTCACTTCAGTCACCTCTGCCTTGGAATGCTGTTTTCTAATGGGATAAGGTTTAGAAACAGGATGACTGGGGATGAAATCATGGCATGTTCCATCCTCTTCAGAATTAGCTCAAAAGAGAAGCAAATACTTTAGGGAAAGAAGGGATTAGGAAATAGAGCATGAAGGCACAAGTTGCTTGACATCATAAAATCAAGACTATTCACCCAGGATGTGACTCACCAAGCTAACCTTAGGTATCAATATTTCACCAGACTTTTTGGGATCTCTCTTACCATGGCTGGGGAGTGGAAAGACTTTTAGGGCATGATTCATCTGTAAATATGGACATCTCTCTACATCTCTGCTCTCAACAGCTGCCTGGAAGGAGGTTGTGTGAGGTGGGGGTCAGTCTCCTCTCCAGAGTAACTAACAATAGGGAAAAGGACCTCAAGTTTTGCCAAGGTTGGATACTAGAAAAAGTTTCTTCACTGAGAGAGCAATTAAGCAGTGGAACTAGCTGTCAGGAATAATGATGGAGTCACCATCCCTGGAAGCATTCAAAAAATGAGTAAATGTAGCACTTTGCCATATGGTTAAATGGGTTTGGTGGTATTCTGTCAATTGTTGGACATCATGATCTTACAAATATTTTCCACCCTTAACAATCCTATGATACAATGGTCTGACTAATTATAATGACATAAATTTACCTATTTTCTTCTCAATCACAAAGAAGGAAGCTAATGTGACTAGCTCAGACATGGATGTTTCCTCTGTGGAAGTCTAGGTCTGGTCAGATAAATCCCCTCCAGAACATAATAAACATCTGCACTTCACAGAATCAGAATATGAAACTTTTCTCGTGTGAAAAGGATATTTGCATTTGTATAATAAACTTGAATGTAACAGCTTTATTTGTATAAACAAATAAAAGCATCACTTAAGAAAATCAGATGCAGATGTATTCAGCAAAAACAAGAAAAATATTTATTTTTTCATATTAAAAATCTTTATTCTCTAGTCTGTAAGGTTATTCTCATAAAAAAATCAGAAAACATTCATTCTGTTCTCGATCTATATTTTTAAGGGGTATATTCTGACAATTTTGAGATGTCAGTGGGGTTTCAAATACTTTCAGAAATTAAGTACCAAATCTGTCACACCAATCAGATTCTGTACCTTTACTCCTTTAGCTGATTTTAGAAAGTTTGCAGATAGACTTTCAATGGACAGCAAGTCAGAGATGCTGTGCACTGTGGTGATTAAAAGGAGTGGGAGCAGTTCTCAGGGCATTGGACAATACAGATAGAACATTATGTGCCTAATAGCAATATGCTAAAGCTAGTTTCAAAAAGCAGATATCTTCACATCTCTTTCATTTTCCCTTCCCTTTTACTTCCTTAAATTTATTAGATATTAGGTCTTTCCAACTGCTGTGAGTATGGCTTTTTCTCACTGCACAGAATTACCTAACTAATGCACAAATTAATTTCAAGTGCACTTTTATCTTCATCTCATCCTTTTTCACAATATTTTTATTTTTAAAATATTTGTGCTTAAACCACAACTATACTAAAGAAGTGCAAGTAGAAAAAAATGTACCTTCAAAATACAGTTTTATTATGATTTTTTTTTCTTTACATAGATACATATTCTGCTCAATTTGATTTTATTTCTTTACATTGAATTATAGTTAAATACTGTGTACTAATAAACAGGGAGTTGATCATCCTTTTATTTCATATATCCCCTTGGTCATAATTAATATTATTGAATTTCAGCAAGACAGATTTGTCATAGAAGTAAAATAGGAGCAGAAAGAGAGAGAGAGAAGGAGGAATTCCAGTAATTCAAATTACTTTTTGGAACCGATTTTGCAGTCATAATATGTAATGGGTAGTAAACTATAACTACTGCACACACATGGTCATAAACTCACATTATGCAATCTATTTCTTCAGAAAAACTCTGTGTGAATATATGCAGTTACTGCATAATTTTATATAAGTTGTAACAGTATCGTATTTACAGCAATTTTTATAATCTATGGTTGTTAACTCCAGCAAGTCTGTTCGTAAAAAAAGAACTATAAGCCTACAGCAAATGTTGACCTATGTTCTGTTCATTTTACCATTTGAGCTGGCTGGATAGGTTACATGAGTTCACACTATAGTTAGTGGGGAGAGGCAGAGAGAAGTGTTTCAAGAAAATGATTCATATCCCCAGAAGAGACCCAAGGAAAATAGATGGGGTGAACAGCTTTCCTCTTGTGACTTTGCAGCCTGTGAATTAGCTCATACATAGCTGAATTTAGCTGAGAGAATTAACACTAAAAACAGAGGCACTCCAACAATGAGACAATAGATGTACAAACGAAAAATAAATATTTTCTTTATAAAAGGTTATCTACTCCTTTTAGGTAATCTTGTGTTTCACAGCCTTTTTTGATGTTGCAGCTTCTGATGCTTTGGGCACTATCACCATAGTAACTAACTAGAAAACTATTATACCAATAGTTCAAAAGTCAAGATGGAAATTTTCCAGTATCATAGTTTACAAACATTTCCATCCTTTTAGAGTACAGCTGAGAGGTTCTCATCAATTTCCACATGTTGCTTACAAATAAGAGAGCTAAAACATAATTTTCAAGCACAAATTAACTCAGACTACTTGCTTGCAGAATATGTTCCTTTAATAAAGGAGATTTCAAATAGGTACAGTTGATGTTATACATTATTTATGTTCACATTTCTATTTTTGCAAGGAGATGTAATGATAGGACATAGGGTAATAGCTTTAAACTAAAAGAGATTTAGATGAGATATGATGAAGAAATTCTTTACTGTGAGTGTGGTGAAACACTGGAGGAGGTTTCCCAAAGTCTGGATGTCCCATCACTGGAAGTGTTCAAAGCCAGGTTGATGGTCATTTGAGCAACCTGGTCCAGTGAAAAGTGCTCCTGCCCATAGCAGTGAGTGGAAACTAGGTTATTAGTTTTCCATGAAACTCAAACCATTCTGAGATTCTCCAGCTTTCTTGGGATAGAGGTAATTTCAATGACCACCACACTTAGTAGTAATTTTACCTTTTTTCCTCTAAATAAATATTCCTGATGTGACTGGTTTTTTTCAAAGTGCATTATTATTTTATTAATTTATTAATTTTTGATCATTATTTTTTCAATTTTTGGTGATTTGGGGTGTCCCAGCATACCTAGTTTATTTAGAGATTTCTTGAAAGCTTCTCACTTTCAGGAAGGGCTGAATAAGAAAAATTTATAGATTTGGTATTGCTTGGGTGCATTCTGTAAGTCTTTAAGGATGAATTGAGGTGCTTTTTGGAATCTCTGTTTAGGGATATGTTTATTTTCATCTCAAAGCCCATGAAAGTGTAAATCTTTAGACACCAGGCTCTGTAGCTTCAATGCACCACCCATAAGCCTTCAGACTGAGGCTTTGTATATGTGATTCTGTTTTCTACCTGCATTAATAGACTACCTATCCAAAGCTGCTACATATTTACTTATTTTTGTGTTCAGGTTTTACATGCTGAAATGAGCACTTGTCCATCAAAGCACATCTGCATTTAAATTATTCCTTATGATGTTCAGAAGCCTAGACACAAACATGGCATCACTGTTCCCATTTGAAAAGGAGTCCAACTCATGCATTGGCAGCAAATGTACTTGGAAAAGAATTTAATACATGTACTGGTCACTCTGACCTTCCAGGATCCCGTTCAAATGCATTAATGCAGGATATGGAGTTTGTTTTTAGCTCTCAGAGTGGTCACATTAATCCTGGGCCACCATCCTGATAAACATCCACGGCACAGCCGTGACCAGAGTGACTTTATTCAAAGATTCCAGTGCCTCTTTCTGCAGTAACCATCTGGGTCTTCCAGCATCCATAGCAGTAAAGAAACCCTGAGGGCTCCACAGTGTTTTCTTTTTACTTATTCAATTACATGGGCATGGATAAATACAGAATGAGTTTTACAGCAGACTGCAGCTTTTACAATGTCCAAAGGACATCTTATTACATGTTTAAAACTAGAAAATTTTCCAATATCTGAAGGATATCCCAAGGACTCCAACTCTTGAGATGAGCTACCAACACAGGGGAAAGATAAGGAATTTTATTCAGCTTCAGAGTCTTCTATTCTATTTGTTAAAATAAATAAATAGAGATGATTAATCAATATGATTTAACCTTTTTATTCTAACTCTACTAAGGTTAAATATGATGGACAGTTCCTTTTGGACATACATTCTTATTTTATTATATCATTAACTTGTCATCAACTATAGTGTTATTTACTGGAGACTAATTAATCATTCATTGTCTTCTCATTAAAGCTTTAGTTTGCTGCTATCTTTTTCCTTCCATTTGGAAATATGAATGTCATAGTCCAAATTCTTCTTTTTTAGATTATTCTTACCGTGCTCTAACAGAGAATTCAATAAACAAGTTAAAGATTAATAAATTATGTTGGGATTTTCAAAGCACTTAAAGGGTGTTGCATTCCTAAGAACACCATGAAGAGTTTGTCTAACCCTCCTACACTCTCCTGAAAGCTTGAATTGTTATTTTCTACATGGGAAGTCTGCACAGGATGATGTTCTGCAGGACTGTAATTTTAACAGTGATTTAGCTTGTGACCATCTGCATCAGCATGTCAAGATGTAAAATAGGAAACTTCAGTCAAATGATGAATCAAAAGTTTGCCACAGCAATCCATACTTGTCTGTGCCAAGCATGGAGAGGAGCCCATGGCAGGAAGGCACCTTGTCTCCTCTTTCACTGGCATGCACACATTAACCACAGCAGTGGTGCAAAGGAACATGAGAGCTGCATAAAGGTCAGCAGTCTACAAAAGCACAAATATGAATTTTGCTTGGATCCAGAGGATACACAGCACTCTACCACAGCTTCAGTTCAAACAGTTCTAACTGGCTTTGCTGGCCATGCATAAAGCCAGGTTTCCAGGTTTAACAACATGTAGCTTGCCTAAATTTGAACCAGCAGTAAGACTTGACAGTGTGGAGAGCTGGGCTCTTTTTTCCAGGCATGTGTTTCCAGTTATGGTTGAACTTTTCTCCTCCTCACACTAAAGTCCTGAAACATCTTGCTATGGCAGTAAATTTTTCAATCAGTGTTTATTAAAGGAGTGTGTGGACATTCCCTATGATGTGAGCACTTCTCTTATTAAAGTTGTCATTTGTTGACAAATGGGATGCAATTATGGTATATGTAAGAACATTACAAGTTCTTCGTGCTGACAAGCCTAATTGCATAATTTCCTATACTTATTACCAAGCAAATCAGAGGGAGCAGCAATGGTGGATTTGGATCAGCAAATAAGAAAATTGAAGAGACCTCATATAACTGATAATGGTAGAATGTACATTATGAATAGCTATTATGTAATGAAATATATTTGTTTGGGTTTTGTGGTACAAAGCAAGCCTCATAATGAGATGCAGATGGCTCAAGGTCATTTCACAGCATAGCAACTCACATTTGGGGAGGAGCCTTGCAGGATTCTGAGTTGACATCCAACAAAGCCTAATACCAACATCTTTTATTTTTTCTGATGCAAGAGAGCTGCAATAGTTCTTTATAGAACACTTCATCTGTTGATTTGAGGGTTTAGCACTTCAGCAGGTTATTAAGAATTGTCTCTTATAAACAAAAACCAAGTCAAAAAAAGAAATTATTCACGTTGAGATATAAAACCACACAAAGTACATTCCATGGCCTATGAAGATATTGTCCACAGACAAATCTCAGAGGTCTTTATTTCCTAGTTGTATTTCAGAGACATCAGCAGACTTGTAAGTCACACACTAAATATTGGGCTATCAGTGTGTGTCACCTCACAGCTGAGATTCAGGTTCTCTTCTTGGTTACACTGCAGTAAATCCAAAGCTATTCCAACAGTCTCAAGAAGTTCATATGGATGTCCATGAAGGAAGGAAATGGCTCTGGATCCTGGCACTGGGTAAAACATGGAGTCACTACTTTCCAGACCTATGGGAGACAATACATCCTCTTGCTGTGCAGGCATAATTTGCTGTAGTCATTATGGGAGATAGGCTCAAAAAATGTTTAGTTTAGTTTCCAAAAGTTAATCCCTAATTTATAAAAATATCTGTGTGTATGTCTATGTATTTTTAATTAGTGCAAAGCACTCAAAAATCTCCTCGTCAGAAATCCAATATAGCATCTAAAAATTGGCACAGTTCCTGTGCCATCCAATTGTATTTGAAATCAATGCTGCAAAGATTTTCTGGACAACTGCAAGAGCTATGAGCTAAATTAAGTTCTGCAAATGCTTCACCTGAGCCAGCTTCCACAGGAGACAGTGAGGACTTCCACAGTAACTTTCCCCGAAGTCATACTGTTACATGTTCCTGAAAACTGATGGGGACATCTTCAAGGTTTTGTTTGGGTTTTGAAATGATCTGTGAGACTGTGTGCTGTTTTGGGAAAGCTTGAGGAAACAGGTAGGTTTTTCATGTAGTCTTTTGCATTGCAAGTGGTCTTCCTCATTTCTTCTTCACAGCAGGAAATTGGTGTAAGTGTTGCTTGATCCAGATAAGTGAAAATACTGTTTTATTCTCATAATGCAAAAAATAACTATTTTACCTGAGAAGTGAGTTTCTTAAGCAGTTTCAGGATGAAATTTGATACTGAAAGTATCCAAATATTAGCTGTTTTCATGTTTTAAATGTATGTTGAAAATTTATTTTTATTAAAATTTGACTAATCATTGCCTATAAAAAATGCTAATTTTTTTTCGTTCAGTATGACCTGTACATTGTATAAGTATTGTGTATCCATAAAGTCACTATCATGGCAACAGTATATGGTTATATGAAGGGTAATATTAAGACTAGAAATATCAAAAATCCTTACTGGAAACAGCTCAGATACTTTTGCTCTATTTGCTCAACGCAAAAAATAGCCTAAATACATTTTTAATGCAATCAGCTGAATTCCGTAAATCCAAATTGTGTGCTAACTGCTCAGGCTGATTAGTGTGAAATATTAATTTGCACTAATCAGCTCCAGGCAAGGGAAGCATAATAAACTTGACACATACATTTCACGCTTTACAGTGTTGGAACTTGCCTGTAAACACTATCAGTGCTGTTAGTTATGTCACAGGGGCTGTGTACTCAAGGTGCACTTGGAAAAATTTCTTTAGCCCATGCTTCAGCTGGATTAGTGTTGTGAAAATCCTGGTCTCTGGGAACTGATGGTCTGCACCAGCTAAATGTTGTCAGAAGCATTTGTCTCTGCAGTGAGCTGGAGCATCTGATTCCTGCCCTGGCTGGTTCATGACTAAGTCATTTCCATTCACATTACCTCTGCTCTCAGTGTACCAGGTGAGATTAGACTCCACAAGCCAGTGGTTTCCTCATTCCTTTCTATCTGAAACATGGGCATATTGCAAGAAAATACAACTGTGTCACTAGGACTAAAGAAATACACTGGCTATTAGACAAACACACAGGGGAATAACAACATCAAGTTTCATATATTATGTCTGAGGGCTGCTTTCTGCAGCCCATCTTACTTGGTGCTTGTAATTCTTGAATTCATGAGTTAACATTACCCTCAATAAGCATCTGATTTAGCAAGGACACCCTCCCCAGATGCTATTTTATGCCATAAACCCATCATGTGATGTGATAAATGGGGCCTTTTCTCTCTAATATGTGACTAAATATGTAGTACCTTAGAAGCTGGGTCACAGTGAAAGTGAGAGTCTGACAGAAGGCTGGAGGGGAAAAAATTCTATTTATGTGTGCTTAAGACAATCATGTGCATGAGTGAGAAGAGCTAATCGGTGCAGACAAAGCTGTTGATCACTGCTGCCTGGGTTGTCCATGCTCCATCTTTCCTACCCTGTGTACTGCTCACAAGGGCTGAGTTTGCAGCCCTGCCAAGTGTAAGGGAGAGACATGAATGAAAACACATATGGTGAAAGTCACCATTTGGTTGAACAGCAAAATTGTAAAGGCCTGTAATCCTACTGGATTTTCACTGACCTCTGCCCTCCTATACTTTGCTCTTCCTTTTTACTATAAATTACTCCAGGACACAGCTATGTGGATGCTGTACCCCAAGGCAGATTAGATTGCCTGTCTGAAATGTGGGTCACCCAGCTGTTAATGGGGAAGAGAGCATTCCTCATGTTAAGTGGGGAAATTTAAAATATTTGTGCTGTGTTTATATGTGATTAAAATGACCTAATAAAACAACATAATTATCTCATGTGTTCTGCTCCCCAGGGCAGGCAGAGCTAAGCATACTGCTGAGCACAAAGCACATTGCTCACCACAAAGCTCGTGACAAGCTCATTAACCCCAGTGAAACAAGTAACCACCATTTACACATAACCAGATACACATTTGGTGTGATATGCTCTTGACAATATCCATTTGATTACAGCCATTTATGTTTTCTAGAGGCAAATGTAATTTGCCTCTTCATAAGAAGGGGCATTTGGAACTTGAAACGGGTTTATATGTCAAAGAAAATTAAAAGAATCATGGTTCATGATATGGGTACAGATTGCACCTATAAATGTGTACAATCTTATGTACATTTTTATATAAATATAAAAAACATTCAGTGTGGAACAATTTTTAAAATCCTTTAATAATTTGCAAACAGACTACAACACTGTCTTAGAAATCTTTGCTGTAATAATTTATCTGTATATTTCACTCCTGTGCATTGGGCTACTATAGGAAATCAAAAACTGAAGCACTTACTAGATTTTGTTTTACTAGGTGTGTTTTGCCTTAGTGAACACAACTCCATTCTTTCATTTTTCCCAACTATGTCAAGCTTCATAAATTGTGACAAAGTCAGATGGATGGATCATTTTTAAGAATACTACTCTTGCAACTTTTATCTTTTCTCACACAAGTAAATCCCACTTAAGACCCTGACAGCTGGGAGTGTAGGTAGAGGAAAGAGGAAAAAAAAAAAAAAAGATGAGTCAGATCCTGGCCCTTAAAGCATTTTTACCTCTGCACTAGAGGGAATTCCATTTTTGGAGAAATGTAATATTTCAGTCCTGACCACTCATAATGCATTACATCTTCCTAATATGTCACATACCTCTGTCAAAATTCAGCTTGTGTGAATATATCAGGAGAAACTTCAATTCTCCTTGTAGTTTCAACTTATCACTTCTATACATAGATATATTCTTCCTTTTTAATTCTGACTCTTTCATTAACTAAATACTTTCTGTCTTCACAGAAATTTTATCTTTCTCCTCCTCTTTTATTCTCAAGGGGGGGTAGCAAGTGCTCATCTGAATGGAATTTCAAGGCTTCTCTAATATTTGATGTATTCTTATTTACTAAGATAACATTAGGTGAGTTAGAAAACACTTAGCTATTTTGAATTTTAAGCCCTTTCCCTTGTTCGTTGTGGCAATAAAGATACAAAATTTTTCAGTCTGGGGTTTTATATCACAGTGTGTAAGAATATGTTATTTGTCTTTATTAATAAACTTGCACACGTTATAGCCAAGGAAAAGATAAACAATATATCATAAAAATTTCACTGAAATATACAATTGAACCTTTTTCCTTAAATTTATTACTATTCATAGGACTGCCTTCATTGTTTTAGATTCTGTACAAACACTTAGGAAGAGACAGCAATTACTCCAAAGCACTTGTAATCACACTTACGTGCAGTTAATTAATTAAATTAAATCAAGAAGAAATAATTGTAAAATAATTTAGATTAATCCACCAAGGCTTTGCATCATTTTAACTTCATTTGTTCAGAAAAGCAATGTGGTGGTGCTGGTGTAGATTGTTTAAAAATAGGACATCATTATACAAGATAAGGCTCCTGGAAAACTCCACATTTGTACATTGCATACAGTAAAGGAAGAGCAAATAATGGGTCACTATGCAGGAATGGGTGTCTAAGGCCTCAATCATTTAAACATCTTGCCTAAAGAAGGCAAGAGAAGTTCAAAGCAGAGAACAATGGAAAGAATCCCAAAACAGGAAATATCTGTTACAGACATTAGAAATGCAGTTGATCATCCAGGTGCAGTCACATACTGACCAGGAAGGAATATTAGGCTTTGTTGCAGAGAATAACAAATCCCCAAAGCATTCAGCTTGATATGCAGCTGCAAAGCACAAGACAAACAAAAATTATTCCAGCAATAAAAAAATACAATAGAAATCAAAGGATATAGTTCTGCTTCTAAAAATAACACTGCTTATTAGACTTCACCTAACAGGCAATATGCAGGCTACTGACTGTGGTTTAGAGGCGATGTGCATATAAACTACACCAGTGCCTGCAGGCACTGCAGGCATGCACTGTTTGGCAGGAGGAATACAAATTTCGGTGTTTATTAGCACCAGAATTAGAGAATAAAACCCTGAGAATGCATTTAACCAATAAAACTATTTTTTAAATATCTCCTTTTTGTGGAAAGAGAGTTATGGAGTACAGAACAGAGAGCAGGAACTGAATAGGTTCATGTAGCAAAGACGAGAGGTAGCTTCATTTAACAGAAGGCTTCTGAGACTACTGGAAAAATTGGCTTTACAGGCTGAAAAATGAACACACAAAGCCCTGTACATGAAAGCGGGATTTAGATCTTGCTCAGTGTTTTTCCTAGTTCATAGCAGTCCTCTTTCAACAAAGGAAATCAATGAATTGGGTTTTCACATATAGGAAACGACCCATTTGGGGGAGTGAGTATCCAAAGTAAGGACACAATGAGGTGGTGAGAGGAGAATGAAAGGAGACTCTCCATGACCTCTGCTCTGTGAGGAATCCAGCAGCTGCAGGAAAGGGGGCAGCTCCATGGGACAGGAAGCTGCAAGCCCTGCACAGCCCAGCCTCCAAGGGAGAAGGTCTAAACTCACAGCCCTGCTTCATTTCTTCCTCTCAAATGCCCAAACACTATGATGGGCTTGATGCCACAATACTGCCCACTGTGAGTTAAAATAGAAAAAAAAGCACCACGAAAAATAAACAGTCAGATCTTGCCCAGTAGCTGAAAAATTTGCAGGATATGCATAAACCTTTGCCAAGGATGCAGAAATAGAACGTAGGTCTTTCTTCTGATGCAGTGAGAGAAGTCTAAGAGTAGGCAAACCTTTTCCTCTAAAGGCTTGTGGGATGAAACAAATTCCCATAGAGTAATCATGAGTCTGTTTCCAGTAGATAGGGAAAGAAAATACAGGAAATTTTACCAGAGTCAAAACATCACATAAAGAAAGAAGAAATGCTACTGATCCTAGAAAGAAAAGGGTAAAGAGAGTAGGGTCATGACTTTCCAGATGTACAAGAAAATTCATCTACAATCCAGCTTCTCTGAAAGGGAAATGAAAGCTCTTTCTGTTCTACTGGACTGATCTTCTTGTGAGACGAGTTGAGTCAATTAGACACAATGCAAGAGAAATGCCAGATTATTGTTGCCATATGAAAAGCTAACTTTCCCTCTGTGACTCGTCTCTGCAAGCCAAAATTCCTCAAAGGACTGAGTGAATTTGAAGTTTGACACAGCTGGAATGAAAATTTCATCCAAGGCTTCAAAAAGAGTAGTTTAAATATAGGTTCTTAAATATATGTAACCTGTTTTTGAAAAATGTGAAGTTCTGTCAGCTCCTGTATGAAAATCAGGCCAAGTCTACTTCATAGCTTCGATAGGGATTGAGATTTTGGATAAATCCCCTGAAACTAGCAGAAATAGTTCTAATACAAGGATTGGTGCTTGTGAACTTGTGAGCTACTGAAAAGCCTTGGCTCTGTCTTGGCCCATGCTCTGGCAGTCAGTATGCTGAGTCTGGTCTTGTATTATTTGGAAAACAGGAAATGAAAAGGAAATTTCAGAAAGAGCATTTCCTCAAGGAAGGGAGATTCTGAAGGGTGTGGGAGGCAGATTCTTCAAGTGCTGTTTGAGCTAATGCCAAATTTAAGAAAATGGAGATATTACTTACAGCTAAGATTGAAAATCAAAATATAATTGATATACACTCCATTAATTAAATGATAAAAGTTGAAATAAATCAAGCCTATTACAAACAAATTAGCATTAAGTAATTACTGCTTATAACCCCAATGCCACTTCAAATAAGAAAAGGTAGCTCATGTTTCAGCTTTAGATTATCTACATACACAGAATTAATTTCTAAATGATACAACAGATTGTCTTCACTGCATCATTAAAATCCACTGGCTTTGTTATGCACAAACACTGCATTTCTAACTTTGACTAGAGGTTGCTATTTTTACACTCTGTGTTAGATATATTTTATTTCTCTAAATTATAGTTTGTGGTTGTCTTTGTTTATAAAATACAGTGAATGACACATCTTTTTAAAGTAGCCAAATTTGATATTGCAACCTAGTTCTGCAGTGAGGTTTCTATTCATGGAATATGTTTGAGGTTCCCATTTTTACCTACCTTCCTTCTTCACTCAAGACACAGCTAAGAAAATGTTTATGCTACACAAAGCTAGAATATCATTCTTTTAAATGTTTTATCAGCTCTCTAATGATATTCACCGGGCTTTGCTTTAGAATTCACCAGAAACTCATCAGGGCATGCAGCCAGGATTGAATGTTTCTACATGCTTAGTAAATGCAGTTATTTGTAACCCAGAAGTACATGTGTATTTATGTGGTTTTTTTTGCTAGGGAGAGAAAACCAGACACAATAGGATTCAATAGTGTCCTTAATTTTAGATCTGCATTTCCAGTTAAGTCAATGAATCCCCCCAGGTTCTTAAAATTTTTAAAAAATGCTGGAAGATTTCAAGATCCTGAAAAACCCAATCTTAATATTTAAAGAGACCTCATAATTTCTATATTCAGAAAAAAATTACTATAGGAGAAAATTATCCAGGCAGAACACGTTCTTAAATACTTTAAGGCAGGTCTATTTTTTATAATTGTTGACTGAGTGCTGGGAAGATGCATCTATTGCTAAAAATAGGCCTAAAGTAAAATATGTAGGAATAAATTTGACTTCCAATGACAGGTGTATTTCCATAAACATGGCTCCATTGAGGGAATACACCTAAAACTAGGGAACTTATTTATGATTCCTTCAGCTTCATTTGCATACTACTGTATCAGTTCTGTTTGCTCCTGTTAGTCAAAACTACATTGCATTTTTGTCTGATTTGGAGGCCTGTGGAAAAAACCAAACTCAAATTTTAGCACCTGTGAATTTTCCTTTCAGAGATATTTATGTACCTTG
This sequence comes from Muscicapa striata striata, assembly GCA_030060385.1. Classification (NCBI taxonomy): domain Eukaryota; kingdom Metazoa; phylum Chordata; class Aves; order Passeriformes; family Muscicapidae; genus Muscicapa; species Muscicapa striata. Next base: position 757,933 of record JAREIS010000066.1, on the reverse strand, counting down.
CTCTCCTGAATTGCATTAAATTCAGCAATTAAAAATATACAGAATTATGGCTTCACTACTGTGAAAATTACTCTTCCTAGCTGCTGAACCTCCACTACTTAAATTGATGAAAACAAACATACAGAGTGATGAGTTGGGTTTTAAGTATTTCCAAGGCTGGAAACTCCAAAACATTTCTGGAAAACTGGATCTAGAAGTCTTTGACACTCCCTGCCCCTTGCAGTAAAATTCTCTTCTTAATTTAACATGAAATTTCTTGTGTTTCACTTGATGCTCATTGTCTCTGAACACCACTGGGAAAATTCTGGCTCTGTGTTCTTTCTTCTGGCCCAGCAGGTTTTGATACACATGGATAAGGTCCCCCTGGCCTCCTGCTCTCCAAGCTGGGCAGTCCCAGCTCTCTAACTTTCCTTAAGAATCTCCAGATCCTTAAACACCTTTGTGAACCTGTGCTGGACCCACTTCTCCATGTCCTTGTCTCTGTCGTACTGAGGAGCCCAGCACTGGGCCAAGCACTCCAGATTTATTAATTCCAGTGCTGAGCACAGGACAAGGACCTCTCCTTCATCCTGCTGCCAGTCCTTTTCCCAAGGCAGCTCTGCTGGCTGCTCTGCTGCAGGGGAACATGGATGGATCATGTTCAGCTCTTGTCCACCAGGACCTGGAGAGTGTTCCTTACAAAGCTGCTTTCCTGACAAGTGGCTCCCAGGTGTTTAAGTTTTTTTTATTCCCTATCCAGGTGTGTAAGGCTTTTCCTCTCCTGTATCAGGTCATTAGCATTTCCTTTTGCTGAACTTCACGAGATTCCTGTTGTTCCATTTCTCCATCCTTTCCAGGTCTGTCTGAATGGCAGCACAGTTATCTGGTATATTACCATTTCTAGTTGTTTCATTTCAGATGGGGAGTTTTGCTGAAGGTCTATTCCAGCACTATCTCATAGTCCTGCACCTGCATGCAGACCTCCCTGTTTGTTTTTTTTTGCTGCACACGTATTTCCCAGAAAAAGAGTGAACATTTCCCCTCATAATGCTCTGATGCTGGCACTTTTTTATTTATATTGTTGCAGTGGGCTGCTTTCTATCCTTTTCTTTTGATTTTGTGCTCTCTCCTTCCACATCAGCCAGCCTACCACTTCCCCACTTGATTGTGTGCTATCATCTCCTTCCCCCCACCTTTCCTAGTTTGAGGCTGTCCTCAGTGGGTTGACCAGCCTGTTGACAACAAAATTTTTGCTTCACTTGGTCAAGTCTATCCTACCTTCCTAACATCTTCTCAGTTATCAAAAAGGACTGTGGCTTTGTAAAGAAAATTCCTGTCTCCAACACCAGATGCTCAACCAGTTGTTGGTTATCAGGGTCCACAAACAACAGATGTGCATGAATAATCTCCCAGTAACTCTGCTGTCAAATTGCAGTTCTGTCACAGGGCATAGGCTGGTCCCTGCTCTGAAGACCAGGGTGCTGTGAGTCTCAATGCATCATCTGGGGCTGAATTCACTCTGGCTGTAATAGAAAGGCAGTCTTTGCAAGCAGAGGCCTTCCTTGAAGGTTTTAATGAGCCTACCATGGAGGAAAAAGGTGCTCCTGATAATTTTACCTGTTTAAGATGGTTCATATAGAATGGTTTTGTGGCTTCATTAATATTTTTTTTTAGTGAAAGTCTTGATTCCCAAAGACAAAACTTCATAAATAGGTCAAAAGCAAACATGACTGTAAATGTGCTAATTTTTAAATAAATTTTCATCACAAGCCCAGCATTTAAACTTGTTTAAACTTTGCAAATGATTGTGATTTTTTTATTATTATTAATATTATTCCTAATCTGAATGTAATTGAAATAGCAAGACAGCTGTGGAACTTCAAAATGTTTTTAGTCATTATCTTTTTTATCAAAGTCAGTGCAAGCAGGTTCTCTTTCTCTTTGTGGCTAATCTTCATTGATTGGGGATGAACAAGCAGCAGTAAATTCCCAAATGACTGTATTTGACTAGAAATTGCAATTACTTGATGCCTAGTAATATGCATTTCAAATGTGTTTGGCATGCTTTCAATATTCATTGATTACCATTATCAGCTCAACAAATTAAAATGCATCCACAGGTATGAGAGAATATAGGAAAATACTGGTTGAAATTCTGGTTGTAGATAAACCATTGGCTTTGCCATTGACTTTTGAAACACAATCAATGCTCAGGTGTTGGGTCTCTAGCAGCTGTCAATGATTGGATATTTTCCTTCTTTTTAGGCAGAAAAAGAAAAAGGTTTACCTTAACTTATTATTATTTCGGTAGTGTGAGCATATTATTTCTGACTTTGCAGCTTTTCCAATAACCTTATGGTAAACATATATAAATACTACTCCTATTGGCCTGCAGTATTCCTAAATACTCTTAGACATCACTTCTACACAGCTTTTGTGTAAAATATCTATATCATATATCCAATTAGCAGATGAAGCAGTCTTCCCTAAAAAACCTGAGAATTAAAACTTCTGCTGGCTTTCTGCTTGCCAATCTTGGAAAACTGAGCTCTTCTTTCTAACACAGATGCCTGAGAAAAATATTCCCACCCCATGGACACCAGGGCAATGAGAAAGAGATGCCCTTCACACAAAACATTGAAATTTGTGCCTTTAAATCTGCTGCCAACACAAACATTTATAAATTGACCAATTCATATCAACAATACTCTGATGTGAAGAGCATTAAGTTGGGATAAATGCAGATTCAAGACTTAATTTTAATCACCTAAGCAAACCTCCAGCATTGGAAGCTAAAATCAATTGAGAATTTCTAAAAACTTAGGCTTGGATTCATCTTCTCTAAGTGCAGAGGCCTCTGCTGAGACATCTAATCAACTGAGCTGCTCACCCCAGGATGACTTTACAGCCAAGAGACCGAGCTGTGGAGCCCCAGGCTGACTCATCACAATACAAAATCCCTGTAAATATCCACTCTGCTCTACTCTTTTCAGAGGAAACTGAGAATGGCTTACTTAATTAGGCATGTTTCTATCACAGGTGCCTCAAGTTAGAGTTCCCTGGTTTATTAGTGAATAAACTCTGGGCTTCTTGTCTGAATTGGTCAGTTTAGCAAACAACAATAGACCATCAGCTGCTCTGACAAAAGATCTGATCCTTTGGTAAACAAACTGGAACAACTGGGATGTGTCTCTCACAACCAACAGACAAATTTCTTCTAGAGAAATCTACAGTGATGGATTTTTTTTTTTTTTCAAATAGAAATTTCTCTGTCATCTCTGTAATAAGAATTAAAACCAGATATTCAAGTTTAATTCCCATTAGAATCAGTAGATTCAGGTAGCAAAAATAAAATTAGGAACAGAATAGGTTTGCATATATAGTCTTAAATAAAAGGTAAAAGCATCTGCCACAGTCACACTTGAATTTCAACCCAGAAAAATGTCTTATTTCTCTTTGAACATAAGCCTGGAATCCACACTGGTGTTTTTGGCTAGTTGCTGTATTATGCTGCTGTCTGGGTGAGTTTACATGAGAACATATTGATTTTCTCTTCTTTCTCCTCCACCTCTCCCCCTCCAATACAGAAAACATGGGAGAATCAGCACTTAAAAAAAAAAAAAAAAAAAAAAAAAAAAGGCCATAGGAGTGGACCACCTCCTGGCTCATACACAGGGAAAATCTTTTTGTTTTCTGACAGGACATTCTGGAAACATCTACTTTTCTTTTCTGTTTTCAGTTTCAGGACACTGACAAGTTGCATTTTTCTAGTGCCCCATGTTGTCAGTCTCGTTGATCTCAGGAGAGAGTTAAGAGTAAATATTTACCTGGTGTCTCGTGTGGATACCAGTCAAACTTTTAAAAAAGAAGGGGGATTTGTGCAAGTATGGGAATGTCTTTTTCCAGGAAATTTGAGTGTATGGTTGGATTCACATAACTATGGGCCATTTTATTAACACATATCATCATTGCTATTGCAATATATGTCTCACTGTGCAGTATTTACAGTTTATAGACAGTCTCATTTTGCAAGGCCCTGTGAATGAGCTGTGCTTCACCAAAATGATGTCATCTGGAAATTAGAATCTAATTTAATATTTTAGACTATCGTTTAGATTCCCTTTAATTAATGAAGTGCCATCAAACTATCCATTGCAAGAGATTGACATCCCTGGATGAAAAAATAAAACCAGTTATCTTCTACACAGGGGCTACATCCCACCTGCTGACAGAAAAGGGGCAATGATGGAGAAGCTAAATGAAATATGGTGGTTACTTGTTCAAATGGAGAGCAAGGACAGGGGCTTTTCTAAAGAGATGTTTGGCACTTTCTCCATAGACAGGTCCACAATCAGATTCCTTATTGAGACAAAATATAAGAACACTGGCCAGTCAATTTATCAACCAGTTAACCTAAAAGAAAATTTAAAATGCAATGTTTTTTTGTTTCTCTCTAAAAGAAGTGAAAGTCTGACACTTTATGCCACGAACACACACACCCACACCAAGTGTCATGGCAAATCTTTGCTGCAAGGTGATAAAAAAACTTATAAAGGTCATGCAAGGGTAAGGTCAACTTCTATTCCTTTTGGCTGATTTTTGGATTACCTTGGGTTGGATACTTCTTTGGCCTTTCTGGTTTTAATTTGCAAGAAGCCTTAAAGTAGATTGCTGCCGATTCATGAAGGTAGACATGAAAAAAACTTACAAGTGCCCATTCTCTTGACATAAAGGTGCTCATTTCTGAAGATATCAAAAATACAGCTATGTCTGGATAATCCTGACACTTCATAGTGAACAAAGTAAGCCTTCATTTTATTTATCTCTTCTCTTTATTTATCTTGACACTCAGGTCAAGCTGAGGATTATGCTTCCAACTTTCCAAAACAATCCTTCTCATAGCCAAATTTGGAGATGTTTCCCAAGGATATTCCCACCGAATGTAACTAAAGAACTATGCAGCAAGTGCTGAAAACTAAGAGCAGAGCTGTAGGAGACTGACATATAGAGTGAGGGAAAGAAGGAAATGTCTACCCCAAATTTCCAAACAGGGTGATGAGCTCATGGCTGCTCTTCTTCCTCCCTGGCAGTACCCCACATGCAGCACAGCACAGACAGACATGCGAGAGAGAGAAGAGAATAGGTCTTATCCAGAAATAAAAACAGAAGGAAAGATTGCAGTCTCCATAGATGTAATAACACAAAAAAATATATATTTGTTTGCACTGGTCTTTAGCTGAGTTCAAAAGAGAAATTCCATGGAGAGTGACAGCTGGCCAGGGTTACTGTGTGGATATAGTTAAAGTAAAAATCCTTACAACTTTTCTGATTTCAGGAAAGGGGTAAATTGTAACTACCTGGAGCTTCCCTCTGCTTCCTTGCTGACTCTGTTTTGCTTGCCTTAGAGCTTGGCAGCATATAATCTTGTAATTCCACCTGTAGTTCCTGAGCTGTTGGTGCAGAGCATCCTGTATGACATTCCCTGGCAATGTCCCCAGAATTTAGCTTTATTATTCATTCTGGCTTGCCACAAGGCTTCTGTTTCTGAAGCTTCCTGCTTCAGTGTCTACCAGACAAAGAAATAAATTTGAGACAGAAAGGAGGTAAGATAAGAATGGTGGTTTTCTGCTAAGAAAAATTCGCCATGATTCCTATGAAAACTTTGGTACCATAAAAATTCTGACATTGATATTGCACTGATATAATTTCACATCTTTTTTTCATAAGAAAAGAACCTACATGGCAACAGGAGCTCCCATGTATATTGAAGATTCTGGTAATTAACTGAGCTTTACCATGTGGTTTATTACAATAGCACTTAGAGTATTTCTACATCACACAACATCATGCCATGAAGAGATACCCCAGCGATCTATAAAACAGCCCTACTGAGAAACTAATTAGTCAAGGCAGAGCTCTATGTTAATTCTACTCTGCTGCTCCTGGTATTACACTAGCTCACTCAGAAAGAGAAATAAAAGGCAAACTGAGAGGAAATAACTGGCCTGGGGATACAGAGGGTGGGATCCATCTCACCTGACTGTAGAAATCAACAATGTAGGAATCTCAACTCAAGCTAGCCTCTGGGGCTCGATGTATAGTCACTGGAGACAAATATGCCCTTTTAGAGTGCCAATCATCTGCCCTATTTCAGACATCTAATTTAGGAGAGGATGAATTGTCCCCTGTATCCTATTGACTAGTTCTTCACTGACTATCCACTGAGCCAGAAGCCAGATGCAGATGTCTTCAGCACAGGCATCTGCATTTAGTCAATGCATTTCCACCTGCAAAGTCTTTGACAAAGTTGGGAATAGCATATTTCCTTTATTCCCTGTACAAAAGGCCTGTACATTATTCTGTAGATCATACCACCACTTTGGTAACTCTCCTAGTAGCAGAGACACTTGAAATTATGCTGTGTGATACTTAGAGATTAATAAATTATCATAAATTAAATTTTATTCAAAAACCTAACACATTAAAAATAGGAAAAATAATTTTAGTATCATTAAAATCCATTCTAGTGTTTCAGCTGCATTCTTATGGTCAACATCATAGTGGATTAATACTTTAAAATTTTGATTCAGCTTAAAAGACAGAGTCAGATTAAAAGACAGAGTCACAGTTTTGCAGTTATAGTGTCAGGACAGGGCTTGTCTAAAAGGAGCCCTGGGGTAAGAACACACAGCATTATGCATATTGTCCAGTCATGAACAGTGTGATGAGAAACACATTCCTGTGTACAGTAGGAAATCAATTTCCTCTGTGTGTGAATAAGTGCTGAAAACTCAGCAAGTGTGGGCAGTGTTATGTGAATAAGAACTACAGGATGAATGAAAAGGTGTCTGTGATGTCCCAGCTTCAGTTTGCTTCAGGTAATGCAAGGTGCCAAAGAAAAGATGAAGGAAGAATACAAGAGTATTGTAGAAGTATAGTGTTTGATTACTAAATACACTGAGGAGAGGCTTGGCTGCAGATTCAGGCAAATAAATTGGTTTCCTACCAGGTCAGTGTGTCCATGTCAGCTGAGTGTCTCCATTCCCAGCAGGGGCAGCTGAGACCAGAGCACAGGCAGAGCACTGAGCAGGGCTGGGCTCACAGCCAGAGGGGTCCCCTGGGAGGGTGAACTGGGAGCAGCTCCCCAGGCCCTGCTGGCACTGCTGGGAGCCCAGGTGCCTAACTCAGGTGTAGACTCACAGCAGAAACCTCTGCCTTTAGCTCTCAGTACAGAGCTCAGCTCAACACTTAACAGCATGCAAGGCACTCATACCATCTCCCTACCTCTGCCACAGTGCTCATTTTGGATTAGAGTCAGCTGTTAACATTTTTTCTGGGTATGATTTTCAGAAATTCAGAAGACTGAAGCACATGGATAGATGACTAGAATGCAGATTGTCTATTTAATACTATTGCCCCTGAGAAATTATAGGCTAGGTGTCTAAAGTTGGTCATCAAAAATTAGTGTAGGATTTTGACAGTTTTGTCTATAATTTATCTTTTCTTCAGTTCTCCATCTGTAAAATGATGGTAATAATATGCTTAATTGCTAGGGCTGCTGTGAATATAAATTCACGATGTTTGTGAAGAACTGACAAATTGCAGAAAGAGCACCATAAAAACCACATGAGGAACTTAATAACAATGTATTCAGCTGAGGCTTTAGATTGTGATTAATAGAGCCTAGAGCCATACACTGAAGAAAGGAGATAAAAAGAACTATTTAATAATTATCCATACAGAGAAATAAAAATAATAGATGACCGTGCAATTAAAGTCTGGGGCAAAACACATATGCACAGGGAGCTATATGAAGGTGACAGATGAAATTTCTGATGTTTGCAGAGCAATATCAGGAAAATGAAGACATAAAAAAATCTCTGACTGTAGGGGAAAGGCTGGATACTTCTTGCTGCCTACAAGATTGTGCCCTTGGAACAGCTTCAAGCACCAGCAGGTCCTTGTTAGGATCCAGATTTATGTAAGAAATCACCTTTCTCTTCATTTTTTGTTTTTGGGTTCCTTTTTGTGCTACTTTCAGGGTTACTTTATCCCAGGGCAGTCTCCAGTCTGGTTTAATGCAAGGCCCTACAAACTGCAGTGCTGGGAGAACTGGAGAGGAGATATGGGGTGAGCAGAACCATCCACTGCGTGAGAAGGAGCATCCTGAAGGGAGGGGACAGAAGGAGAAAGGAGAACAGGAGCCACAAAAGCCAGCAGGGAGATAAAAGGCCATTTAAAAGGCCCTGCAAGCAGATGACTCTCCAGTCAAGGTCCATTTTTTTAAAAAGCCCCTGAGAAAGACAGGTGGTTCATGCAGAAAGCAGTGTGCATTTTAATCTTTTTTTTTCTTTCCCAAACATGGCATGAAAGTGCTTTCCTCAGCGATAAAAGCTCCCCTGAGACTCCACCTCGCTTTCCAGCCCTTGAGTACTGACTTCCCCTGGTGTGAAGGAAGGTTGAAGTGCCAGCTGTTAGAAGAAATAATTATTACAGCACTTCCTGCAAGCACTTCAGATTCCAAAGAGAAGCAAAAGCTACCTGATTCCTCACTTTTTTTTTTAAATTTACTTTTACATTTTTATTTTTTTCACTTACTCCCTTATCAATCTTTATCTGTAGTCAGTGAATAAGCTTTTACCCTGAGGATTCAACATGTTGCTAAGGGCTGTCATTACAGTGAGCACATTTCTCTAAGTCATATTCACAGTCACTTCAAAAGCAGCATAGGCCAACCCTTTCCCATTACAGACATGGAAATTCTCTCACAATTAAACCCCATCCACACCTTCTAAGCATTTAGAATGATGTGGGTGACTAGGAAATGTTAAGAAATGTGTCCTCACTCAAGATTACAGAATACAAAGGCAGTAGCTGGAGTGTGCCTTGCCATTGTTCACTGGCTTTTTGCTCAGAGCTAATTGCACAGAAAGGAACCATCATTTACTGCTCTGTGCTATGCACAGCTCCCTCCCACACACCAGCCACTTGCTTGTCCTTATGTCAGTGCTCTGTCACTGCCACTGTGGCAGCTACCTCTGTGTGGGCACCTACACATGCTGTTGTGCTGCCTCTCACCCTGCAGTTGCAGGTCCACACAGACCAGTGCTGATCATCTCTGAAATAACAGCTATGAGCACTGGTTTTATAATGGGCTGAAACCAACAGAATTAACAAACCTGCTTCAGTTGCTCTCCATTATCCTTCCAAAACCTGATTAAAGCCTGTTTGAATGATGCTGTGTTTTCTCCTGTTGTTACTTCATTTCATTTTGTAAAATGTTGGCACACTGAGTAAAAATATAATTAGACCATGGCACAGAAGCTGATAGCTTTGATCCCACCTAGCTCAGTAAAAAAGACAAAACAGGCACATTTAATCCACTATTTGTTCAGTTAAAATGTGCTAGTTTTAAACTATGCACATTCCAGGGACTGAATGAATATATGAGGAATGCCAAAAATTAATGTATGAGTTACAATTATTGCCATACAAAGACTGTTATAGTGCACACCAAAAATCTTAAAACAATGAAGTTATGTCACCATGAAACATAATGCATGGCTAAATCATAATGCAAAAAGAATTTTGAAAAACTCTATTCTCATGTGCACAGCCTGTGGCCTGTGATTCAGCAGGGCATATTCATATGCATTTGTAGAAAAAAAGATTTTTCTCTCTCCAAATTTTCCCCATCACACGCTTCTGAATCTCTTTTTCCTCTTTAGTGCATCTCCCCCTGCTTCTGCTGCCCTCTGCCTTTGCCTCTCCTTCTCTGCATGTTGCCTGAGGATTACTGGAGAAAATTGATTTGCCTGAGGATTTATTTGCATAGGCATGAAGCTTATCTGATATGTAAGTTTTAGCCATGGAAGTGTGGTATTCATTTTGTGCATAGACAGAGACACACACAGAGCCAGGTGTGATAATGCTGATATTCAGCATTTTTTATTCTCAAAATGCCCTGCAAATGTTAACTAATTCATACTCAGAACACCTCTTTGAGTAATCCATGCTTATTCCAATTTCTTGGGTAAAGACAGGGAAACTGAGAGGTTAAGTGACTGCAAGAGCTTCCACTAAGGTCAGGGAGGGAGGGAAGACAAAACCCTTGTCAGCTTTCATGGAACTTCAATCAGGCACAAAGTGATTTGTCTAACAGCACCAAAATGTCAGGCTTAGAGTGAAGTTACCTATATCTGCAAATTCCAGGGACTGATTTGGTCTTTTGGTCTGCCCTGAATTGGCCAGGGTGAGACCAATGATCACGATGGGTCACTTCCAGCTGAAAATCTGCTGTTCTGTGCTATTCTTTCCTCTTCTGTTCTGTCTCTGGGTGGGTTTGTGCCTGGGTCAGCCACTTGCAGCCCCAGAGCTCCAGCAGTGGGACAGCAGCACGGGGCCAGAGGGATTTGGGTGCTGGCAGCTGTGCTTACGTTGGCACTGCCCTGCTCCTGCAGCATTGCTGTGCATCTCTTTCCCAGCAGAACACAGCAGGACAAAAAATGATGGCAGGTGACAAGGTGGCATTTTGCTTGTGGCAGGGCACGGAGCCACATGACCTGTCTGCATGGACAGCTGAGGGGTGACATGCTTCACACTGCAGGCAGAGGTCAAAGGGCTGCAGCCCCCCTGGCCTCCTTACAAACAGCTCCCCCCCAGTGCTCCCTCAGTCTGACAGCTGAACAAAATGAAGGCTATTTCTGATTTATAGCTGCAACCTGTAAGGAATTATACTTGGGTGGTTTATTAATATGAAGTGTGTTAGCAGGAGTATATTGTCTCTCTGCCACAGATGGAAAAACTAACTCTATCGATGACGGTAATCCATTCATTGTTTTATGTATCCAGCATCCTCCAGAGAGCACCACAAAACCCCTCTCAGTGTCTGTGAATACTGCATTTCACATTTAGATTTTCTGGCTTAAAGAAAAGATGTGTAAAATCACAAGCAGGCACAGCATTCCCCACTGACTTGTGCATTTATGAAGTCTTTTGTGGCGTTATTACAGAAAGCATATGAAATACAATGGACATGAAAACTAGGAATAGGGAAATAAATATGTCTGTATTTTTTAAAGGAACAAAAGGCTGATATTTCTTCACTGTGAATGGTGAAGAACTGGATTAGGTTGCCCAGAGAAGCTGTGGATGCCCCATCCCTGGAAGTGTTCCAGACCAGGTTGGATGGAGCTTTCATAAATCTGGTCTAGGGAAGGTGTCCCTAAAAAAGGAAGGGAAGTTGGAACTAAATGGTCTTTAACAACCCTTCCAACCCAAACCATTCTACAATTCTGATATTCAGTTTTATTTCCCACAGTTTAGATTGGAAATGTTGTGTTCTGTTTTCTGAAAAGCGTGAACCTGAAGAACCCATTGAAGTGTCTCCTTGAGAGGTCTGGTGTAAGACAGGCTTCTTGAGGCTTTTGGTCACAGTTAATTTTGGAGTCACCCAGGGGGCCCTGTATAACCAGTCACAGTATAACCAGGGAAATTATAGGGGTCTGGGGCAAGCCTTTGGCAGTAGGAATAAAAGCATGTGGAAGTGTGTCCAGGGAGATTTTGAATTGTCTGGGGAGCTTACCAGAATGGTTGCAAAAGGTGCACCCAAATGGCAGGCCAGATGGATTGTGTCAAACCTGACCTGAAGTTGTCCTCACAGCCTCAGGCTGTACAAATGTTAGAGCCAAGTCCTCTCGGTCTCTCTGATAGACAGAAAGTCCTCTGGGTCTCTCTGAAAGCAAATGTGACAGGATGGACTGAAGTTTCCCATTTTACACTGCTGGACTCATCTTTCTGCACTATCTCTTAGGTATAAACCTCTGCAATATCCCAGTGTATCCCTGGATGTCACAAGAGCCTCAACAAACGTGCACCAATGGATATGTACCATTTCTTTCTTGCCATGGAGAATTTTTTACATTTGAACCTTACAAAACTGAATAAGGCTGAGCATTCAAAGCATGTATTTCACATGACAGTCACCACAATTGCCTGCTCCTCATGGGATTTAAATGTGCCATAGTTTAACAAAATTTGTCCCAAAACAAGCCAAACCTCCCTGCACAGCTTGTTGTTGGAGCATTGCACATCACACTTTGCTATGGCACTATCACACCAGGGTGTCATGGGACACAACTGCTTTGCCATTTGCCACCCCCTGGCTGAAGGTTGTGGGGCAAGAGGACCTGGTAAGACAAAAACCATAACAGTCCATGGGCACACAGCATCCACATCTTATAAAAGAGAGCCAGTCCAAATCCTCCAAAGCACTACAAGGATGACTTCTGCACCAGACACCACAACATGGTCACTGATTTGTAGATGCCCATCCTGAATCCTTTAAGTCCCTTTTTGCCCAAAGCTATAAACCTATTTGCTTATCTCAGATGTGATAGGAGTTAATATGATATGTATGAAGAAAAATTTCCTAATAATATATAAGAATGCAAAGCCTTATTTTTAATATAAAATGTGAATCAAGGCCTGTTTTCATACCTTTATTCAGTCTAACCTGTTACTGATATCAGAGCATTATTTTATGTAAACATGTACTGCCAGCTCCAAGTCCTTTAAAAATCACACTGATTCCAGCAGAAATTTTGCTAGAATGAAGACAATAGGATTTAGCCTGTTGCAGGTGATTCAATCTTATGCAAAATATGTTTATATTTCCTGAAGCAAAATACTCATCACTTATATTAGTTAATAGGAAAACAATCATCTAATTTGCCAGATTTTGCTGTGTGCAGGAAGAAAAAATGCATCACTATTCAGAAATGACTAATATTGTCTCTTCCCAAGCATGAGAACAGTGCCTCTCTCTTGAATAGTGGCATGGTCCTAAGTTTTGAGATTTTTACAGTCGTTTTCATTGCTTTTTAAAAAATGTATTTATTCTTTCAGCTCTCTCCTTCAAGGTGGTTTACAAATGAGCATAAATCTCAGTCACATGACCAAGATATTGCAGCTGAATAATTCAATATGCATTATCTGAGACATGGTGGCTGTCCTTGTGCTAACTCAGCCTATAGCAAATGCAAGGCTGTACTATTTATCTTGGGTTTCCTTTGCTGTAAGTGAAGCCAAGCTGAATTTGCTGTGGACTACAACTATGAGCACAGGCAATTGCTCTGGCTCATCTGATTCAGAGGAACTCCTACAACTTAAGTAGATTGCCTGCCTGTCTGAGCCTCCCAGAAAGCAGTGATTTGCATATACTGACACAGAAAATCAGTGAATCCCACTTCACACTGAAATCAGTGCCTGGCTTTCCCATTCTGGCCATGCCATACCATGTGGAAAGTAGCTGATGGGCCTGAGAGAACACCCACTTTAAGCAAAATATTTTTTTTTTAAAGGAAGGGAAATATATGAATGATTTGATTTGATAGCCTAACAAGGTGCTGCAGTGAGAAGAACAGCCTTACCTCTTCATACAGTTCCCCTGAACAGTATTTTCCTTTTTGTATTTTATTTACTTACAGTTGACTGAACTAATATCTCTTATCGTAGCCTGCAAAGAAAAGCTGTAAAAAAAATTAAATGGGAAAAGCTAAATTATTTATACAGTTTCATGTGCTGGATGTTTTGGTACAGTTGAGCCTTGCTTCTTCCTAATAGCATAAGACTATCAGGAATTGTAATACTCCTCAGGGGATGTAAGATTTATCAACCCTTGCAGAACGGGATGGAAGCCAAGGCAGGAGATTAAGGGATACTAGTTAAATTAATCAACCTTCTCTCGCTATATTGGCCAGGAGAATGCAGTAAGTTGTTATTCATACATTTTACACAGTAGGAGCACAATTTGACCACAACCATATGTTGAATTTAATATTTAACATTGGCTCTTTCCAAAAACAACTCCATAAAAATGTCAATACAGCTTTTTTTTTAGACAAATAGCTCTATTCATTTTTAAAGGCATTTACACTCACACACAAAATGAAAAAAGTGCTTTTCTATACCAGTTCTGAAAACAACCTTCCATTTTAATCCTGGTTCAGGACCCTATCATGCTTGTTTATGAGTCAAAGTCTAAAGCTAAGATTAATAGAGAAGATAGAAGAGTTGCAAATACTCCTTTTTGTTGACGTCTCTTTTAACTAGAAGAGGGTCAAGAAGATATTTTCCTTGTCAAGCTGAAAACCTTGGAATGCTATCTTTTGCTTTTTGCTCTTGAAATGAATGCACACGACTATTTCTGTCTGTACAAAATGAAAAGCTTCATTACATGAGCAATTTCTGGAGCGTATTACACCTATAGAATGGTATTTTTTTAAAACTCAGAAACCAGCTAAAGAGCAACAACATCAAAAAATTTGTATATCATAAAATCAGACCATCTTTAATCCTGAGCAGGTGAACTATTGAAAGCACAGGGGCTTGTGCTGTAGGGTCTGTAATGCCTGCTGGAGCACCTTTACACAGCATTGCACTCCCCTGGTTTCAGGTGAGTTTGTGCAGCCTCACCTGAGCCAGTTCCTGTTCCTGGGCTCTCCCCATTCCTGAACAGCAGAGTGACAGCCTGGGCTGTGGCCATCAGGTCCTCAAGGCCAAGAGTGTGGTTGCTCAATTAGGTGTCTTGGCTCAGTTCCCAGCTTCAAGACAACTAGGGGTGAGAACACCAAAAAAATGTCTTGTGGCAGTAAGCTGTGTGTGCATACTTAGGGCTGTGGGTCATGGCAGAAAAACAGAATTTCAAAGATTCTTCATCGTAGCTCTGACATCAGGATAAGCAACAAAGTTAAAAAAAAAAAATCAAAGCATTTGGTTTTTCATCTATTTAATTCTTATAACTTGATGAATGGAGGGAAAGTTAAACATTGTTTCAGAATTATATGTTTTTCTATGCACTTTAGCACTGGTTTACACTAAAGGGCTGTAAATTTTTGAGACAACTAGTGGGACAAATGTGCGAAGTAATGAATACAGGGAAATTAATTGTTAGGGTATGGAAGGATAAGGAAAATTGAGAAAGACAGTGTGTCTGTAATCTCCACAGCAAGTGTAGCAAATGCTATATGTCACACAAAAGGGACTACTATATCACACAGAAATCAACATCTATCAACTGACTGGAAGCAGCCTCTCAGTAATTATTGTGTTCCTTTTTAAACTTAAAGGGATCAAAAATGTGTCTATATATACAAAAATATTTTAGAATTCTATTAACAGCAATGTTTCTTAAGGCATTAAAAATTTTTCTCTGAAAAATACAGACAGAAAAGAAATCTTCCAGTGAGCAGATAACAGTGTTTGCAATGGCAAAATAAGTCAATTGAAAGTGTAATGACTTCTATATAATGTCAACAGAAGTGTTTGGTTCACACACTCATATAATGCAGAAGCCATTCACCTGACATTGTATCCAGTTGCTGTTATAATTTATATGAATAAGAGCCTGTAAAAACTCTATTTTTTTAGTCTATTATGCTATCAGAAGTGTTTGTTGTGAGTGAAACCCTTTCTAATGTTCATTTATTATAAGCAAAAGACAGTAACACTAACATTAACCAATAAACCTTACTGCTTTCCAGTTTTCTTCAGTGTGTGCTCTGCATTCATCTGCACTTTCACAGACCATCTGATCTGAGAGGGGATTATATAATCCTCTCTTGGAAGTACATCAATTCTGCCTGAAATAAAGGACATGGTTCAACAGTCCACAGTCACTGTATTATAGCAGCATCTAGGAAAACTAGTCATAAACATTCATTTCACCATGACTCAAAAAATTGAACCCATTGAAATTTACTGATTTGAAGACCACTGATGAATTTCCCATCATTTCATCAATGTTTTGAGTCGCACAGAGTAACTTTTGAGACCACAGAGTTGGTGCAGTTACCTTGGTGTTGAACCTAATGGATAATTTTCTCTGGCCAGGTCCAGATGCAGTTGTTATGTGGAGAAGGAGCCCCTACTGATCTGAGGAGTGTGAACCTCACAGTAATAATGGAAGGACTGCTGCAGTTTTAATTCTCCTCTTTTCTCTGCTTTGCCTCATCTTTTCCCCAGTAAATCCTGCAACTGATATTTTATATAAACTTTCAGGCAATAAAATTCTTCTTAGGACAATCTTTTCATAGGAAGAAAAGGAAGCAAACCATTGGTGCATACTTGCTCAGAGTTCAGACAAACTGCAGGCACAGTGGAGCAGTGGAGCAAAGATGCAGCATTCCCCTTTAGGAAATGTATGTATCCCTGTGATCCAGGTGAACTCATACAACTGAGCAGCATGAAAATAAATTCCCAGTACAAACACAATAAACACAGTTAAGACAGGAAATAGCTTGCAAGGAATCCACAGGCTACAGCATGTTTGTACAAACCAGTCAGCTAATGCCTAGTTTTGCCAGCTGTATTCACTCTAAGCATACATTTATTCCAGAGTAAAAAAGTTAAGTTTGTACACAAATAAGTTTTCTAAAAAGCAGAAAGCAGCAGTTTTTTATGAGTAAGTTGTTTCAATGAGAATGGCTTACTCTGCTCTGTGTGTGCCTGCACACAACACTCTGGAAAGTGCACAACATTAAGAAATCATTTCATGAGAAAAAATACACCAAATCCAAATAAAGCTGCAGTTTGAGACTTGATTATGCACTGTGAAACCCTGGTTAAGAATGTAATTTTTTTGTGTAGAAGCATCCAAGGGCCACCCCCCTGCTCCTAAACTCTTTAAAAAGACAAACAGGTATCACAGGTGTACAGATGGAATTTATTTCAGCCATTTTTTTCCTGTCAGCCTCAAAAGCATCAAAAACTAGAACTGTTGAGGTCAGATTAAATATTTTCACAAAATTCAACACTTTCCAAAGGAAGTATATATGTGTTTTCTGGCTTCATTGTAAACAAGTTCCATATCAAAGTGGTGAATTAGTTGTACAAAAGTTAAAGACACCAGAAGAACACTCAATAATTTGGCAATACAAGTTTGAGCTTATAACTCAAATATCTGCAGCTGTATCCTTGTCCTTGGAAAGGCCAAATTTTCTTTCCCCATCTTCCCATAGTAAAGGCAGCACTACTTAAACAGGTTTGAAACTGCTGAAAGCTTTGCTGGTCTAACTCATCATAATCCCTATTTTCTACATTGAAATTAAGGGAAATGCAAACAGATTTTTAATCCTACTTTTTAACTAAACATTAAGTGTTAGAGCAAAAAACAACTCTGTGGAAGAAATATATATTATGTCTATCAATTTATCTTTTCTCCTAGATTTCTTAGAACTTCATTAATTTCCCAGGCTCATTTCTTACAGCTTATTAATCCACTGTTGCTGAGTCTTCTTTCTTTGTGGTTTTTTATTACCTCTTTTATATTCACGGGATGAATATTCCCTGTGAATCATCAAAATTCACATTATTTTTATTTGCCAGACTCTCTCTATCTATTTCTACAGATATGTCATGGCTGGATGCTGATTGGTCCTGTGAAGGAGCAGAGCTGTTTTCTGTGTGCATATGGTATCCCTGATTGCTTTTAATCACTGACCTATGGGCTGTTATCCAAAAGATTAGCAACATGAAAAGGATTCTGCTGTGCTGGTAAGACTATCAGGAGATGTTAGGCATCTAATCTGCAGAGATGCTCCTTTAAATTTTGTTTGTCACCTTCTGGTTTCTACGGTACTTGAATAGCTACATAAATCTTACCTTTGATCTAGAGCTCTTCCCTCATATTATATTACAGCAGCACCTACTCAACCATGCTCGAGGCACCATGCACATTCAGTAAGAGATCTCTCCCATCCTGAATAGCTTAAAAGACCTCTTCTATCTTGATGGGAAAAAAAAATTAAAAAAAAAATAAAGAAAAGAAAAGAAAAAAAAGGTAAAAAAAAAAAAAAATGGAAATAGAAAAGGAGCACACAGGTGACAGAACTATGAAATGGCATCTGAGGGGACAATCACCAATACATGCTCTTTCCTGGAAAATAAATCAAGGCCCCAAAGGAAAGTGATCAATAAAATCACGAGTTACATGGAGAGGATAAACAGAGAATGATCAGTCAGTGTTCTCTGCTGCAGTACAATGACATCAAATCAAACTAGCAGTTGGCAGACTGAAAGCAGACAAGGAGACTCATTCTCACACAAAGGGAAGGAAGGTAAGACACACACAATGCTGCAAGGTACTGGGGGGTCCAAAGGCTTCCCCAGTTTCACACTGACAGGAGAGCCATATGTTAGGGAGTGATTGAATACCAAGGGCTTCTGGCTTGAGCAGCCCCTGAACTTGAAATGACTGGAACTGAAGAGAGAATTCTTGGCAAGTTCTACTACGTTTGTCCTGTCCTTAAACTCATCTGTAAGCTCTTTCTCATTGTTAGAGAAAGATTTTGGACTGATCCAGAGGAGACATTTTATGTTCTTATGTTACATTAAGTAAGCAAATCAAGGACATTACATTAAGTAACTTTGAATCAATCTGCGTCACAGGCCAGCAAAATAACTGGAATCAAGACTTCTGCAATGGCTGTGCTCCACCACAGCTGCATCTGCTCTAGTAAATAAAAGTGATCAGAGAATGTTCTTTGGCTCAGTCACGGGGTAGGACAGGGCCATTGTCCATACAGCTGAACTTTTTTACCTGCTGAAACCAGAGACATCGCACCCATATTGGCCATTTGGATTATTCCTTGGTCCACACCAGTTCTTGGAAATGATCACAAAACTAGGAAAACATGATCTTATTTTTCCATTACCAGGACCTAGCTACAAATAAAAGCAAAGGAAAAGCATCTTTCCTGCATCAGGTACCTTTGTAACCAATGGTCTCTGAAATTTTAAGTGTGGACGCAGGATGTTCTTGTATTGGAGAATAAATCAAGTCTCCTACACAGCAAGTGTTTGGCATGACTCATATAATTGGTCCTGGACTGTCAGCAGCCTTGGAACTGTGCTCATGGTGATAATTAACAAGTGTCAGTCCTAGTGCCCAGTCTCATCTTCTGTAGCTGTGGTTACATCTTTTACACAGAAGCACTCCGAGGATATATTAATAAATTCAGTGTCATTTAAAATCTTTATATATACACAGAGATGACAAAATGCTGCTCCAATGCCACTCCAGGTCCTGGAATTAATGTCTTCCTACAGAAACTTGAGAGCTCTCAGAGAGCTGCAAAACAGTGAGGGATAATAGTTCTCTAAAAGTTCTGTTGGTTTTGCCAGACTAGATTATGATAACTTCTGTAATTGAGTTGGAGAAGGGGAGATAAAGAATCCTAACTTTTTGTTTTCCTTCTTAAAAAAAAAAAAAAAAGTCTGTGGGGAGCAAAGAAATATGGTTTTTATCTCTCAGCTGTATACATGAAGTAGTGCTATTTGATATTCCTGAAACCAGGAACATCCTGTTTAGAAAATGGAAGAAACCCAATGGGAATTACTATACTCTCTCCATTTTTTCTGCTCCCCAATCAAAGAAAAGTACTTGAAAAGCGTGAACATTATGTTTAAAAATAGTTCTGATGAAATATGCCCACAGATCAGAAAAAACTTCCATATTTGGAAGAATCTACAGTATGTTCTGCCAAAATATTTGGCTTTTCTTTAGGTCAAGGCAACCCTGGGCTTTGCTGTTGTTCCCATAATGTGCTATAGACGGGGTGAAAGTGCTCTCCTGTCAGTTCCAGTTTACAGTACAGCTTGTGCTGACTGCTATGGGACATGCCTTTGCAGCCAGTCCTACTTCAAAACCTCAGTAACTGCAAACTCATGTTCTTCTGTGCTGTACTTGGGTTTCCTGTGAGTACACGTGTGGAGCAGGCAGAATTTCCTTGAAATCTACAGGATTTCTCTCCTTTTTTCTCACTGATTCCCCTCTACACATCCATTCAAAAATATTAATTTCCATTTTTTCAAAATTTCTTTTTAGAAGACTTGGTAAGAACTAGTGAAAAGTTATGTTGCATCTATATAGGTTCTTTTCCTTCCTTTGTTTGTTTTTTGTTTTGTTTTGTTTTTTGTTTCATTTTTTTTTTTGTTTCTCTTATGTAAAGTTTTGATGACATTATTTTCTCAATATCTTTTTTTGCTATTAAGTATTTCATTTCAGGAGTATTTCTTGCTACCTGTAGTCATGGTGAGTAAAATACATTGATTCATCTAATAGACTGGGATGTATTTTTTTTTCCACTGACACCTCTTTGCATGTCTAAAGAATGAAGTACATTGAAATGCTTCCAAATATTATGATGCATCACTATGTGAATTAAATCAAGCATGACCTAATATTCCCCTTAAATGCCCTACTCTTTGGGTAGATAATTACTTATTGGTATAGTATGTAATATATAGCAGTATATATTTGTTTTTTCTACTTTTTGCCTTGTTTACTGTCTCTCCTGACACTGCTTTTCATGCACTAAAATGCAGTTGCCACCTAGGCTGGAGGGCTGGAGCTATTACATATCTTTAGTTTCATTGTGTTAGCTGAACATATAAATCTTGTCCTGTTAGCATACAAATTCCAGGCCTTCAGAAAGGGGGTTCAAGTACAGTGTTACCTCTGCTTTCCTGTGCTGTTCCAGAAAAATGGTCCCCTCTAAAAACCAGGTGATTAAACCAGGGTTTTCCTGAGCAGCCCTGGCCCTATGTGCCATTTAATATCTCATCATTTCGTGTTCCTCAGCTGCTCAGTTGCCCCCCCAAGATACCTCAAATGCAGGAGGAAGTGTCTTCATCTCTTGTTCTCAGAGGGCTGCTGGTTTGTAAATTTTATTCAGTGTACAAAGCTACATAATGCAAAAGAACTGATGAGCAGAGCAGTGGACAACAGTTAATATCCAAAACCAGTTCCTCGGTGCTTCACTGCAGCTTGAACCAGAATATTGATAAGTAAATAATAGCAAACTCTGATTTCTCTGATCTAATTCTATTTTCAATCCTGCTTTTGCCACTCTCAGGCCCACCATTCATGGAGTGCTGCCCATGCTTTTGAGACCTTTTGGTCAAAGCAAATCAAGTACAAAAGAAGCTGAGGCTCAAGCCTGCACTGGAGGGCTCTGATGAACTCACAGAGTCTCATAAAATGAAAGATAGAGAGTTAAAGATTTGCTTTCAAGCTGGAAAAATGCATCCAGTAAATCGTACAGCTGGGTTTATAGGGACTTTGTTTTGTAGGCAAAATAAAAGTTAGGAAATAAAATTTGCTTCAAGGATTAAGCCTCTAATCCTTGGCTCTCCTTTGGCCAATAAAGTGTTTGATGGATATTGTAAGTCTCCATCAAAGTCTGTGTCTCAGCACTGGTTTAGCTAGTCCCCAGAGCAAACTAGAAAACCTCACAAGCAGTTTGTAGCCATGACACTAGGAAAATCAGTAAGGCCAAAATACAGTTTCAGGAATATTCATATTTTGCATAACAAATTTACTAGTTAAGTGCAGCAGAAGCATTTCAGGCTTAATTAATAATGTGGTGTGTCTCCAGTTCCAGCCCTTGTTTCAAGGGAGTGCCCTGCAGAAATTCAGTGCAGATCATCACAGGACTTCCCAGTGAGCCTTCCTTCAATAACCTAGTGAATAACACACTGAATCTCCAAATTCCTTTTTCTGGGAAAGTCATATTCATTTATGATAAAACTGAGCCTTGTGCAGCTGTCAGTGCGAATGCTGGGCTTCTCTCTGTTGGGTTTTATACTCATGTACCTAGAGAAAAGTCAGCTGGGGTGAGGACATGGTGGGATTGTTTTTTGTTTGTTTTTTTTTTTTTTTTCTGAGGAAGAAAATTAAAAGTACTTGGTATAATGACTTTGGGTTATCTCTGACTTGACACTGATGACAATCCAAATATAAGAAAATAATGTAATGTCTTATCTGTCAAGAGAAATGAATTGCTTTTAAAATCTTAGGTAAACTATGTGTTTTACAGAACAAAATGAGATTATGGGTGAAGTTAAACTGGGACTTGGTACTAAGCAATTACATGAATTTCCACCAGCATGATCTGTGGGGTTGTTCTGAGGCCTTGATAATTTAATTGGGGTCTTAATCTGTCAAACATTAAATTTGCACTGAACTTCAGTAGACTTCAGATATTTTTACCTCTTTAGGCCTCTTTGACAACATCTCTTCACATGGAAATGTGGCTTATACACAATCCTGGAAGTGAAATGAGGTACAAGGACACAGCAGCAAATATTTCTGCCTCTGTGAGTGACAGCATTCAGGTGTAGGAGCAGTACTGACAATGCTGGCTCCAAAGCAGTGTCCATGTGCACACAGCTCCTTTCCACTCTGGGCTAAATTGCCTCAGTTCATCAGGCATCTGCCTGTGGCTCAGAGCTCTCCCAAGAACATTCACCATTGCCTTGATGTGTGGAACTTGTTACCTTGAAGGGACTGGACAGAACATCTGACTCTGCCTCAGCAGTGCTTCTTCAGCTCTCCAACCTGAAAGAGAAAATTGGGAAATCAGGGAGTATTTTAGGATTTGCTATTACTAGGCTTTCATCATTGAGCCTTCTGGCTCCTCTTGCTGGAGTTGATGAGCAAGCACTGAGTATTGGATGTGCTCACACCCTCCAAGGCCTTTGAGTAATGACTTCTTCAGATGCTCCAAAGACTGGAATGCACTCCAGGCTGATCAACCATCTTCCTTCTGGATTAGAACCATCAGGAGTCCTTTTGTCCCAGCGAGAAAATTGTTGGTTTGCTGTCTGTATCAGTCCTTCTACCTTTACTGTTGACATAAAGCACATCACCAGCTGTAGGTAGGCAGCTCTCTTTGGTGCTTTGTAGTGCAGGCAGCATTCTAATAAACACCACCACTGGCAGTAGCCAAGCCAAGAACCATAATACATGAATGTAAAACACTGCCAAGTGCTATAGATTTTTTTCTTGTACTTGTGGAATGTCACTTCCCATACTTTTTTTTTCATCTCTGGTGCTGTATATACTCTCAGTCTTTCACATCACTTTAAATTAATTGTCCTTACTGGTTTTTTGCTTTCTTTTTCCTCCCCTTCTAAGAACTGCTGGTTTTATTTTCCTTTCTGGCTTACATTAGAGCCAGCTTAGATTTGATCACTACCAGTGCATCAGAGGAAACATACAGTACATACTGTGCTTTGAGCTGGGTGGACAGAGAGCTATACATAACCCTCAGTTAGCAATAATATGACTAATGAATACGTTGTACTATGGGTTTCCTGCAAAAGAGCAATTCACACAACCCAGCATTTATCACATTGTTTTTGTTAGCCATCGCTCTTTATTTACTGTCACTGAGGCTGGGAAAGACAGCTCATTTTCTCAGCATTGTGCATATGTATCTGAGCTGGAGCTGGCAGCACAACTTGTTCTTCTCCTGCATGTTTTATAACCTGTTTTTTATTTCATAGTACTCTAGTAATTCATTCTCTCTAAAATTAAAGTGGAAATGACTATTCTGTACATGGGCTACCTTGCATATTACACTCTACATTTAAGAAAGCATAAAATATGATATTCCAGCTTACACACCTCTCACCAGTACGTTGAAGATCCCAGAAATCCAGTAGTCTTTGCTGGCCTGTTTGAAATCATGGTTTAAATTCCAAGATGTCAGCTAGTTAGAGGCCTTTAATGGATTCAATTTTCGAACTATAAAGCATACTGCTTGTTTCAGTGTCATTTTTAGCTGTTTATATATGGAGCAGATTTGCTGGAAATTCAAGAAAACTGTTGCTCCCTGCTTCATTTTTGCCATTCTGTGTGATTCCAGAGGGTAAGAAAAAGGCTGTGTCCCTGTTCAGCCTCTCCTCCCACACAATACTTTTCATTCTTTGTCACAAAATTTACCTTCGTTGCTTAGGTGCTCATATTTCAGATACTTGTATTTTAGGTGTATAAATATCCACTATCAAATATTCCAGGTCTTATTGCAAGATGAAGGCCCTTCACACAGACTTAACTTTGTTTATTCTCTTATGATGTCTTTGTGTAAAAGCAAGAACCCCATAATGGCACTTCAGTATCACTCTTTTCAGAAGAGAGCAAGTACTTTTTTGTAAAAATTCCTGCAGTTGGGTCCTGAGTGCCTCTTGATATGAGAGCTGGAGTAAAAGCCAAAAAAGTTTCACAGTTTTACCATTTAGATTTTAACACCTTCCTTTCCTCTGGGTTTGTGCTCCTTTCTAATTTGATCTCTACAGTCGTCACAAAGGCCATTGCAGCAGCAAAAAAGCTATTGAATTCAAGGCAAGTAAATTGTAGCAGACTCAACAGACATCTACAAGGGGACTCTCTAAGACATGCTCATACACTAAAATAGCAAATATATATCTTGGAAAAACAGTTGATCTGCAGGAGAACAACCATTAGAAAGTCATCATTTTAAATTATTGTCACACAGCATCCCCATGTCATAGTGTTCATCTCTCCAAATATTTAATTGCTTCTCCTCATTGCTCTTTATTAGCCCCTTTAGCCATTTCTTCAGTTCTGTCTTTATGTTTTGTTTTGGGTTTTTTTTTTTTTTTTGTTTTTTTTTTTTTTTAGTTTGTTTTGTTTTGTGCAGAGTCAGGTATTTTCCAACAGCATAATTATTTATGTATCTGTAAAAGTAGCTGATTTAGATAAAGGGGTGACTATGATTAAAAATGTTTGGGGTGACTTATAATCAGTCCAATATTACTTCTACTGATTAACCCGATCTCCAGCACAGTTTAAATATTTAAAAGAAGAACTCCATGTTATTCTTGGAAAGCTTATTATTTACATAAAGGAGTAGACTCTACCAAAAAATCAATTCTCAGGCTGTGATAGTCAGCAGCCTCTCAGATTTTGTTCTTCTCTGACTCATACAGATAAAAAGGCTTCATGTCACATTTTGGCTCGTTTGTGAAATCCTCAGCCAGCTTGTCTGTTCCTGTGAAAAGGCAACAAGAAATTCCTGAAGTCCTGTGCCCAGCCAAGCTCTGCCCCCCATGCTAGGGGAGGTGCCTGTCTGCTGTGCCCCTCAATGCCAGTGGAGCACAGGATTCTGCACCAGCAGTCAGGAGAAGCTGTGCCAAAACCCTGCACCAGTTCCATCCCAGCACAGAGCTGCTGGAGCTTGTGTCACCTCACCCCTCACCGAATCTTCCCCTGGGACAGGGGCAAGATTTTTATGCATAAACATTATTATGTACCTAAGGGAAGGTGCTTTAAAACATCTGTTATTCTCTCTCAGAACCTAAAGTCTCTTTAAGGTATTTTTGCTTACAGTCTAAAATTGGAAACATAAGAACTGGCAGGTACTTTCACACATTATTTTAAATGGAAAACACAAGCAAAGCTCAGAGGAGAGACCATCCAACGCTACACACTCCAAAAATGCACTCACTTAGTGTTTTTATTTTTCTTCCTCCTTTTTCTGAAATATCCCAGCTTGGTAGAGAAGCAAAATAAATATTAGATATTGTACAGATGTGATCTCAGTATTCTGGAACTGCTTAAAACAGTGGGAACCCCAGACTGCAATCCTTATGTAGAAATTACCCAAATAAAGCTCCCACTGAGGCCAAGTGTTTTACTGCCATTTATACAATTGCATAAAATGAGCTACATACTTTACAGAACAAATAAAGAAAAATCACATGATGTCTTTATCTCCTTCCCTAGTTTGTCTTACTCTCACAATTCATTGCATAAGAGAAACAGAGCATGGGAGCAGGAGAGAAAAGACACACCATAAATGGTGATAGAAAACTCTATAAAAACAACAGCTGGATGAGGCAAAAGTCCTTTGTTGAAGTCAGATGGCTATTTATTTTTAAACATTTGACAAAATATTTTGCTTTTTGATCGACTAGCAGATAAATCCACAGGAGTTTTACCTAAGTGGACTCTAAATGAGGACTCGTGAATAAACCTGTTATAAACTATTAGATCACTGCTGTGTATTATGGTCTTATTTTTATCCAAAGACTTTTACTAAAATAGCACAGCTTTCATCTGAGCTCCCTTGTCAGACAGGGCTGTGAGGAACATTTTGGCACTGCTTGCTCCCCCCGCTGATTCCCCAGCCCAGGGGGCTCTGCAGGGACGTGGGGGAGCAGCAGCTCCTCCACTCTCCCTCCCACCCTCTGTGTGCCTCACACTTCTCTGCTCTGGAGGCTTCTCCTCAGAACCCAGCTCACTAAAAAACAATTTATCAGAGTTATTTATTTTTATTATTATTATTATTATTATTATTATTATTATTATTATTATTATTATTCAGCAAAGAAATTTGATGTGATTTTTTTTTAAATCTGACCATTCAGATTCAAAGAGCCTCTCCACAAGGAGTTGCTACAAACAAAGATTTTAAAGGGATCCTGCTTTAAAGAGATTTCTGATCTTTTCCTTTCTCTTGGTGACACTAAGATAAAAACAGCACTTTGGTTGACAGGATTATGTTGCAGTGAAATGGAGCTTTGCGTGGGAGTAAAGTGAGGTCCATTGTATGAAACTCCCATTACTAATCATATAATTGGGAAGTAAAAACATTTTCAGATTAGCTTTGGCTTTCATAAGAAAGGACAGGGATCTCTTTTCAAGCATGTTAGCATTGGAGCAGAAGGGATTGAGTGGATTGTGATCAAGATATATAGAAGGGTAGCACAGAACCCTGAGCTGGACAAGCAGAGGGATGGGAGGGAAGCAGAGAATTGGGCACATGCTGCAGGCTGCAGTAAAACTCTATAGGCATTGTGTATTTAAGTACATTTATGTATTGCTGAAGACTAGGAAGATTTAAATTTTACATAAAGAGTTATCTGAAATAATATGTTCTTCTATGAATATCTCATCTCAAGCACTTTACAAAGATAATGGAAGATAGTAAAAAAATTCATAAAAAAACAAAGAAAATATTTTGATTAGCGAGTAGACAATGGATTGTGAAATGTCCATATTGATGTACCTGTCTTATAGACTTTCATTGACTTGGAAATCATTGTGAGATTCCAAATGTTCTGCCTAACCTGGCTGCAGTATTTATTTGATGCTGACACATGGCAGGCAGATATATTACTATATTCTGCTCCAGTAAGAGAAGCACTTTTCTCTCCATTATGGCTCAGTAACTTTATGACACTGTGGAAATGAAGAGATCAGCGTTTAAATACGCCTTACCAAAAAGAAGTAAAAACCCCTGAAAACCAAAAAATGCCTCTCTCCTTTACTTCAGGCCAGGAAGTCCCTTCTGAAATGGTGTTCACATACTTACTAAAATTTTTTAAGCTTGTGATGTGAGGGAAAGCTCCTCACTACTATTTGATGAAACAGAAGAATTCTAGAATCAGACCAGTTTGCATGCATGCCAGGCCAGACCAAAAATGAGATTTGGGCTTCAATTAATTTTGTAGAGACATCCCTAAGCCAAAAATATCATTCACCATAATGACAATGAACTAACACAATAACTTATGCCACACTCGCTGTGTATCTGAAAGGAATAGAAATACATTCAGTGTGACCTTCTCAGCATAACTAATATCTTATTAACAGGTAATGGAGTTTGGTGCTGATTGAAACTGAAATAGAAGGGAAAAGAGAAAAAAAAAAAAAAAAAAAAGTGGTAACGTTTCTGGCTAAGGTTTGTTTGTTTCCATAAAACATTACCAGCTAAAGACCTAACTCTAGCACAAGATCTTTACTCACTACTGCAGGGCTCCAAATAAAACCCCCTGGGCAGTGAGGCAAAAGATAGCACAGTGAAGGTGGAAAGGGCTCCACTGAGTATTAAAGGGGCTCAAACCTAATACTGGCACCATGACTAGAGATAAAGTAATGGACACTCTGAGATGTGGAATCACTCTGCTGGGTCCTCTAAAGCCCTACATTATTCCATGCCATATCCCACTTGCCTCTCTGAGATGCAGAGGAGGTGGGTACAATCCAAGTATCTTTGTTCTCATGTTCTCTGCTCATATGAGAGATGGCAAAGGTGCAGTGAGAGAATCAGAGAATATACTACAATAAGAGGCACCATGGGTAAGTCAGCATCTCTTTTCTGAACACAATTCTGTTCCTCCTCTCAGTGGAGGCATGGATGTAACAGGACAGTGCTAAAGCCAACAATATTTAAAGGTGTATTATTTTGAACCTGTCAGTCAAAAAAAAATTGAGTGAATAGTAAAGAAATAACAAAGTGACTCCCAGAGAGACTTAAATTCACATCAAACTTATATGTTCAAAGTTTCCAGACATAGATTAGGCAATTGCAAATTATCTCCCTAGCATGTCCCATATAGTGAACTGAAGGCTTTCAATGCAAAAATAATAAATAGTATCTCTATAAACAGTACCTTTTGGCACCTTTATAAACCATCTTATCAGAATCAAAAGCCTGGATAATCCTGAGGACTAAGGCCTGGACTCTTAAAGGTATTTTAAGGATCTGTGTGTGTAGTGCCTTCTTATGTTTATCACTGATTCTTACAGTCTCTGAGAAAACTGAACCTCTGACATTTTCTTATCTCTCTGACCACACTCCCTCTGCTGAGCAGGTCTTTAGCCATCACTTGCCTCTTCGGGTAGAGTCAGAAATTTCCCATTCTCATCCTGGACATCCAACACAGCCCACACACAGCAAATAACACTTAATGCAAACATCTGATTTTAGTCCAAATCTTTAGTCCAATCAGTTCTGGTCCCTTTCGACAAAAGTTTCCTCATACATACCTCATTTACCAAGAACAAAGCTGTTTCTGAGGAAAGATATCTTCAGAGCAATGCAACCAAGGATTTATTATCTAACTTTTTTCCCATGCCTTTCCTAATTCTGACACAGTTGCACTCTCTACTGCTTTCAGTCCCACCATTTCTCCTGAAGGACATACTGTCCTCAAGGAGAGCTACACCAACTCAGTCCTAGTCAGCTTTCTTGTCTCTAAAAGTGGAGTATAGCAGCTTCTTTATTAGCACCAAAGAAGAAGGTCAAGTATGAAGTAATCTTTCCTCTGTCATGCACAGCCTGTCATATGTTGTATCAGACAAGTGTTTTCAGCAACCAGGAAAGGGCTTATCTCAACAAATAGCCCATTTTTACTCCAGATAAATATTTTTACCTCTTCCATGCTCTTTTCTCTCTCATTTATTTTTTTTTACATTTCAAAAAAATGAAACTCACAACCCACTGAAGATATAAGGAGAATTTCTACAGATTCCTTGACTATCTCTCCCTCCTCTATAAGTTAGAGAAATTTCTATTAATCAACTGTGTGTTTTTTCTGATCACTTTTCCCACAGCCTGATTTAAATTAGTTTACTGTTTTCAGACAGAACAGTCTTAGTTCCCTCTGCAGACTACAACTGTCTTGCAACTTTTCCTTGTTGATCACAGAAACAATTATCCACAGATGAAAATACAGAAGTTTCATGCCAACAGCATTACAGAGAAGTTTGTTATTCTGTTGTCTCTAATAGACAAATATTGTCTTCATTCTCCAGTGCTTTCATTCCAGTAGCAATTATAGACAGTACTTTGCCTTGGAAAAAGATAATAAAAAAAAATAAATTGAGAGTTCAGTTTCAGAGGATTAAGTATGATGTTGACATCCACAAGTCTGGAGTTGGAGCAGCACTCAAGCGAAAACAGAACAGAGATAAAAAGAGAGAAGACAAAACAAAAATTTTCACCTTCAAATGAAGAGATGAAGCCAACTCAGGAGGACACATGAAGGCAGACAGGCAATAGCATTCATCATATTTTCTATGTATAAATACAAGAGAATATAAAAGAATCATCACTAAAGTTGTCTGTGAACAATGGTATTGCCTTGTGTGTAATTCCAGGTATTATACATCCTTAAGAAATCCAAGCTTGAACACCTGATTATGGAGACTTTTAAAGGCACTTCTAGGAAAAAAAATGTGCCCAGTCTACCTTAGAAGACTTCAATGTCCAGAGCTAGGCTTAGGATAAGCTGATTGCCTGTTCCTTCCAGGGAAACTTTATAAACACTGCTTGTGTCTACAGTGGAAAATATTTGGAAGAAGGAAACTGAAGCACAGTGATGTGTACACTATGTGAGGTCGTGATATCTGCCAGAGTGCAAAAAAAGTATCAAAAGAGGGTAAACATTGAGGATATATAACAGAGCATGGCAGTATTCCCACGGGATCACTAATCACGCCCACAGACTGCCCAAATCTCAGGATAGAAAAGGCAAAGCAAAGCAGGTGTTTGCCTGTGCTGTCTGTTTCTCACCACCTTGAACTGAGGAGATCCTTGCAGGAAACAACTTTTCAGAGCATGCAGACACACAAGGATATTTTCGTGGCTTTGGGAGGCAGTGAGTTTTGTGATGCTTGTTTTTTTATAGATAAGCTACAGAGGAGGCCTCAACATTTCTCATCACCCTAAAGATTTGTGTTCTGAACGCCCCTAAAGTTCTGTAGTGTGCACATTTAACTTGCACCTGTTAAGTCCGTGATGGTTGCAGGATCCAATCACAAAGCAATTAATAAAATCTTGAAGCCATTTTTGGGTATTCACTATGGTCCAGATCTCACTTCCACTTCACATAAAACTTTTCTAATAGCATTTAAATTATGATATCTTCAAAACCCCGTGCAAGAAGTAGTTCATGAAAATATGAAAAGCTATGTTTCAGGTCTCTTGAGCAGTAGCTATAATTAAAACTATTGAATAGTGATTATAGACTTGAACTATGAATATACTGAGAGAGAATCAGCCAAAATAAAAGTCTTGATTAAACTGGGACTTGATGGGGAAGAGCTCAGAGACTTCGGTTAGGCATAGCCTGTAATAAAAGTCTGAAAGTCACAGATAGAGATTACAACAGGAGAATTAATTTCTAACATTCAGTTATTACTGATTCTTTACTTATCCAGATTACCTTTGATTTTATTCACAGTACAAACTTAGCAATCATCACAGACTTTCGCCAACAGCAGCTTGCAAAAAATGAGCCAAAGTTTTGACCAAGTGACTGCCCATTTAATAATAAGATCTGAGCCCTTGAAAATGGACTAGAAATGCCAGATGAGAAGCTTTTCAATTTTGATTGCATTGGTAGGAATTACTGTGAAGACGGGCTGAGCTTTGGCTGTTCATTTTTTGGGGGCAGGGGGGCAGAAAATGCTGAGACAGACAAAATGTAATAAAATGCCAGTGGTTTCTTTGTTAGCCAACTGCATTCATAAACCTACACGATTGCTACATATGCAGGCCACATATGGACAAATGATTAGCTAGTTTGCTTCTTAGTTAATGGCCTGAATTAATCAGTGACATGAAGGAGAAAGACTTGAATGAAAGACTTACTGTGCCAAAAAATCTTTTATGTGGGGACATAGCTAAACATGGAACTAATGTAAGATAAGGATAAAAAATAAAATTAATTAATTAATTAATATTTAAAATAATAAAAAAGAGAGAAGACTAAATGCTTTCAAGCCAAAGATCTGGTTTGTGCTGACCTTGCTTCAAACTTCTGAAGGAATGAAGGAATTCTGATGAGTCAAACTAGTTTTAACCTTCATACCTGAAAAATTAATGTGATAGATAATGATACTGATTCCTCTGCAACAAGTGGAGTATGATCAGTAAAAGCAGAAGCTACTCTGCTGCAGCTCATCTCGCAGCTCCTTCTGAACCTGGAACCTTCTCCTGCTCAGTAGGAACAGATCCTCCCATATATTCAAATACTTGGCCACCAAATTCCTCACCACACAAAAGGGAGGGTGATATGGAAAAACTGACAACAATGGAAAAGAATGAAGCTGGTGAAAAAGGCTGTGAGAAGCAGCTCTTGCAGTTGTCTCTTCACTGTGCAGCTTCTTACTTAGGTGATTACTGCAGCCCATGTGGCAGAGGCAGTGGGTCTCAGAGGATCAGATTTTTCCCTAGCTACACCTGTGACTTGCTGGATAACTCTGAGTAAATCCCATTCCATAGTGTCTGCCCCAATTTTCCAATTAAAAAAAAAAAAAAAAAGAAAAATAAAAATCGTATTTTTATTCATGCTTCTGGTTTTATTTGCAAAAGGTGCTGGGAACTTGAACTCTTTTCTTTTCAGCAGCAGTGAGAATTATTTTCCATATAAAGAAACAACCAAGGACAAGTTCAAGCTAGCTGAGGAGGCAGCATCTTGTTCTGCCGACCTAGGGAGTCAGTACAGGTGCCAAGTTTTCTCTTTAAGCCAGCAAAAAAGTTAATGTGGGCATGGTGAAATAAAAGCTCAGAGACAGAGGCTGGCTTTCTTCTCTCTACATGCTCAGTTCAGCATGCTACTTGTAGGATCAGAGAACTTTAAGCTCATAGCTTCCAGTCAAGCCAAAAGCTGCTGTGATGTGATCTAAATAAAATGTGAGAAAGAGGAAAAGCAGAATAGGGATTAATGTGGAAAATTTTAACTCTCTGAAAAACATCAAGAAGAACATTTCAGTACCCTCTGAAGGAGGGCAATGACATGGATTTTAGCCCAGCACCTCAGTTTTTAGAGCTCTAACATGAAAACACAATCTGTGGGGTAAACTGAGCTTTGTCTTCCTAACATGCAGGTGGTACAAGTGCAGCATTGAGGCTGAGAGGAGATGGTGGAGGGCTCAGATTTAAAATCTGAGGTTTCCATATACTCTTGCAGATTGCCAGTTCAGGACCCCAGAAAAAGCTCACCCAGAGAAAAGCAGAGTTTTCCTGACCACAATGCCCCTGCTTTCAGACAGCAATAGGCCTGTCTGGGTACAGCCCAGCCAGCCTGGGAAGCAGGTCACAGGAGCCTTGCCAGCAACTCTTCCTCCAAGCAAAGCCAGACTGACTGCACACAACGGCAAATCTTTGCAGATCTGACTGTTAAAGGCATTATATTTTTCCTATTTCCTGGACAATATAAAAATGCAGTCTTTCCAGGTTGAGATCAAGCAGAATTACAGCCTAATACATGTCAAGGTGAGAAAGAGGACAGTGAACATGATATGGTGACATGATAACAATAGTAATGGAAAACAATGATAATAATATCTCATGCAGGAGAGCAGTTGTCAGGGAGCTTTAAAATGCCATACTTCCACTAATCCCTCACCATTGATTTTGACCACAATAAAATAATATGCAGACTATGACAGGGATAATCTTGAGCTTCACCAAATATCCAGCTATCAGCTCTATACTGAAAAGCAGGTATGACATTTGCCTGTAAGTGTAAGCATGTTAAAACAAGTACCTTTTGAGATAAAGTAATACACTAACAACTAAAGTTGCTAGTAAAATAAAATTATTGACTGGATAAAGACTGAAAGCAGTATTTTCTCACTTAGTTCTTCATCTGGACCAAATGTCATCTCCACATCTCCTTTCTGGGCTCCTAAAATAATTCAAAAAGAAAAAATAAATCATCAAGATGGCTTTCAGCTGACATACTGCTACAGCCCAACACATTGATCTTTAAGATCAAATGTTTACAAGGCAGGATCAGCAATTTCTGTATTCATGGTGAAATGGACACTATGACCACTGTAAGCCATACGTACTGCTCAATGAGGGGTGATAGAAATTCACAGTCAGGGCATAGAATTGCAGCTCTGTTTGATTTATTTGAGTAAATTACTTGACATTATCGTGTGTGTGTGTGTGTATTTCTACTGCATTCTTGCTCCCAAGCCAAGGAAATAAATAAAAACTGTACACATAAAAGACAAGACACAAGGGGAAGGAAGAAGTTGAATTTGTAAAATTTAGTTGTATCAGTTAATTTGCTACTCTCAGAGCTCAGTTCTCTGCCTTGCTGATGCTGTCTGTTCACAAGAGCTGATGAGTCATTGAAAAGAAGCCTAATTGCCTGTCATAACAAACTACAAGGAAAAAAAGCTTGAAAGTTTAATCAAATTATCTCAATATTCAGTCAAAAGATTGTACGTCAATTTGAAGGGCTTCACTAAGAATCTAAGGCCACGGAAAAAAGAAGAAATATTGAAGGATAAATCTGTTTAAATGTTGATATCAGGGTGTTGCCCTGCACGTGTCACTTGATGACACTCATGATTTCACAACCTTCCCCTCATCCTCCTTACAGCCCTTCTTATAGATGAGCATCACATTTGCCAAACATCAGCCAACAGGACCTCCCTGGTTAACCAGAACTTCTGATAAATGGTGGAATGTGGCTCATGAGCACCTACCTCCACAGCACCTTTAGAGCCCTCGTATGGACCCCATCCAAGCCCATGGACTTGTGTGTCTTAGTGGAGCAGCAGCTCACAATAGTTTCCCCTTGGATTATGGGCTTTGTTTTCCTCCTCAGCCCTGTCTTCCAGCCTTGGGTACTCCAAAAATAGCTGGTCTTTATTTGAGGCAAAGAAGGCATCAAGTCCTTCAGCCTTTTCCTCCGTTCCATCTGCTGTCACCGTGTTTCCCCCCCACATTCAGTAGATGATGGAGATTGTCCATAGGCATCCTTTTGTTGTATTTATAGAAACATTTGTATTGTCTTTTACAGCAGTAGACAGATTAAGTTCTAGTTGGACTGTGCTGCTTTTAATTTTCTACCTTCAAAAACCCACTACATTTTTGTTCTCTTCCTCAAGTGGCTGCCCCTTCTTCCAGGTGGGGATCAGCCTCTTCTCCCAACTAAAAAGTCATAGGACAAGTGGAAATGGCCTCGAGTTGTGCCAGGAGAGGTCTAGATTGGAAATTACATAAAACAAAAAATTTCCCAAGAGGGTTGTCAAGCACTGTCACAGGATGCCCAGGGAAGTGGTTGGGTCACCAGTCCTGGAGTTATTTAAAAGACATTTAATGCACTGCTTTGGGATGTGGTTTAATGCTGGACTTGGCAGTCCTGGGTCAACGGTTGGACTTGATGATGTTAAAGTTCTTTTCCTAAATAGTTCTACAGTTTGATGATTTTAAATCACAAGGAGATGTTTGTTAAGTTCAGTGTCATTTTAAACTTCAGATTCTTTCACTTGATAACCAGCAAGAGTAAAATTTCTATGTATTTGTGAAGATACTGGTGTTTAAACAGATGTCAGAAGCTTTTTAGGCATAAATTGAAATTGAGTTACAGATTATGATGGTTTAGGGATTTGAGTGGTGTTTAATATCAAAAACTGCATCTGGGAGACAATGTACTTTTGAAAATAATGATCTTCAAATTCCTGTACACAGCAACTTTTAAGGTTTCTTTAAGTAGATTATTTTACTGATGTTATTAACAATGTAGTAGACAAATACAATGAACAAAAAAAGTAAAATATTTGACATTTTCTGTTTCATCTGCCTGTGTATTTTTTCCCCATGGCCTTCCAGAATTTTGTATTTCTTTGCACTCTTCTTAATTTAAATCCTCCACAGTACCTAATGCAATTCCTATATAAACTCAACCTGATACATCATCATCCACAAACACAGCAGATAAATCATTAGCACCACCAGCTACAAAATGGAAGTCCTATAATCCACCAAAAGTTAAGTTACCTGCTGGTAACAACTCACTCTTTAAAAAAATTTGAAAATAACTTACTTTGATGAGTTGTTTTGGAGGGTAATGCCTTTGGGCCTTTCCTTGTCAGGGGCCTAGGAATTAATTTTTATATCACAATTCCTTCCAGGTAATGGAAGTCAGAAAAAATTGCACATTAGGGCAGGAAAGGGAGCACAGGGATTATACAGTGGTCTGCCACAAGGACAAGGAATTCATCTGCAAGAGCTCTTATAAAGAATGCTGTGCCATGGCTGGAAACATGCTTTGAAACTTTAACACCTGTATTTCGAAAATAAATATCTGAAGCAAGTAAAAAATATCACAGATGCATTCTTTCCACCATGCACCTTTACCCATAAAGTTCACTTCAGAAAATTCTGAATATTGCAATAATTTATGCTATATATCACACATTTTCAACATCAGTGGCAGATGAAGTCTATACATAATTGGCAGATGAGAAGTAAGGAACTGCTTTTGCATCTACACCCTAGTTTAACACATCTCTCTGGAAGTCAGAAGACTCAGTCTGATTTCTTTGCATCATTTGTTACTAAAGGCTTCAAACTCAATTTATCTTTACATCCCAATTAAATAACTTTTCCATCCTCAGACCTAGTTAAATATAAATATAATCCTATCAAATGAATACATAATCAAACTTTTCCTCAAATTACTCTAGAAAGCCTAAAAGGTCATTAAGTATTTGAGCTTCTATGGAGCTTCTTGTTTGTCAAGCTGGCAGAGAAACCAAGGCATTCCCTGAAAGAAAGAAGTTATTGATCCAGCTCTTCACTCCTGGTTTTATCCGTTTTCAACAGATCATCTTCAGAGAAGTAATTTTTTTTAATCATTCTGAATTCAAATTATCTGAAAAAGTCACATCTAAAGAAAAAAGTATCCATTATTACCCTTGATTACTAACTAGATATGGGTTGTATAATCTATCTTTTAGGATTTTGTGAAAATGGATTATTCAGGCAACAAACATTGCGTCTTTTCCTGTGAATAAGATTATTCCCCTCACAAAGATACCCTTGGATCTATTTTTGCTGTTTATCTATTTTTGCCTTGAATTTGATGCATGCCTGGGACTTCAGAGAGAATGCTGCATGAGTGTCACAGTGGAATACAGCCTTTTGTTTACTTTTACCACAGGCCATATCACTTCTCCAGAATGAGATCTGCTCCTTCACAGCTCTGACTGAGATTTCTGTCTTTTGAATTGTTTCCAAACACATGCTATTAATCTGATGTGACTCAGATAAACCTTCTAAGTAAACAGTCTTTCCTTTTAAATGGAAGATTCTGCTTCCAGCACACAGCTATACACAAGTGGGCACACAAAAGGTGCACTGATTCCATTTTTCTCTGCTGGTGGTCAGGAGCAGATATCCATGCAATCCTGCATCCTAGAGAAGTGCAGACTTCCACTTCCCTGGAAGGCTCTCCTGGCCACCAGCTGAGCACAGACCATGGAACTCTTCAGTTTTATGTCCAGTAGTCTTGGATTACTTTATCCTGTTAGCCTATGGAAACTTATAGCATGCTGTTATCAGGAATTTCACATCTTAATTGCATCTGCAGGAAGAACAATCTTCTTTGTTTTGAACCTCATGCGTGCTGGTTTCACTACATGCCAGCCAGCCCTTTAAGGAAAGAGTAAACAACCAACCTCTGTCCTGTCCATGCTGTACCACAGCCCTTTATCATGCCCACCTCAGCTGCCTCTTATGCAAACTGGAGAATCATAGCCTACATAGCCACACCTCACTGGGAAGCCAAGACTTTTTGATAACCTGCATGTTTTGTTCCAGACATAGATGGATTCCCATGGTGGCATGTTTTGCTGGCATGCTGAAGTACCTGTGGTTAGACTAAATGCTGCTTCATTGCATTGCTGGGATGGGTCTCAGCTAACAACCAGAATATGCACCTCATAATTGAATATAATATCCTTGTAGATAAAATCTGCCCTGATATGTGACTTAGTTCAAGTCATGCGCTTTAATGTCACAGGAATTCTGACCCAGCCCAATATACCTGCACAGTTATCCAAGCACACAAATACAGACAGAGGCAATCACATTTTGACAATGTTTCTTATCTGTCTGGTTTTCACACAGTGCCTGTTGGCCCAGTCCTCCAGCCTGTGCAAGTCCCTCTGGATGGTTGCTCTCTTCTCATGCATGTGGACTCAGTTTGGTGTCATCTGCCAACACAATTAGAGTTGCCACCTTCAGATCACAGACAGAGATGTGAAACTTGACAAATCTCAGGATAAACCCCTTCAATACCCAACTTGTTATGGGCCAACAGCCATAGTATAGCTCACTCAGTCAGCTTTTTACCTACGTGGTATATATCATGGAACATAATATATGCATCTTTCATACGTAGAATGGAAGAAGGCAATGGGTGGCTGGAGGGAAAGTATGATGTTGTACAAGAGGTGTGATAATTTGAATAGAATCCTTCCATTCTGCTCTTTAAAGCATCAGTCCTTAGCAGTTATAGGAAAAATTCAATAGATTTTCAGTTGTCAGGAAAGTACGAGATTGTCTATTATAAAAACAATAGCCTTAGCCATGTAAGGATCTACTTTCAGCTATTCAACAAAGAAAACATATTTGAAAACGGATTGTGGCCCCAAATCTGCTTTTGGTAACACACATTCAACTCTCTTGACATTATCGTGCTCATAACAGAATTTAGTCCAATTGATACATTTTTTTTCCTTTAAACATTCTTTGTGTTTCCAATAGCACCTGTGCTCTTCAAGTTGGCAATTTTATGTCAAATAGTGACAAGCCAAGCAAAAGGCTCTCAGTTACTTCTCAGGCACTAAACAGGTCATGAAATGCCAGGAAACGCCTGTTCTATCAGTCATTAATACTGAAATAGCAGTGTCAGTTAATAATAGATGAATATCGTCTTTCCAGAAGAGGATTGGTCTTTTTGACACTAATGTACTGGACTGAATGAGACTTTTCCTTAACCTAATGTAATAACTTAAAGTCATAAAGAATAGAATCACTTATGTTTGGCAAAGACCTCTGAAGGTCACCTCATCCAGACTCGGACTCAAAGCAGAGGTAACTTAAAAATTAGCCTGGGCTTCTCAAGGCCATGTCCAGTTAGGACACAGCAAATGCTCCAGCCCAGGTCCATTGTGGGGACTCTGCTGAACTCACTCTTACAGGAGCACTCTGCTCCTGAGGCGCCCTTCCAAGAGTTGTGTAGAGGAAATAAAACATTTTCCTTCAACCTGCTGGCTGTTCTTTTGCCAGTGCAGCCCATCATACTGTTAGCCTTCATGGCTGCAAGGACTCACTACTAATTCATGTCCAGGTGTTTATTTATGAGGGCTTCCAGGCCCTTTTGGCAGAGCTGCCACCTGGACAGTCACTCCCCAGCTTGGACTGCTGAATAGAGTTGTTTCATTCCAGGTTTAAGGCTTTGCATTGTTCGTTGTTGGACTTTATGAATTTTCTAACTTTCCTGCTGGTTGACAACCCTTTTCTGTACTATCAACTCATCACCCTGTTTTGATCCCAATTGAAAACTTAGTTGGGATTGTATTTTGTCCCATTGTTCCGGTCATTGGGAAAAATGTGAAATAGTATTATGTGCTATAGGGAATATACCACAATTTTCTTGTCCAGACTCTGCCTCACCTCCACTCCTAACTGCCCTCACACAATCTGTGTCAAATGAAAAATGACAAAAACATTGGCAGTACAAACTACAGAATCTCCACATTTCACATGAAAACAGCACTATGTGAACTGTGCTATGGAAACAACATATATAAGTAAGATAGCTCAACCAAATAAGGATAACCCAAAGTCAACATTAAATAGGTGGGACTACAGCTTTTCAAAGCTTAATTTTTAATTTCTTACTGTGTTTTTGTACAGTGCTCCTAACAGCAAAAGATGTAGGTGAAACTGTAAAGCCAGTAACAATAATAGAAGGAGAGGAGCTCGGCCAAAAAAGCAAGTTGTCCTTAAAAGGAGGTTAAATTCATAAATACAGACCATGTGTTAAGTGGTAAAACAAATTTAATGCTTACTGAATAGTGTCACTGGTATAAAAATAGAACATGTTACCTCATGCTTAATGGGCCATATCAGATTCAGAAAAAAGTTCTAGATATTTTTGTTAGTTTAAAATAGCCACGTGACACAAAACATTCACACTGCCCCATGTTGGTAAACAATCAGCAAAACCAGGCAGCTTCCAGAAAAACCTGAAAAGTGCAAAGTGCAATAAATGAGTTTTTAATGTCAGAATGGTGATGAACTCAGTCAATTTGGTCCCCTCTCAAACCATGTGATATGTTCTGTGTGGCACAAAGGAAAGTGGTATTTTCCTAGAAAGAACACAGAATCATAGAAAAGTCTGGATTGGAAAGGGCCTTAAAGATGCTCTGGTTCCAAACCCCCTTCCATGTGCAGGAACACCTTCTGCTATACCAGGTTACTCAGATCCCTCTCCAGCCTGACTCTGAACACTTCCAGGAATGGGGCACACACACCATCTCTGGGCAACTTGTGCCCACCACCCTCACAGTAAAGAATTTCTTCCATATATCTAACCTAACCCTACTCTCTTTATTTTGAAGAAATTCCCTCCTTATCCAGTCAGTAAATGCCCTTGTGGTGCCTCTAGGTACTGGAAGGTGCTATAAGGTCTTCCTGGTGCCTTCTCCAGGCTGAACAACCCCAGCTGTCCCAGCCAGTCTCCAAAGGAGAGGTGCTTCAATCATTTTTGTGGCCTCCTCTGGACTTGCTCTAACATGTCCATGACCTTCTTATGTTGGGAGCACCAGAACTGTAAACAGCACTGCAGATGGGAGCTCACCAGAGCAGGAGAGAGGGGAAGTGCCTTCCTCAACCTGCCAGCCACACAGCAATGCCAAACACACACTATCCAAACCCCTCTCCTCCAAGAGAGTGTTTAGTGAAAACCCTATGACTCCCAGAAAATGCTGTCCTTACAAACTCTTGTGTAGGGCAATATAGGAAGGATTATTTACGTGATGGGCAGCATAATAATCCACTAATAGCCTTTGGAGGCTACAGTAATTTACACAAATACTGTCGAAGATGTGGCCACTATTTCTACTCAAGACTTCTATAAGAAGTGCTGGGTACCTTGAACCTGAAAGCCTTGCAGATTGTGAGTGATCAGTCTCTAAGGAAAAGCAAGGTCCAACAGAAAATCATAGAATATCCTGAGTTGAAAGGAACCCACAAGGATCATTACAGCACAATCTGCCCTGCCCCTGCCTGGACCAGCCCCAAGAATCACCCTGTGCCTGAGAGCATTGTCCAAAGGCTTCTTGAACTCTGTCAGGCTTGGTGCTGTGACCACTGCCCTGGGGAGCCTGTTCCAGCATCCAACCACCCTCTGGGTGAAATAAATGAATAAATAAATGATCAGAACCACAGAATGTTCAGAGTTGGAAGGATGAAGGATGAAGTTCAGAAGGATGCACATCCAAATGTGAATGCTGTTAGGTGTGAGAGGTATTGGAGACTCAGACTCTGGTTTAGATTTCTCCAATACTAACATTGCCCTGTGGCTGCTAACACCAGTGCCAAGAGGAAGCAAAGAAAACTTTTCCTTTGTCCTAGGCTTTGAAAGGGATGGTGGAGGACCATCTGCTTGAGCAGTCACAACATCTCGTGGTGTATTTGATGCAAGGAAGA
Source organism: Muscicapa striata striata (assembly GCA_030060385.1). Classification (NCBI taxonomy): domain Eukaryota; kingdom Metazoa; phylum Chordata; class Aves; order Passeriformes; family Muscicapidae; genus Muscicapa; species Muscicapa striata. The sequence goes on along the minus strand of JAREIS010000066.1, from coordinate 716,831 downwards.
ACGGCTTGATTAACTCAAGTTTTAATCCTTTCATTCATTATCAGTTAAATCACCTTCATTTCCCTTTTGAAATGGATTGTAAATCCTAGATATGTATTCTCAAGGATCAAAGCAGCTCTGAATTTTCAACTGAGATTTTTTTTTCAAGAAACACTAATACACATTGTAACCATTCATCCTGGTTTAGTGCCAGGTTACTTGGCCAATGCATAGAATCAGGCGGTTCCTTTAATCTAATTTGATGCTTCGCCAAGGTGGGTCATTTTTATTATTAACCTTCTGTCATGCCTGCTGTACAACAGTCCAGAAACCTCTCGAGTCTTTGGCAGAGCAGCAAGGGAGACTCTCTGGCAAAGGAATGAGAACTCAAAACCAATGGAATTTAAATTATTATGAAGAACAATAAAAAACTAGGTGACTAGATTGCTTAAAAATATCTTGAGGACCCTGCTGCATCCAGCAGTGGGAGTTAGTGCTTGCTAACAAAGTCAGGGTGGCCACCCAGAGGTGAATTTGGTGATCAGTTCATACAAAAAAACAGATATCTCTACTGAAACAACTGTGTCCACAGTTATTTTGCATCCTCTTTCTTGATGTTTCCGTAGATGTCAACAACTGACTGAACATAAAATAAACATGTTTTCATTTAGATGAGAAAGGTCCCAGTCCTCCGAATCAGGAATTTTCTGGGCTTCAAGAAATCATGATCTTGCTTTCAAATACTTGTGCTCTGCCTTCTCAACAGGAGGGTTGGTATTATTATCTACTCAAATTCCAACTTCTTTTTATTCTTTATTTATATCTAGCTCTTTCTACAGTAAATCTCCTCACCTAAAAGACACATAAATAGCTCACAGTTTCAGTTTAAAATGCTGTGATTCATTTGTGACCCACTGCTTTGTTTGGAATTACATAACGAATACCACTTTTTTTTTTCTTTTAACCAAAAAATGTTGACGATATTTTGGATAAAATGCAATTCCTTTGAGGAAATTGAGGCAATCAATCTTTTGTAGCAAAGCTTCATGAGGATACATGTTAGGATCTTTCTTCTCAAGCATAGCTCTGAAGAAGCAGACAGCTTCCAGTTCAGAATTTGCTTTATAGCCTCAAATATTCTTCATATTGGCTTCCTACCCTTTAAAACAGGTGGCTCTTTTTGGCCTTTGAAACTTTGAAGTCAATAGATTTATATACATGAGAAGATCAGGCTGCATACAGTGTTTCTGAGGCACAGAAATATAATCTGACTAGCACTTTACCTCTTAACAGTCAGGATTTATGTTTTATTTAAATAGAAAAATCAGCACAGGAAGATCTCCAAACTAAAGAACTGCCTCTGCCCTTGGGAATTCAAGGTCCAGATATTTTTATTCCACATGAACTCTCTGGTAAGTTCTATAAATGATGAGTATTTTAAGAGGTATAACTAATGCCAAGTTAGGTATCTCATTGATTTTTAAAATATCTCCCTGTTAACTTGCTATAAAAGTACCTTGTCTACCATATTAGGCTTTGTCTGTAATAGGTTATATTTAAAATAAGGAAAATAAAATGGGAAATGGCTTACTAACAAAAACTGAAAGAATCTCTCAAAGTTCACAGATTCAAAATGTTAAGGGGAATTTACACAGGATCCTGCTGTTTTTCTTTGTGTGTGTGTAGTCTTCCTAATATTTCTGTCAAAATCCTTATAGGAAGTGGTTCCCTCACACACATTTCTCACTCTCAAATTCCCTGCAAGATTCAGTCAACCCTTGTAACACCACTTGGCAAATGTGCTGACTGACATGACAGCAGATTAAGATCATTAATAAAATCCACTGCACAACCAACCCTCCAATGAGAATATGCCCTGTGGTAATGGGGAAACTGTCAGTAGTAACTAAAAAAGAACAGCAAATCTACAAAAGGAAACTTATAACCATCTAACCTAAGTAGCCTGCAGTAATGACCTAACTAAAATGATTTAACTAAATAATACAATGTTTAACTTTCCTCAGTGAGAAGAGGAAGGAAGAAGAAAGGCAGACATATTAAAGAATTTAATTTTAGGAAGCTTGCTCAAGGGAACATGAATGTTATTGGTATTTATTTTTTATTCTTAGAAATACCTATGGGATTGGTAATTTGCCCTTTAACACTTTTACCATTTCACACATCAAGCTATTTTATCAGAGGGGATAAGAAATAAATGTGGGATAAGAATATGGACCTCCTTATTTTTCTATTTGTTTAATAACAGCATGGTCTTCTCATGCCCTGTATGCAGCAAGTACAGATATTTCACCTTCTATCAGGCAAATGGGAATGGAAATATGGAACCTTTGTGACATTAGTTTCTGTCAGGGTCATTTAATGGATGTCAGTCTAAGAAAATTTTTAAGGAGAGATTTATAAGAAGAAAGGAGGTTGAACTAGAGAGGAGGAAGCAGAAAGGCTTCTTTGCCATACAGCCCTTATTACATTAGCACTGGAAAGCCTGGACTACAAAAGCTTTGAGCAACCAAAATAAAATCAATAGGACCATTTGTATAAATTAAACTTACATCATGTGGCACAGCTACTGTACACAGCTGTACATTCTTCATGTAAACAATCTTCTTCCTTGGTTTAAATTAATGTCTGAGGAATAAGGGATACTCAGTCACTAGCAAAATGGAGATAGTCTCAGTGGCTATTATAATGGAAAAGAGAGAATGTGGTAGTAGGAAAGAAAAAAGAAGGAAAAGCAGCTGGGATAAAACATTATTTTAGATCCCAGTTTTCAGTCACAAGACAACGGTCTTTCCCATTGACCTTAGCATCAAATCAGGCTGAAGGCTGACTGAAGGATGAGGAGGAACAGGGGAGGGGTAAGTGGGCCTCTTTCTCAGAATAATGTTGATTTCTGCACATGGGGTTTTTGACCATCATTATGGTACCCGACTGGAGCAAAGTGAAAGGACCTGGGTAAAACAATAATTTATTCACTATGATACTCTGTCTTCCTTTTCCTGTGACAAAGGACAGCTCTGTGTCATGCAGAAAGCTCCCTGCACAGAAGGTGTTAACCTTTTGCAGTGACCCAAAATGGGAAATTACTAAGAAAGGCAACAGATCTTCTCAGAGATTATAAATGTCACTCTTTAATGCACATAAAGAATCTCTTTCTTTACCTTATTTTGCCTTTCATGATCCATTTTAGCAGTGGGCGATACTGAATTTTTTGGAAAGCAAAGGACTCCAGGGAAAGAGAGGTAACAGTAAGAAAAACTGCAGATAAGCCTGTGAGTCACATTTTCTGTTGATCTAAATCACTGTCATTCCAGCTGTCTTCATTAGAGATACACTGATTTATACAGGTTGAGGACCTTGCCCTTTATTTCCAGGAATTAACAAACAGTGGATGATTCAAAAATCTGTATTATAGTTCTTACATTATAACTCTGTTCTATTTTCTTAGGAGTAGGAGGAGGATGGTTTTATGTACAGTATCTATGTTGATCCATGGTTATCATTAAATCTTCTTTTGGTACATGATACTTCTCTTATTAATAGATGAACTTCCCAGCTGTAAATGGCAAGATAAATTGACTGACCAGCTGGTAGTTTGGAGATGCTGCATTTCTCCAAAATATCCAAAGCTTGAAGTGGGGGAAGGGATTCATTTTGTTTTAACGAGGATTCAGCATTTCTTCATTCAAACAAGACTATCAGAACAAATCTGATTAACACATCTGGGTTATAAAGAAAAAAAAGACATTTTCCTTTAATTGCATATTCTGACATGCAAAGCATTTCCTCTCTCCTCCCCCCAGCACACATATAGTAGATGTACCTTTGGTTTACTTTGGCATATTTTATGAAAAATGCATGATGAGGAGCAGCAGCGGGCAGCTGCCATCTGCCGGCAATTCCTCAGCCTGGGAGAGGCGGCTGTGCGCTGACATTGATCCAGCATTTCAGAGATTACTACTGCAAATCAAAGTACGTTTGGGAAAACAGAACAATAAATCAAAATTATCAGAATCTAATCTGGTAACAGTCTTTAGGATAGAATCCTACTCACACTGCAATTCCCTGTCAGAGTGACAGTAATCACAGTGATCCTGATCAAAGAACTTTGTTTTCCAAGCAGAAAAACAGAGAAACAAATCTGACACCATGTGCCCTGAGCAGAAATTCTTCTAAAAAGTGGTTTCTTTTTTTTTCTTTTTTCATTTAGAAGCTGGGAGGAGAAGTGATGGAGGAAGGAGAGAGGCTGCATTTCTGAAATTCTTTCTTTGTGAATCAGCAGATAGTGCTTCTGGAGCTGGGAATGTTTCCTCTTGGACCGACTCCATCTCCTTTTTTGGTCTGCAAACGCTTGAGGTTAATGGTTGGGGTTGAAGAAGTTGAAGCACATGGTAGTGCTTTGAATATGAAAAGAGGAATTTGCACAATATGGGTGCATTAGTCATTTGCAGTTCACTAATTATCTGTTTTAATGCTAATGCTCCATGTAAGTAAAGTAAATTAACACGATAACATAAAAGAAGCAATTAATGGAATATATAACATTTGTAACTTTAATAAAACCGATTTCATTCCACACACAGAGAAAGTGGCTATTTAGGTCTCTGAAATAAATGAGGAGCTTGCTGAAACCTTGCTGCTCTAAGTAACACCAAGGACAGACTCACATGACATAATATAGTTGCCATAGTAACAGGGATGTGCACCAGCGGAATCATGCCCATATATCATTAATTTAGTGCTCTGCTAAACACAAAGTAATACCTCTCCTAATTATATTGTGTCTTTGATTCTTAAGAATGTAACACCATTATTACCTAGAGTCAACAGCAGGACATTTGAGGCACAATGGCTAATAGAACATATAACTTAACCAGAACATATAGTTTGTTGTACACTTTTTTGGATTAAAAAAAAAAAAAAAAAAAAAAAACAAACCAACAAAGAATCCACATCCACAAGTCTCCCATATCCACAAGTCTCCCCTAATTCTCCTATATATGCCACAGAGGAAGCTAATTGGATGTGTGCCATTTGGCAACATCCTACTTTACAGTCTTCCTGAGGCTCTGTGATATCAACCACTTCCCAAAGCCTGGAGGCTCAGCTTGATTTAGAACCACATCTGGTGCTTTTGGGAAGCGTGCTTGATATCAGCAATCACACTGCACACACACAGCTTCCCGAATATCACAGCCATACCCAGAATACTCATAACAGCAGCCAAAAAAGGGGGAGGGGAAAAAAATACAACATAAAAAGCTGTGACTAAATTTACTGATGAGAAAATGCTGATGTTCATGAAGCCACAGGATGAGTTGAAATGTTAGTAATGTTATTAAGTCACCTTAGAGGAAATCACCCTGCAGGCTAATGTAAAGAAAGGCTGTTTTATGGCACAAAGCGTTTCATTCAGGTGATGAATAGTTTCCAGAGGATGCACAAGTTTCAGGATCTCAGACTCCTCTCAATCTTGTTACCTTACTTCTGTCACTCACTCTAATTCAGTCAGGTAATTCAGTGCATGTAGTGGAAACACACCATGTGGTCTTGCTGAAAGCAAGAGCACAACTCATCTCCACCAACTCGTCAGTGTGAAAATGCCTTCTGGATTTGGAGTCACAGTGTTTTATTTTCCTATACCTTGATCCTCAAGCACATCACACTGCTTCCTCCTAAGTGGGTTTGCATGATCAGCTTGCTCATTTTGATTCTCAGCTTCCTTCTGATTTGCAGAAGGCCAGAGAACTCTGCTGAATGACGAGCTAATTTCACATGTTGTTTCTCAGGATGGAAGGGAAATCTCCAAGAACCTGCAACTCCCCAATAACCCTTCTCACATTCCAGTCTGGCTGTCCCATTTTGCAGAAGAGAACTCAGGTGCATCTCTCCTGCAGCCATCTTCTGATATTCCCCCACAGAGACATATATACTTTGTTTGATTCTCTGCTTCTTCTACCAAGGGAGATGGAAGGATTTTCCCCATTTTCCTCATGAGCCTTCCCCATTCATCTCAAACATCTCCTACTCCAAAAATAAATAAAAAAAAAATTAAAAAAAAAAAAAAAGAAGAATTACTGCGGAGTGGTTAGAGGGGTGGTGGTTAATATTTTTATATATTAATTTAGTTCATAACCTCAGTTAAATGCTTGGTTCTCTTGAGGTGAGGCACAATAATCATCACATTACTTGTATGTATTGGAGTTCTATTTTTAACACATTTTAAACTCATGGGGGATTTTTTTTTTTTCCTGAAAAGACAATGCATTTATATGCAGTTTTCTTAGTGATTATTCTGGAGGACATTTTTCTTCAAAGGGTGATTACAGTCCTAACAGGGTTCAATGCCTCCCATTGTCACTCACGGTGTGGATTCCGAGGACCACACTGTCACCTAGTGGAATGCTCCTGCAGCCAGCCTGGCACCACCAGTGGAGCTGCCCAGGAGCTCAAGGCCCTGCTGCTGTGTTGTGCTGGCCTCCATTTATTAAAAAAACCCTCAATATAAATAAACAATTGGTTAAATAAATAAATAAAGTGACAGACAAGCTGAAGAAAGCCAGTAAGCAAAGTCTGGGACTATTTGTTACTGTTGTTATCTCTAAGCAACCAAAAGCATCACTTGTATAGCTCTGTTTGGAAAAAAATATGTTCTCTTACACAGGGACTCGTGTCATTCACAGCACTGTAAATAAGAGCTATATGCATGAATGGGTAGGAGTCCCTCTCTCTACATCGCTAAATGAAAATCCACTGCAGGAAAATGCTAAATAAAATTTAATGTCATCTACTTTCAGTGCCTGCTCCCATTGTACACAGTATAGAAACAGCATGTGACAGAGCTAAGTAACATGCTTTGCTTTCATCCTATTTCAAAAATTTGATTACTCCAGCTTTTATATTGCTGACGCATAGCAGGCACCTGATTTATAATATGATATTAAAAGGGAAATTACTCCTACAAGTAGTCTTAAGTAGCACTTACTTCTAGCCTCTGCTTCTTCCAGACAGGATACTTCTGACAGACCCTGGATTACAAGATGGATTTGCCTAAAATAACTTCTGATTTAATAAATCAGCAACAAGAATAATCAGCAGCAAATTTAAGACATTAGGACACTGTACTTTGGACCAGGCTGTCCAATACCAGGCTAGATCCAGTGCTGCCAATGGGTACATGAGGTTCCTTTGTCTAAGAATCTGGTTGAATATTTCTTAATATTAATCAGTGCAATTTTTGGCAAGGGGAGAGCACAGGAACATACTGCAGTTCTATTCTCATTACCCAAATGCAGGGGCTGTACAAGAATCCTCCCAGCTCTTAGTAGAAGACAGATTTGCTTTCCTTGGTGCCCCAAGGGCACAGAAGTTGCTTTATTCAGTGTTCTGAATGTTCCCAAAAACCCTTAAATATCCACTAATGTCCAGCCAGGCTGTAAGACTGTTTGTGTCCAAGCTCTCGTAAAGTATCCTCTGGAGACAACTTTTGCCTCCTTTAGAGCCCTTTTATACCTTAAGGATGGCAAAGAGAGGCACTTTTATGACAGATTGTCTGTCCTTTCTCAGTCTGTGCTGAGGTCCTTTGGCTGTGACCTGAACAGAAGAGCACTGGGTCACTGTGTTTTCTGGAGTCTGGTAGGTACAATTCCTGTACAGCACAGAACTTCAGGCACTGAGGAAGAACAATATGTTGCAATCAAAACAAAGTATAGTTCCATAGACTCTTTTTCATGTTTTAGAAATGATTTATAATGTAGTAATTAATAATGGTGTTTATTGCATTGTTTAGGCAGATGTGACAGAACTCTTAGCAGCAGCTCAGCCATAGCAAGGAGAAGCAGAACATATTATTTTTCCAGAAGAATGAAACGAGACAAAATGAAGGGATACAAAGGGACAAGTGCTATAAATCTAAAAGTCTTTCAATTATGCCATCTTGCAAAAATTTCAGCTTGGTGTGTGCCACAGCCAAACTTTTCCTCTCATTCTTTCCATATGCAACAAGACCCTAATGGGGGGTCACGACGCAAAGATGCCTTTTATTCTGGTGTTTAAAATTGCTTTCTGTGCAGTGCCTGGAAGAGAGATTCACCAAGTGAACCTCAGAGCAGACACTGGAGGACATCATCATCCACTTGCAAATATTTCTGTCAACAGAAAGAAAAGCTCTATTTTTCAAATTGCATAACCTGTACAAATTACTCCCACAACAGTAATTAGGAACATGCCCCCAAGTACAAGTAAAACACACTGGAAAAAGCAGAATTTCTCTCTGAGATTTGACAGGGAAACTTTGTGAGAGACTTACTAGGTTTCTTTGTACTTAAACTAAAAAATTGGATCCACATTAATACGGAGTTGCTGTAACAAATTAGCAACAGAGACCTGAAAGTTTCCTATCATAACCAGCTGATTTACACTATCATACACATCATTTCATATGAAAATTAACAATCCATCTCACACAACATAGTATAGGCAATTTTATTTCACTCTACCTTTAGCCCACCTATATAAAAAGCCTTTTAATTGCCATTAAAAACTGAGTATCACCATCTCAAGATTGGTTTTGCATCTCTGCTCTTTTGTGAAACATGATGGTGCTGCATGAATTTCTCTTAATGGCTGTGGTTCTCAAATATTCTTTTTAGGCCAGTTCCAGCATCCTGCAAAATCAGTGGAAGTCCTTCCTTTGATTTCAGTGGGAGCTGGATGAGATCTGTAATTTATAAATTACTAAAGCAGCTGGAATTTGAGACAAGCCCTCAGATTGAGATCTACAGACGTCTGAGATAACTTACAATTATTGTATCTGAGGAAGGGTAACATGGGATTTTATTGCATAGCATTTTCCCTAGGTACTTACAGTGAATTATTGAAATAAGACATATGGTTTTGAACAGCGTTACATTCAGCATTGCATATTCTGAACATTTCTGGGTTTCAAATGAAGCAGTGTGACATTAAACAGACATGATGGCTTTTACCAAAGGGTCTTACAATGCTTTAGAACCAGCAATTAAGCTGGCAAGGTATCTAAGTGGTGCTACAGATGGTCACTAAGGCACAAAGACATTTCCAAGGTCACTCAATAAATCAGTGACAGCAGCAGAGCTAAACCCCAGGCATCCCTGTCTCCCCACTGCAGCCACACGTAGGGCCAGCCTGTGCCTCTGTTCTGTGGTTTCACTGTTCCCCACACTATTTTTTTTTTTTTTTTTTTTTTTTTTTTTTAATTTCTTGGAGGTTTGAGTGAATGCTGGATGTTTGGTTATATGAATTGAGCAATATAATCTGCTGATGTAAATTGTCTGGATTTGACGACTCCTGAGCAATGTATCAAGTGCAATGCAGCATTTGCATTTAGCTTTGATAAAGAATGATGTGAAATATGACAGCTTGATGCAGTTGGCCACCATGCTTGGGTCCTGCAGGTCTGATTTAAAAGATGCTGTCACTGACTTTGTTGGAGCTATGGCAGCTGAAACTAGCTGAGGATCTGACCCAGTAATCTCCTAAAACCTTTGAAAAATACAGAAGCAGCTAGAATTTCATACAAGAATGACTGATATATCAGAAACCATAATTGGGCACTTTATACATTCAACAGGCTTTTTAACTGTTTACTAGCAGTAAAAGATTTGCAATACAAATTAGAAAAAAAAATTATGTCTTTAGTTTGATATAAATGCATAAATAAACAGAAATTGAGACTTGTTGAACTCAAAAAAGCCAGGAGTAAGTGAATATTTTATATTTAATGTTACTTTTTGAACAATAAAAGAACATAAAACAATTCTCACAATGCCCTGCTATGAGACAATTTAAATTATCCATAATAAATGTTTAGTTTAGATGAGTAGAGAACATTTTCAAGGGGGAAACTGAGACTGAGAGTTGATGACCTTGCCTCTGAACACAGAACAGGTCAGTAGTGGAGAAGAGTTTAGATTTTACTATTTCTCAAAACCCTCTCCCATATTCATTCCTCCAGAGCCCTGGCTCCTAATTTAGGAGGCATGTATTTAGCGACACACTGTCAAAACAAGTAATCATTTTTCAGGAAGAGATAATGTGACTGGAATTTACAAGCACCAGAACCTTTGCCATGTTTGATCATCAGCATAAAAAACTCTCTCTGCCTCCTACTGCCAGATTTCCTCAAACTTGGAACTTTTCCATAAGCATGACTGCACAACTCAGTAAGTCATCATTTCCTAGGTCAGCTCTTCTGAGGTTAAACCCTCATCCACCTTCCACTTACAAAAAGAAAGGGAATGTCTGTGGTTTTTTTTACTATTATTACTCAGACATACATGTTTACATTTAAAATCAAACCAAGCAACGTATAAAGATTGCTTTAAAAAGAGAAATACTGTATAAAGATTATGGCCTTTCACATTAGCTATAAAAATACCTTTTGTCTCTGACTCAGGACCAGCACAAAATGTGGCCATATTCTGAAGGGTAAGAGACTGTCTGGATGGTAACCAAATGTTATCTCATTCTCTGACTATTTTAAAATATTCATTAACATGAACCCAAGCTTGTAAAATTGAGTAATTATTTTAGTACTTTTATCATCATTCATAACATAGCAATTGCATACTAATGAGCAAGAAATAGTCTCATTGCAAGAAATAACTCCATTGCTGTAAAATACCTGAGGAAAACTACAGGAAGTTGGAACTAACTGATTTCAATGAAACTGTACAAGACAGACTGGAGTAAACCAGAAGGCAAGTGGTGGTTATATTAAAAACATTCTCTTGTTAAGATTTGTATTCTATTAAAGTCACACTTATGTTCTTAGTTCCTCAATCAAAGAAAAAAGAGTGAGTTCTTCCACTCCAAAGCCTCTCTACCTCACTATGATAGAAAATTGTTTCATGCTAGAAAAACCATAAACATCATTTAACTAATCTGCTTCTAAGTACATGTGAACTTCTGGCATCTATAGCTGTAAGGAAGTAAACTGCAACTAAATCTAGGAGTACATGCAGGGTTAAAAATAAAAAGGTCATCACTAGAACAGAATTATTCTTATGCTTATTACCATTTTACTTGAAATGCATTTGTAACATGGTAAATTTTCCCAGCCATATCTTCTGAAACCAAACACCCCTTTAAATGTTGCTTTAATTCATGATGTTGATTCTAGATGCTGTGGGAAAAGAATTCTTGCAATGAATTAAGCAAGCACCCAGCACCCATGTAAACATTTATCCTTCTACAAAGTGTGATGCTATTTTTTTTGCAAACATTTCCATCTCTTTTATGTTCCTTGGTGCTAGGCTATTCAGTCCCACATGATTTTTCCCATTTTCTCAGAGGCTGCAGTCACTTTTTATTGTAGTCAGCAGTTTCATTTGATTTGTAGGACAAACGCTCTGAGCACTTGGGGTATCATTCTTGGTTTTAAATTTCACAAAATGTACACTGAAATAGGCTTTTTTCATTGTCTCTGGTACAGAATTCCCCATAGTCTTAAAGGACATAATCTATTGGAGCACCAAAACTCCACACTTGGAATTCTATCTGGAGACTTGATCTCCAAGAATTGATGAAACAAGGAGTTAATTTGTTTGAATAATTAAGGGGAGTTCTCCACTTAAATACCAGAAACTGAACTGAGAGGCTCAACAAGGATTCTGCATATGCTGAGCATTCCACATATTAGCATGGGAGAAATGAAATGTTTGAAGACTGATTTTGTTATTTGTGAGATATATGTCCTTCTATAAGATGACTGCCATGTTAAAAGTGAAGAAGGTTTTTGCTAAGTTCTCAAGTTGAATGTTTCAGTTGTGTCTCTGGTAGACATCAACAGTTTTTGAAAATCAAGAAAAGTTGAGAAAAATCATGAGCACAGAGAACTGATGAAATGTTTAAAATAATAATTATTCTATGTATAACGTCAGACCTGAACTCATCTGCTGGCAGAGTGGTCACACAAAGGAGTAATAAATGACAACTAATCCATACCTATAAAGTGAACTGTAACCAACTGTGTGTTTGAAGAACCTCACTATGTACAGCTTGATACTGGGAATTTTTCACTATGCCATGATAAATGTGAGACCTGTTTACAATCACTGCTTCCTTTCACTCTATATTGACTTCACTCCACTGGAAGTAAATTTGCATCTGGCACATGGATTATAATGAATGGTCATTAAACCTTAATTATCATCTGAATCTTAATTATCATCTGTTTATAATAAACGCTTTGGGACAAGACAGTGCTTAAAGACCAGGATGTGCTGATATTTCAAGTCTGAAGGCTTGGCTAAGATGAACAAGTGGCAGTGAAAGCTGCTTAGGAATTCACTGGAACAAAGTGAGTAAAACATTGTGGAATGGAAGTTTGCAGTTCAGTTTTTAGTAAAGTGGAAGGGACAAAGAAGGAGAGACAAAATTTTGAAGAGGAGGCATACTTTGAAGTAATTCCTGAGCTCCTGAAGGTCTCTATCTATTGTTTCAAAAGCTTAAAGAAAATTCAGAGTAATAAGACAAGAAAATGAATTGAAGTATTTCATTGCTCTGAGCAGAAGTTATGAATGGCTGGTTTGGGAATGGTGCTTGTTCCTAGAGGAGAATTAGAAGACAATGAGCACTTGCCAAAGCTGTCTGTCAAAAAGGTCAATGAGCACAGAAGCAGGCTCTGAGGAGTTATGCCTTATGTCCTCTACTTGTCAGTATCCAGACTGTTCATGTCCAAGGTAGATGCTTACATCTACTCACATGAATCCCATCCAAGGCACCTGCTGCATGTGAGCCAAGCATGTGAGACCCAAGCACAGCAGTCAGTCAAGTGCCCAGAGATAAAGGGAACACTGCCAGGGCTGGAATAATATACACTGTCCATTTAAAATGTCATCTAAGTTTTAGTGCTCTTGAAAGTGTGAAATAATTCACCTGTTAATTAAAATGAACAGGAGCTGACTAATCCCTCTGTACTTCTTTGTAAATCCAGCCCCTCACTTCCTCCCACTTTCAAATGTTCACAACTTTATAAATCTATAGACTGTGTTCCTTGAATATCTCTTTTTTATGTTTTTCTTTATTTAAACCCACAGAGGCTGGATTTTTAAAATTTGGGCATCTCCTTGAAAAGGTATGATTAATAATCTGTGTATTTCAGAATATTTCGATGTCTTATCCCAATTTACTCTACATTTCAAAGATGCCCAAGTAAATCTATGCTTCTTCAGCCCACAGGTCCCATGATCTGAGCTGCACCACAAGACTCAAGACCATGAGTTGGGTGTTATAAACTATGATCACCTCCCTGGGCAGAGGGAAGAGGGAATGCTCAGCCTTGGAAGCTCTAGCTCACTGTCCACCCAGCTCCTCACTGGTGAGGAGCAAACCCTGGGCATAGAGGTACCTCAGACTCTGCACCTGCCTGAAACCTCAGCCAATGAGCTCTTCACAAAACTCTGTATAAAACCTTACATTTTTATAGTAAAAGCCTCTAAGAAATGCAAGGAAACTCCTTGAATATCAGGATTATACAAAAAGACCATCACTTCTTGTAGGAACATCAGCCCCACTCACAGCCCTTTCCCAGGGAATCACCAGAAGTAGGTGATCACATAACACAAGAAACACAATGCCTGCCAGATAGAACCCAGAGCTATGACAGATAAAGATTGTAACAAACCTGTGGCATGAAGCTTATTAAATCTTTCAGAATTCATATTATCATTCACTATTGTTGATGGGGACATTCCTGGGAACTATATAAACATTGAGCTACCTTTTAATCTTACTAAGTCTTCAGCCTTAAAAGCATTCTTTTCAAGAAGTTTTAATATTTACCAGCTCTGTGCAACAATATATTTCTTTTTATCTGTTTTGAATTTACCACTTTTTAATTTCATAAAAGCCCCCATATTCTTGTGTTATGAGACAGGTAGAACAGATGCTCCTGATCTATTTCTTCTATAGTTTTTATTATTTTGCATTTTTTTATCACATTCCCTTATTCGTCTTTTTTATCCCAGTGCTTTCAATTTCTGTTATGAGTTTTTCCACTGCTCTATTCATTGTATAAATGAAGATTAAAAATGAAATAATTTTAAAATACTTAGATAAAATGGCTGTAGCATACAATATAATAAAATTATAAACATTTGTGTTAGTGTTTTTTGGTTTTGGTTTTTTTTTTAAATCTCCAATGATACCAAGGACAGAAAATATTAGTAATGAAGTATTTTTTTCAGACAATAGCCTCAATAAAGAAAATTAATTTTTTTGTTATTATGTATAAAAATACAGATTAATATACAGACATACACCTACTTTTTCATATACAGAGATCTAAATATATAAATCTACTCATGTCCATACAATATGTTTGATTTAACTTCAGGTATTAGTTAGGTGTTCAGGTGTTAGTTAGGTGTTAGTCCTATGGCCACAGGTCAATGAAATGGTTCACTTAGAATTGTGGGTACAAAGATTTGACAGTTCATGATACAATTCAGCATGCTCCAGACACTGAAATTTATTTTCCAGACTGTTTTAATAGAACAGACATTAATATGACAGAATTCTAGTTAAAATACAATATTCACGGTGTTATAGAGCAAGTAACACGGTGTCTATAAACCTGTTCTGTTAGCAGGAAAATTAAGGATGGGTCTTACACCAGCTGCTGAACCCAATCTTGCAATCATCACAAATAAGTAACTTTACTCAAATGCATTTATCTTGGCCATGTTAGCTTTCTCATCTTTAATCTAGGTCCCTGCTTCATTTGATTTATTGCAATCATTACCCTCTTAAATCACAGCCTGAGACACCTTTTTGAGCTCAAATAGATAAATATTCTGCTTTCCTACAAGCAACCCCTTATATTTATTTATTTTCTTAGTCTGCAGTTGTCCTTTTATGTTATAAATGACAATGAATGCACTGTATTTGAACAGTAAAATCGTTATTCAGTCTAGAATTTCAGCTTCCATATGAAACATGGATTATAATATGGTTTACAGCACAATCCGTGGCTACATTAGTGTCTTAAATCACCACCAGATTCCATCTGTCTCTATTTGCTCAACACACACAGAAAATGAGAGCCAAGATATAACAAGCATTTGCTGAAACTTTTTATGAACATGTCCAGTTTATTTTGCACTTCAAATGGATAGAAGCAAAACCAGGAGTGAGGAACATAATCTCCTGTGATTTAATCTCCGTTCCCATCACCATTCAGCAACACACTCCGTGTCAGTCTGTGCAGGTTCATATTTGCTGAAGCAGAAATGAGCTTGGGAACCACCATGAGTACACAGCCTGGCATTGATTCTGGTTCTTCCACAGCACCCTGTGAGAGTTCAGGAGGGAGAAAGCTCCCTTAAAGAAGACAAATGAAGCCTGTATTTGCATTTATTCACCACCCTGTCTAAAGCAAAGGACAGATCAATGGCTTCCACAGCCCCTGCTCACTTATGAGTCACTGGGCATCCCCACCTTCACCTGGCATCAGTATTTGTGGAATCTGCTGGAGTCAGGGCATGATTTCACAGAGAAGGAAAAATCTTTTTCTATTACAGAACAGAAAGCAAAATGTTGGCAATTTTTAAGAGTCAAGCAGCTCTACAGTTTTCATTCTCCACTTAAACAACTGAATATAGTTTTTTTCTTTTTGGTTTACAAATATTCACAATAGGACACTTTTATTTTTGAAAGTGTTTCAAAACTACATATATCCTGAGAATGAATCAGTTTTAATTTTTTTTAAAAATACCAAAAAAGTCAAGCCCAGTTCTGGAGGAGTGCAGATGGATGTATTCCTTACAGACAACAATGGCCATGCTATTGAAATCAAGTTCAATGTTTCAAATATGCCTTTGTATCATATCAACTTTTATGGGTATGAATTCTTGAAATTACAGGTCTAGCGTATATTTACCTCACCCACAGTTCTTATAAGAACACCTATTTTTGCTTACGTGAGGGAGACAGGTTTACGTGGAAGGAAACAGTGTATGTTTCTACAAAGATCAGTTTTCTCTCAAAGCCACAGTCTGTCAATGTACTTCATGACAGGAAAAACTGAAGATAAGCAGATGTGTCCCTTGCTTGCAGATTTGGGGATGGCAAATTCAAATCCTGTTTGGACCCACTGGCAGGGGGCTTGCCAGCAGCAGCAGCAGCAAGCAGAAAGTCTTTCCTTGTATACATGACATAAAAAAGAAATCTTGACTCTAAAGAGCCATTACTGGTGTAGCCATTGCAGATAATTTTTTCTTTCATGTGAACAACCTGCAGTAAAATTCCCTCATAGCAGGAATTAATTCTAATTTAAGTCACTCACTCCATTTCTCCAGATGCTCAGCAGAAGGGATATCTGAAAGTCTGCTGGGAGCTCAGGGTCTGAGCCAAAGCCCAACAAAGCCAGGAGGTTGCTGCCCCAAACTAGAATGAATCATCCATCCTGCAGCATTTTCACACTTGTGGGTTTGCCCAGTCGATATCAGCTGATCAAGTCAGGTAGCCAAATCTTTATCACACCCCACTCCACCCAGCCTGACCGCCTGCTTGCAAAACTGTCTGTGCTGCACAAAGGAAATGCTAAAGCCTGAGAAGTTATTCCAATTCAGCTTTCCGCTAACTCTGAACGAAAACTGCTGGCAACTGTTGTAATAAAAGCTGACAAGCTGTCACTCTGCCTACAGTGAAGAGAGAAAAGCTGTGGTTTTACACAAGGACCTGTCCAAATGAAAGAAAACAAACACTGAAACCACACATTTAGGAGGTTGCAATGAAAACTGACTTGATAATTAAAAGAAACTTTTCAATTGAACAAATGATACCACTTAGAGCTTTGTTGTCAGCTATTAAAATTCCTCAGAGGGACATTTTTAACCATGAATTTTAGTGTTTTCTGTAAGTGGCAGCTGGGTACACCAAAGACCAAGGCATGAGGCCAGCACAGGGGATATGGGAGCTGGCTGCCTCTAGTGCCCTGCTCCCTCTTGACCAGGCAGACAGATGACCATTAGAAATGAGTGCCTCCAAGCCTGCCCCGTCCTGGTCTCTCTGTCTGCTGACATTGCCAGAGGGTCGTTTTCAGATAGAGACAAGAGTGCATCACAAATGCATAAACATGTCAAAATGAGACTGTTTAAAACTCTGTTTTATTACACTGGAGCTTGCAGCAGTGATCAGGAATGACTGATGAGTCTGGGTTTCGGGTTTGAGGATGGCCAAGTTTTCATTAAGTTACATCATTTTTGGCCTTGACCATTTGCTTTTATGTTTTTAAACTTTTTTGCTGGCACAGGCCTTATTGATCCCCATCCAACTACCCATCTCAAAATAGGTTTACCTCATGCTTTTTGAGAGAGGTTTTATTAGCATTGTCTAGTGGTGAGAGGAAAGCTCAAAAAGCCCAGTTTAGCTTTTAGTCAGAAAGTGCCACAACACTGATGTATTAAAATCCGCTGCAGTAAGTCAGAGGAAGAAAAAAGGGAGAAAAGTAAGAAATAATAGTGATAAAAATAAGAAATGAAAGAGTAGATTCTTCCATAATTAATAGATCACAAAGCTCTTCACTATTAATATAAATTCAATTCAGCTACCTTTGTGTCCTGGACCTTCTTATTCTGTGTATGTAACAGTTTTTCATTATTAGCTGTTCCATCAAGTCTTTATATAAATGCTTTCTGTCATGAACCCATCTTACTCTTGTCCTCTAGGAAACATTTGCTCATTCTAGGTGCAGAATGGATAATGAAGTCATCCATTACAGGCTCTGGTCAACTCTGTCACACTCAGTTTATTCAGCAGAGAAGTGTCTCACGGACGCAGGCACACGCTGCAGTCCTTCCAGCAGGAGGTACAGCTCTGGCTGACAGCCCCTTTGTTGATAAACTCCACAAGCCACATTCCTGCAGGTGCCTTTGCATGCTGCCTGCCAGCTCAGGCAGAGAACTCCCCAGGCACTGCAGGAATCAGCTCCCAGTGCAGAATGCTGTGCATTTCCCCAGGCTGGACAGCACTGCTCCCCAGGGAGCTCAGGGTGAAGGGCTCCACTCTGCCAATCTCCTTGCAAGGTGTTTTTCCAGAGTGCTGTGCACCAAAAGCTTTTCCCTGTTCCTTGCCTGGATCCTGTTTAAGCTAATAGCTGGAAATTTTGTTTTGCAACAGAGAAAAGACAGTTACTTTCCAGTGTTCTTAAAAATTACATATTCTAGGTTACAAATCCAGACAGAAAGTCCAGATATGCAGGGAAATTGGAAAAAAGAGATTCTTGAAACTCTATACTCTCCCTTCATTTGAAGATGCAGTTTAATGCTTATCAAGATAAGACTGAATGGACTTAACTTCACTTGAGAATGCCAATAATTTTTATTTTGAAACTTTTTATTCTGTGTATTATTTTAGCTATAATAATGACCAAAAATTCAGATTTTAAAAAAAAAAAGACTGAGATGAAGGGGCTTCTCAGAATATGGAAGATCCAATTTTCATTTTTTTCTGATTCTGATATCCACAATTAAATCCCAAGAGATTCCTATCTGACATAAAAGTCCCCACAAAGTCTTAGTGAAGGATGATGTATCATTGTTTGTAGCTGCTTACAAGCATTCAAAATAACTGGCAAATTCAAAAAGCTTCATAACAGAAACAGTTTCTATCACTGTAAGTTGAGAAGATGATTGAAGAGAGCAGGAAAACACATTTGGAATTTCAATTCATGTTCAGAAAAACACTTAAGTACGTGCTTAGCTTTCAGCAGGGCCGAGCTAAAGTTAAGTTAAACATGGTTAATATGCTTTCCTGACCAGAGATAATTTTCTGCATCAGGTTGTTAATGAACAAATGGTAAGTGAGACTTTTTTTTCTGCTACACATACAAATGCATCACAGTAATTTCCAACCAGCAAGTAATAAAACTATATTGTTTGGAATACCTTGCTAAGAAAATCTACTATGAAATGTTATATGAAAATAACAGATTGTTCTGCATTTGATTTCTCCAAATGATCTCATTTAAATGTAAATTTTAACTAAGTTATGCTTCCCTTGGTGGTATTACTGTTTAAACTAATTGCTGGCTGTTAGAATTCAAAATCGTGTGTATGCAGCTGTGAATAATAAATTTCTATCATCTCACTAAAGAGCTAAGGTTTGTCTCTCTTGATATCTCTTTGTCTTCATGGTATTATTAGAACTAGTTTTCACACCAAATAAAGTTCAAGAAAGATAGCATAAGAAATCTTAAAAATAGATTTTGTAAGCAATTAGATAGGTCTCCTCTGAGGGAAACATCTGTAAGTTTGCACAATTTTATTTAACAGTCACTCAAAGATCATTTACTCCTGTCAGCACAAAACAACCTCTTGCAAATATGTGATGCCTTGCCTTTAGTTTCCATATACCTAATTTTCTTTCTCTCATTAGACCAGTTTGATTTTCACCAAAATTTACAATATGAGGAGATGAATCAACTGGACAGTAAATGGATAAATGCTATTACTACGATATATTTATTTTTTCCTAACAGATTCCCTCCAATTTGTAGCAGGGAATGCTGTACATTCGCAGTGTGGTTCAGATCCCCAGGTCTGTTTGTGCCTTACAGTGGTGACCATGTGCAGAGACCAAGACTTGCCCCAGACAAATACACATCCAAAATCATTCTCTTTTGAGGCTTTGCAGAACTGTGCATGTTCCACCTGTCCCCAGTGCTTAGCTTGCCCTCCAAGAGAGCTACACAGCAGTTCAGTGGCTGCCATTTGTGCAGAAAAAATATATAAATGATTCGGCATAGGAATGACGTAGGCATGTGAGATAATCTTTTCCAAATTTATAGTTCTCCAAGGGGGACCTTGGAGAATTTCCATTTGTATTGTGATAATTTATTTGCAAAATTACTCAAAAAAATCCTAGCAGGAGTGCTGTAGGTGTAAAAAGCAAATCTTGTGAGGTGCTTAGATAGTACAGCCACAAAAAACCTGAACCAAACAATACAAAATCCAAAAAACAGCAAAACACAAATTTAAAAAATCCACAAAAAAATGCAGACAGATAAAACTTCAATGAGAGCACAGACAGGAAACAAAGTGTGAATTCCAGCTACTTCTGAGAAAGAGAAGACCTTAAAAAAAAAATTCTTTTTACTTGTAAAACTAGATGATCTGACTGGAACCCAGTGTAGAGTTTACACACATTATTTAAAAGCAAAACTACTGGTCCTCCTTTATGCATCTCTTGCCAGCAAAGCTGAAATATCTCACTTTGTCCATTTCCCTTTTTTTCTGCCAATGTTACAAAATAAATTAATTCATTCATCCTGCTGTCACTTTGCTTTAAATGAGGTTTCCAAATATTCATTTAACTTAAAATATGAGCTGAAGATGGTAAGTTTTGACCTGAGGTGGGAGTTCTAATGATTTCAGAAACCAGCGACTGGGCAGAATCTTTCTACTTTGATTACCAATTAAAATCTAATCAAAGTGTAACCTCTCAGGGACTGGTTATGAAATTCATGGACACCTTGCACCTCATTTGTTGAACAGGAAACCACTTTGTAACTGGCAGTTATTGTGTGACTTGTTGGCCATCCAAACAGAACAAGTTTTAAGATTTAAGAGATTTCAAAATTGAATCTTTTTCCAAGAGCTGAAGAGTGTGCAAAGTCCCTCTACTCCTGTAGGTGACAGGTTGTGCTGCCAAGCTGAAATGGCTGGGAGTTCTTCCTTCCCACATGGGCTTAAGTCCACAGGTTAAAGCCCAACTTTAACTTTTCTTGGCACTTTCCCTAGGACTGTCAGCAATGACAGTGTCATTACTTTATCACTGTAACTCATTTGCTGGTGGTGGGTGTGTTTTTAGGCTCCTGCCCATAGTGCTGGGAAAACATTAACACAATGTAAAGAAACAGATCCTCCCACAAATGCCATAAACTTTATGGCTGCCAAACCTAACACCTATACTTAACACAGCCATGGACAGCCAAATTGCACCCCAATAGTTATCAAGTCACCATAGAGCTACAATAAAGTGCTGCACCCCCTTTTATATAAGTTCATGATCCTCCACATTTAGAGAAAAAAAGGATAGTGTTCTACAGTAGCACCCAGAAAAGGTTGGTTTCTCATGGAAATAGAACTGCTGGAATAGAAACTGTGATTATTGCAGTCAATCAAGTTACATTTTTTTGACAATGATTTTTTTGTTCAAAATAAATGAGAACACTTCAACAACCATAAATTTTGCTCTGCTTTCTAGTCTCCTAAAACAAATGGAAATTACATGAAAGTGTATCCCAAAGATATAATGATAGTTTGGAAATTAATCAGGGAATACAAAACTATGGTTCTGACAACAGCCATTATATTTTCCACATGGCAAAATGTAGTTGCTGCATAACAAGTTTTACTCCCTTTAAATCAGAGTTAAGGCAGCTTAGATTGAAGTTTTATTAATGTTAACTTAGAAGATGCCCACTGAATCTTCAGTAGCCTGGGACAAACCTAAAAAGATTCTTATATTATTTGTTCTTGTTCTTGTTCTTGTTCTTGGAAGTGAAATTACCAAATTCTGACAAAAAAATATGTGCTTTCTCTTTGTCAAAGGAGATAGCATTTTTTCACTTTGTAATACTGTCTTCATAGAATCAGATTTATCAGGAGAGGCAGCAATGGTTATATTACAAAATCAGAAAAACAGTGTAGAAAATCTCTTGAACAGCATAAAGCAGGATATGTAGTGTAGAAACACTAAACCTCAGCCCTCCTTTTGGAGAGTTGCTTGAACACTCTCCATAAATTCTACCTGAATATCTTTTTATTTGCCTTTGTGGACTGTCTATGCAGCTGTGGAACACTAGTTAAATTGAACCAATATAGATATATCATTTTGTACTATTGAAGGCAATTTTCTTTAATTAGCATAATAAGAGGGAAATTACATATCTTAGCAAGGGCCACTTGTGCTATTTCCTGGTGTAAGCAGGTCTTTCCAGCTGATTGTTTTCCATCAACCTGGAAAGCACCAGTAAAGGAAGCTGCTGCAGTGGAGCAGTCTCACTTCACACGTAATCCATTTCATACATGACATTGGCAAACTGGGTTCTGAGATCCAGACCACATGAAAGGATTTCTTCTGACTGTTTCAGAAAGTTTGTGGTTTATCTGTTCGCTTACAGTCCTCACAGAAAGACTGATTCAATCACTGCATGTTTCTAGTGGTTTGGATTTTTTTCCCTCCTTTTCCATCTTGTGAGAGAAGATGAAAGAAGAACATAATTACTCTAGGATTAAACTTCTTTATATGAAGGACACTTCACTGTGACTTTGAACATTAATACCGCCAGGAAACACAGAGACAATAATTGTCATTTACCATGCAGGTTCAGATGATGCAATGCAGTGAATGAAAGGATGTAAAACTATAATTATATATATATATACACACACACCTATATGTCTTGTCAGAAAGTGAAAGGAATGTTATAATAGCTGCTAATTAACTTTTACAGCATGAGTAAAGTTGGTAAAGTATTTTGAATTTTGAGGAGAAAAACCTTGCTGCTTCTGAACTGTGAAAAAAGTGATACAAGAACTTTTACCCCCAGAAAGATCACTTGAGAAACAGATAAACTTGTATTTGAAACTTGGCATGTGAAAAATGGCTAGTGATCCTGTTTTTTGATGCACTGTAAAAGATTTGGTTGTCAAGTTACACAGGGCAACTATCAGCTACAGAGGCATAGCTCTGAACTTCTAAAAATACATTGTCATATATGCACATTAACAGTAAATCTAAAGATCTGTCACTCAAAATGTCTTGTAACAATACTGCTTTTTATTATGGAGGTTTTTTTCATTTTCAGGACAAGGCTTTATTTTTATTGAACACAAGAGAGACAGCAATTTAAAGATAATAAAATTAATTGTTAAGAGATTCCAGAAATTGAAAAAACGTATTTTTTGTTGATTTTTTTTCACCAAACTATTTTTTTTTCATTTTCATAGTTCCTTTATTTTTGAGTAGATGAAAATGTTACTTTTCTCAAACAAATGCAGTAGGAAAATAAAGAAACTCTTGACACATACATTTATATATTTTCCATGTAGCCATGATTCACAAGCTTATAACAGTAGAAAACTAGGATATGCACACCAGGACAGGGAGTTAAACTCTGTCTTTGGCTAAAGGTTCTCATGTAGATAAGTCCTAATTACTCACTTAGAGCTTGCTTGATAACTTTATCTAGAGTGAGCAACACCCACCTTCACTAGGAATTTTATGAAGACATTGGAGGAATGCTGACTGAGAAGAAAAATATGAAAATCTGTCTTGCAATATGAATTCAATCAAAACTTGTATGTACCACAGCCTGTATTCTTTTTGAGGAATCTAAGTTAGATGAAAACTGAAGGAAAGTCTTATTGCCCAGTACCTCTGAGCAAATGTTGCATTTTATTTTTAAATGGCCTTTCTGAAAAAAAAAAAAAAACCAAAAAACCCAAAAAACAAAAAAAAAAAAAAAAACCTGAAACATGACAAAAATCACCAATGAAAATTCCATTTACAGAGGACTTTTGCAGGGGAAGTTTTGTTCCATGCAACCCAAATTTTCAAATCTCCAAATTATTTTTTGATTTTTGGAGCCTTCCTCCTGCCTTCACACGAAGGGCATCACTAATTGACAGTGGGAACATCCAATTTTCCACATTTCAAGAAAATCAATTTTCTTCTTGGCACAGAGCAAGCAGGATTAAGAGAGCTTTGCCCAGTACCAAAGCAGTCCTGCCATACAGCCATGTGTCACTCACACTGCTTATTGCCCACAATCCTGAGGTGTGCTGCCATGCACTTCACAAGCCTTTGAGCCAAACCTTTCTGTTATTCATTACCTGGCTTTCCATTCTCCCCAGTACATGTGCAAGTGTGCAGCATCTGAGGAAACATGCTATTTTCTTTTTATAATAATCAATATCAACATCTCCTCCAGGTGCATCCTTCTCAAGTAAGAGACCTCCAAAGAACAAATAAATATCACTTTATGCTCCATTAATTAGCATTTATTTTGCAATGGCCAAAGGCAAGGTCACCGGGACTTGCAAAGGAGCTGCTTTTATAAACTTAAACAAATTTCGTGCCCATGCTTCTCTGAGCAAATCAAAACCAAGCTGCTTTTTGCCTAGAATTTTAAAATGTGAATTACTCACAAAAAGCTTCTTTGGCTTTGATTCTCCATTTGGATTACCTGCAATTGCTTGCAAGCACTTAGATGCAAATAAGCACCATTTCCTTTCGAGATCAAAGACTTATTGGATGTCAGATTTTATCTCTGACAATCACAACTCTATATGCATAAGCCTAATGCTGTATGTTGGTGCAGTCAGTTCTGCGTTCACTGTGTTAAACAGAAAGTAGGTCATTGCCACATAGTAAGTGAATGAGCATAACAGTATAAGAAATCAATAATTCTCTCTTGAGGCTTCAACAAGAGAAGTAGGGAAAGAGATTGGATTAATTCTACTGAAACAGTGTGGTTGGTCATTATTCTTTATGTGGATCAATATGAATTGAGTCTGAGCTATTCTAAAACGTACTGTTACTTTCCAGAAGGCAGGGAGCTATTTTGGTGATGTGCTCAAACCATAATAGTTACATTTGTCAGATTATCCATTACACCTCACATTGCCATAGAAATTCTCTGTGCTCTGATGTGCTGATGGAATCATCTTGGGTACTTTTACTTGGAGGTGAGATAATACAGCTGGGGCTATTTTGGGCAATTTTTTAATGATCTTTATTATCTTAATGAGTCTTTAGAAAATACTGAGGACAATTTGGTTGTAATTATCCCTATCCATTTTGACTTTTTAAAAAATTAATTTACTATCTAATCTATCAGAATATGACAGGATTAGACCTTCAAATATCAGACGCCACCTTAATATTAGTAACAAAGCAGTTACTTCTCAGGTTTTTCTGAATTGCCTCTTTGAATTGTGCTTACTTTCTCAGCACCAGAATTCTGACAGATACCCAAGATGTATGAAACCCCAGCTGTCCCTTGGGAATATGCTTCATGGTGCTGTTGATGCCTGCTGAACTGATCCTGTAACAAATGAACAGCTTCTGGAACTGCTAAATTCCTTTTTCCAAGGACTAGAATTTTTGCTGGGGTAAACTGTTACTGAAACAAGGAGAAAGACTTCAATGGATCTACAAGTATCTAAATCAGCTGATGTTTTGCCACCACTTTCAAGATTTCAGAAGGAGTTGCAGCCTTTCAACACCACATTGCAGGATGAAGCCCTGAGGAGTAAAAGTTAAAAATCCCCTTACAACCTCTGTCATAGGGACTATGTGCTCAGAATGTATATTCAAGGAAGTGTTTAAAGCTGCATAACACATGCCATGGAAATGTCCTTCCTCTTTTTGACATTGACACAGATTGCCTCAACTCGTTGCAGAATTCTTCCCTCTTACAGCTAACCTCTTTTCCATTTATTATCTTCTTGTATCTAATGATACTGGGTGCCCTGTGCAGTCATTTGGACCAAAGCAGTGTTCTTATATTCATACCCAGTAAATGGGAATGAAACAAGGATGTCCAGAAGCAAAGAAGGACTGCAGGAAAGATATGGAGGGCACTGAAAAGTCAGCTTTTTGAAGGGAATGCGTAAGGAGATTATTGTAATCATCTTTATATGAAGATAAAGCACTTGACCTTTATCTTCACCGCAGCATTTAAAGGATGGGTGAAGTGTTTTGGTTTTTAATTCAAAAGACAAGAAATAAAATCTGAAAAAAGCACCTATTTTCAGTGTTAGCTATACAAAAGTAAAGCCTATTTTCTCATATAATGATTAGTAGACAGAGCTGCTCAGTAGATATCACTCAAAATGAATGAAAAGAGTTATGTACAGTGGCTAAAAATCCTTTCTTCTCTCATTTGAACAGATTTCAGCCTCTTTCCTCCTGAGATGTCATAATTTCATTGTATCTTCAGTTACTATAGCATTTTTCACGATGGACAAGAGCTGAAAGCACATTAAAGAATAATAAATGACTAAGCAAATGGAAGAAAACCCTTTTTTTCCTTTTTCAAAATTGCTAATAAATGAGACTTTTGTTCCAGAGAAAATAAATACAATGGATTAAATTAAAGTAATGCTGACATTGTGGCTGGAAAATGCAAGGGCATTATTCATTTATCACTTCCCACTGAGTCACAGAATTTTAGAGAATGAGCACTACCTCACAGTGTACTTAAGGTCGTTAATTCTGATAACATGCACTTAAAACATGGGAGTAATTGCAATGCAATTGCAATGGCAAAACTAGTATGTTTAAAGTTAAGAAGCTGCATATGTCTCTGTGGGCTGGAAACCCAGATGGGCAAGGCAGCTGATTCGAGTACAAAAATTAATCCAAATTTCTGCACCCTAGACATACAGAAATAGATCTTAAGTTTACCTTGCCAAATGCTATAGGTTAATTTTGCCTTTTGGATATCATTACACAACAGGGACATTAAGGGACATTAAAACAATACATTAAATTTTCAAACTGGATCCATTAAAGCACAGAAATTCCAGGAATAGTGCTCCCTAAAGGTAACATCACACACTTTCTCAACATATTTGCATTCAGACAACAGGAAGTGCAAACATGCAAAACTCCTAGGAATCAGGTCAGTGAGGTAAGTGACTGAATGTGGATTTGGGATTAGAATTTTCAAACATGCTAGATCCCTCCTCTGCAATACTGTTCTCAAACCTAAGTGACTTAAATGACTTAAATGCCTGAATCTTACTGCCCTTTCCTTTGATCTGCTGAAACTCCTAGTCTAGTATTGAAATCCAGATCCCATTAAAGTCCATAAAAACCCACTCATTGGATTTCAACTATGTTCTGGGATTTCACCTGGAATGTCTAAATTTACCCACCCTAGGAGCTTGTTTCTTTACCCAGTAATGACTTCATTTAGCACTGGAACGAGCCAGAATAATTATCTTGACTTCAATACAACTTGAGGTGAACAATCTTTAAGAAAAACTATCACACAGTAACAATATATGAACAAAATAGCCCCAATAAAAAAAAACCACACATTTCTGCAAGGACGTGGGGATTTATTATGCTTTCTACAGGCAGAATGCAGTATTGTTGATC
The DNA here is from genome assembly GCA_030060385.1 of Muscicapa striata striata. NCBI lineage: Eukaryota > Metazoa > Chordata > Aves > Passeriformes > Muscicapidae > Muscicapa > Muscicapa striata. Next base: position 689,675 of record JAREIS010000066.1, on the reverse strand, counting down.
TGTGCTGCCACCCTGTGTCATTCAGCTCTCTGCCTGGTGATTTCAGTTGCTAACATATGGAGTATTCTCTGTGCAGCTCAAAATCCCTTAGAATATTGGCCCCTTTTCCATTTCCTTTCTGTTGAACTTCGCCCACAGAAAACACCTCTCACTAGATTCCATCAGTGAGTGGGATGTATATTCCAGTTGGACATATTTGATATCAGCCTAGTTCCAAACACGTGCATGCATCAACCCTTGAAAAGTAAAAGCTTTCATCCTAGCAAAGTCAAACTGATATTTTTTTACCACTAGAGACAGGCATCATTGCGTGCTAATTGTCAAATAGGTTATGCTCTGATTTAATTGGAAAACTGCAATTGAAAAGCATGGAGAATGTTTTCATTACATTTTTTTTCAAGGCACTGCTTAATTATAGTTCATAATGGGGAAATATTTCAACTGGATTTCCCTCAGCCAGTCTGGGGACAAAAATTGTCCTTTTATTTTCATGTGAAGTCCTTTAGGCAAGAAGATTGTGATCTTTAATCATGGCCTTTAAACACAACTACAATTAATAAATGCACAGTTTACATACTTATGCATATTTAGTTAGAAATTATAACTTTTAATTCTGTGCAGATGTGCAAGAGCTTGAGTGGCCATGGGAAAACTGAGCTGGCTGTTTCCTCATGGACAATTAGTGTTTGTCCCTGTTCAAGGGTGCAAAGGGCAGAAACATTCATTCCTTTCAACCACAATCTTCCGGTTCTTTAAGAAAATATTGTATATAGAGAATCCTACAATCTATTTGTTAAAGTTTGCTGCCAGCAAAACCACATGGTGTCCTCTCCCTTGTCAGACAGGAAGAGTTTTAATTAAAGAATGATGTTTTGCACAGGGCAGTATTCACTGATCGGCAAGTGCTCAAACTTTGTTTTCTTACATCTGAAGCTGAGGCCTCCACTCTTTTCTTTTTTGTGGTTCCCTTTGGAGCTGTAACAGCCAGGAAGTTTACAGAAATTCTGCAGTCTTGGCTTCGACTCTTCAGGTTGTTTCCTCATAATTCAGTTATCTTCCTTTTAGATTACTCTTGCCCAAACTGCTGAGTGGGACATTTCTCATGGGTCCTGTCTACTTTAAAGAAATACTCATTAGATACCAATTTTTGCATTTTATTTCACAAAACTAAGTATAGAAACTTTAACTGGTATAAAAAACCCAGTGCATAGAAAATATAAGACTGAAGATTGTTAATTGGCAATTAATGAATACTGTCTTTGATCACACACTGTTTTTGCCAAATTTAGTGCTGATAACTAATGTACCATAATCTGATATTCCTGGTAACTTTCAGGACTCTCAGCACTGGGATTTTATTTACTATGTGCTGTTTAAAGCCAAATGTGCACATAGGAACTTTCATGTCATCATGGCCTTTTTATGCGACATCATAGCTCCATTTTTCACAGTATTCATTAATTCCAAAATACATGTGCACCAAGCAGAGGAGGGATGGACAGGCCAGCCACAAAACTAAAAGCATTACAAATGTGCCAGTGTCACATTGCACCTTGTCTTAAGAAGATGTTTTTCCATGGAATGAGAATCACACTGTTGCTGTAACTCAGACAAGTATCTCTGCTTGGGAATGTGCTCTGCACTTCAGCCATACCTAACAGCTTGAAGCTGGGATCTGGAACACAGTGTTGTCTTGTATCATACAATCATGGCCTTATTTTCACTATGCTGTGAAGAAGGAGATATTGCCTTTCTTGGTTTTGGAAAAATACTATCAGTTTTTACTCCTATTATGGAATACCTTCAGCTTGGTTTTTAAGTGATGACAGCAATTCTATAGCACTTTAAAATACTCTTCTTTTTTGCTCCATTTGCAAACCTAGATTTTACTTTCAGTTTCAAGTTAAAATAATCACATTGCTCATGGCATGGACAGTTTTCTAGAAAGATAAACAAGAAAAATTCATCCTACACCACATATTAAAAATTTTGTATAATTTCATTGGAAAGGCACATCTCTACTGAGATCTTTTAAGAGATCAAATCATAAATTGCACAGGCAATAACTGCTTTCAATTCTCAGAGAATGCTGTGAATAGCACTGGAAGAGTTTTATCACTTTGCTGCAGTGTCAGATTTTAGCTTTAGAATCTAATCCCACCCACCTAATGAGCTCTAAGTGCTCGGTTTGTCTCACTGCCAACTGTGTCAAACAAAAGCTCCTCCTGGAGGAGCACAATCGATAATGCAATGGGAGCAGCAAAAGGAGAGAAGCTAACACCAGCAGGGTGACCAACAAGAAAGTAGAGGTTAAGACAAGGCTTTGCCATAAAAAAGGGTGTTAGCATCAGGTTTAAATAAGACTGCAGTAGAAGTAATGTTGCAAAACAGGACTCAATTCTATATCCAGGAGGTTTAAGGTATGAGAGTGAGTTCTCATTCTCCAGAGGCTTGGTGACCAACAACCAACCTGGCTCTCTTGGGCTCACAGATCCTTCACTACAGCTCATGTGTGAAAAGGCTCGGGTCATGTAAATTCCCGGGCTGCAGGGGGCTGGCCAGATCCAGGGCTGTGTGCCATCCTGGGAGCTGTCCACGCTGGTTTTGCTGTACAGAGTTAATTTTCTTCCCAATAGCTAGTATGTGACTGTGCTTTGCATTTGAGCTGGAGACAGTGTGATGCTCTGGCTCTTGCTGAGCAGTGCTTAGAGCCAAAACCTTTTCTGCTTCTCACACTGCCCCACCAGAGAGGAGGCTGGGGGGCAGAAGAAAGGGGACAGCTGGAGAGGACAGCTGACCCCAGCTGACACAAGGGATGTCCCACACCATGTGACACCATGCTCAGTGTACAAAGCTCACTTTTACCCTCCCAATTCTCTCTTCTATCCCACTGGGGGAGGATATGTGAGCAGCTGTGTGGGGCTTAGCTCCTCTCTGAGGTTAAACCATGAAACTCACTGAAAAAACTGAACACTAAAGCTATCTGTAAGATGATTCAGGAACTTCTGGAGCTACAAATTTGCAAATTGTGACTTTCCTGGAACAAATCAGGGCAGGTGTCACTTTCCAGTACAATTCCTTGAGCATTAAGTCTGCCATGATCCTCAGTCTCACCTAAAACTGACATTACCCCTTCCCATGGCATAGCCTCAGTTTATCTTTGCTCTCCTTCCCTGCTCTCTGGCCAGCTTTAATTTCCCTAAGTATTGCCCAGGCAACCACCAGCATGGTCTTGCATTCTATTAGTTTTCCTTCTACTTTCCCCACAGTCTCCAAAGGTGTGGAAGATGGGGGAGGTTTTACCTTTTCACCAATCCAACACCTACTATCATACCAAACTAAAATTTTCCCTATTGGTATTGGTTCCTTAAAAATGAATCATTAATATATGTGAAGAAAGCAAAATTGTCATCCAAGGAATAAATAGTGTATAACAAAACCTGTTTGGTTGTGGAGAACAAATAATTTTTTGATAGTTCCAAAGTCACCAAACTAGAAGAGTATTCCCAAGGTAATTTAAGCAATGCTAAACGGATCATTTAGCAGAAAACTCTTAAATATGCATGGCATGTAATAGCACTTCGGAAGCAGTTTGTACTTTTATTTTTGAAAGATGTGTAAATTTGACCAGTGTTCCCTAAGGTGTAAATTTTAAGGCTCTGTTGAATTTTAATTGCTTACTAACAGCATTATGTAATTCTCCAATTAATCTTCTCTCAAAACAAGCTTACCCATGAGATATTATTTCAAAGCCTATTTGTGCAAAACTGTTATTTTTGAAAATGAAAATGTATTTGAATTCCTAGCTGGACTTAATATCTTCTATTTTTAAAGAATGTGTTAAGCAGGATCAGAAACAGTAACTGTTTAGTTTTACAAATAAATGCAGCCCTTCTTGTAATTTAATTACATCAAACCTTCCTCTGGAAACTGTTGATGTACCACAAGAAGGTTTAGGGCCAACACTGAGAGGGCAAAATCTATAATCTATAATCTATAATCTATATAATCTATAACCTATAATCTGTAATTGGATGTATTCTTGGCATGCTTGCTAATTTATCTAAATAGTTAGCACATGTATGACATACACATGGGTGCTTGATACATTACATAGCACACAGTTAGATATTTTATTGTAGCGAAACAGTTATCTGAAGGCAAAATGTAAGTTTGGTGAGCTCTAATTTTAATAGATAAATTACTGAAAGAAGTGTATCTGTAAGCAGGTCTGAGGTATATATATTCAATGATTTTTCCATGTATGGTGTTTTTTCTAATGGTTGATGTATCTGACATTGAGGATGTAAATTATTCCATTTATTGAAATGTCTGTTGGTTCTGTTTTGAATGGCAAACTGTATGTGCTTGAGTTAACCACAATAGAAAAGCTTATCATAATAATGGCACACAAACTGCAAGAGGGCAAAAACTTTGGCCCATAGCAGCACTCTGTGAGACATTGCATCATCTGGATGCAATTGCATCCTAAGTTATGTTTAAGAGTTGAATAAGTCAAAGTTATTATCATGTTCACTTTTGTGCTCAGTTGTCACTCTAGAGACATGGTCTGCTAACACTTAAACACTGCCTGGCCTTAATGTTTCTATTGGGTATTCATCTTATAGGGAAAATTAAAATACTATATTTGATGCTCCAAAAACAGTGTGTTTTTCTGACTTGCTAAGTAGAGAAATGTGAATTATATAGAATGGGTAAAGTGAAAAATATTATGTATGTTTTATTGACAGTAAGATTTGGAGGCTCTAAGGATTCCATATTTCTAGCTACACATTTTTTAATTAGAGTCTTCCAATCTCTTTTTAGTTCCCTTTTGTCAGAACTTCATGTTGGATTTTTTCTGTTTGTGAGTACATACTGCATTAGTCATAGTTCAGTCCAGTTTCTCCTGATGAAATGAAAGGACAAACCTGTAACTGAAACCTTGCTGTGCTGACCCTGTTTGCAGAGTGGTCCTTGATTTGATCAGCCTTTTTTCACATTCTTTTCATTCTTCATGTGTTTGTGAAAGAAATGGGAGATGACATTGCAAATGGATAGAGCTGTGTACGTTCCACATACATATGGATGAAATCCACACTGAAATGTTCATCATTTGTTTATTTTAACAGTGCAGGAGGCTGCAAAGAACATCACGAGCTCTTTTAACACTGGTTTTGCTATGATTTTGGTCTAAATGAGCAAAAAGCAATCTTTAGAGAATTTTCTGCTCTTGAGAAAGATTCACTACTGAATTACTTTTCATGTTGCCAAGAAAACTAATACTGAAAAACCTCCTCTACAGAGGAGACTTAGAAGTCTGTGTTCAAACTAGACCAATTTGTTTAGGAAATCCATTTATGCAAAATAAATATTTCACAAAATTGCCTTGTTTTGAAAGTCATAATGAAGGATTAAGAGCAACATATATTTGAATTTCAAATATATACAAATAAAATTGCATTTCTGTAAAAAGTGTGCCAACTTTCCTGGAACTTGAGAAGTTTCACCTATATATGTCAACACATAAGTGTTATATGATTCTGACAAAGAAATTAATATTGTTCCTGAGTCCTACTGATCAATTAATGTAATCCTAGTACATATAAAACAGATAAGAATAGCAACCTTTAATCATGATTCCTTTGAGAAATAGTGAGAATGAGAGACTTGATGACTGAAGTAGAGATTACAGTGATGCAGAAGTCACCATTAACCTTAGCAAGGTCAGGGCTTCTTTTTGTAAGTCAGTGGCAAAGTTAAAAGATTCCTGGAGTCATGACATACAGTCTTCAGTTTTAATAACTACTAAAGCCATCAAAAATACTAACTCAATTTTCATATTATTGTTGCAGGCAGTCATCCAGCACTAAGCTTCTGTAGTAGGCTGCCTTCAATTATTAAGCAGTAAAAGGTGGCAGGTCTTTATCAGGAACAGAGATGAAAGAGAATACTTTGCTTTAATACACGAAGGGAGAGACATGTTGCTGAACATAATGAACTGTATACTATGTGGAGTACATCATAATGGGCTCTTTATTTGGGTTACATGTGGAAGATGAAACAAATATATTCATACATTTAGTGACATCCTTTCAAAACTTCAAAAAATCTCATTTCATTCACTTTGGATAATATTTTACATCTGACAAAGCATGAGATCATTCAGCAGATTAGGTCACATTGCCTATTTGAAGACTTTATGGATTATTCAGAGGAGAGAGACTTACATGTCCTGAACACTGTAAGTAGAAGTGAAATGTGCATGATAAAAACCCTGCCTCGGTTCTGCGACCTCACCTGGGTGCAGTTCCCAGGAGACTTACAGGAATGCTTGTACCCTGCCTGAAACTCAAGCACTGCAGAAGCTGCAGCTGTCTGCCAGAAGGATGCTTTTCTGGTGGTAGCAGTACTTGTGCAGCTCTCCTTCCAGTCAGCTGCCACTGTAATAACAGCTATGGAGAAAGAACCATAAAGAACAAAAGCCATGGGGCAATATTGCATTGGTTTGTGCTTCATTAAATGCTATTTATTTCAGTACATGACTTACTACAGCATATGTAAGTTAGCAGAAATTGTTTGACCCATGAGATTTGAGGATTAACTGAAAACAAGGGGTTTGAGCAATTTTTTTAAAAAAATATGCACAATATGCACAATCTTCAACATTTCTGAAGTGTTTTGACTCCAAATCTTCAGAACAAAGACCCACATTTTAAAGCTTAATTTCAATGATACAAAATGATGACACAAAAAAGACAGTTAACAAGACTTGAAATTGTGTCTCGTGTCTACAATGTGTTTATAAGAGCTGGCCAACTGCAGCACCATGTAGAAGATACAGATGGTTTCTGCCTAGTATTTGTTTACAATAATAAAGTGTAAGTCAAGTTGCATTTGTGCTGCATTTTAAACAGCTGTTTAAGACCCAGTACAAAATCTAAAACCAAGTGCTACTTAGAATACAACATGCCTCGCTTTTCAGAAAGAGTCAGTGAACTGGAGAATGTTTTGATTACTTGAACTGAATATCCTTTGTACATCTTGGTTTGCTAAGAAAATTAGACTTGCAGCTCATGCTTTTTGTGCCTATCATTGAGTTCCCCTCTCCTCTGCCAACTAATTGCAGTGGAACCTGATGAGAGCAGAAGCCCCAGGGATATTAGATTCCATGTTTTGTTTAGAGACAAGATGAGCAACAGAAAAGCTGGGTGCTCAGATGAGGGAAAAGCAGGAAGAGCCTGTCCCTTACATGCTCAGTTTGCTGAGCACTCTGCCCATGAATCACTCCAAATCAGCTACAGCATATGATAGCCCAGGTGGCCTACATGGTGCTCAGGTAGCCAAAAGGCCAATGGCATCATGGTTTGTGTTATGGTTTTACCCCAGCCAACAACAAACCCCACACAGCTCACTGTCCCACCAGTGGGATGAGGGAGCAAATCAAAAGGGGAAAACTTGTGGGTTGAGATAAAGACACAGGGAAAGCAAAAACAAAGGAAAGAAAACCAAGGAATTAATTCAGTGCTTCCCATGGTGGGCAGGCATTCAGGCATCTCCAGGAGAGCAGGGCCCCATCACATATAATGGTGGCTTGTGAAGACAAACCCCATCACTCCCAGTGTCCCTCTTTCCTCCTTCTTCCCCCCAGTTTAACCACTGACACCATGTCTCATGGTCTGGAATATCCCTTTGGTCATGGAAATGGTTGTCAATCACTGGAACAGAGAAGTGGCTGAGTCACCAATCCTGGAGGAATTAAAAGATGTGTGATGAGCTGCTTTGGGACATGGTTTGGTGATGGACTTGGCAGTGTGAGGGTAATGGTTGGACTTGATAATCTTAAAGGTCTTTTCCAAACTGAAGGATTCTATGATTTTACATTGCTAGCATAGGAAATAAAAAATCAGAGTAGGGATGAGAGGCCTTGACAACACTGCAATATGGGGACAGATAATGGGGAATGGCTTTACTTTAATGTCATGTATGTAACTTATGTAAGCACCTGTCTCTTCACATAACAAACTTCTGGTACTTTAAGTAGTCAGAGATGCAAATATGACATTTTTATTGTCACTGCTACTTAAGCATGTCAGAATTCACCCAGCTGAGTACACTATGTGTTCAAACATAAGAAGGAAAGCTGAAGATCAGTAAAGAATTGCTCCTCTGGCTATTGGAGAACAGATTCTGGCAGTACCATTCCCTGGTGGTTCAGCTCATATAAACATTAATTCACTCCCAGGCTTTTGAAGTGAATAACCTAGTCCTGAAATGAAACCTGGTAAAATTATGGGGATAAATTGCTCAAAAACTTTTTCTAAAAGGCAACTGGAACAGACAGGACTTTACTGGGTTAGGCTGCCATCACCTTACACAGCCCATCAACTTAATGCCAGGGCTTTGCACTTCAGATTCCTTCAAGGCCCTTTTTCCACACACAGAGGGATGAAGCACAGTTTCATATTATAAAAACACTGCCCTAGTAAGGTGCATTACAGCTCTTTTAATATTTCAGACAGTTTAAACAGAAATTCCCTCTCCTCAGTTATATTGTAGGGCCACACAGTGACCTCAGGAGACCAAGGGCCAAGTGTTTTAATTTATACAACCTTCTCTGGCTTTGCAGTTGAAGATGCTTTTCATCATGAGGACATCCTGTAACATTGACAATTAAGTATGTCAAAATTGCAAGAAATGGGAGGGTTAAATACTTTTTGTCTCCTTTCAATCTTCCTCCCAAAATGAAAGGTAAGAGATAAATGAAAAAATTCTTTCCAGAGTGTGGCAGTTGAAACACAAATGGATGCAGAGCAATTTTCCATCTACTCTGGATAGCATCAGATATGGACTAGATCTCACCTTTCCAAAATACATGTTTCACTTACAGTAAACTCAGGCAAGTATTTCACATTTTTTTCCCATTATTACATCTCCACAGGATCTAGAATGTGGTTTTGCAGATATAAGCAGTGAGCTCCCTTTGAAAATGAAATTTTTAGCATAAACTCCACAACTCCTTTATGCAGACATTGTTATTCCCACACAAAGAGTTTGCTTTGGCCTGTAGCTGTGCTATTTGTGTATCTGCACTGTTAAAGACTTAATAAAGGCTCTCTGTCAGCAGGGTGACAGGAGCAAGACTGATGAACCTTGTTAGAGTTATGTGTGAGACTACATCTGCACAGCATTAATCTCTACCCTGGCTTGTCTCACTATGGCTCAACAAAGAAGTTGAGAAATTAAATATAATCCAAGAAGGTTAGCCAATAAAGATTAAAAGGAAAGTCATAAAATCTAGATGGCTCTGAAATATGGAGAATATGTTTATCTTCCTCTTGGTGTTGTGACTATAGTTTATGAACAGGTCTGTGACAACTTCAGCGAAATTTCTCATCAGTGAGGCTTTTGTTTTTTTTCTATTGAAAGATGTGGACTTTGATGTAACTCATGATAATCTATGTTAGAGTTACCTCCCTACAGCAAGTAACATTAATAATGTTAAGTGGAGATATTTCCCAAAACATTTTGAAACAGATGAATTAAAAATCTGGTAAGAAAAGGTAGGCCACATAGCATATTTCTGGGTGTTATAAGCAACCAGCCAAGGAAAGTCCTTCCAAACAGAATAATACTCCTTCAGCTGCCATTGTTAACAAGTGACTCATACAGAGTTTGAATACAGCTCTAAATTGCAATCTGGAGGCAGCATTCAAGTTGTGCACAAAGTTCTGCTTAACTCCTGAGAAACTGAAGTGTTGAGCAACTTTCCACTTCTACATTTGTGATATTCTATAGCAATGTTTTTCATTTATTCCTTCATAATATTCTGCTTTGTGCAAAAAGCATTGACTTGACTGTATGTGACCTCACTTATATATATGCATAAAATTACAGGACCAAATAATTTTTGTCAACCTTGACCCAAACTCTTATTGACCTTTTACCTTCCTGTCCCTGAATTCTTCACTGTCTCACTATTTGTTAGCACAAGAAGCAATCAAAATGTTAGTATTTTGAGATTTTTAAAGAGGGTAATAAAATTATTTGAAATGTAAACTACTAAGTAAGGTTTTTGTTTTGACTCTAACCAGATATTCTGGTCTGCTTACAATAACCCTAAAACACAGAAGCATTTCTGATATACCACATCATCCAGGCTTTTAGCAAGGCACGTGTGTTTCCTTTTTTCCTTTTTTCATATCATTGTCTGGGAACAAACCTAGTAGTGGCACTGTAGCAATGGCAGTACCCTGTTCTCTGACAGGACAGGATAAAGCAGTGTCTGCACATGTCAGCTGCAGTCCTGCATGGGGTCACCCAGCCCAGTGCAAAGCCTATTTCCACCTTATGGGATCTCCTGAAATAAATTGTACAAAAATCACCACCCTAAACATTTGGCTTTATTTTCATTCTGAGTTCTACTGCAAAATATTTGGGGAGAGCATTCTCCTCTCTTTAACACGTATTTTTTTCATAATCTTCAAAATGCTACAGACAGGAGGATGCCAGCAGGCAGACAATCCCTGTGAAACCCCAAATCCTAAGTTTCCAGCTAAAGAGACACTTGTGAAATTAGGAAGGAAGAAGAAAAGCATCAGCAGTAGAACCATCAGCTTCTGTCTCTGCCTCTTGCAAACTTTTCTGGAAAACAATAGACAGGGTAAATGAGAAGGTATGCTGAGGCATGGGATTCCTCTCCATGTGGTTTTTAAAATATTGATTTCAGTGCCCCTCTGAATGCTGTCTGACAATTTTGATACAAAATCCTTGGCCTACTGAAGTTTTGTTATTGAAGAGAACATATTTAAAGATAGAAATGACATTCTTAAAAGTGAGTCTACAAGAAAGCTAGAGAAGGGTTTTTTGTAAAGGCATGTAGGGGTAGGACAAGGGGTGATGGTGTTAAATTGAAGGAGGGCAAGTTTAGATTGGATTTTAGGAAAAAGTTCCTTACTGTGAGGGTGGTGAGGCACTGATGTGGATTGCTTGGTGCAGCTGTGGAAGCCCCATCCCTGGAAATGCTCAAGGCCAGGGTGGATGAGGCTTTGGGCATAGTGGAAGGTGACCCTGCCCTTGGCAGGAGGTGTTGGAATTAGATGATCATTGAAGTCCCTTCCAACACTGTTCTATGATTCTATGGTAAATTCCAGAAAAAAAAATTGATACAAAAGCAAGTAGGGTTTCGTCTTGCTCAAGGTACAGCTGAAGCTGGGATCATGCTCTCATCCTCTCAAAGACCTATTATTAGCAGACTCTCTGTCAGGAAGGTGATGGGGGGGGTGATTGCAGGGAACTGGGATAGAGAAGGGTTTGCATCTGTGATGCTGAAGGTCATTCTCAACCCAGCAGCTAACACCTTTGTCATGACCACCCTTCACTCATGAGGAGAGACTTTACTCATGGCCTTCAGAAAAGGGCTGGTAGGCAGAGAGTCTCTCTCTTTTTCAGATATTTTAACTTGGCAAACTTTGTGCCTCATTGTCTATGAATATAAGACACATTTGTCAAGTGGGAGGGACCAGCCTCTGCTGCAGAGGATAAAGAATGGAATTTCTTAGTCAAACACAAAACAGCGTTCCCATTCCTGAACAGATTACTTTGAATTTTTTTGAAAGAAACAGCTCGTGTAGGCATGGGACTTTTTAGACCAAATATCTAATTTAGATAAACATGTAATTGAAAACAAAATCTTTTGAAGGAAAATAATACTAAGCAAAAGTATCTCTCTACTCAAACATTGAGAATTAAATTATCATCTCATTCTCACCATTGGAAAAGCTCATTTGACGCAATTGCAGTTACACAGAATTTGTCGCTAAATAACTGAAAGCAAAATCTGGTCATGGTAATCAAAATAGTCTGATGCCATTTATCAAGTCAACAAAACTAATGTTAAATCTGTCATATTTTCACATGCTAGTGGTTTTTCTGAATTACACTTTTCTTAAGATTAAAAGTCATTTTACATACATATATGAGTGTGTGACTATACTTCACAAAGAGTATAACATACTATTCTTACATTATCACCAGAAATCTTACACAAAGAGAATGGGGAAAAAAAAATACTGTAACATATCAGTTTCTGTTTTGTTTCACAGAAGAAAAGCTTTGATGTACAAAGCATATCAGAGACAATAGCAGAAGAAAGAAAAAATACTTTAAAGTTGTCTAAGGGATCATATAAAAGACTTCCATCTTGTGATTAAGTTTAGGAATTATGTTTGATGTATTTTGAAACTCTGCTTGTTCAGACTGGTTAAGTTTGTGAAAGGTTGCCTGTCAAATGCTATGTCAGTGATATGAAAACAGACAGCCAGAAAATCATCCTTCCAAAATAAACATCAACTAAAAGTAAATAAATGTCTGCAGCAGAATGCCAGCCTGATGTTCCATTAAGATGAATGTTATAAGCCATGAAGAAACTAAATATTGATGACAAGAAATCTGTAAAGAGAGACAGTGCTTATGGTCAGATTAGGAAACTGTTAGTAAAATGAAGGAACTGAACAGTCAACAGAAACAACAGTACAGCCTTGAATACAAAAATTGCTGCAAATTAACCTTGTTGCAACCAGTAATAAACCATAAGCATATGAAAACATTTAGAAATATTTGAAAACTGAACCATGCAGTGCAAACTTATGGTTGTACACAAGGCTCAGAAATACTTTTTTTAATATGTTCATTCTTTTGAGAACATGTTCATTATATGTTTACATCATTGTTTTATTTAAATTTCAAAAATCTTGAAGTTCCTATCATGACTGGTTCTTTGCTGTGCTAGGCACAACATCTGGAAACTAATGCTAAAAAAAAGCACTGAAGAGAAACATATACTGAAGGCAGATCCTATGGAAGGGGTATGATTTGAACCTAATCTGAAACAAATATAGAAAAATAGAATAGAGAGGAGGTAAATTGGTAGAAGGCAGGAAAGAAACAAGGTATAATGAAAAGAGGTAAAAAACAAATCGCATTTGCTAGTATCCAGGATCTAAGCTTTGCGTGAGCTACTGGATCTTTTCACTAACCTTAGAAAAGCATGAAAGATAAGTAATTAAGATAGATGACAGGTTATATGGGTTAATGAACAACATCCAGACTTTAACTATGGCAAGTTATTGGCTTTTTTATTTAATTTAAAAATTAATGAAATGGGAAAATTACATGGAAGATACAAATGAAGCAATCAGAGAAAATGAAGGGTCTTGGAGCAATCAGGAGCTATGTGGCCACTGGGGAAGTGGCGGATGTGCCCTAGGACAGCATGTGAGCAGCAGAAGCAGGAGGGCTAAAGTGCACCCAGAGTCATGAGAGGGTGATAAAATCCATATAGTGACTGACCACGGCAGCAGCTGGAGGAGCAGGAACAGATCAGAGACGATGGGTACAAAAATTCCTGACACACCTTAAATTATTTTTACATATATACATTTTTTTTTAATTTTTTTTTTGTTGTTGACATCATAGCCAAAGAATTGAGGACAAGTGGCATGATACATGCCGAGCACCTGCACTTTAATACATTTAAAATTCCATGTACACAGTTGGCACCAGGCTTCTTATGCCTAAATCAGGTAACCCAGCTCTTATATCCAGGCACAAGGGATTGGCAATTTGGTGGCCATACTTCACAGGTGCTGTTCTTCTAGGTAAACTCATGAACATGCAGTAGGAAATCAAATTTCAAGTTACTATCTCAAAATGCTATTCATTTACAAAACAGAAGTGCCCAAGCACTTTCCTGGTGGGTACGACATCCAATGTAGCATCAGTGAGGTCCCATTACACGGACACAGAAGTTTCCAAGATGATCTGTTCAGTGCAGCCCCTCTACAGAGGCTTTGAGCAGCTGCAAGGGCTCTGCACAAACAGGGCTCTGCACACACACACAGAGGATTCTGCATACACACAGGGCTCTGTACACACAGGATTCTGCACACATACAGGGCTTTGCACACACACACAGGGCTCTGCAGACCCGGGCACAGCCACAGGTCATCAAAGTGGCTTTACTTCCTCATTTTCCGCTGCTGACCTTGCTCCTTTTCCTCACCAAGTCTTTGCATTAACATATGGATTCACTGGCAAGGCATGGGCCAGCACCGATGCAGCCCTTGAAACACACTGATCTCGGCTATGGTGTTTTGTTTGGTTTTTCTTTTTTTTTTTTTTTTTTAATCTTGTAAAGCAAACACTAAGCTCTGCGCCTAGGTCGCTCCTTTCACAACCAGAGGAGCTTTCGATTTTCCTGAGAACTTGGTGAACAACGCAAAAGGGATTTCAAGAGATTCCCGTGCCAACCCTGCCCAGAAAGGCAAATGGACCACAGGCAGGCACGGCCTCACCACGCCCCCCAGGCCCCGCGCTCCCCGCCGCGCTGCCGCAGCGCTCCGGCCCGCCGCGGAGCCCAGGGGGCTCTCTGGGCCGGCCGGGGCGGGCCCGGGGCTGCTCTGGGGGGCCGGGTCGGGGGAGCTCTGGGCGGGCCGGGGCGGGCAGGGGCAGGCCAGAGCCGCCGCCAATGCGGGCGGGCGGCGGCGCCTGCGCCCGTCCCGCTGCGCCCCGAGTGCGGCCCGGCTGGCCTGCCCGCGCAGCCATGTGGAGCCGCTACCGCGGGCTGCTGGGCCGCGGCCGGTGAGCGGGCGGGGGCGGGGGAGCCTCGGCAGAGCGCCGGGGCAGCGCAGGCCGAGGACGCGGGGCTGCGAGCCCTGTCCGGGCCGGCCACAGGGCCCTGCGCCCCGGGAAGCGCTCGCTGGAGCGCAGGGCCGGGGTCGGTGCTGGCTGCGGCACCGCCGGCACGGCGCGCTGGTTCAGAGGGAATTGTGTCCTTGCAGGTCCCTGAGTCGGAGGGCCTGGCGCTGGAAGAGCGTTGCCGCGAACGAGAGAGCGCTGCAGTACCGGGTGGGCGAGCAGATCCACGGCTTCACCGTGAAGCAGGTGAGCGTCACCGCCGCTCTTTCCTCTGTATATCAACATCCCGTGCTTGGGAGGCACCTGGGCGAGGCCTGGCGTCTGCTCGTTAAATACTTGTATCAAAGAAATGATGCAGGAGTTCCTTGTAGGCACTTCTCCGCAAACAGGTATTTTAGGTGCCGTTAATACATGTTCTTATAGGGGGCTGATTCTGGAATAAATAATGCACCCCACGAGCTTGTGTTGTGTGTCTGCTGCAGATGTGATCTTTGGTGTGGCCTTCTGAATCTCCTGACAGATACGGAACTTCACTCTGTGAATATGATTTTTCAAACACATTCAAGTAATATTTCATCTCCTAAGCTGCTTTTAATAACTTTGTTGAAAACCTGCCATAGAAATATGTTGAAAGTTTTAAAACTTTTTTAAAGCAAAAAGCAGGAGTAGAGAGTAAAGGTTATTTGTGAGAACTGATTGCTAGTGACACTAGACCTAGTGGTAGAACAGAGGCCTTGCTTTTTCTTTTGCTGTCCTAGCCATAGACATTTGAATATATGCCTTTTCTTTTTGTATTTCTGATTGAATGTTTACCTGTATCAAAGAGTATGGTTCTTTGATGGTAGTATGCTTTCATTGGGTTATAAATTTTATTAAATTTTATTTTTCATTTGCATAATTTTTTTTCCCCTCAAACCACAGGAGCAAAAATTTATTTAATACTATAATCCAGTATTATATATAGGACCAACAAGCTATAATTCCTATATCACGCACAATTCATTCAAACTAGTTGAAGTCAGACTGCAATACAGATGTTTTCTTCCAATGCAGGTGACAGCAGTTCCTGAGCTGTTCCTGACTGCAGTGAAGCTTAGCCATGATGGTACAGGAGCCAGGTATTTACATGTGGCTCGGGAGGACTCCAATAATCTGTTCAGGTAAGACATTAATATAGGTATTACACATTCAATCCTCACATCACCTTATGACTTTTCAGTTGTAATCTAGCATCATGGCTGGATATTCTGTGTTAACAGGGAGGACAGTACTTCCTTTGTAGGGCTTCTTAGAATTTTTCAGGTTGGAAGAGATATGAAGTCTGCTGTTTAGTCTTCTGCTCAAAACAGGGTCAGTGCTTAATTCAGGTCCAATTCCTGCCTTGAAAACTTCGAAAGACAGAGATTATGCAACCATAACATTCCATGGAGATTTTTATTTGAGCCTTTTGGGTAAAAATAAATGTTGGTTTTTTTTTTTTTATTTCTGTGCTAAAAACTTCTGTACTAACTCCAGAAATAGAAGTGCAGAGGCTGTACACTCTCTGAAAGAGATGGCTGAGCACTCAGAAGTCTGAAGAACTCAAACTCTGCATCCTGGTGTGTGCCACGTTTTCTATTAGCCAGTGATGATGCTCCCAGAAATCACAGGTGCAGGTAGGAGTGGGTGCAGTTCTCCCAAATGACCACATCCCTCTCCGTGCTCTCTCTTGCAGTATCCAGTTCCGAACCACTCCAATGGACAGCACTGGAGTCCCACATATTCTGGAGCACACAGTGCTGTGTGGTTCCCAAAAGTACCCCTGCAGAGATCCCTTCTTTAAAATGTTAAACAGGTCACTGTCCACTTTTATGAATGCATTCACAGGTAAGTCCAAAGGAAATAATACTTACCTTAAAATAATACTTAAATACTGTGTACTTAAAAAAGGTGAGGCTTTATTGCAGTAGAGCTGTCTAGTGGCTCTCCTTAATTTGGCTTTGGGACCCATTTTTATTGGGTGTGAATGTTGTGAGATACTAAATTAACAAGGCAAGACAACAAAATAAGTCTTGTTCATTTGTCAGTTGCAGAGTTCCAGTAGAGCTGGAGGTTTATAGTCAAAAATACATGTAATTATTTTTATAGATAGATGTCTAAAGCAAAGTTTTCATGGTAAAATAGCTGCAGTGTTAAATATGTGTATTCCTCAGCAAAAATACATTTCATTTAGTACATCTCTTCTGGTTATTTATATGGATGAGAAATTAAAATCAACTAAATATGTCTTAGACTTTCTCAAATTCTGATTATTTTTACATTTATTTATATGCAGCTAGTGATTACACACTCTATCCATTTTCAACACAAAATCCCAAGGACTTTCAGAACCTTCTGTCGGTTTACTTGGATGCAGCATTCTTTCCATGTTTACGTCAGCTAGATTTCTGGTAAGACAGTTTGAGATGTATGCAAACCTTAAATTAAAAAAAAAACAAAAACCAAAACCCCCCCTCCCCCCATCCGTCAACGCAACCTTCAAACTCTCAGCACTTGTTGTTACTAATTTTTTCAGGCAAGAAGGTTGGAGGTTAGAACACGAGAACCCAGCTGATCCTCAGACACCTCTAGTCTTCAAAGGAGTTGTTTTTAATGAAATGAAAGGGGCATTTGTAAGTTTTGTGGATGTTTGGTTTAAGTTCTTACAGATGGTGAAGTAGCTTCAGCTGTAAGTTATCAATGGCATTATTGCACCAGAGATTCGCATTCCTCCTCTTGAAAATTTAAGTCCTCTGTGAAGTCAACATTGTTGCATAGATTTTTTTTTTTTAAAGTTAGCCTGTCAAAAGTTTGTTTATGTGTAAAAAGGCGCCTTGTTAATGGATTTTATTGCAAAATACTCTGATTGTCATGGAAACAGAGCTAGTTTTATTAAAGTACATGAGACTGCATGCTTATGTGAGGAGGTTGTGTAAGTTAGAGCTCTGAGATCTTATTATTGAGCACCTTATGTCTTTAAAATGTGTTTTGTTGGCTTTCAATGAAATGTGGTGTTTTCCTATTAAGACAGATAATGAGAGGATATTTGCACAGCACCTGCAGAACAAAATCCTTCCCGATCACACTTATGGTGTAATTTCTGGTGGAGATCCATTATGTATTCCTGACCTTACATGGGAGCAGCTTAAGCAGTTCCATGCCACACATTATCATCCAAGCAATTCCAGGTATGTGAGATCGATGACTGACTTCCTAGGTTATTGGGTTAGTGCTTTGTTTGTATTTTTGTGAAGAGAAAATCAGAAGCATAGTGTTTTTATTCACATGGCCAGCAACAAAGGTAACAAACAACCTGTGCCCTACAGCAGCTAGAACAGCATGGAAGCAAGGAATATTTTTTTAGGAAGAGCAGTGAAGAGTGAATTGAAAGCAGGCAAGAAAGGTGGCTGATTTTTCTCAGGTGTCTGCCTGCTCATGAGGATGTGTTTTGGGGATTGATTGACCTGAACTCATATGAGCTGGGGGAAAGAGAGCATACTAATAAGTATTTAGCAATAATGTTAGGGAGTTAAGATACAAGTAACATAGATTTATTCAATGGACTAAATTTATTCTAGGAACAGAGGTTCCTGTCCTCTTTGAGTAATGCAGATTAAGTTAGAAGTTACAAGGGAATGATTTTGTTTCCTCCTGCATCACATATTACTGTAGTGAGTTCTAAATAACGGGTGGTCATTTCATTCAGGTACTGACTTGGTTGGTATTAATAAGGTATTTAAACTGGAAGTCAGTTTGAAAGTTACATGCAGGAAAATAATTCTTTCGTCTGTACTAATTCTGTGGCCATTCTGTTATTCTGATTAATTCACTTGTGGAACATCAGCTTGTGTCACGACACTGAATTTACAATCCATTGATTTTTTTTTTTCTCATCATCCCAGGTATTCTGCTGTACTGGTGCTGAGATTTTAATCAGGGGATGAGATTTATCTGAGGCATACCTTGTGCTTATATTTGGTCCAGTGGAAGTCTTTTAGGTATAGGAATGTGTTTGGTGGAGTGACCCATGGAACTGAGCCATGTTTTACAGACAGACAGAACCTAGGACATGGGTCATGGTATTTTGTACTTTGGATGTGAAGACCATAAGAGTTTTGTCCCCTGAAACATAGAAGCACTGGGTTTCTGGCTTCAATTATTAATATTTTTTTCTGGAACGTATATTCCTGTGACTGAACAAATTTGAACATAATAAAACTGAATGTAATGAAAAGGTGTTTTGTGGCCTACGAGCTGAGAAATGTGGAATTTTCTCAAGAGATCTGTGAGTTTTATATCTGTTGCATAGGTTGAAGAACCACCAAACAATTTTCCACTCTAGATGTAACAGAAGTACTGGAAAGCACATGACGTTCGGAGTTTAATACAAGTAGCTACTATAAATTTCATATTAAATCAAATGCTTAATCCCAATATTTTATTTGAAATGCAGATTTTTCACTTATGGTAATTTTCCACTGGAGCAACATTTGAAGCAAATACACGAGGAAGCATTGGTAAAATTTGAAAGAATTGAATCAAATACTGACATCCCAAAACAGAAGCTCTGGGAAAAGCCTGTAAGTAAAGCCAACAAACAAACAAAAAGCACTAAACACAAAAAAAACCCCAGGTTAATATTTGAACCTAACCTGCTGGAGTTACTCTTCTGTTTAGAATTGTGTTTAGAAATGAGCTCAAGTATTTCTGGTCTTGGTTTCATGGGGGACAAACTACATTTACTTTTGATTTTCAATAATACAATGATTGGCTGCAGTTGTTTGTTTCTTTTATTTTCAATTTTCAAGTCCCTGGTAATTTGGAACACTGAAGCACTTCTTAATGGAAAGCATTTAGGGCTAATGAAAGAAATACTGATACTTAGTGTCAGGAAATATGGTTTCTAATGGTATCTAATCTCCCAAACGTTGGTATCAAAAATAATTTCCATGTTCTCTTCCTCCCTGGCTTGTCCAAAGGTATAAATATTTCTTTCAGAAACAGCTCAGAATGTTATTTATGGCCAGACTTATTGTCCACTTTTAAAAATTGAGATGCCCCTCATGTCTTTCAGGATAATGTGAATCTGTGAATTTATTCATGAGCATCTATAAAATTTTTTTAAATACTTGGAAAGATGATGCTTTGAAGGTGGAAGTAATTTTTTGTTTGTAACTCCTTCTCTGAGTTTGGTGTATCATTTCAGTGTATAATTTATTGTTTTTTATAGAGAGAACACAGGGTAACATGTGGCTTAGACTCCTTTGCTGCTGATCCTTCTAAGCAGACCACTGTCAGTGTCAGCTACTTGTTGACAGAGTAAGTATATCAAAATTAAATTCTGAATAAAAGGGTTCTTTAGATCTTTAAGTAAGGTGCTGGCATGTTTCTTCTCCCCAGTCCCTCTTGATAAATTTCATCTGTAAAGAAAATAATGCCATGGGGAAATAAATCAATCGTGCTTTAGTAAATAAAAAGTTTAATTGCTTTTACAAGAAAAATCAGGTGTTACTTCACGGAACTATTCAGTGGATGAGACATTTGAAAACATTGTCTTCCTTTCAATTCCCTGCTGTGTTCAAGCTCTTCTCTGTGACCCTGCTACTAACTTATCTCCCCTTGCAGCCCAATTTAAATTGCTTTCCTGGTAGTTAGAACAAGTGAAAGATGCAGAGCTCTCCTGTTTCCCTAAGGTCTGATGCAGGGTTCACAGCTGACAGTTGTTTCTCCTTTGCTCCCTCTACCTTTGTTTTCTAGTTCTTTTTAATGGACTCAGTGATACATGGTGTCACACACAGTTTTTAAGAGCTAATAGTTTTTCTTCAGTATTACAGACACTTTTGAAACGTTCACCCTAAGCCTGTTGTCTTCACTGTTGGTTGATGGGCCGAATTCTCCTTTTTACAAGGCCTTAATTGAGTCTGGTGTTGGTACTGATTTTTCTCCTGACGTTGGGTAAGTGTTGCAGTTCACATTTCATCACTATAAACAGTGTTAGAAAACAGAGAAAGCACATTTAAGTTGGAAGAACTCATCTTTTATACAGGCAGTTTACACCAGAGTAATCTTACTTTAATATTAAAACATTGTAAGAGTTTCTCCTGGTGAGCTGCAAAGCATTCTCAGATGTAACTTTTGGCTCCTCAGAGTACTTGGATAGAAGCTAAGTTGTATTGTTTGTAGCTTATGAACCATAAAAATGGACAGATGGAATAAAATAATTTACATGAGTGTTTTATCCTGGACATTTAAGTATTACTCAGAAGTGTTTGTGAGCTCTTCTCTGTAACCATATTGCTTTTATTGCTTTATTTCTGTGGTTTAGTAGTAGGTAGGTTTGTCACAAATGTGCCTTTGTGCAATCAGGTGCTGTTAAATTTGTCATCATCTCAGTACAGAATATAACACAAAATATTCTTAGCAGGAAGGAACCCACAAGGGTCATTGAGTCCAACTCCTTAGTAAATGGCCCATACAGAGATTGAACCCACTATCTCAGTGATATTAGCACCGTGCTCTAACCATCTGAGCCAATCTTAGGGTCATTACAAAAGGGTATTTCAGCTGACACTGGTTCCAGCTGGAGCTCCCAGTCCTTGCTTCCAGCTGCAACTCCCAGCCCGAGTTCCTGTGTCCTGCAGGCTGGGGGTGGGCACTGTCTGCACTGAACTTGGGCTCTGCTGCTCATCACATTTTGCCTTTTTTGTCAGCACAAAGAAGGAAGTGCTTTCCAGGCATGATTCATCTGACTGATTTTTAGACTTGAGGATGACAAAAATCATAGCTTTTTCTCCAGTGACTCTCTCAGGTGTTTGAGTGAGAAACCTTATTATACTCACCTGTGATTTTAATGTCTTACTCTGCCTGGCTTGACTTGTCTCTCTCTCTACATTAAGTAGTTGGCTTTGTGCAAATCCTGTGTCATGCATGCCAGTGCCATATAGATATATTAATATTCCAGAGCATGGTAGTAGAAATTAGTCTTTAGACACTGAAGTAGAGACTATGCTGTATTTTTTGTCAGCTGGTCCTTTTCCAAGTTGGCTGGATTGATAGGGAGTTGAACTGTTCAGTGAGCTGGCTTTAATTTGCCTTAGTGACTGTAGTCACTGAATCTGCAAGAATACGTTTGAGTCCAGAGATGAGTATAGCAGAATACAGTGCCTGAGCCTGACTGCCATTGAATTCCTTCTGTGGTTTTTAGACTTGTAGTAGTGGTTGTTTGAGTGTGTGAGCACCTATTGGTTTTTGTTTGTTGGCTTTGATTTGAGCTGCTAGGTGTTTGTGTTTCTGCAAGTGCCATTTTGTCTCTCTAAAGATGAGCTCTCTGATTAACCCTGCCTGACAGCTTGGACAAAATTGTCTTTACTGTTACAATTTTTTTTCATACAGTTAATAACAGCTGCAGGAAATATGGAAAACTTTGCCTTAACCACTTCCTTTACAGATACTGCTTTGGAAGTAGTGTTCCACTCCCCTGCTTAAGTAGAATTTATGTGTTTGGTGTTACATGCAGCTAAAATTTCACCTTAAAAAGAGACTTCTTTACTTGAAAGAAATACAGATGAATGGGAAGATAAACAGGAAATACCAGCTTTACTTCTGTAGCTATTTTTCTTTCTCTAAAACCATATACTATAGATTTTCTTAACAGTGGCTACCACTACTGAAATTGAACAAAAATGCTTTTAAGTTCTATTTCTTGCCTCTTTGGTAATTACTTTAGCTTTTAAAATCTTGTGTGTTTGTATATGTGGAAACAACGGCTGTTTTTTCTTTTTCTCTTGCCTTTGTTGGCAGTTTTAATGCTTAGTTCTAGTTCTACTTGTCACTGAGTTGGTTATCTTTTGCTCTAGGTTTAATGGCTCAACAAGAGAAGCTTATTTCAGTGTGGGTCTACAGGGTATTGCTGAAAAAGACATTGTTACTGTGAAACAAATAATTGATAGAACAATCGATGAAGTTATTGCGTGAGTAATGCTAAGTTTTTAAGAATACTCATAGTTAATATAGTAACAAAATATTACATGTGGACATGTAATAATACAGACTTGTATATAATAACATGCCTAAAAAATCTAGTTATATTACAGTAAAGGCACCAAAGCAGAAGTAATATATCTTAAAACTTGTGTCTGCTACTTCCTTTATTGTAGCTTGTTCTCATCAGCATAACCTTCAGGAATTTAATGTTGTTAGTTCAATTTTT
The DNA here is from genome assembly GCA_030060385.1 of Muscicapa striata striata. Taxonomy (NCBI): domain Eukaryota; kingdom Metazoa; phylum Chordata; class Aves; order Passeriformes; family Muscicapidae; genus Muscicapa; species Muscicapa striata. The sequence continues at coordinate 666,751 of JAREIS010000066.1, read as the reverse complement.
CTAAATGACACAACATGATTGTGTCATTTCATATCAATTTTAATTCAGTGTGAACGGTGTTATGTTGTAATGCTTCCTTTATCAATCTAATAATTCATTTTCATAACTTCACTTAAAGTGATCAGTGTTAATGGATATGATTTCCTTCTCTCATCACTCCTTCCCAAAGGAAAGGATTTGAGGAAGATAGGATTGAAGCTCTACTTCACAAAATTGAAATACAGTTGAAGCATCAGTCTACGAGTTTTGGGCTTGCCCTGACATCTGTAAGTCTCTGTGTGTGTTTTTTTATGAACAGTTAAAAAAATCTACTACCTATGTCTTTATAAAATACAGGGTCATTTTGTCAGCTCCCGATATGTAAAACTTTCCATTTAAAGGCTCTTCCTTTGTCATAATGTGTGCATCTTTCTTCTTTCTTTTCAGTAGCTGTCAGCCTATCTGTGGACTTCCCACTGTATGAGTTAATCATGCACTGAGCCTGTTGTCTTTGCCTGAATAGCAGCTTTGATTGTAGTAGCAGTGGTTACTTCTGTGAGGGGCATATCATTCTGGCTCTGAGAACTGTGTGTTTTGGCTAGATGCTTGTGTTTTTTCTAAAAGCCAAATAGAAGGACTGTATTTTTCTATGGACTTTAGGATTGTACTGCTGTAAGTTAATTTCTAGATACACAAGGGAAAATATACACTAATGCAATTCTTGGCCTTAAATTTTAATACAGAGCTATTACAGAAAACCCATTCCACAGCAGAATGTTGTATCTTAAGTCTGCAAGTCATCTTGTATTTGCAGTGTGTGAGGTGCAGTATCTGCAGTTAGTGTCACTGTGGAAATCGGGGTCTCCTGCAACCACTCATTCTTTATTCTCCTCTGTTCCTTTCCACTCTGCAGCAGCTTCAGCTCCTCAGTGGCTCTTTTGCTTTCTGTCTCTCAGGTGATGTATATTCTTTGCATGAGCAGGATTTCATTCCTAGATATATGGAGTTAGGCAAAGAAGTAGAGGCCTGGATTAACAAGAGATTTGTAAATGAGAGAGCAGAAACAAAGGCTGTTTCAAATCAGATTGTAATGCATCCAAATAGGCAAATTGTGGATGTTTAAGTGCCTGTCATGTTTCATGGTAAATCTGGCAAAATATGCCTGACTTTAATAGTCAGTACCTTTTGGCATGTCTTCAGATGTTGTGAGTAATTCTATCTGATTAAATATTTATGCATATAACTTCATCCCTCAGTACTTTTAAATCTTGAAATTGATTCAACTTCTGTGCCTTCATTGTAGAAAAGAAAGCTCTTGAATATGTCTTTTAAAGACCAGTCTTGAAGCATTTAGTGTTCATATTCTTCCCATAGAAGAGATTGTTTCAGTTTGTTTCCCTGAAGTAATGTTTCAGAAGTTGGCTTTGAAGAGGGCCTAGTTATAGGGACCTAGTTATAACTAAAGTGATCATAGAATCATAGAAGAGTTTGAGTTGGAAGGGACCAACTGGAAGGTCATCCATTTCCAGCCTCCCTTCCATAAGCAGGGCCATCATTCATTAAATCCAGTTACTCAGAGCACTTTTGGCAGGTCTTCAGACACTTCCAGGGAATGGGGCACCCACAGCTTCTGTCAGCAACCTGTTTCACTGTCTCACCATCCTCATAGTAAAGGGTTTCTTCTTTATGTCCAGTCTAAATCTGCCCTCTTTAAATTTTAAAACCACTGCTGCTTGTCTTGTCTGTACAGGATGCGTGAAAGGTCTGTCCTCTTATAAACCCTCTTCATATATTGAAGGGCCATGGTAAAGTCTCTCCAGAGCCTCTTCCTCCTCCAGCCTGAACAACAAGCCTCTCAGCCTTTGTAGGAGAGGTGTATTCCAGCACTTAGATAATTTTTGTGGTCCTCCTCTGATCTACTCTAACAGGTCAATGTCTGTCTTGCACTGCAGGCCCCAGAGCTGGATGTAGTACTTCAGGTGGGATCTAATGGAAGTGGAGTGGATGGAGGGGCAGAATCACCTCCCTTGCCCTACTGGCCCTGATTCTTTTGGTGCATCCCAGGATACAATTGGCTCTCTGGACTGGAAACACACATTGAGGTCCCATTTCCAATTGCTCATCTACCAATATCCCCAAACCCTTCTCTACAGGTCTGCTTTCAAACCTTAAATCACTAAACCTGTACTGATTATTGGTCATTGCCCCAGTGCAGGACCTTGTACTTGGCCTTGCTTGAACTTCATGAGGTTAATGTAGGTTCATGCACTCCTCAGGCGAGTCCAGGTCCCTCTGGATGGCATCCCTTCCCTCCAGTGTCCACCACACCTTTCAGCTTGATGTCATCTGCAAACCTGCTGCAAGTGCCCTCAGTGCCACTGATGGTGTAATTAATAAAGGTGTTGAATAGTATAGGATCTAGTACAGACCCCTGAGGGACAGGCAGTGCTTGTTACTGGTCTCTCTTTGGATGCTGACCAGTGGAATGCAACTTGGATGTCACCATCCAGACAATTCCTTATCCCTCCAATAGTCCATCCATCAAATCCATATCTTTCCAATCTAATGATGAAGGATGTTGTGTGGGACTGTCAAAGGGCCTGTGGAAGTCAAGATAGATGACATTGGTTTTAATATTAGGAAAAAGCTGTTCACAAGAGGATGGTCAGACATTGCAACAAGCTCTCCCAGTTGGCTGGAATAGTTGTCTCTTCCCAGTGGCTGGAAGGGGGCTGTCTTCTGGGTTTGTGCTGATAACACAGAGGAGTTTTCACTATTGCTCAGTGTTGGCACAGCGTCAGGGCCTTCTCTGCTTGTCCCCCCACCCCACCAGCCAGGATGGGCAGGGAGCTGGGAGGGGACACCTGGGGACAGCTGACCCCAAATGACCCAAGGGTTGTCTCACACTGTGCTCAGCAGTAAGAGCTGAGGGCAGAAGAAATGAGGGAATGTTTTAGTGATGGTGTTTGTCTTCCCAAGTCACCAGTAAATGTGATGGAGCCCTGCTGTCCTGGGGATGGTGAACATTGCCTGCCTGTGGAAAGCAGGGAGTGAACTCCTTGGTTTGCTTTGCTTACACACAGCTTTTGCTTTACCTGTTAAACTGCATTTATTTCTAGACATGAGTTCCTTTACTTTCACTCTTCTGATCCTCCCCCCACATCCTGCTGTGAGGGGCAGAGAGTGAGAGGCTCTGTGGAGCTGAGCTGCCAGCCAGCTTTGAACCAGGACACCAAAGAAGTGATCATGGCTCCAAGCCTGTCAGTGTTCAAAAACTGCTTGGACAATGCTCTTAGGTACATGGTTAAACTTTTAGGCTGCCTGCTGAGAGCCAGAACTGAACTGTTGTAATGACCTCACAGCGCCTCAAATAAGGAGTGACTACTTTAATTTCAAGAGAATTAGCTCAAGCATGTTCTAAAAGAGTATAGTGCTTTGTATCATATTAGAAAATTTCCACAGAATAGATAAAACTAGTTATTACTAAAAAATGCTGAAGGCTTAGGAAATCTGCTTGTAATGAAAGAAGTAAGAAAAGGATTGGTGGACTTGGCAGTTACAATGCATTTATTCTCTGTATAAAGCCTGTTAATGCTTTTTTTTTTTTAATATATGTCTTGGGATTTTTATACTTTGCTTTGTTTTTGGTTTTTTTCCCCATTTACACAGAGTAAAAGTGGAGAAACTTCTGGTATCTTGTACTTGTGTTGTTCTGGAGAACTTTCAATGCAATTTGAGCAAACTCAAATTAGAAAATAAATATCCTGGTGATGTTTCTGGTTATTTATCATTTTCTTTCTCCAAAGTCTCATCTAATTTACATACTTTACATGATTGAGTCACCTTCCTGTAAATTTAATCTATCTGATACAAAACCGTGATATATGTGTACTACTTTGTCTCTACCACCTGTTTCTGTTTTCCTTCTTTCTTGAGATGAAATATTAATTTTGATGTGAGGGACTAAAAAATATTGCGCTATATTTCCAGATATGCACAACTATGAAAAAAAAAGCAAGAATTTTAAAAAAAGATGGTTTTGGTATGGTGAAATTAAAGGAAAAAATGGAGAGAACAGGGGACAGGTGATGATGGAATAGAACCTTTATCTGAACAATATTTTTTTCCCCTACAGCTACATTAATACTGCACATTCTGTGTCTGCTATTCAAGTATAAGTGTTAAGGTGGTTTTGGAACATGCATGCTGTCAGAGAAATGCAGATGGATTGTCCTGCTTTCCTAATTATTCTTTCCCATTCAGTACATAGCCTCATGCTGGAATCAAGATGGGGATCCAGTGGAGCTTCTGAAGATTGCAGATAAAGTCTCTCGGTTCAGACAGTGTCTTAAAGAAAATCCCAGATTTCTTCAGGAAAAAGTTAAAACATACTTCAAGGTAGGCAAACTTAGGGAAAGTTATCTTGTGTTAATTTTTAAATCACAATTTTGTGTTTGAAGTTAAACTGAAGGCTGATTTTTATCACCATATTGCCTGCTTCTAGGTGTAGATTGAACAGCAACATATTCAAATGAAACATGTTAATTTTAATGGTTTCCACTTTTCAAAATGGAAAAAAATATTGTCTGGCTGGTCATTTGGAACCACATTTAATAGAACACTGATGAAATGCTTATGCTTTACCAAACTGATTTGTATAGAAGGGCACATCTCTTTTCTGATGAGAAGTTCAGATGTAAACACTGAATTTTGGACCTGTTATGTGTTCCTTAGTACTGGCATAGCAAGGTATATCTCCTTTTCCTTGCAAAGGATTTGGTTACAAGTAAGATTGTCTTGGTGTTCCTCATGTTCATTGAACTGCTGTCTGAATTCTGCTGTCAGTGCCAATTACTTTCTGCTCTTCTCTTCTTTTCCTCTCCATAAGTTCTTCTGGAGTTTTTTACAGAAAAAAGAAGAAAAAAAAAAAGGCATTGTAATGCTGAATAGTTCTGAAGCCCTGAATTACTTAATTCCAGGAAAAAAAAAAAAAAAAAAAAAAATATCCAGTGATAGCAATGCAAAAGTGGTGTGAGTTTTTGTGGGGTTTGTTTTGTTGGGTTTTTGTTTGTTTGCTTTTTTGGTAGGTTTTTGTTTGGGTTTTTCTTTTTTCACTAGTCAACTTGTTTGTTTTGAAAGGCAGATTTATTAAAAGTAACTGTCGTCCTGATTGGAGTAAATCTTGGTTCTAATGTACTCAAAAGCAACAAGAGACAGTAGCATCAGTTGAAATCAGTTTTCCTGAGAGCTTTTACTAGTGTCTGGAGGTAGTAGGGAGCTGTTAAAGTTTTGGCTTCTGTAGGGAAGAAATACAGGTGCAGGGAGCAAGGGAGAGAATGCCATTCATCCTGTCCATTTTACTATAGCTGGTTAATTTTGCATTTTCCTCTTTAACTCTCTCCTCAGGTTTCTGTAGTCTCTTCACATAGGCACAGAGGAGATAAACTCATAAAAAAGTATCTGAGTACATTGTCCCAGATTGTTGGTGTCTGTCAGTGCCAGATGTTGCTGTTTGACTCCTACATTGAAATGGGCGTTTCTTGAGGTCACTGTGTTTTGCCTGGCCTGCCTTTCCTAGTATGGAAAGTGGAGGCTGCTTGAGTCATTTTGATATTAAAATTCCATAGTGTGGTATAAACAAAGAAGAGTTCAACAGCAGTTATGACACTTGCATAATTCCTGGTGTTCTTTACACAAGGCTGATGTGTAAAGCGTTTCTGAGCAGGATAAGGCATGCACATTCTACATCATATGGGATCTCTGTGCACTCAAGCTTGGGCAGGTTGAAAGAGGTGTTTAATCAAACCTTCCTGCTTTTCTCAGAATTGCCCCATCTTAAAATGCCCTCCAGATAAAACTTACAGCATGTAGCTCTCTAGTGTTATGTGCAGTTGTTTAACCTGGATTTAATTAAACTAATGAGCACTGTGTGCTGTTGAGGGATTCTGACTCTAGACTGAAACTTAGCAAAGGCTGTTGGTGCTTCCCCACAGCAGTTTGTTGTGTATGAAACCAAGGTTTCTGTGTGGTTGTGATACTTTTGATAATATGCAAGCAAGATCATGCACAGGCTGTTTATCTCTTCCTAATGGAGCAATAATCTGAGGCAAGAAAATGGCCCACACAATTAATGCTTTGTTTTTGGGATATACTTCTGCAGGATAATCCACACAAATTGACTCTATCAATGAGTCCAGAGGAAGACTACCATGATAAACAAGCTAAAATGGAAGCAGAAAAGCTGGAAAAAAAGGTCAATGCACTTTCTGAAGAAGAAAAAACACAGATTTTTGAAAAAGGTTAACTTGCTTTTCCACATTTTTATTTGTATAATTTTTTTTTAGCTGTTGTTCTGTAGCATATCTTAAATTCAGGCACTCTCCAGCATTTGCTCTGAAGGGGATGGGATTTATGTGTTACAGGGCTGTGCAGTGCTTACACTACAGTGTATGGTTGGTGTATTCCATTAGTTTTAACATGCAAAAGTAGTGTGATCAATGTCTTCATTAGGGCAGAAGAAAGGAAATTGTTTTAAAATACCAATCTGTTTATTCTTTCCCATGTTAACTTGCACTGAGTGGAAAATGAATTCATGGTATCCCAACATGGGTCAGGTTGGAAGGGACCACACTGTGGCACCTGGGCAACCTCCCTGCTCCAGCAGGATCTCCTAGAGCACATGGCACAGGATTGCATCTAGGGGGTTCTGGAATATATCCCTGTGAGGGAGAGTCTCTCTGGACAGTCTGTTCCGTGCTTGGTCACTGCACAGTAAGGAAGTTCTTCCTCATGCTCACTTGGGACTTCTTTGTGCATCAGTGTCTGCCCCTTGCCTCCTGTCCTTTTGCTCAGCACCACCAAGCAGGGCCTGCTCCATCCTCCTGGCACCCTCTCTTCAGATACTTGCATATCATGTACATTGAAGCTGTTTGTTTATGAGCATGAGGGCTGCTCCATGCTCCTGGAAAATACACATTTTGTAATTATACTTTGTATATTTTTCTGATTAAAAAGCCAACTCTAAAAGTAATGCTGGGTTTAACTTTTTCTGGGGAACAACTAATGCTTGAAAACTGTGGGCAGTCATCTAATTTTGTTAAAGCAGTGTCTAGTCAACAGAAATCCTCTAAAAGTGTGGCATTAATCTTCTAAAGCTTTGGTGTGTGACAGGAGATAGGGGAGCACAAAATCAGAGGAGACTTTCTACTTAAAGAGATAAATTGGAGAGTACTCAGAGGTGACCAACTAGTGTCTGAAAGTCTGAAATGTGAAAGTAATCACAACAATTTAACTGCATCAGTGTTCTGACAGAGCACTTGAATAAGAGCTGGAGTGGATTGGGTTAGAAAGAAGCTGCTTATCTGCCAGGTCTGGGTCGATGCTTTCGGAACTGAGTGACAGGACAAGACTGGCAGGTGTCACTTAAAGATTAAATTACATGTTACTGTAAACAGATCGTGAAGAGGGGATTTGAAAGAGAATCTAGCAAGAGTGTTTGCTGTTGTTACATGATAATCTGCAAAATTTGCCTTGGTAAAATATTTGCAAAATTGCTGATAGAAAACTCCAAACTTGACTCTTGAGTTTTTCTGGTCTGCATCATCTCAGTAGGTGTTAGGTCTTGACAGCACTTTCACTACAAGCTGAAAATGACAATTTGGTATTCTTTCCTTACTAGGTTTGGAATTAATTGCTCTTCAAAGCAAACCTCAGGATACCTCTTGTCTCCCAGCTTTAAAAGTGTCCGACATCGAGCCCAAAATCCCCTTCACTGTGGTGGAAACAACACTCACAGGTTGGTGTCACCACTGACTCATGTCCCAAAAAACAGCACTGTTGGGTTGTTCCCTGGCTGCTGGCCCAGCTGTGGCCCCTTGCCCAGCACATGGACTGGCTTTGTGGCCCATAGTTGTGCTTTTCCTCCACTCCAGCCCAGCACTGTGGGCAGACATGGCAGTGGATCCACAGAGCCACCTCCTCTGAGGGACAGCGTGGAGCAGCCTCCTGGCCTTGCAGGGCTGCAGGAGCTCCTGATGGCAGCTCCCCGCTGCAGGCATCCTCCCACCTTGTCCTGCAGTCAGAGGAGTCTCTGGCTGGCACATGCAGTGCTCTTGAGCAATCTCCCCACTTCCTAAAGGCCTACCCAAGCTGCAGAACTCTTGGCAGCTGGGGCAGCAAGCCTTCCTTACCTCAATCCCTCCCTCCCTGTTTTTTACAGAATACAACATACAGGAGCCATGAGAAAAAAATGTTACTGTCATTCCTCATAACTTCAGTGCAGGTTTTTCCCTGCTTTGCTAGTGGTTTCCCCAGGGACTGATAGGAGATGGTAGATCTGAATTTTGTTACAGTTCTGTCAATTTTTTTGAAGGTAAATACTGTTCTGTAGTATATTTCTAACAAATTTTTCTTCAAAAATTACCAGCAAATGTCAAGACTGTTTATTTTTGATACAAAAAATGACCTGGTTGTGTGAAAATTCTACTGTCTATGTTCTAATGGCCTGGCTTAGAGTGTACAATAATAGAGGTTGCTTTCCTCAATTTTTGTACAGATGAAGGCAAAAATAAGGAAGAAAATCTTTTTGACTTGTTCAGGAACAAGTTACTACTTCTTTTATTTGAATATTACCTCTAAAATATGACCTCTGTTAAAAGAATTCTCTTCTCAAATTGTCCAGGTGTCCACTACCTTACCATGGACAGAAACAGAAAAACCCCTTTTGTCCAGCATTCAGTATAATGTGCATAATTGAAACAAGAAGTGGCCCTGAAACACTAACAGAATGAGATGTTCTTTTAAGAAATCATGTTGCTTTTATGTGTTTGTAGTAGGAAGCTGCTGGTTATTCTTTGCTTTTGTTTTTTTCATCCCTAGCTGATGAAATTCCTGTCCAGTACTGTGCTCAGCCAACCAATGGGGTGGTTTATTTCCGAGCTGTTTCCAGCTTGAACACACTTCCTGAGGAGCTCAAGCCATATGTGCCACTCTTCTGCAACGTCATTACCAAGTGAGAGGTTTACTTTCTTGGAAGCTGAAGCAACAGGCTGTAACATACTCTGGCAGCAGACTTGCCAAAATACTAATACTGCCTTTAATAATTCCAGCATCTGTTCTTGCTATAAAAGGGAAAGGCTAAGTTGGTTTGCTGCAGAAAATTCTTTGTTCCTCAGTGTTGCTAAATTGTTTCCCCTTCTCCACTAGCCTCTGCATTTCCTTTTTGCCCAGTGTCAATACAAGTGTTCCCTCAACAGATTGGAAATATTCAATAAATGAGAAATAGTCTAGCAGAGATTAAAGTTTTTGCTTGAGTAGACTTCTGGTGCAGTTTTGCCATGTGGGGACAGAAAGAGTGATCCCATCATAAGGGAACAAGGAGCACAGAGCAGAGCAAGTCACCTGGGCTGGGAGGAATATATTTTTATTAATGAGGACAACTTATGTGATGCTGTTAATGTAGTTCGTAAGGATGTTGGTAGCAAGCCTGCACATAAAGCATGCTTTTTTAATACAGCATTTTAAATTAGCAGGATGCTTTATTTGAAAAACTTGATGGGATGCTTTTATAAGGCATGAGGTATTATGTTTCCTGTATAATGCCCTAAATTGTTTAGTTGCTGAGTTAATATTGTCCTAAACAGACTACTTTACAAATGCTACATGGATTTTGGTTTTGACATATATTGAAAAGGTAAACAAATCTCTCTTGTTTTTCACAGGATGGGATGTGGAGCCCTTGATTACAGGGAACAAGCGCAGAAAATAGAACTAAAAACAGGTGGTATGTCTGTCAGCCCACATATCATTCCAGATGATTCACACCTGGATGTCTATGAACAGGTAAATTGATCATAACCTTGCAGATGTTACCTTTGCAGTAACAGTTCTGCAGTTAAGGGTCAGTCGGGGCTTCCAGGTAGAGGGTCAAATAATAATGTGCATTGAAAACTTTGTGTATGAAAGGACTCCTGCCTCTTTTGTAAGATACAAATTTAGATAATTACAGTAACTTAGTATTTTGTGTTAAGGGGAGTGCTTGATGTGGGGTTCTGTCTAAGGCAGTGCTTTGCTATCATCTGTCACTACATTTTTGAGTCTCCAGGATATTTTGGAAGCAGAGGGTAGGGGACAGAATGCTGTGGTGTTACACATAGACATTGCTGTTAACATGTAATGTCACTGTTGGCAGCATCCTTAAATCTATGTGTTGGGCATAACAGTTCTGGCAATATTTCTTAAGATTTTTGAAGACTTGCTGGAGGTGTGCTCCCTATGGATCCTGGAGTTAAATTAACGGAGTTCCCTTGGAGAAAGGTGCACCCCAGAACAGAACTTGTACTTCTTGGGAAAAAATACTAAATTTTGTGTCTGAACTGCTGCTTACTGTTGAGAAGTAAATTGAGGAATTGCCAGGCTTGCTTTGCAAGAAGAGCAATCTCATTTTTTGTCTGCTCTGATTTCAGTTAGCACAGCCTGCATTAGAGCAATTTTGTGATGTGTAGCATTAGGTTGGCATCATTGTATCATTTCCATGAAAAGTTGCTGTGCATTTCTTGGGCCATTGCTGTGCTTGTCTTGTGTGAAGGGTTTTTGTGTTTTGTTTATTTTTTTTCCTTCAGGGTGTGCTCTTTTCATCTCTGTGCTTGGATAGAAATCTGCCAGACATGATGAATTTATGGAGTGAAATATTTAACAAGTACAGTACATTGGGTTTTGTTTATTTGTGGGTTTGCATGTGTTTTGGGGCTCTCACTTTCACTCTTCCCCCAGTCATTCTCCTCCTCTTAGAGATCCTACTTTGGGATTTATTTTCATAATTCTATCTCTGATGTATTTCTAAATTTACATATTGCATCAAAAGCATGACTATATAGTGGATTAAATGGACAACCAACAGTTTAAAAGTACTTTGTTGAACTTGGGATGATGAACAATTCAGTAAAATAAATTTCATTGGTGTCCTTTTGCATGAGACCTGCTTGTATTCTTTTTCAGCCCAAGATTTGAGGAGGAAGAACATTTCAGAGTGCTGGTTAAGAAGACTGCCCAGGAGCTGTCAAATGGCATTCCAGATTGTGGGCATTTATATGCCTCTATTAGAGCCAGCAAAAACCTTACACCTTCTGGAGAGCTGCAGGAAATGTTCAGTGGGATGGATCAGGTGAGAAGTTAATAATGCCCTTCAGCGAGGCCCAAATCCTTGACTGTGGAGTTACAGGCTGGTTTTTGTTAATTCTTCCTGTTGATTTAATCTGTGGTCTCCCTGCCTTCCCTTCCTGCACAGGTGAAGTTGATGAAGAGAATAGCAGAAATGCCTGATATTAAACCAATACTACGCAAACTACCGCGCATTAAGAAGTATTTATTAAACAGCGACAACATCAGGTGAGCTAAAAAAAGAGGGCATTTGGTTAAAGAGAGGCCATGGCCTGTGAATATGCTTTTCTCAGTGCACCTCATGGTGTACTGGGGTTTTATGAAATGGGACATCCGTGGAAAATGTTAATTTAAATTCCCCTTTTTTACAGAGCAGTAGCTATGGTAGCTCATTTTGTTCAGGTTTTAAATGAGAAAAAATGAGAAACTTACAGCAAATTTTATAGGTAACAGTTGTGCTCAAAGCTGGTAAGTGACCTGTGCAATTTTACAGAAATAGTCAAAAATCTGCCTTTTATTTTTCCCTTCAAGGTACCCATTAGGCAAATACTGTTATATTGTTTTGTAACAGTTGAATATAGTCTGGTTTGGATTTTTGTTTCACTCCTGAAAGGAAAAGTGACATTCTGATTGGAAAAGGTAAAGAGAGCACATTTAGGTGTTTAATGTCAGATGCATTAGTTCCAAAAATGGGCCTGTTTGAAGGGACATAAGTTGCAAAGTTTTGCTTTTTAAAGCATGAAATGATAAATTATGTACATTTCTGTAGTGTTCAAAACCATGTTAGGGCTGCCTGTAAAGAGAAGATACAGGAGGCATTATTTCCTTTCAGAGACATTTTTATTTGCAAAACTGAGCTAGTCCTTGTGCACAGAAGTGGTTTGGCAGCTACTGCTCAACGTTTTGGTCTGAAAGTGTTCTGGGTCAAGCAAAAGAGCAAGCAAGAAGATCTATTGGACTGTACTTTTTTTTATTCACATCAGATGCTAGATTGAGTATTTTGCCTTTCTGTTAATGATACCTGAGATCACTGACCTAATATTCTGATGATTTAATAGAAAATGTTTAGACAGACAAAGTGGTACAAATTCTAAAAGACTCTCTGAAAACACAAAACCATATTTAAAAACTTGGTATGTATTTTTGACAGATGTTCTGTGAATGCAGCACCTCAGCAGATACCAGAAGCATCTAAAGAAGTAGAGAAATTTCTAAAGGGCATAGCCAGAAGTAAAAAAGAGAGAAAACCTGTTCGTCCACATGTGATTGAGGTGAGAAATTGTCACTTGGAATTAGGGCATCAAATACAGTTGACTTGATCATGTCAGTATCATTGTGCAATTAGGAAAAGTTTGAACTCAGATGTTATGTCTGTGTAAAGGTGTCTGAAGAAATCTGCCAGACATCTCTGATCAGCTGCTCTGTGTTTTGCCATGGACTGTCCTCACTGCAGTACAGTAGAAATGCAGGAGATCAGCTGTTAAGCCTCACCCTGGGGTTACTGCTTCAGTGTGGGATGTGGAAAAAGAATTTCTTCCTTTCCCTGTTGCATAAAACTGTAATTCTTTTTTAACTGAGCTTTACTTGAAATGGTGGCCAAAAGCAAATAGGGCATGATGTGCAGTTCCTCAGTTGCATGTGAGTTTGTTTTGTTATAAGGGTGTTCAGGACATTTGGCACAAAATATACTTGATTCAGTGGAGTTGACAAAGGATCTGCTCTGTCACTCTGCAGATCTGTCTTAATTTCTGATGAAACTGGAATAAGCTCCCAGTTCCTTACCCATGAGTAAAATGATAGTGTATAACTTTATGGGCGTCATTTAATCAGGGTCTTGTTGCCAGATTACTCTCTTGGAAGAAAACTAATTTGGCATTTGTTTAGGAAATACAAAGAAGCAATTGAATACCTTGCTTGTGTTTGTGAAGGCATGGTTAAAAGATTGCCTTAAACAGGTTTGAGTGGAAGGGGTTGCATTTGTAGTAGTCTTGGTTTAAATTCTTAAATCATCTTTTAATATGAGGACTGACTCTCTTGTAGAAATCTTCAGAAGTGAAATCTGTGGAAAGTGAAATGGGTACTGGTTTGCAAATCACAAGGAAATTAGTTAATGTAAGTACATTATTTGTGGGGGATATTGGTATTACAAGGCTGTTACTGATAGTAATGGTCCATCTTAATTTGTTACAGAAGCACAGCACTGAAATGTAATTCATGCCCTTCATTCCACAAATAACCATCAAACTCAATCACTTCCAGTTATTCCCTTCCTTTACTTAGTTCCCTCCTTAAATGATTCTGAATGTGAATGACTCCTGACAGAAGATCTGAGTGAAAGCTAGGTGAGAATGAACATCTGTATTTGGCTACAGGGATGAAAAGCATGCCCTGAACTCTGCTTTTATCAGAGGGGCAGGGAGAGCTCAGCCCAGTGCTGTAAATACACTGCTCTGCTTGGCCCAGCCAGAGTTGTGTGAGGGTCTGGGCATGGGGTTTCTGAATTTAAGAAAGGATGGGAGTTCTGAAATATCAGCACTGGAGTTGTGTAAGGGTCTGCTCATGCTTAAGTGAGCACACAAGAAGATGTATGTGTGAAAGAGGCAAGGGAGCGAGCTCTGCAGAGGCCCAGGGACTTGAAGAGGACTGGAAGTTTGGAAATGAGGTGGTAAGGAAGAATTGAGTCTGTTGCAAGGGATGTTTGAGGAGGAATTTATACTAGAGCTGCTGTCAGAAAGAGTTTACATTTTTTGTGGGTACACAGTTCCTGACTGTGTTTTCAATGTCTAGAATGGACGGATTGGGATATGATGTGGTGACATGTACATGTGTGACACAAGTGGAGAGTTACGAACAAGTGTTTCCATCAAACTAAATCTGTGGCTAAATCCAGACTCCTTGGTAGTGATTCAAAATCTGAGAAGCAGGGGTGGCTGGGATGGGTAGAAGGTAGCTGATGTATAGTGTCCCTCTCCTTTAGTTTTCCAAGGCAATTCCTTGTACTGGATTGGTGATACAGGCACAAGCAAAATGTCTCTGGTTGCAGGGTAGGGTAAGTGAGAGCTTTAGCAGTGGTGTGTGTTTATGTTTGGGTGAATTTCCTAGTTCTCAAAAAAGTGAGAGTTCCCAGATGGATAAATTGTCTCCACTGCTAACTGTGACAATAATGTGGTGTTCTCCTAGGATCCTACTTTCAAGCCATGCCAGATGAAGACCCATTTTGTACTTCCCTTCCCAGTGAACTATATTGGGGAATGCATTCGAACAGTTCCCTACACGGCTGCAGACTATGCCAGGTGGGAAGCAGAGCATCAGGGAGCTTCTCTGTGCACTGCACAGGACAAAATAAATTGGAAAGGGTTGGGCTGATTGCATAAAATGGAAAGTTGATAGAAAATTATGTGCTGTGCATTTGTCATAAAATCTTTATGAAGCAACTGTTGCATGGCTGACCCCAGAGCAGCCCTGGAAATTAGGATTAAGTAACAGGGGCTGCTATCCCCTGCCTTGGAATAAACAGCCCTGCCTGCTTGGAGTGTACTGAGTTGACAGTCCTGTTGCATGTAACAAAGTTTAGTGCGCCTCTTACAGTGATCTGACATTATTCAGCTATTATTAAATACTGAGTATTGCTGTTGTAACTATCATAGATTACAAGAAGCAGTGCATTCCAGATGGGGATCTGGGTGAGCTTTAGAGGCAGTTGAGACTATTACTGTTGCCCAGTTCACATCTTTGCTGCTTCTATTTCTCTCATTTCAGCCTTCGAATTCTCGCACAGTTGATGACAGCTAAATTCCTACATACAGAAATCAGAGAGAAAGGAGGGGCTTATGGTGGAGGTGCTAAACTTGGCCACAATGGTATATTCACATTTTACTCCTACAGGTAACAGTGCATTTTTTTCCTCTTGATGGCTGAGGGGACCACTGACTGCATTTGGCTGTGTCTTATTTTTGACTTCATTGTAGCAGTCTTTCAAAAAGAAGTGAAATAAAAGGGATGAAATTAAGGGAGTGATTCAGTGCTGATGAAGTTAGATTGCCTAATAAAATCATCCTTGCATTCTCTTGTTTGTGTCTTTGGGAAAGCCTAATTTATCTCTGCTGGTAGCAACCACTGCTGCACCTCTGCAATTTTGGCATCTCAGTATCAGGTTTATGTATAACCGGCTTTCACTTGTCTATTTCTGGGTTAAGGAGGCTGGTGATGAGCTAGAACTACCTGCTCCTTCTTTTCCATTCCTCTTTTTTGCCAGTCCAGAGCAGTCACCTTGTATTTGGCTTACCAAGGCCCTTTCAGATGAAATTGGAACTGGAGGTATTATAGTTGTAATCCCCACTAGAAATGTTGTGTGGATGGAGTCCTGGCTGTAGTTGTTTTCCTAGCCCAAAGGCAGCCTGGCAAAGTGCTTGGTCAGGGTTCCTAACTGAGATTTGAGCAACTTGGCCTTTGTGTGAAGCTTCAACATGGTACAACTTGTCCTGGCAGTAGTGCTTAACTTGCCAGTAGTTGTTAACCTGTGGCACCTGTTTTACAGAGAGTAAAAACAGGTGTGGCAAGAAAAGCAACTGAGAGAAGATAGAGCATATCATAAATATTCCTGGTATGGACAGTAATGGCAGTGGTGCTTTTGGAGCCCACTGGGAACAGTGCTGGATTCCTGAACTGCTTTTATTACACCGCTTCTATTTACACCATACTTTTAGGCAGCTGAAATTCTGTACCTGTGTGTCTAATATTCTAAATCTGCCTGGTTTGTAACACTACTTTCTCCTGGAAAAGAAACCAAACCCCAAAACCTATTTTTGTATGAGAAAAGAAGTTTATAATTTGTTTTTCCCCATGTGTGTTTGTCTGATGCATAGTAAATTATGAATTAGGTGAGAACAAAGAAATTTTACAGTTTTTCATTTTGTAAGACTGAAGTAATTAATTTTTATGTTTTCTTTTTCTTCTAAGAGACCCAAATTCATTAGCCACCTTGAAAACATTTGAAAAAGCAGTTGAATGGGCCAGATCTGGGGAATTCACACAGCAAGATATTGATGAAGCTAAACTATCAGTGTTTGCTGCTGTGGATGCACCAATAGCTCCTTCAGACAAAGGTACATTCTCATCCTTCCAGGTCTATCAGTGCTTATTTGCTTTTTAATTTAGGTTTAAAGGGAAGAAAACAAGTTGCTAAACAGTGTCAGATGATAAAATTTGTGTTTGGCAGATAGATGAGAGAGAATGGCAGTTTCAGTGAATCCATTGGTTCACCTCATCCAGTCAGGCTCTGCTGAAGTTTATGTTCACACTGCTTCTGTGTGTCAGATGGAGGTAGATTGAGGAAATTATTTTAGGTTTGGAGAGCATTATATGCAGACAGATGTAAAGACATATCAGTCCTCTGATTCAAAAAGAGCTGAGGTATTATTTTCCTGACTCAGGCAGGCATGTTGGCTGTGAATTGTCACTAGCCCTTTGTGCACATGTTCTCTGAAGAAGTTAAAACACAGAAGGATGTCTGCTGAGGTGGAGGGTGTTTTTAGCTTCTTTGCAGATCTGCATACACATGATGCATTGGTAGTATCTTTTCAGTTTACTGACATGTAGCTTTGCTGTCATCACTTCCCTCCTTCCCTTGTTCTTAGCTGAATTTCAAGCCAAAACTTGCCCAGTTAAAATACGTTTCCTTCCCATACACAAAGGAATTACAAGGTTAAGATTAGTGTTATTTTAAAATGTGCTTGTGTTACACTTAAATTTTTTAAACAAGAACACTTCAAGTTAAGCTTTACCTGTCAGAATCTGGTTTTGGTCTAGACAATTAAGCCATTGGTGTGAGGTGCACGTGAGTGCAGAGCCTGCACGTTGGGTGTTGGTGTCAGCCAGGGATGACAAACACGCTCTGGCATTTGAACACAGATCTGAACAGAGCACTGAATAGGAGAGCTCTGTTCAGAGGCCTGGGAACTGGTGCAAGCAATGCCTGTGCCTCGTGCTTTTGAGTCACTGGGCCCTGCCAGATGGATGTGAAAGCCTTACCTGGCTGGGAAATCAGCCCTGCCTTGGGCAGGGGGTTGGATTAATTCACTCAAATCCTCCCAGCCACCTTTATTTCCCTATGGTTATTTGTCTGACAAAAAGCTTTTCTGTCATTATTTTGGAGTTCTGTGGTTGTTCAAGGAGTAATAATATTTAGTATTAAAACACTGTGGGCAAGTCCTCCCTACAAAAAATTGAAGCATTTGTATGCAGATTTCTGTGTGTAGTACAAAAATGGGAGCAAACCTTTACATTGCAGATACATCACAACTGATGGGAAATTAAAAAAAAAAACAAATTCTAAAAATAGAAGCTTCATGAAATGCAGTTTGTTTAAAAGTTCTTTGAAAGAACCAGCACTCTTCAGAATGAATTATTTCTAAGTTTCATGGACCACTGTTATGTTCAGATTTTTGACAAACAGAATCATATGCCAAAATAGATTTTTTTCCCTGAATGGGAAAATGAAACTGTTACTACTTCACCCCGTTATTAACTTGTGATGCTTGATTCAGTTAGATACTCTTCAGAATGATGATTTGTTGGTAGTCTCTATTCCTTTCCAGCACACATTTTTGTAGTTTGCTCTCATTCCTGCATGTGGCTGTGACAGATTCCTGTGCACCAGAGCAGTGTGTGGTTCTGTTTTCTTTTCCCTAGGAATGGGTCACTTCTTATATGGGATTTCAGATGAAATGAAGCAGTTGCACAGAGAACAACTTTTTGCTGTCAACAGTAATAACCTGGTTGATGTATCAAACAAGTAAGTCTGTGCTCAGTTGTCATATTTAAGTTACTGGATTTCTTCCCTTGGTCTTTCATACTACTTTCACTATTTTCTTCTGTAACCTAGAAAAGGATATGGTAATTATATCCTGCTTATTGCATGTTTAGCAGATGTAACTTCGTCCTACACTCTGAGTTTGTGGGAAATTTGATTTACTTTTAGAAAGCCCGGAAATTGTCTGGGTAGACTATATAAATAGGTATGAGTAGACTGTATGAGCTGGTTCTACTCCACTTGTAGCATTTTGTGTCTGAATTCTGAATTCCACTACAGCCAGACAGAGGGTTGAGGAGAGACTGTTGTCATGACTGGGCAAAACACAAGTTGTATCTAAAAAGGACATGCTGCCTGAGATGGGAATATTTTTCACTTTTATATCACAGCTGTGGTTAACTGGATGTGGCAGCTTCTCACTTGTTTATGGGTTGTTTTCCTTTTTCTTTTTTCAAGGTACCTTGCAGTTGGGAAGAGCACTCGTGGTCAAGCTGTACTTGGCCCAGAAAATGAAGATATCACCAAAGATCCCTCATGGGTCAAACGATGATTTTGCAGCTGAACATCCAGAGAAAACAAGCCAATCTGTGTGACTACAGCATTAGGGGTTTTTTTAGTAACTTTTAGCAGTGCTATGGTCCAAGTGAAATGTTCATTGCTGTTTTTTAACAGTGATCACCAAACCAGTTAGGAGCTCCCCTTCTCAAAGTAACTATGTGAAGAATTTTCTAACCATACAGTATTTGAGAGCAAGAATTACATGCTCTGCATGGCAGAGACAGACCTTAATCTTCTACTGAAGCCTTACACCTCCAATCACATACAAATACTATATAAATTAAGTATTTTTGTATATGTAAAACTCTAGTTTTAAATGGTGTTTTGTTTGAAGTCATGTCTGCTGTTGGATATATAAAGAGCTGTCTCTCACACTGACAGAGTTTATTTTGTGGTGTGCTAATTGCAGCTGCCTTTGCATAAGCCACCTCCAGCCTGAGCAGTCTGTGACAGTACATTCCACCAAGCTCAAGGTGCAGTGCAGTGGGCAAATCCCTAATTAGTCATGGGAGTCTGTTTATATAAAAGTTCAGTTTAGCTTGACAGTTTGGGCAACATTCACTCAGATTTCAGTGTACCATGATTTAGTATTTACCTTGTGGTAAGGTGCAGTTAACATAAACTGGCATGAGAAAACATTTTTGGCTGTCAGCCTTGTTACCCTTTTTGATCAATATTGAAGGTGTTAATAATCTTAAGCTCTGAGAAAAATGAAACATGGAGGAAGGGCCAGGTTACACTCTTATGAATCTCAGGTTGCTACAGCTGTTCCTCCCCACTCCCAACCCCAAGAACTAGTTTTATCATTCCTGTACAAGGGAAAAGGATTCCAACTTCTAGCCTCATCCTGAAGCAGAAATGAAAAATACTTGCTCTAGTGTGACTGCTTCCTGCAGAGTTGAGGAAGGAAAAGGGAAGTTTCTTTTTCCTTCACTGGAGTCTATAGAGAATCCTTCACAGCTATTCCCCCAGTTGTTTAAAAGCAAGTGAACACACATGTGATGTTTGCAACAGTATTTTATTTCACTTCAGAAACATTAAGCACATCCTGTAACTCAACACAAGAACTAGCCATCTACACTTATTTTTGGGGTGTAAGTACTCTGAAACAAAGTGCAGTAGATGAGTAACTTACGGAGTGCATAGAACGGTGTTGCACTTGCTTGTTAAAGGGCAGTATCAGTAACTGGTGTTTTCCATTAGATGCAAGGGTTTGTTTCAAACATAACACACAAACAGGACAAAATCTGTGTGACAGCTGAACGTCTTGTTTCACATAAAGTGCTGGAACAATAATTTAAATGTTACAAAACAAAGCTTTAACGATTCTAAAGCATTGTTACTCACAATGTGCATCTATGACAATAATCTAAATGTGGTGTGTTTAGATGGCTCCAGTCTCAGCTTCCTTTGGGAGCATGGCCACGTGTTCCAGCTGGCCTGAGTCTGACACATCGTAGCTGGTCTTGTACTTGGCCAGGATCTTCATCAGTGGTCGCAGCTTCAGCCACCACTGCTCCTTGGGAATCCTGTGTCTGGGGGGGAAACAGGGAGGTGAAATACATGGGGGAAAGGCAAACACCTTCCTTATAAATGGGATCAGGCATTGATCATCATGGGGGGATGTCACTGACCCAAAATGAGGAGAATCAAGGAGAGAATCCCAAATAAATGAACAGGTCTTACTGGAAGATGTTAAACATACCAAATTTGGCACAAAACTGCTGCCCCACTGAACTGAAACAGAAGTAAAGTAATTCTAGGCATTAAGGCAAAGGCAATCACTTAACAGGACGGCAGAGTCCCAGACTTCACCAAGAGACTCTCAAGTGTAAGGAGGATGAAGTAAAAGCACAAAAGTCAAGAGAGAAGCAACAACCCAAGTGGATCTGGCAGAATTCAGGCCTAAGGCAAAATCAGTAAGGCTCTGGGAAATGTTTATTTGAAGTGGTGCAAGGCAGCTGTGGTGAGGTGTTTACCACCAGGCAGTGCATACGTACACAAAGTCTGTTTCACTCTTGAGCTCAGCCACGGGTTGGAAAACAAGGTTGCGTCTCCGCATCCCCAGCAAACAGACTGAGTCATCCGTGTTGGCAAATACTTTTCCTAAAAAGAATGAAGTAATTCAGCATCTTTCTTACATGTATAAGGGCAAATATTATTTTTCTGTAATTAAACTGAACAAAAAACTTAACAGTAGCCTAATTTCAGCTACTGCTTATTTAATAAAATGATAAAACATCAAATTAGTGCTTTAATAGGGTTAGATCTTCTTAATCAACTTTGGTGATTAGCAATGAAATAATAGTGCAATTAAACAACCAAAAGGATTGAACTTTAGCATCTAGTTTTAGATCAGATTTTAGGAAGTAGTGCTTTACAAAAATTCCCAAAGATGACATATTACCTCCTTCTGTCTCCCATGAAGGCAGCATGAAACAAAAAAAACCAGATATAACTGTTGTTCTGTAATAGAAACATCAATTCCTGCATGCATTAAAAACTGCAATCACACTGGCTTATTTTAAGAGGATGATGAAATATCTGATGAAATATCTGAATTATTGACCTCCCTTAAGTGGAAATGCTCAAACAGCAGGAAGCACAGCAAGGCACTACTGAATAATAAAAACACCAAGATGGGAAGATGTTGACTAACATTCATATGTTTGCAAAGTGGAGGATTCTTATATACTGACAGACAATCAAAAACAGTAACAAGAGACTGTACCTTTCCGGTAGGTTTCTTGCAGTTTTTTGGAGATCCACTGCATAGCTTTTGCTGAAATTTTTGTCCCAAAATTCCTATCAAATGGTGAAGGTGCTCCACCCTGTGTGAAAATTGAATTCTGGGTTAGCTTATCAAACCAGGATTGGTGTCTGTTTATCAATTATCCCTGCTAATGGCCTGCTCGACCTCTTAGTGCATTTGCCCTACCTAGAAAAATAAACTAAAAGCCCCACCCCACAAATCAGTCTAAGGTGTTCAAAATTCATGTTCAGCACCTGTGGAACTCTCACAGAATCAATGCTACTTCTCACTTAGAAGAATGGAGAGGACTGTGCACTTTCCTCCACCTCAGCCTCAGTGATGAGTGTAGCCAAATCAGGAACTCCCTCTGTCCACCAACCAGCTGCATAGTGAGATAAAGCAATGCAGATAGCACAGGCCAAAGGCACAAAAATACCCATCTGCACAGATTTTCTTAATGAAATCCCTGCTCTTCAAGAGGGCTCAAGAGGCAGATATATTATGGATGAGCAGATAATTGTATTATGAAGAAGGTATTGCAATTAATGGTAAGACAAAAAATTGAATTATTTATTAATACAGACAGGAGAAGAATAAAACTTAAATTCATAAAGATCTAATGCTTTTTTTCCTAGATTTTTAAAAAGGGTTTGATATAAAACCTGATGCTAAAAAAACCTTCTGAGTTGCCTACAAACAAAAATCCACTTTTTTTTTCCTTAATCTTGAGTCAGACTTGCTTCAAACACTTGAATAGTGTAGTGTATATACTTTGTGCATACAAAATTAATCTTGTCTGTAACTTTAGGACTGTATTTACCTGCTGCATATGGCCCAATACATTTTTTCTACAGTCAAACACTCCTTTTCCCTCTTCAGAATACAGCTGATAAATGAAATCAGTGGTGTAGTTCTCATTGCAGTTCTCATTTCTGTAACAATTAAGGCCAGATAGTTAGCAAATTTACTCTAAAGCATTGGATGTCTTCACAGCTACTGAATGACAGTACTGAAAGTCTATTCCCTGGCTTGGACATTTTCATCTGATCACATACATTCACTTCCATGTAACAGACTCATGATTTCTAGGGTTTTTATAGTAAAGGCCACAGTGCATGTGACACACTATCTTTATTTAGTAAGAAAGAATCCAGAATAAAAGATAAACTTGATTAGAAAGCAGGCTGAAAGTAGGATGAAGTATTAGATTACAGAGCAAATGTATTTACATAGAAAGAAGTAAGTGACTTGAACTTCCAGACAGGTGCCAGAATTGCCTTTTGGAGCAACAGCTTTT
This sequence comes from Muscicapa striata striata, assembly GCA_030060385.1. Taxonomy (NCBI): domain Eukaryota; kingdom Metazoa; phylum Chordata; class Aves; order Passeriformes; family Muscicapidae; genus Muscicapa; species Muscicapa striata. The sequence goes on along the minus strand of JAREIS010000066.1, from coordinate 644,197 downwards.
CTAAAAATCTCAAGTTACAGGAATAATCAAGGAATATAGACCTGGAGTGTCATTCCAAACAGCCTACCTGGCTGGGAATGCTCAGTATCACTGATGCCATCTATTACAACTAGTTTTACCTACCGCAGCACTAGACCACGCTGGATACTGGTTTTCATTTTTTCAGTCAAGTGTTCCACATTAGCCTAGAAACAAAAGTATTTTTAAAGATCCATACAGAACTCTGTATCTGAAACAACTTTAATGAGCCTACATTTCCTGAGAACTTCTGCCAAATATTCCACATAAAGCATTATGTGTTCAAATTATCAAGATTTTTGGAGATTCAGGATAACATACTGTGTATGGCTATTCATCTTGGGTTAAAACTAACATCTTTCTCTAGTAACAGATTTTATTAAAGGTGGTTTTTATATGCTATACTGGTACAGTATCCACCTTGATATATATAAAAATACATAAACTGCACTGACATTTACAGCCTGTCCTTCCAGTCCTGCCAACAACTGCGTGGGTATAAGTTCTGATTCATTTCACATCTCTGTGCTTCTCAGGTAATTTCTATCCTTTTAGCTTTGTGTTTGTCCATTGACTGCAGCTAGCACTAACCATCTTAGAAGTGTAAAGTCCTTACAGCAGACAAGTTCACTATGCCATAATCTGTAATCCTTAAAGCCTGAGGGCTTTATTTTAGTAACATTTCCAGACATGCTCTGAATAGCTGTGGTAACAGAGTCAGTTTTTAATAAACCTGACATATCAGTCAGTTCCTGTCCTGAACAGCCTGTGAACGTAACTCTACCATAATGAAAAAATACTGTTCTCTTGTTTTTGGCTTTATTTTAGAACTACCCAGGTCTGATAATTTCATTTGAATTTCAATCAGAAGACTAAAAATGAAACAATCTGATAGTGTTTAATTGCCAATACAATTATTTTTGTCATTTTACTGTGTCTACATTCCCTTATATAATGTTATGGCACAGGGACTGTCATGACAAGCACAGATTTTAGGTCCAACCACAGCTGTTTTTTTCTTTCATGAGCTATCTACTTCATACAACAGTTTTAGATCTACTTAAAAATGAGCAAAAGGTGCTGAATACCTGGAGCTCTCTGATATCAAACTGCTCCTCGAAGATGTAAGCAGCATCAGCTCCTGCTGCCAGGGCCCCCATGTTGGCCAGGTAGCCGCAGTAGCCGCCCATGGTCTCGATGATGAACACGCGGCGCTTGGTGCCGCTGGCCGACTGCTTGATGCGGTCACACGTCTGCTCAGAGACACCACAGCCTGAGTATGCACTAAAACCCCGCCGCTTTTACTCTCTTGCATGTCATGCAACTTTGTGTCACCTACTGGTTAAAGTTAAAGCATTTATAAAAAATAAGTATTAAAAGAATTTCAAAATGGCATAACCCATGTAACTATAATAACTATCCAACAAAGAATTTCTTATAAATCATATACTGAACACTAGAAATAATATGTTTTTTTACTAGCAGATCTTAACATCTATTTGCTTCCTGCAAATACTGAAACAAGAATTAATTTTGGTTTGTAGTAGCATTAACCAGCTGTATATCTGTTTTCCAACACAGATACAAGCAGATAAAATGAAGCTTTTTAAGGAATTGTGGTATGAATAAACTACTCTTCTTAACTCTATTCACTACTTAAGCTTACTTCTTCTTAGTATTGATATTAAACTGTATTCCTATCTATGCTGAACTTCAGTCCTGAGCATGTATTGCCCAATTACTTTCCAGTACAGATTTTCACATAAATACAATTCTTCCAAGCACTACTGGTGCATGTTTTAAAATGCTTTTGGTTTTTTACTAGCAGGTACAATACTTATTCTAAGAAGACTGAAATCATCACTTGCACCTTACTCTGGCCAGCATAAGGAATCTTCTCTACAAGATCTGTTACTTCCATGAAAACAATTTACACCAAAATTTATCACAGCTGCCTAAGAGATGTGGAAAGCAACAAAGTCAGAGGCAATCTCCAGTGTGGCAAGACCTAAGAATCTCAGGAAAACATTGTAACTCCGGTAAATACAGAAACCTAGGAACTAGTTTACTATCCACCTTTAGGTTTTAATAATATTAAAGAATCTATTTGACAAGCTCACCTCTTGGAATGAATTTTTCTACCACTTGAAGTTTATTTTAAAGTTGTTGATTAATGTATTTTCCTTTCAGAAAGAAAGTAAGAGAAATAAAGAGGTCCTATTTTCTTTGTCTTAGAAACAAACAAATAAATAGGATATACCACACTTTTTGACAGGAAGAATTTTGTCAAACTGATGTAGTGTCCCAACACCAGTTCTATTTAACAAAAATGGAAATGAAAGTACCTGGGAAGTTTGTCATCTTGCAACCTGAATTATGGTAACATTAAAAAATCCCCATGCCTTACTGATTTTTGAATGAGTAACTGTAGGAGCTTTAACATTTGAGGTTTCACAGTTTTTAAAAACCAGAACTTCATTCAGCTTACTGAAAATACTACTTCAGGTGGAAATTCAGATTGTGAGCAATATGGTCCTTAAAACCACACCTAACACATCACAGAACAAACCATTAACTGATACATGAGAAAACGTAATATACAAACTCTAGAACTTCTAACATTAAATACAGCTTAATGCATTTAAAGACTAAGACCAGTGTATGCATGTATTTAGGTCAAGCTAGCAAAAGATACATGTGATTTAATTTATACATATTTTATTTACGTATTTGCATATATGCATATTATGTGCTTACACCCAAAAGTGCAGCATTTACATGAATTTATTCAGAATATGGACATTCTGTTATCACAAGGAGAAAAACAGCTCCATAACAAGCTACATCACAAAAGTCTGTGTTGACTTTCTATCAGTTTTTAAAAATGACATTTTACGTCTCTTGGGTTTTACAGTGTCTCCAAGCACTTTACTTTCTCCTTGCAAACACTGTTTCATAAAAAAATTTACAGAATACTGTAGCACTGGAGCAATTTAACTCATTTTTTAAAAAGCTGCCTGAAACTGAATAGGCATTATGTGTTTAACTTATGTTGTAAAACATTCTTGTCTTTAGACAATAAATACATGTGTGAAGATTTCCACCATTCTGAGAGAATTAAAATATTTGTGAACTCCAAGATTTCTAAAAAGGTTGGTAGGAGAATGAAATTTTCTGCCTTTTAAGAATCTCCAGGTACTAGGCAAGGAGGTAAATCAGTCATTGCCTATGAGACTGATCACTTGAAATGTACTTAGAAGGGTTTCTATTCTGGACTGTACAAGAAATGGAGTAAAAACTTTCTACTATTCTTGCTTTCTCAGAATGACTGTGACAGAAAAACCCAAATATGAAATTGGCACAGATGGACTTTAATTAATTATTAACTCATACACTACTCTACAGGCTGGAAAAGCCAAACCTCAAAAGCCTGGTGCAGGTTTCAGACATCATAAACAAGGCATGAGGACTCTTTTTGGGATTCCATTGGTAGTCGAGCTTTTATATGAACCGACGCAGCTTAATGTTCAAAACACCAAATCAAGTGTTCTATATTGGCATTAACTAAACATCCTAATTACAGTAAAATTCAAATGATGCAACCATATATTTTTTACTGAAAGCATTACTGGAATCTATACAAACTCTAAATAGATTAGTACCAAAAACAATTAAGAGGAAACAGTACTATATGTGATTGTTTGTTGCCCCATTGTGTTTTCAAAGTTAACACTTCTGAAGGTGGATCAGTCACAATTAGCAGACTTAGCTACTTCTGTAAATGTCAGGCCAAGGGGGGGAAAAGCTAAAGGAGTGGTGAACTTCCCATGTCCTGCCTATGAAAGTTGCTACATGATGAGCCCACACGACACCTTAGGACATCTCATACCAGGGATGCTGCACTGCAGCTCCCAAAGGCCAGGCCACTGTTTTCTGACACAGCTCTTCCAGTTATCTACTGGAGCTTTTTCACTCACTATATAAGAACACTGTACAAAGCAGGAAAACAAACCTGCTTTTCCCAAGCCCCTGGATCTGTAGTTTTGACTTGATTTCTCTAGCAAATTACTTAATGATCAGTTATATGGCTTGCTAATGATGGGTTTGATAAAACTCAGATAGCTGGTAAGATTTACTCATTTGTTTTCAATAGATGTCAGCTCAGTTCTCTTTGTTGTGTCTTAAACAGAGTAAACAGGACTGAAAGAGCTCACAAAACAGTTGTACCCAAGGGAAAAACTATGGTAGACCAAAACTAGAGCACTGATTGTTCTGACCCTGCACTGTTCAGCTGAACATCAGTGACAGACTGAACTGCTTATACTATCCATGCATTTACATGCACTTTATGTATGTTAAGCCTAATGGAGTCTAAGGGATTATTCATGTGTTTAGTGTTAATCATGTCTTTAAAATGCTCTACTGCACTGAGCTCAGTCAATAGGTCATCCAACAAATGGAGCATTTATTTCTAAAGCATGTGCTTTCTTCTTTTACCCAAGTAATATGCAAGATAAAAATGAAATCGAAAAAAGCAAAATATTTGATTTTCAGTAAAAGCAAATACCCTAAGCACTAATGCAAGAGTCTTGAAGAACAACAGAGAGTACCCAAAAATTAAGCACATAACATAATATTTTTTCTAAGATTAATCTTTAATCCGTCTTGGAAAACTGAACTATTAACCATTAAAAACCACAGTAACTGATTTATTTCAGAAAACTAGACATTTCAAGGTCTTTAGGTATCCTCTTACGCATTTTATCATCTTAATTTTTAAAAGATACACAGTCTTACCTCCACAATAGCATTCAAGGCAGTGTCAGTACCAAGGCTATAGTCTGTCCCTGGCACATTGTTGCTAATAGTAGCAGGCACCACACATATAGGAACTCTAAACTCCTCAAAGCTGGTACGCGCCTCCTGGAGCTGCAGACAACTTTCAAAGGCCTGAAGCAGTGGTATAAGTGTGAGTGAAACATTCCTTGTCTTTGCACTGCTCTGCTAATGACTCCTGGCATGTGATGGTAAATGTGGCTGTCCGTCGGCCCAAGTAAACACAATTGGTGAGATTATTTTGGGGGATGGAAATATCCTGTACATACCACAACAGTGCACTGGGGTTGCATTGGCACAATGCTCTTTGAAGAAATGAAGAGGATTAGTACAAGTTAATACAGATTAAAGGTGAAGTGTGCACAGCAGAGAGGTCTGAAGCAGCTATGTAGGAAAGGATGGCAAAAAGCTGGACAGGAAATCATTCCACAAGAAAGGACTTAAATAACAGAGCTTGAAACATGCTAAGGAGCTCAGAAAGTTAACGAGTAAAACCCTTGCAACTTGAAGAAAATGCTTAAAGAAATACACTTTTTAAAAAACTATGTTATCCTAGAAAGTCAAGACATCTACTTCCACCAAGAGAAAGGAAAGAAAAAGGTTCACCCATGCCTTCAAAGTTTCTATCAACATCACACATCTGCCTCTGTGCACATAGACTGGATGTAGGCCTAAAAAAATCCAGGAATATGTGCACATTAATTAGTTAATAAAGTCTGCAAGTAAAGTTTAAGGATTCTTTGAAAAGCAGTTTTAGGTCCTTGGAAAGACTCCAAACTCTACAAAATATATAATCATGTTGAAAGGATTAAGTGTTCCTAGGGGATATCAAAATAAATGTTAAGATTTTGCATCTTAAGCTGTTTTATGTAAACATACATTATATTATTCCAATTATTTTTAATCTAAACTAACCAGCCTCTCTCATGAAGTGTGGCAATTTTTCAAACTGCCTATGTAATGGCTCTCCACCAGAAAGCCTAATTACATAGTACACTACTTTTTCATCTCTTTCTCCCAGAAACTGATGTTCACAGAAGTCTCATTTTCTTAATGTCTCAAATCTGTTCAGAGAAGCAAACTATTGCAGATCAAAATTAGATACCTACTGAGGTTATCTCCAGGCATATCTGCACAGGGACTGATTAAGGAACAAGTTATAAAAAAATTATGGGAAAACCCCCTACCTGTGAGAGTTCTCCTTCTGGGCTTTTTGTCCTAGACAGAGCAGATCCTGTTTAGTGAGAAGACAGGATATTTATGGCTGTAGGTGCATAAATGCAAAATGACTTTCTAAAAATTGCTCTCTTCTCACATGTTTTGTAAATGCAATGGCTCAGTGCTATACTTTCAGTTTGAGGTTGAAACACAGCCTAAAAGATGGCACTTTCAGACCCCAGGAGCTGAGCAGCAGTACAGCCAGGAACAACAAATAGGAGTGGTTTATTTGGGATTTGCCTTTTGAGTGGCTGAGACTTCACTTAGGAAATTTCAGCAATTGCCTGGCCCAGCTCAGCTCAGTCAGGCTACTTTGAACTTTTATTTCTACTAAAAGAATAAAGACATACAAAGTAACAGTGGTTTGGTAAAACCATACAGCTTCCTGGAGATCTGCAGAACCTGGGTTTCTCTAAAAGGTTTTGTATCAAGACTTCTGGAAAACCAAGTCAAAGGGAGATGTAGAGCAATAACTAACATAACTGGTTAGTCTGCATTTATGGTATGTTAAGATGCAGTTAAGATATGTTTTACTTGCATTAAATACTGCCATTTTATTTGATGCAAGTGATTTCAGCCAACATATCAATGACTGTACCTTCACCAAGCATGAGCATTAGATGATTATATGCAACATCTTTGCATTACTGTGGCAAAATATGAAAATGTTTTTAAAATATGGTCACTTAAATATAAAGGGTAAATAAGTGATCAATGATTTTAATAACTGCTATGCTAGTATTTTTTTTAATTACTACAGTACGGTCATAGAGGGATACTGCACTATGTTAATAAATTGGTTTAATAATTCCCTATCCTTTTATTGGATTTGTGTTACTAAAAAGGTTATTGCCACAACTAGCATAACCACGGATGCTTTATAAAAATTCATGGAGTCAAGCAAAGACTACTGTTTGTTGACTTTAAGTTGATCTAAATACAAATGGCCACAGAAGGGGATGGAGTTACTGCCCTTACTCCACATGAGCTGTTACTATGACTGAAGGAGATGAAAAATTAACAGGTTAGCTAGTGGCCAAGGCTAATTTTCAGCTTCCTAGTTCAGAGTAATGTGCTACTGGGAGGGTACAGGCGTGTTTTCCACGGGAAATGTGTGGAGACTGCCTTAAGGCATCTGATTGTAGCTTTTTTACTCCTCAAAGGATACTTGATTTTTTTCTTCCCCACAAAACCAAATCATCAGTCCGTACCCCCTTTTCCTTTGGTGAAAGGAAAGTCAGATTGTCAAAGAAACACAATAGAAAGTTCTAGCCTCTCCCTTTTCCAAGTTTCATTATTCTAATCTAGCTGATACTTTTTTCCTTTCATTTCATGGTTATCACATTCCTGAGGTCTGATATCCAAAATAACATCTTATTAATTTCACTGAATTAGCAACATACTTGAGAATGTAGATATTTTTATTATGATAGTTATTTTAATGATGCTTCATTTAACAGAAAATTCGAAGTTCATTTTCTTATCCTGAAATCCAAAAAGGTTTACTTTGTATGCCTATATATATATATCAGCCTTAAGCATATCCTCTTCAGGTAGAAACATCCAGCTTTTCCCAGGTATTTTATATTTATGTTGTCATTAGCAGTTAATCTAATATTCAGAAAAATTAAGTGAAAAATACAGTTTATCATAAATTTAAAACGCTCTTCAAAAGATAGATAAAATTTGAAGCCAAGATTTTATAACAGAAGTGGAAAATATGGAACAATTCAAAAGGGTTCCATGATCTGTTACAAAATCTAAATTAGTTATTGAGAAATATATCCACTGTTTATGCCTTTGTGAGGAGTACACTCTTTACCAATCTCTATTTCAGAAGTTATGTATCTGTTAAGTCTGGTTTTAATTGTTTTTCTTTTTAGATGCAGAATTTTAACACATTTTATCAGCAAATGTTTCAGAGTACTACATACAAGGCTTGACAAGTTTAAACAACTGACAAGTGTCTAATGATGCCAAACAGCAACAATCCCTCATTACCAGCACAACTGTACTTACCGTACTAGAGGCAGGCAAGATCATGCAAGTAAGAACAGCACCACAGAAAAACTAAGTGTGATGACACTTTGGTGCTCAGAAGAGGTTTTACTACTCTGAGAGCACTGTAAACTATGATGCATTTATTAACCTAATTGTGGTTACAGGAATAAAAACTATATAAAAACTAGATAAAATGGATATTCATGTCCACCTCCTACTTTTGTTTACTACAGTCAATTGTGTGACATGTACTGAGCTTATGTGGTCACATTTAACAGGGGGCACAGCTGCTACTGCACCTGATCTGAGCATGGCACAAGAATGAAAGGATGTATTTTTCACTGGGGGTTTTCGTGAATCACGTTCAAACAATCAGAGCAGAAACTGAAAAGATACCAATCAGAAATATCTTCCGAATGCTAAAGTCTGCTCTTTCAAAAAAAAAAAAAAGTCAACCGAAATTTAATTTTCTACTCAACTGAACATAAATCTTGCTTGTAAAGCCATTACTTTTCATAATTAATCCAGAGAAAAATCTAGGCAAAATTAAATACAAAACAATCAGAAGAAAGCCATTTGCAAAAAAAAAAAAAAAAAAAAAAAAAAAACACAAAGAAAAAAAAAGCACCAAAAAAACCCAAAAGAAAACAAAAAAAAAAAAAAGGGAAAAAAACAGCTTTTGAAAAGTTTTCAAATACCACATTGAAAATATGGAAATATGAACATTTTATCTAATGAAGGCAAATGATACCTAGAAGCCTAAACAGAAAGCAAACAAAAGCAACATGGACTGACTGACTGTGATGTATATCCCCTTTGCACAAAATAACCTATAAAAAGAAGTCAGTTTGGTTAACAAAGTTTATGAAGACAAGAGAAGAAGGAAAGCAGATGTTATGCACAATCATTTTACTCACCTTAGTTCATAATCAGTCTTTTTGGAGGGATATTTTTATTTACCAGAACTGGAAACAACATCAACATTTATAACCCAAGTTGTCTATAAAGAATTCATTCAATTAGTTAGCTGACAGTCTTATTCAAGGCAATACTTCAGAAAACTGGTACTTCCTAACTGAAGAGTTTATTTTGATGAAGTTAAAATTATTTATGTTGGAATGGTAAAAAAAAAAAAAAAAGGGAAAAAAGAACGAAAATTATAGTAGAGCATTCGAAGTTTTGGTGGCATCTGAAGAAATGAAAAAGCTATCATGATTAAAATTTTCAAATACATTTAAGTGGTAAGAGAATTGCAATTTAATTTTCAAAAGCAACTTGAAACTCTTTTTGTCCAACTGACTATGCTTTCTGTTTCTTTCTGAGATTAGTATTAGAGAACTGAGGGACGGCTGGGGTTGGAAGTGACCTCTGGAGATCCTGCAGTCCAACCCCCTGCCAAGGCAGGATCACCTGAGCAAATGACACAGGAACATTCCAGGTGGGTTTGGATTATCTCCACAGGAGACTGCAAAACCTCCCTGGGCAGCCTTCTCCAGTGATCTGTCACACTCAAAGCAGAGAAGTTTCTTTCTCATAAGAGACTGAACATTCACTTTTTACTTTATGTTGTATTACTGTATTTGATTTTTTAAAAATATTTCTTAACGTCTCATCTAGTTTTATTAAATCTGCTATTAGCAGAATAAATGTAATGCCTATTATTAGAGAAATATGGATTTTACATATTCTCTTAGAGGAGTAAAGATGTGACGTAACTGAGACTCTCCTCAACAGAACAATTTTCCTTCAGTGTTTGTTGCAGCTGGGTGTACTACAACTCAACATATTATGAACAGGGATGTTTTTCCCCCCTACAGTGCAAATGATCATCCAATTCTCAGCTTTAGGTTTCTTTTTTTCTTATACAACAACAGATGCCATCTTATCTTGCACTTAAAAAATTTAGAGGTCATTGTAGTTTAAGCAGAAATTAAATGGAAGCATTTGGGATCCTAGACTTTCTCTTTTCTAAAATGGTGTCATGACTGTGGCTATATCCAGTAATTTTAATTTCCCAGATCACATTTCCGAAGTTCTGGTCTACAAAAATATCCAGTTGTAGCCAATTGAGTAAGTTTAAACAACTGCTTTGTTAGTATGTGCACACACCAGAGCAGACTTACATCAGTTATAGTGTTCAGAGCAGTATCTGCACCAATGCTGAAATCTGAACCTGGTACATTATTGGATACAGTTGCAGGAACCATAACCATTGGAACACAGAATTCGTCATATTTCTCCCGGGCAGCTGACAATTCCAGAAGTCCAAGGTAAGCCTGTTGGGCACAGGCATCAGGTGAAAAATTAGGATGAATAAAGTAAGGGCAGAGTTGGGAGTGACAAAATAAGAAGGGCCACAGGGGGAGCCATTTCTACCACAGCACACTTCAGCAAGTCAGAGCACTAAGGAATCACTAAAATCTAACACAGACAAAAAAGAAAGCATTAGAAACAGGCATATATTTGAAAACAATAAATAGAACAGATATTCTCTTGAAAATTAATAATTTAGATACAAAAAGACGGTTTTCAACAAAACAAACTAGTTCCCCAATCTTCAGGTAGTTACTCCTGATTTAAAAATCTTAATATTCCTGAATTAGGGTCATGGCTAACAGTTTAGACAAAAAAGAAACATTTATCAAGAAACAATGAGTTTCTCTACAAAGAGTAGGCAAAATACTTCCCTGAATCAGAATTTCAAAAATTGTTTTTTTAAAACAAAGCAAACTTGAAATACGGGGTTGGGGGGGGGGAAAAGCTCCTCTAGATCCATTTTGAGATTTTGACAGGCACTATGTGAGAAGAGTGGCTTAAATAAGGAACCATAGTGCAGTTTCTACTAAGACTCAAGAACTTCTGCAAGTATGCTCTAAGTATTAATACAGTATGGAGTGAAACTTGCACTACAGAAGTTATTAATTTCTTTTAATACAAAAAACTCTTAACACTATCTCATTTATCCATTTAGCACATATAGTTAGCAGTTCTAGTCACTGTCTTGAATGCCAGCTCTCCAGAGAACCACTGTTTGACAACACTTCTGATTCTAAACACTGTCGTGTATCAAATACACATAGAGCCAAATGCACCTTACGTGAAGATTGGGTAAAAAAAATCAAAACAGACTATTAATTTTGTTAGGAATTCTACTCTACTTAGACAAAATTAGATATTTCAGTGTACCTCAAATCCACCAATAACCATAAGGGCGTTAATGTTGTTAGTGCGCATCTGGTCAGCAATCTTCTCCAAGTATTTTGCAGGAAGAGTACTAAAAATCATTAAACCAAAAGAAAAAAAAAATAATTCACAGACTCTGAAGCACTAAGAACTCATTACTAAGCTGAAACCACAAAGTAAGCAGGCAACACAATGTTTTTTGGTTTATATGTTTATCCATACAAGTAACTCTTCCAGACAAACAATAAGGAATCAGGTCAAGTGCAAAGAAACTACAGGTTTGCAATCCTTTGGAAGTGTAAGGACCTCAGGAACTTTTTACATTAAGGTCCCAACTCCCACTCTTCAGAGATGGTTCAGTACTATAAAGACAGTCAAGTTGGAACACAAGGATTTGAACCAAAATTAAACTCAAAAATCCCCAATGTACAGAAACTGAGGACTTAAAAACACTCTGTGGAAAGAAAAGAGCGTGGAATCATACAGTGGTTACATAAAGGAATACAGTTCATTTTATCAATTGATAAAAATATTGATGTTACCGTTTTGTACCAAGAATTGATCCTCCTTGACCAGTCCAGCCTCCAACATCTCCCCAGGAAATTTCCTTAATCTTTGAATAAAAGTAAAAAAGGAGATTTTGTTAAGTGATTTTCCAATTACTTCTCTTGAGTTGCATCAAACACCAGGTACTATTTCATGAAAAGCTGTCGGAACAAGTTGTTGGGCACTGACATCCCGAAAACTAAATGAGGCCCAGAAAGAAAACAGCATCAAGAGTTTAACTCCATTTCTCTTGAATTACTACAATCCCTTTCTGTTCCATCTGATTTCTTTTCTTCCAGACCAAGACGAACCCTGTTTCTGTGTTTCATATGTCAATCCTATTTTCACATCCTTTCCTACTGAATGTCAAGCAAAAAAATCTAAGTCTAGGTCTTTGATGTAAGTTTGGGGTTCTGTGGCTCTAGCCAGGAAGAGAAATCATTAGTTTTCCATTCAGTTTCTCTCCAGTACAACTGATGCATAACATTGAAAAACAGGGGAATAGAAGAATCTAACTTACGTAAGGAAAAAAAGCTTCCTGCCTCAATAAGCACTATGTGCAACAACTCATTGTTCAGAATCAGAGGTAACTCTGATGAGAACAGAGGTACTCTGTGAAAGAACTACAATATGCTAAACATTGACCAAAATTCAAAGGTAGGATTCACCTGAATTGATTTTGTAGCCCTGCAGCATGTGATTAGTAACACTCAGCATAAATGACTCTACAGACTTGAATAGTTGAGAAATACAGTTGCAATCCAGATTTTATAGATCTTTATGAAATAAAAGCACTTACAGAACCAGTTCCCTCAGCAGTTATGACAGAACATACCTTCCAAGCACATGAACAAAGGTGGTAATGTGGGATGGGGTACACAGCATTTGGTAATGCACACACATGACACTGACCTTCCCTCTAGCGAACCCTTCAAAGCCATCAATGACAGCAAAGATCTTGTGACCTTCAGTCATGCCAACTCTCACTGCAGCCCTCACTGCGGCATTCATTCCAGCTGCAGGAGCACCAACATTTAAAACTGCCACGTTAAAATTAGTCTGCAACATAAAAATCATATTTAGTAAGGACTTTGATTTCTACACCATAGTTAATTTGTACATCATATGCAGCTGCTAGATACTGGAATGCAGGTAAGGAAATTTAAAAGCACCTAATGTTGAAAATTTGAAGTTAACTGGTGCAGACACATTTCCCCACTTGCAGAATAACAAAAAGACAATTAAAAAAAAAAAGAATGTTTACTCTTAAATAAGACTTAATCGTAATTCCACTTGGTTTACAAGTTAAATTATTCAGGCTTTTATATTCTAGCCCAGAACAGAATCACAGAATGCTTTGGGCTGGAAGGACCATAAAGATCATCTCATTCCAAACATCCCTAAGATGGCCAGGGATACCTTTGACTAGAGCAGGCTGCCCAGAGCTCCACCCAGTCTGGCCATTGTTATTCAACCAGCTTCATGTTACTAAAGCAGGATTTTTTTTTTTTTCCAAACACACCAACAACAGGAAAAGGGGAAAAAAAAAGTAGGGAACTGATTCTAGCACCACAGCATTTATATGTCTATTATCAGTACAATGCAGAGTGGAACAGACAAGTTTTAAAATTAAGCTATTGGCCAGGTTTTTCAAGCAGTTGACAATACATTAACAAACAGGAGCACTCAGCATCTTTCCCAACACCCCACATTTTCGGATTATGAAAGTTTTTAAAACATTTTTGAATGACAATTGTAACAAGTTGGTCCTGCAGAAGAGGTAGAAGTTATTTAGCTTTATTCTGGAAGATGAGAACAAAAAAAACCCAAAAAATAGAACAGTTCTTAAGTAACGATCATAGAATCTCATCTGATTAAGCAACAAAACAAGCAGACAAAAGCAAACAAAAAACCCCAAACCAACAACACCACCCCAAAAAACCACAGAAAAGAGACACAAACCAGAGTATATATAGGGGGATTTTGGAGGATTTTTTTTGCTTCTGGTACAACAAAATGATTGCAGAAAAATTCAGTGTAATCACAAACAGCAAAATATAGTATGTGCAGAAGTACTGCTGAAGCAGAGCATTCAGCTGACTGTTCTGATCCAATCAGCTTAGCTCTTTCCTCAATTCCTGTGACATGGACATTTCATCTACTTTTTAATTCCTATTCAACCTCTTTTACTGAAGGCACACAGATTTTGTTAGTATGGTCAAATCCGGGTAGTTAGTAATTACATGTGGCCTACATTCCTTCTAACACCATTTATCACAGAAAGTATGACAAAAATATTTAAAAATAAATGCAGAAGCCCAGTGTTAACAGTCCTGGATTTGCATTGCTGTATTAAAAAAAAACCCCACCACCCAAACACCAGATCTGCCAAAGAAAATTTTAAATATCCACCTAAAAAATCCTGAATTCCTTGATCTCTTTAAGGTCACTCTTAGGTCCTTACTGTATTATCAATGCAAATTTGCTCCTTAATAGTATTAAGAAGTTATCACCAGTAATCATTACTCAAATTATTTATCTGGGAAGAAGATTTCTAGAAAGTGTAACAGCAACATCATTATGGAAATAAGACAACAAATGGTCACAAACCACAATTAAAAGAAGAATTAACAATTGAGATGACTTAGTCACCAACTATGATCAAACACAAAACTATTCAGTAAACTTTTAACAAAAACAAAAAAATCCTGTCTAAGATTTGTTTGCCCACAAAATTTAGTGTCTGCTTCCTAAATGAATCAAAATTTCCTCTTAGACAAATCTTAGAAACTACAAAGAAACTAATTGTCTATTACTGTATTATGCACAGTGACTTATTAATTCACATAAAGGTGATGCATCTGTCCTCAGCACTGTTCCCATGAATTCCTGGATTTGCCCTTGCTCTTGAGTGGTTTTACCCTTCAAAATTATTATTAGAATTATTTTAATAAAGAAACTTCCCTTATCTCAAGATTTTCAGAGACTTTATCATGATCTTAAACATCACCCTTCCTTCTCTCTGTGGTTAGAAACAGAGGGCAAAACAGTAACTATTAGGATGAGACATAACAACAATTGGGACCAGATGTACATCAAAGACAGAAAGAAACTGTCTACAGCCGTTTTCTAGTTACAATGGTATTTCACTTTAAAAAACCTTTATAAACTAGTGTAGACTAGAATAAACCAGTGTGCTTCAAGCATCTTTATAATATTTAATTTATAAACTATGCTATAATAGAAGTTTGAAGGGAGTTATTAATAAACCCCAAAAGCAGACATGCACTGCACATTTAACAAATCCCCTTACCTTTGGAAGCTCAGCATCTGGCTTTTTGTGCGACAGTAATTTGTATGTGTTAAGGTTGTTTTCAAAGCTCCTAAACAAATAAGTAAGTAAGATAAGCAAATAAAATAGTAAAATTTTGAACTCATAGTTATTTTAAAGGAACATTTGAATTTTTCAGAAACTTTAAAAAACTGGCATGAAATATTAACACCATTGTTATTGCAAATGCAAAACATGGCAGAAACTGGACAACGAAAAATATTAAATTCTTTAAGATACGAGTCATAAAATATAAAAAAAAATGCACCCAAAAATTAGTTTTATAGACTGGGGAGAAAGCATTTTATTATTAAATGATTTGAAATAGAAACCTCTCTCCTGACAGGACTAAAGAATACCTCCTCCAACATTACTGCTGGAAAACTACCAACTCCTTACAAACAAGCTCACAGGATTGGCCTCAAATTCATGAATAAACAAATTTATGGCTGCTAACAGTCAGGTCATGCAGCACAGAAGCTCTTTGCTTTGTGACTAGTTACTCTAGGAACAGTCACTAGTCTGACACAGCAGTGAATTACAGTTTGCTTTGTTTTGCATGCTTTGGTGCAGATAAGAATTTCAATTATTCTATTTAGGCAACTCTTCTGTCTCCTCTCATTCTCAAAACCGTAAAACCATACAGTTAGTAATAAAATATTTAAAATAAAATGTCACCTGCCAGCATAACAGCAAAGCAACAGTGCTTTTCTACAGCAAATAAACTGATTTAAGCTATGGGCCATACCTTCCACGAAGTCTCACAGCCTCAAGAAATCTTCCCTCGTCCATGGCTTTCTGGACTGCTTGAGTCTTGAAAAAAACAAGTTGATTACTCAGTATGTTTAAAAAACACAGGAGTTGGATTACTTAACATATTCCATATATTAACATATTTCTGCAGGGAAAAAAAGAAATACTGACAATTCCTCAATTTATGAGCTACCTGATCTCATAGTATAAATTACAGGGAGGAGAAGAAGAAAGTAGAAACAAATACCTAAAGCCTTCATGGGACAAAGAAATCCACATATGTATTATGCATTTTCTTTTTACCTTTTAAACTAAGCAGTTTTAGTGCAGAAACCTAACTTGCATATGACATGCAAATGGATGCAAGCATCTGAAAAATTTGTTGTAACAATAAGAACAGAAGATCTGAGATGAAATTTTAGACCAAAATAAGAAGATACATATTTCTTAAGCCTTAATAGTTTGCAAATAAATAGTAACACACAGAGAAACATACACGAACTTCATTATTCATTCCCAAATATGAAGAAGTGCTGTACACATTCCATCAATGTCCTAATGAGAGAAGGCAATTATTGTACATACTAGTCTGTTGTAGTAAATAAATAACATAAATTGGCTTTTTGCCAGAACCTCACCATCTGCACACACTCCATCAGAGGCAGACGGACAGCCTGGTTTCCAGACAGAGACACAACACAGGCAGGGGTATCTGGAGTAGCTTCTAAAAGGGCAAGCACAGCTTCCACACCCATACGACTGGCCTGCAAGAGAATGAGTGTTCAAGCAAGCACTGAAATGCACAAGGCTTCCAATCACAGAAATGGTCCTGATTTCTCTGTAACTCAGGCTGGCCCATATCACTCATTGGTAAGCTGAAAAGGTTGTGGGCTGTTTATAAGTATGGACAATTAAGCTTCACATTTTGATCCTAAACATAGAGTCCTTCACACAAAGTGCTTCACTACTCTGAATTTGAGCTATTCAGACAGTTAATGGGAGGTAACAGTTTGATCTGCCAAGTTAATCAGTTAGAGAACCATCCCACCCCCAAAAAAGTAATCAAAATGCAGTTGTCGTATGTGGTGCCACAAGCAGTAATTTTGGGAATACTCACAAGAATTCTGTCAAAAGCTGAAGGGGTTCCACCTCTTTGCACATGACCCAGGATGGTTACTCGGGTGTCAAAACCAAGTCGCTGAACCACAAGCTGCACAGAATTTCAAAACACAGTGGGTTTATCACTATCATTATCATTATTTTATACGTAAGTTAGCATCATGTACACTTAACACTACTTAGTGTAAAACGTTACGTCATAAAACTGCAATTTTGAATGAAGTCAAAGGTTTCTTGAAAACTGACAGCTATGGAAAACTGAACTTCATAGTCACAGGACAGACAAACCCCAAGTAAAGCCAAAGTATTATAGCTCCTTTCTACCAATGACTATTTCTCAATTAGTTTTCATATTGACCCATTAAAAAAAAAAAAAAGGAAAAATTCAGCTTAAAAGTTTTCTTATCTTAGACACTAATGAAATTTTTATCAAAGCAACCTTTTGGATAAGACTTTGTCCAAAGCAACACCATATTACTCACTGTTAGACAGACCAATATTAAAATTTTGTAAGACGTACAAAGTAAAATAGGATTATAAATACAGATTTGAGCTGATTTCAATCAAGGCACCCATGAAGCAAATGCTTTTGGCTGTGTTGTATTACAAGGAGATAAGGTTCTAATTAACTGCCACTGAAAACATTGCTCTTTAATTTGACTATGGAATTTTAGGTAATAAAGCACAAGCATAAAATACAACTGTGTGATAAGCTACCTTACAGGAACAGATTTACTCTACAGAAATGTTGTTAACAATAAGCCCCATTTTATGAAACAAAATCTTGTATTATAGGGATGTTGACACTTACATCCTTAACCTTCTCTGATGTTATAGGTTTATTGTGACAATCAATAGCTCCTTCAGCTACAATAATAATATTCAGCCTTTTCTTTCGTGCACGGTTCTGTAATAAAAATAAAAGCACATTCATGCAGTTAAAAAAAAAAAAACAAGAGGAATTTACAGCATAATTTTATAACCAATTGCTCTACATTAAGCTGCTACGATTTGAGGAAATATTTCTTGTATTTGATCATTCATATGTGACATATTCTCACACCTTTCATTTTCATACACATCTTTCCATTGATGATGTAAAATATCTAACATCAAATTACAGAGGAAATGTACACATATTACTTATATAGGTATAAATTTATGCAATTCCTAGAGTGGGTCATATGATTCCTCAAAACAATCACAGAGTGCAAGAAAAATGTTCAAGATCACAGAGAACTTAATGTGACACCAAAACCAAAGACTTGCTTTTAAAATCCTGATCCCACTTTTTAATCACTGCTTTCAAAGAAACATCCACAAACACATCAGGAAATTTCAACATTAACAAATTACCTCTGAAAGCTTAACACACATTGAATCTTCCCAGCCTTCTTCTGGTGGGTATTCAGGAATAAACACCCAATCTGCACCACAGGCTAAGGCACTAACCAGAGCTAGATACCTAATAAACAGAACAAATTATTAACTTTTATGGTTCAGATTTCTTTCATAATTGTACCTGTACAAGACACAAAATGCTGAAGACAATACCTACCCACAGTGTCGTCCCATAACCTCCAGAACGAATGTCCTCTGATGGCTGTAAAGATAAAAAACAAATCAACTGAGCCCAGTATCATGAAACAGCTTGTGTTTACCACAGTTACTGAACTCAGAATTCCTTAGCAAAACAGAAAAAACATTAAGAAAACAAAATTATTGCCACATAAAACAATATATTTAAAATTAAGTATCTCCCAATGCATAATTAATTTTCACTGTTTTCTTGCAAAACATGTATGGGCAGCTATGAGAGAAGATGTGAACCTTTACTGGAAATGTAAAAGATGCAGTCCCATAGTTAAGAACTGTAATGATATAGCTATATTTAAAAAAAATTATTTAATTGCTTAATTCTTACTGAAATAAAACTTATATAAGACATGCTATTTTTGTATTATTCACAGTGTGTCTGGATCTTCTCTAACAGACTATGTCTGAAAAATACTAAAATCATTAAAAACCAAGTCTGCCCCTAAGGCTGATGCAATCTTTATGATCACATACTTGAAGTGCTGCCATGACAGGAATGATGAAAAAGCCATTACTAAGAAAAAAAGAAACCCAGGCACTTGAACTATGCTGTCAAAAACAACTTTTATTTCCCCACCTACCTAACCTCTATTTAAAATGAACTTCTACAAAAGCATAAACATCTGTGTATTTGTTATCAGGCTCTATAATATGCCCAATTTACCTCTGAGCAGTGGTCATGATGGCATCCACAACTTCAATTATTCTGTGCAGAGCTGAGTCAGTACCAATGGTCATATCAGTGCCACAGAAGTCATTGTCTATGGATCCAACCATTCCCACAATGTTAAGGTAAGCATACTTCTTAACAGCCTCTGCATCAATCTTTCCTGTAAAGAAGTATTCAGAGGAAGAACTGTAAGATTATTTTAAAAAAAATTAGACATATTGCTTGGGTTCTCTACTTTTATAAATTAAACATATCCAAACATTAAATTATGTTTAGATATTTTAGGTAACAAGGTTAGTCAAAAACTACAAACGAAAGCCAATCAAACATCCAAACAAAAGAATCCTGCACAGAACTCCTTACAGTAAGGAAGGAAATAAGAGCTTTTCAGTCCATCTTAAAAGGTCAAATAATTATCAAGTTTTGTAACCAACCTTAAAATTGATGACTTCAAATTAAAACAGCATCACTCAAATTGTAGTCTCAGTGTATAACGTGCTATGAGGAAGCAAAAGGATGCAAACTGGATGTGATTATGGGCATATGGAAACAGTTAGAAACCAGCATCCAAATTTGAAGACTTCTCTTTTGCAACGCTGAAAGGCTCTGATTTCATGATTAATAAGCAAACAGAACAGAAAAGCTCCTATTCTACATCTTAGCAGGGTCTCCCAAGACAGCAATGAAAATGCTGCATCATCCAAGAGTTCTAAATGATCTCAAGGATGAAACACCTTAGCTGCTTAAGCACTTAAAACTACCTTAGTATATGTGGATGGGATGGTTATAAATATAATGTCAAATTTTTAGTATGAGATTCAAGAACTATGTATCAGTGTTTTTAATGTCTACATTACAGAAAAAACAGCAGAAACCATAAGGAAAAATATAACTTATGTCCATGAAGATAAATATAACATCGTGACGAAGAATCAAAACGTTTTCTATGAATGTATACCATGCATTACAAACCTCTTCTAGACTTCCAAATGTGACTAAATATCTGGCTGACATATTCTACTTAGATTTCTAAAAGGCCATTGACAAAGTCTTTTGCCAAAGGATTTTGAGGAAACTAAGCAGTCACTGTATAAGACAGAAGGCTTTTCATAGAGTAAATAATGTGAAACAGAGGATAAAAAATACGAGGCAGAGGGCAGTGGTAAACACAAATGCTTGTGTCTTAGGAAGGTAACCAATGGAGTTCTACAGGGATCTGCACTGTCCAACACACTCAGCAATAACCTAGAAAAGGGAATGAGCAGCAAAGTGCCAAAATTTACTGATCAAACAGAATTATTTGGGATCTAAACATATGGAGTGTCTGAGAAGAAATGAAGAAGACTAGCAAGACACAGTGAGCAGTAAAGTATCAGATGGAATTCATTGCAGATAAATGCAAACTAAGACACATGAAAAAATGCACCCTAACATCACAAACAACACAATTTCCAGCATAATATAATAATGCTGTTTTCATTAATAAATCAGCTTCAATGCTCAACAGCAGTAAAAAAAAATCAAAATATTAGAAAATATTAGAAAAAGAATAGAGAACAAAACAAAGATCATTATACTACTGTGTAGATCCATGGTTTGCCCTCATCTTGAATACTGGGTGCAGTTGTGGTCCTCCCCACAGGGTAGAACTGGAAAAGGTTCAGAGAAGGGTAACAAAGATGATCAAAGATACAGAACTTACATATAAGGAACAACTAAGCAAACTAGGACTCTTCCATCTAGAAAAAGAGATGATGACGGGAAAATAAGACAGCTATAAAATCTCAAGTGGCATGCAGAGAGGAAGCAGGATTCATCATTCATGGTTTATTCTAACACAGAAACCATGGACACCAAACGGTCTAGAAGCCAGCAGGACCAAAATATACAGAAGAGGATTCTTCACAATCTTCATTATTTGGTGGAGCTGCAGAAATTCTTGGTACACAATGTTTTCAGGAAAACTCTGTATGCTTTCATGTAGACTGTATACATTCAGGGAAGAGAAATTCATTAAGGACTGCTAACAGCATCTGGTTCAGGAAGCCCCGAAGACAAAAATGGATGGAACCTATCAGAGTATTTATGTATTATGAGTAATACATAGCATCAACACAGCATTATTTTATATTTTACTCTTCCCTATACATTCTCCTGGATGCTATCAAAGACAATTACTGGGCTGGCTGTACTTCTATCAACAGCCACTTAATGGTCTGATCTTAAACAAACAGTGACACACAGGCAGGAAAGCATCATAATTTAATAACGTACAAATGTGTAGCTTGTTGCAGGAAAGGAATTACCACCTCAGATAGGATATGAGGGCATAGGGCTTTTCAAGCAAACGTTAAGAAGTTCAGATCCTGAAAATGATTCATAATAGAGAAAAAAAGCCACACAGACTGTTGCCCAGTAAATTCTTTGGACCTTTATGATACGCATGAGCAGATGTACAGAAACCAAAAGCTATTATTTTACGAAGAACCACGCAACTTCCTAGAATGAAGGCATTTGATTTTTAAACTTTAGAGACACCCTCTGGATACAGCCTGCACACCTGCAGTTGGGGTGCCTGCAGACTGGAGGGTGCCTGGGGTCCCTGCAGACTGGAGGGGAGGTCCAGGGGTCCCGAAGCACACTCACCTTTCTGTGCCAGCTCCTCCAGCAGCCCGCTCCACTCCTCACGGAAGAGGTTGGCCCCGGTGAGGCTGCCGTCTCCGCCGATCACGCACAGGTTGGTGATGCCTCTCTGCACCAGGTTGAGGGCGGCCTGCAGGCGGCCCTCGCGCGTGCGGAAGGGTTTGCAGCGCGCGCTGCCGATCACCGTGCCTCCCTGGGCAAGGGGGAACAGCACCTCCAGTTAATGGCCCGGCACTTTAATGGTCCGTGCATTTCCAAAATGGATTAATGATGAATTTTGTAGCATAACCTCCGTCTTTTAATTTTACAGTGTGGTAAAATAACGGTAAACGAAATATTATCAAACCTGTGGGAATGTATGTTCAAGGGCAGATGCACACACAAGGGAAAAAAAAAAAAAAAAACCACCCAAAAATGACTGATAAAGAGCTACTCTGGAAGGAAAATGTTAAAATTAAATGGGATTAATTTTAGCATTATTACAATAAATAGGTTGCCATCATATTTAATGGCAAAAGCGATATACTAACTAGTTAAGTATTTAGAATAATTTTACCTCAGTGTGGTATTCTTCCCTCTAATATAATGAGACACATAAACAATATGAAAAAATATACCCCTGAAATTCAAAATTAGCATTGTCATTCCACGAATTATGAAAATAACTGTCTTTAATTCCTTATAGATCAGACTAATGCTACATCTTCTATTTTATTGATTATCTGCTGCATTTATTAATATGAATTAAAAACCTTATTTTGGAAATGGTGGTGGTTGTTTTTTAAAAAACTGAACTGCCCTGTCACTGAAAACTGCAGGGTGTCTTGATGGTCACACATTATTTACACGTCTTCTGTGCTTATGTTGTTCACTCAAGAAGTTTAATTTTTGCCTATTTATTGTCATAGTAAAAAGTAGTATGAAATAAGACTGAAAAAGCTATTTTTTTTCCTGCAAACAAATCCAGAAATGATTACATCATTTTTGCATAAACATTCCCTTCACTTTAACTTGTAGTAAATCTGTCACATCCATCCAAATCTGAACCTCAAATCTGCAGTGGCTGTATTGGCACAATTTACTCTACCAATAAATGTTTCAGCTCTCAGACCAGTTTGCCATCTGTGTTGCATAGCTGCTACTGGAAAGAAAAAAGAAAGTGGAACAGAATTCAGCTGTCTCCAGACAAAAAGGTAGATGTGTACACACAGAGATGTCAAAAAAAAAATTCAGGACTAAAAAACATCCCTAAAACTAGGTATTTTCATACTTAGGGAAAACAGCTGTAAGAGGAAAGGAAACTGCACTTGAAACAAAGTGCTATTTGTTCCGAATAAACAGAAATTTACAATGGGCTGAAAAACCTTTCTCATCAAAACAACTAAACACATTCTGTAAGATACACGATGAGGTTCATTGTTGGTCTGTTGAATTACCAGCAATAATGCAAAAAGATGGGTTTTTTTTTTTATAGAAGCCTACATCCTGCTCCTGCCTGTGCTCTTGGGTGGCTTGGCCAAAAGAGCTCAATTTTCTCGTCATCATAAGATGCATCTGGATGATGCTCTTAGCCATACTGCCTGGTTTTATGATCCTTATGGGTCCCTGTCAACTTGGTATGATTCTATTTCCAGATTCTGCAAGATAGACATGAGGAAAAAAGAAGAAAAGAAATACAACCAAACACAGGGGACAAAATACCTTACAGTACTCCAGGGCATTGGTTTAAAAAAAAGACTGCCTCCACTAAACGCTTTATGTTCACTAACTTTACAAAAAACTCCAAAGAAACCCACGCTTCACCTGGAGGTGGTTTTCAGAAAGCTTGGCAAGCAGTAAGGCCTCTTCGCCAAACATAGCACCTGCTCTGGAAGAGGTAACAACATTACCATGCTGAGCAAAAGCTGAGGAGATCCAAATGGCCACACTGCAGAATGTTGTAATAAAAATCAACAAAGTCATTGGCAGTATGTGAGCTCTGCAGAACTGCACTGTAATTACATCCGTTACTATAATTCTAAATCCACTTACACAAAAAGCCAACAGGGTTTTGTAAGAAATTATTTGCCTTACAAAACACAGCTGTTTCATGTTTTAGCCCTATAATGTCTTTTTTTATTAAATATAGACTTCTCAATATGGCTTTAGAAGGCTAATGACAAGTGATGTTGCAAATCTAGAACAAAGGTTTTCAAGAATATTTCTGGGCTCCAAATTCAAGACCACACCAAGATCTTTAACAAATGTCAGCCATCTACACTGTAGAAATCAGGCTCTGCTGAAGTGGTACATGCTGGTCACTCAGCATCACACAGTTCAAATACATAACTAAAGCAGTTGCCTGGATCTAGAATTTTGGTTCTTTTGCTAGAATAAAGAGGTTTTGGGTCCCACTCTCACCCCTCTTGCACTTACCACTTGCAGGATACTTGAAACACTTTCCCACGAAACTTCTACAATATTATCACCTCCATCAACCATTCCCTGGTAACCCTGTAAAAGAGAAAGTATTTCGTAAATCTGATTTTAAAAACTACATCAAATTTCCACTACAGTAATAGTCACCTTGTGCACTGTAATATAATTAAAAACAGTGAATTAAAAAAATCCTCAATTTAAATGAAACAATATTCAAGCAGGTATCACTGTTTCTTTTAAGGAGGGAAAAAGCAAAACAAACCCTCTTCCTAAAGGATTAGTTCCAAAAACAACTTCAAGATAAGGTAGTACTTTACTCAGATTAAACAGCTATTAAACTAAAATGGTAATGCTGCTCCTTCTTTAAGAATAAACATTCAAGTTTTTTTTTTTTTTAAAACTACTAAGAACTTTGAAGTGCATGATAAAATATGTTCCTTAAAAACATAACCTCAACCTGGGGCCATGAACTTAGGAGATCTTTGTAACACATTGTACATCTCTCCCCCCAGTCCTGGTAATAAGCAAAACAAGATAAAGAGCAATAAACAAAACTTTTTCATGAAAGAACAAGAAATCAGGCAACACAACCTTTTCTTTTTTTTTTTTTTTGAGGCAGTCACACAAGAAATAAAAGACATTTATTAGGAAAAAATACAGTTTTTAGTGATGCATTTAAGAAACGCCTAATACCTTAACTTAAATGATCAACTGCACGCTGTAATATGAAAAGAACTACACTTACCTGAAAGAAGGAAAACTATCCTGCAAGCAGCTAAAGGTTTTTGCCTGGCTTTGCTTTATTACCTCTCTACAAAAGTACTAGCAGAATGGCAATTGCAGATTCTTTTCCATTAGGTGAAACATTGATTTAAATAAATAAATAAATAAATAAATAAAATCAACAAAAAGAAAAGAAAAAGCAGTCAAGTCCAGAGTCTAGAAAACCCTAACTGACAGCCACCAGAATAAAACCAGAATTGCCACTGTATTTTTTGACATTTATTTAAATCCACAGGGAAAATCATAACATGCCAAAAAAAGTAAACAAAAAACTACTAAAGAAAAATGACCATGACGATGTTTATGTCTCCATTTTTAGACTATGTGCACATATTCCCCACACCAAGGAACAATCAAGTTAACATTTTTTCTCTGTGCAAATTTTTCAATAATAAGTCAGGAACTAGAAAAAGAAGGGACTTCAGAAAACAGCAAAACTGACATTATAAACTGGAAAAATTCAATTTAGCAAGATTCAATTCTGCAACAGTATATGCAGAATTTACTCAAAAAGCAATAACTTGGAAACATACTAAGTGTAAAGTAGCTTACTATTCACATAATATATTTGGGTTTTTATGTCAAACTTTGAGTCCTTACCAGCACGAGTAATATGAATGTAAAGATAACCTGGACACAGCAAAAGTACGAGTTACTCAATTAGGCTTTTTAGGATCCCAGTATAGATTCCAAGGGGAAAGCATGAAAGTTTCTGCTCAGTGAGACTTGACTGATTAATTTAGAGATAATATGATCAAGCAATAGCAAAAATAATCCAGATGGAAAACTACTTATGTCTCTAATTTCTGCATCCAACAGACCTTTTCAATATTTTGTACACTCTCCAGATAACTTTGACATGTATCTAATGTACACACATAGAATGGTGTGGGTTGAACAGGACCTTAAAAGATCATCAACTTTCAGCAGGGACATCTCCCATGAGACCAGGTTGCTCAATGCCCCATCCAACCTGTCCTGGAACACTGACAGGGTTGGAGCATCCACATCTTCTCTGGAAACCTGTTGCAGTGACTCACCACTCTCACAGTTAAGCATTTCCTCCATATATCTAACCTCCATTGCCACTCTTTCAGTTTGACCCCACTATTCCTTGTCCTATCACTACAGTTCCTGCTGAACGATCTTCCCAGCTCCCTTGTGAGCCCCTACATATAGGGCATATTATTTGTATGTTAATGTATACACACAATGACTTAGAGAGCTAAATCATCATTTAGACAATTTGTTCAAATTTAGAATGAAGTGGAAAAGGAATAATGCTTAATCTATACATCAACTTAAAAAAAAAAGTCTCCCTCAGATAAAGTGCAACGATCATCAGAAAGAAGCATTACAGAGGATACAACTAAGCTTGAAGGCTAATAAATTACTAAGTTCATTCATCACCAGAGCTTTGCTGGTTTGCTTTTTTTAAAACACAGAATTCTATGTTCCTTATATCATCCAGTAACAGAATGCAAGTTTTAGGAAAAGTATTTCTATTGACAACTACAATAACTCTGGAAGCGTAGTGTAATGTTGCATCTTAATTCAGTTTGTAACAATGACTCCAGTAAGGTGCAATGAGAGTTGACAAAAATATATACAGCTCATGTGTGCTCAAGTCATTCACCTTCCATTTTAGCTTGAGAGGAAAAACAAAAGTGCATCCAAAAATGTATTACATATAGGAAATATATACATAAATAAGACTGATGGAATAAAATACCCAATTTTCAGATTAACAAATATAAAACACAGAAAAAAGCAAAGAGATAAAATAGTAGCTTGAACTGTCTGTAAGACATGAAACACCTCATAGCTAGGCCAAGGATGAGCTATGACCCATTCCTGCACCACGTTTCTTTGAAATAGAAAGAATGTGTGCATTTTGGTCAGGAGTCCGTATCTGCACAATAAGTGAGAAGTGGGGATGTATTAACAATTCCTCCCACTACAAGGTAAGGGCAGGGAACCTTTGGAAGCATGATCTGTTTGAACTGTTATATTAACTTTTCCTAATTCAGTTGTCTGCCAAGTATGCACATGTCACCTCTGAATAAGGTAGGTAGAACTGTCAACATTGTTTTCCACACCATTAAAAGATACAAACTATAGAATTATAATAGCTTTCTAGAAAAGCTATTGGGGGAAAAAATAATTACTAATTGAAGTACTAATGATGATGATTTCAACGTATTGTTTCAGTTATGTAAACTGACGAGGACTGGACAATGTATGTTTGAAGGTTCACCACAGTTCCAATTGTATGGCTACCAAAAATCACTGGATGTGACTATAGGCCTTAACATGAGGGTGGGAATCTATCAATTTAGATTAAAAAAGTAAATTCTTACTTGGATCCTAAAAATATAGGAGTTTGGGTACTGAGATACTAAAACTGTAGGGCAATAATGGAAAAAATGAACTGTCAAAAATACACCAAGCACTGTTTGTGAAGATCAGCTCCAGCTCCATTTTATGCTTAGTCCTTCATGTACACAAAATCTAAATATTCAAAGAACAAGAAGAAATCTCTGTGGGTCCAATGCTCACAGGATATATTCACAGATGCTGCAACTCCAGGAGAGCGTGGCAGGAGCAAACACGGCTTCCAGCCTGAACTCTGAAGACAAAAGCTTTTGAATAAGAACAAGCCATCCTCTGATACGTTACATGAGAGACATTTGGGGCTTTAACAGTTATGTGAGTTTACTTACTGAGTGAGCAGCCACTGCTCAACAACATAAAATGCTATTGTCACTGAGTGCACAAACAACCCCAGAAAAGACATGAAGTTTTCCTCACAGAAATCCATGACTGCAGTACCACTGCATTCCCAATGCTGGCCTCTTGAGAAAGACTTAAACAAGATGAAGAATCTAAAAGCTCCATAGCTTAGTAGCAACAGCACACATCTATGTGCTTCAATCCTGGGAAAAAGGCAGGTTATCTGTACAGATACTTAAGACCTCAAGTTCCTAAAATGAGAGGAACTAAAAGGAGAGTTGCCGTAAATGAGAGGCATCACTTCTTCTTCCCATTCTTAATTAAAAAGGAAAATCAAGACAAAACAAAAATCAACCTGACTTTTATAGCTTCTCATTAGTGAAAAAAAATTAAACTATCCCCCTAGAGCAGCCTGATACTCTACAGATACTTCCAGCTCCTAGATTTTCATACAGTGAGTGAAATTAATGGGTATTCATCCGTATTAAAATTTAAATTCAGACTGGAGTAGATTTTTGAGGAATAATGAGATAGTAGTCAAGAAGGGTAACTACAGACTAAAATAAAATATTATAAAATATGAAACTGTGAAGCTAGAGCAACTGTACAGATTTGCGACAACAAAATTTTGAAATGTACTAACTTCAGTGAATTAAGATACAAAAGTGGGGTTTTAATTTTATAGCTATAAATTCACAGGTATTATATAAACTATAAAAAAGATATATAGCAAATTATAGCTTTTATATAAATTACCTTCAAGTTTTCATTTTTATATGAGTCTACTTTTTTTCCTTTTGGGACTTAAAATAGGCCAAGAATTCCAATATGTACCTGTTTCTTTCTTTCGGCTCTCATAAAGCCAATTTTAAAAAGGCTAAAAAATTACTTAGATCTAATTCATTATCAATTTGAATTCATTAACCTTAGTAATCTCTCAACACAGGATGAAGAAAAATTGAGTTAGGAAAACAGTTACTTTTTTACTTAGAATGTGGAACTAGTACTGGCCACAGCTGTAGAAGACAGATGGTTTTGCAGTGCAAGAAAAGTTCATATGACAGACATAGCTACAGGAGAAATAGAGCGTATGATGACTACGGCAAAGAAAGCTTGAAAAGGCTGAGACCTCTAACTCAATTTTTGGATCCAAATAAGAATACATTCTTTTTTCTTTTGGATATGGTCACTTCAGGCTTTTCCTTCATTTTTTCAGAGCAGCTTCAATACAAATACCACTTTACCCTGACCTATGTATTAAAATGCTCAAAAGGTAGGCTTACACTATTCTCTTTGCTTAACACACTCAAGTCATATTCAATAAACTGCAACTCAGAAGAACACCTTATTAAAAGCATTAAATAACTCAAACTGTACCCAAAAATACATCTTTATACATCATGCAAAGGCTTTTAACAGGGAATATTAGTGACAAGTCTCAGAACAAGATTTTTGCCTTCATTACACTTCTCACCTTCATCTGTTTCCCATTTCAAAGGGGTAAAATTAAATAGCTGTTTCATTTCAAAGCTTGCAATCCTGTTTCTCTGAAGTACTTGTAGGCATTGTGAAAGAAAACTGACTTCATATTTCAATTATGACCAGGCAGAGAAGAACAAAGCTTTGCACTTGGTACTTTACGAAACACAGAACTGAATGGACTAATCTAGAAGCAAGAACTTTTTTCAGAGCCTGTACTTGGAAATGTGCATTTCCTCCCAGACTCTACTGCTACTTTGAAGACATGAGGACAATATATATGGGAAACTCAGAATCTCCAACACTGACTTATTTTTACAATCACTTTTCATTGAGAAATATCTGTGACTTCACACTGGCCAACTCTACCAAGCACAGGAACATTAAAACTTAAATAGTGCTATTTTGTAAGTTCAGAAAAAAACAAATATTCAAATTTCTCTTGAAATTTATCACTCTGTTATACCAAATATGCTTAAATGGTGAAAAAATATGGTAATTCTTGACTTAAGTTTAATTTAAAAATAAATTCAAATCCAAGTTCTGGTGTTAAAGTTGTCCAAAACCCTGTCCTTACTTCCAGAAAAGTATCTGACCCATTTCAGTGAGCCTGCAAAACAGCTGAACACTGAAGGAATTCCAGAGATTGGCCACGTAATTAGCACACACTAAGTATTCAGAGCAACTTGCTGTAGAGCACAGTAGTAGGAAAGAATTTTGGAGCACAGTCCTCTGCTTATTTGCATTTCAATACTTTGCATCTCATTAGTAAATGAGCTATAGGAACAAGCAGATGAGAAAAAAAAAGGGTAAACAGCTACTTTTAAAGATAAATTCTGTATTTGTCATGCACAAAACTAAAACTAAAGTATTTTCTGTGCATTTCTATGAATTCTAGTATTTAATATTTTTATATTTAAAAAAAACTGGGGACCTACCAAGCTGTCCTCCATATAAATTTTTTATTATGATTTGTAATAATCTCAAACTACTAATGAGCTATACAGGAATTTCAGTGGGAACAGAATCAATATATTTACTGTATTGTTTAATCTACAGAAATTGTACAAAAAACTGAATGTGCCATTTATAAGGAAGTCTAACTGCAATAGTCCCCCAGGAAGACAAATATATGGAGCATAACCTTGGCACTGACATTGAACTTGTCCCATCTTTTTTTCTTATCGCATAATTGCCACAGAAATTTACAATCTTTCTGCACTTACAGTTAAAAATTTCAACCACAAAATTCTGATGTCAGGACAGACCAATGATGGTCAAGTTTTTGATGTGGTTTCTTTTTTTTTTTTTTTTGTTTGCTCGTTGAGTTTCTTCAGTTGCAACTTTCAACCTATAAGCCAGGCAAGATGGCACCAGTGCACTCTTGATCAAAACCAAGCTGTGCAATCTGTGAAATGAGGGTGAGGATACATCCTTATCATACTCTGGGAAAATGGAGTCAAAGGATTAAAAATCAGTAGTTTAAGCAGGTTTAGGAAAATATTTATGAAGTACAATAGTGGGCCAAATATCCAAAAACTGCACAGATATGTAGCTCACTGCAGGCTGACAACAACCTCTGGTTTTCTCTGCTTTCAAGTCTTTGGTGGCACATAAAGAATGCCATGTATTTAAGAAATTACTTTTAAATTACATAGTTTTAGAATATACCTTGTGAGACATAAATTTCCATACAAATAAAAAGTACTAAATAAAACACACAATGAAAAGGAATGGCACCTACAACATTTTTAAATTTATACTATTTACTCTCTATGGTGTTTCTGCAAAAACTCAAGTTTAGTTAGAAGACAAAATACAGAAAGAAGGAAAAAAAAACTAACCTCATAAATAAAATAGACTTTGGCATTTACATAGATTCCCATGCGTACTACTGCTCGCACAGCAGCATTCATACCTGGGAAGAAAAAGCAAAATCACATTGTTATAGTTACCCAGCATTTCTTGTATACCAAAAATATTCAGTGTCTTGAAAATAAAGGGAATATTAATTCATTCCTAAAGAAAGACAATGACCAGCATCTATTAAAACAGAAATTTGCTTAATGACAGTGCAAGCAGCCCATAAGCATGAAGGGTTCAGAACTATTCTTTGTTACAATAATTATGTGAATGCCAGTGTGTGTGTTAATCAGAGATTAAATTGCTGCTGACTGCAACACAGCATTGTAAAAATGACAGCTACTGAACAACTAAGTAAATTAATTTTGCAATAATGGTTCATTTTCAGTCTGAAATACAAAACATTCAACGAGTTAAAATTTAGCTTCTTCAAATGAGAAATTATATTTTAAAAGCTTTTCTGGGATTTCCAGACTAATGCAGGTGTATATACAGTATTTTGTGGGGAGCAACCCAAAGTTGACCTGGACAGACGCCCATTTAAAAGGACAAAAGTAGCAGTAAATTAACATAAATAATGCTACATTGATTCATTTGACAGAAAAGCATCTGAACACCACTTTGGTCCCAAAAATGCAAGCTCTGATTGGAATTCCCTACTCACAGACATCTGACAAATTATATTCCTATAAAACTTTCCATTTAAGTCCCATAGTCGAACATTTAACCTCCTGAGCAACAATGGAAGTTCCAACTGTCCCTCTACACAGACCAAATGAATTTGTGTTATAACTCATCCCTTCAGATTCTGCATTACGTTACTGACTATTCAGGAACTTTCCAAAACTCATCAACTAATTGCTTCCATACCACTAAAACAGACAGATCACACAAAGCATGGAGAGAGAAGTAGTTAGGCTACACTGACAGTTTTGGCATGTCAAATGCAAGAAGGATGACAACCCAAAGTACTAGGCATCAATTCTCCAAATCTGGTGCATTTAATATCATAACAGCAGGTAAGCTCTGCTGCTTGACGTAGGCTTTGTGATCACCTCTCTGCAGATATAAAAAACTGGTAACTAGAATATATAAACAACACAGCAAGTCACAAAGATCTAATCTTACAGTATCTACCTTTACTGCAAAAAATACTGAGCTTTAGAAGTCATCTTGCCCAAAGAATCAGGCTGAGGTTTTCTCAAAGATTCATTACTTATGAACACACCAGAAAGTCCCTGAAGTTGCTCAACGTGAAACAAAAAATTAAGCCTGCCAAAATCAGAAAGTTGCTTTTGCTGTTTGTGTAGATGCTACTTACACTTAAGACAAGAATCAAAAGTAACAGTGCTTTCATATAAGCTCTGTTTTAGGAAATTGTAGCAAGAATTCTTTCAGCCAGAGATGGCCTTTCGGCATAGCTGCAAAAAGTTTTCAAGTGCCAAGACAGCTAAAAGCACAGCTTTAGACAAAGAACTGATGATGCCAAAGAAAAACAGAGAATCTCATCTGACAGCCTGTAATGAAAAGAAAGTCAGCATGATAAATCTCAGATTAAACAGAGCGAAGTGATCTCCCCAGTGAAACAGTTTTCATAACAAAATTAACACCTCTCAGACACAAAGACCTTTAATTTTACCAAACTGACAGTTCATCACAGCACTGCCATTTTCCACAAACAGGAACACTCAGCACAAGGTACTCCTTTCACCAAAGCCCACAGCTTGCTTCTATTAAAGCACATTGTGTGGGAGGCTTTTTTGTTGGTGTTGCTTGGTACAGAGGTATTTTGGCAGTTCTGTTTTGGCTTTTGGGTTTTTTTTGGAGGGGGTTGCTGTTGTTTGGTTTGGTTTGTCTGTGGAAAGTCTGTATATAAATTCTTAGCACAGCTACATAGTTTCTTAGTGAATACCTTACAGTTTCCATCTTTCTCGCATGAAAAATGGGTAAAATTCACAATTTGCCTGCTCCATGAAAAGGAAAAAAAGTCCCACAGATTACAGACAGATAGCCTCTTCCCAGTATTACCACTGCAACTTTGTAAGTTTATGTGACTTACATTTTATTGCTATTTTGTGTCGTATATTTTATCTCCTAATACAGAAAAAGGACTTAGTTGTCCACTGGCAGGCTCCTGGTTTACATTTCAGAAGGGCTGAGGACTAAAGGATGTTAGAATTTGATACCTAAAAAAATAGAGTTAACATATTGCACCTTTAGACTTCTATAATTTTGCTGTCTAAATTGCAGTAATTCAAGAAAAAAACACATAAAAATTTCATGAAGCCTCTGAAGGATTGTCTAATAAAATTTCATTATTTGTGGAGCCGTACAAAAGTATTTGTGAATTACTGCAATAACCATGAAATGTTATTACTCATGCTCATTACTTTAAAAGAGATTTACCAGGTTAACTGTGGATTTAGTCCCAAATAATAAATGCAGTTTGATAAATATACAGGATTAGAATAGCAGCTTCAAAAGAAAGCCACAAGTAAAACCAGTATTTATTTTTTTAATAATATAAGAATTATTTAAAATGTTTCTAAATTACTACTTGCTTTCACATTAAGCCTTGGAAAGAGGGAAATATTTATTTTGCTCTTTTGGACTCAGCAAAGATGAAGTGAAATGCAACTACTTTCAAGGCCTTACATAACATCTGAATTAATTTTAAAGTTGATAAATTATTGTCCTTCTTGATCTTGTTTATTCAATCTTCCTTATAAGGAGCACTTGGACTTCATAACAGGGTTACAAACAGTACTGCAGAAATATTTAAATTATTTCAGAGACTCTCTTTGCCTCCAAGAGTATCCCTATCTTGTGCCTACATCCTGGTCCACGTACACCAGTCTACCACTACAACAGAGAGGTTCTACATGAGTTTGTGTTTAAGCCAAGTTTGTCTTGCTTTAGTCAGCTAGACATGCCTTTAAATAAATAACTGTAACATAAACCATTCAAAAGCAAAATCAAAACTATGCATCTTGGACAAGCATCAAGAAATACTTAAGTACAACCAATTTTAAAGATAAACATTGGCTTTAACACAGGCTTAATGACTTAGCACATATGTTTTAGTGCTGCCCTGAATAAAGATTCAGCCTTAAAATACGATATAGCAAAAATGACTAAGAAAAACATCTAAAATTTACCAAACAGAAAGATTTTATCCAAATATGTAAATAGTTATGTCGGTGAGAACCTATAATCATTGAAGGAGAAGCAGTCAAATACAAGAACTGAAAAATCATTAAAAATACAACTTGAGTTTGTTTTCACTTGTAATTACAATTTTATTGCATATAATAAAAATTATTCTAGATATCTGAAGAAAGCATTACACCATTTTCCTGAACACTAACAGTGTATTAGATCAGAACATTCTACTGCACAAATATATACAACAGCAGAATATTTAGATGGCAAATGTACCTCCTTCTTAAAAATAAAAACAAAAACCTCAGGAGACCACTTTCAATCATTGAATCCACTAATTATAGAAGCAGCTTCTCAAAAATATTAAATTCATCAGAAGAGTTACAGTCATCCATTAATAACTACATTCCTTAATTTTACATACAAATAGCACTTATAATATTTTATCTATAGACACATATTTTATATACATGTCTATTTGCATGCACTATTCCTAGTTGGAAAAGGTGCCTTTTGTAGGGGGCTACAATTCAAAAATTCCTTGTGACTATGCTCAAATTATGTAAGTGTTAACAAATAAACTCTAATTTGGATGACATAAGAAGAGTGTGGGCTATTTTAGTTTGTTTGTGACTTTTTTTAAAAAAATACTTATTTATTTTACTGTAACAGTTGAGAAGCTTATGGTGGAAAAAGAAATTTTGCCACCAGGACAATATCAAAACATTTGCAATACTATACTGAATACACCTTATGATGTTCCTCAGCCTACAATGGTTCAAGAGCAGAAATATGTAAATCTTTGCATCCACAGTCATGGTCTGTGACATTCCAAAACTCTGGAATCCAAAAGGCTTCTTTAGGGTCCTTTTTAAGCTGTGTTTAAACCCAGTATTTGCTGAAGGAGTTGAGCTTTTTTATTTGTTCAGTCCGAAGATTTCTTCTTCCAATCTATGTCACCAAGACAATAGTCATGTATCTACACTATTAACTAAGCCTTGGAACTTTGGGAAGCCTGCAATGCATTGAATGTAGATGCACACAGCTCCTTACTTCTGCAGGATGGGCTATGATATTCCAGACATTACGCCCCTTACTTATGCTGTCCTCCTCAGCACCAAATCTTTGAGTTTATCTAAAAAACACCACAGTCCTATTCAAAGACAATGACCTTGAGTCAGTTGGCAGGGCAGTGGCTCCATAGCCACAAACCCATCCCTCCCCAGGAGCACAGTCTTCCCCAGGAGAGCACAATCACCTCCTGTCAGCAGTTCCCAATGGCTCTTCCTGCCATGGAGCTGTACCTACCACCATCCTGGGCTGGGCTGCTTGGAGGCTGTGTGAACGTCAGTGACCTGTAGTGGCCAAAACTGTCTGTGGCAAACACTGCCAACCCACAGAAGATTCAACCAGTGTACTTCATGACCTGAAGCAGAATGGCCAGAGAATCCCACAAAGTGAGAAGCATGACTTACTAAACCCCATTTATTAAACCATCTTCCTGAGCTGCAATCAGTACAATTTAGAAATAGCCCAGAAACTGAACCAACCCATAAACACTGAGAATTGATTGTCAGAACTTCTTTTACTCTCAAGGTACTTGTGATTACAGTGGAAAGCACATTTTTAGTTCACAATTTAACAGCTGGTTAGCTCAAGTGATAAACTGTCAAGTTAGGACTTATACATATTAAGTGTACTAAATAGAGATATTTTTCCTGTGAAACAGATCACTGATAAATTCCGTAACTAGACCAAAAAAAAAAAAAAAATCCCAGGATGACACATACACACTCTATAGAGTCTTTAAAATTCTAAATGTAGAAAAACAAAAAAGAAAAATGAAACTTTCTAGGAAGCAGCATCAATGAGGGGAAGAAACTGAAAACTTAACATCCTTGTGCAATTTACATAATGCTACTTTTAAATTATCAGAAGTACAAATAACAGCAAAGGGAGTAATTTCACCTTACAATAATTTCACGAATATTTTATTCTATGCTCAGACTTACAGTCCAGTGTAAATACTGGCACCTATTAAGACTTTGTCTTTAACAGGTGTTTTTTCTACTCAATTGTTTGTGAGTTTAGTTTGGATTACAGATACTTTGAAGACTTTTAGTGTCAGACAAATCTAAAACAAACAAATCGGAAGACGGAAACGTTTTTCCTAATACTAGAAATTTTTTTTGACTACTTTTGAGTCAGTAGCTTTGTCTCACCTACACTTTGCTTGAACAGTTTATTTTCAAATAGCAGTAACAGCAGCGTATTTCCTTCTGCATGTACTTCAGGACTTCATTTCTCTCACACATTTGTACTCTGTCCTCTAAAGGGCAAATGACCTTGACAGGGCATGACTCATTCGGTCCCTTGTTTAACTCGTAACCTTCAAAGTGACTTGTGGCTGCTTATTTTACACATCTCTGCTGTTACCAAGATAGTAAGAGGTTGTGGTCACACACTGTGTGTGTGATTCAGGTGAAATGATCAAGTTCTAAAACGCTGGGGGGTTTATTTCCTTGTTCTTCAGTTAGGAAAATAATTCTGCCAATGAAACAGCTTGGAAGGCATCCAGTTTACTTTTTTTGGTCTTTGTGACAACCCCAGTCCTTAGACAGCAACTTTCACAGGCTGTTACTCTGGAGCCTTCCATGCTTCTGTAAAGTCTAGATGTTACTCGTGGATTCTGCAAGTCATTCAAATGCTTTAATTCACACAGTGGCAAGTGCAGATTAATACTTTATAAAAGGAGATGCATCTGCTGCTGCATTATATAATCTCCAGCCACACGGAAGCAAGTTGCAGGGCTCAGCCTCTTGCTGAGTACACGACTGCTGCTTCAGGCAGTGCCCTGCCACACTTTTAAATTAAAATGGCTATTTGGCCACCAGACCGCTAAGACAGAGATGCTCCGATTATCAGTTCTTCCTAGAATCATTCAGCAGTGGAATTTATGTCACTGAGGCCAAACTGGATAAAACTTGAACAAGTGCAGCCCCATCGAGGGGGTAAAAGAGAAGCCATTTAAACGCATCGATTTGTTTTTTTCTCCAGAACTGCAACATTTTCCTCCTCGATGGCAACAAATCCCTTTCATCCCGATTAGAGTTTCGGATAATCCTAGGTAAACCCGGGGGCTCCCCGTTATTCCTGCGGGCAGGGGGAGGGAGGATGCTTCTCCCAGCCCAGATGACGCAAAGAGGCGGAATCTGCAGCGACTCGCAGCGGATCACGTACACACCGGCGGAGGGAGGGAGGGAGGGAGAGAGAGGGAGGGAGAGCGGAGACACTGGTCCATGCAAGCCAGCACCGCATGGACGCGCCGGGAAACCCGGGAAAGAGCAGAGGGGAGGCTGCCCCGGCCCAGGGCTGGTCCCGGCACCTCCACGTGTACAATGTGGGGAGAGACTGGTCCCCGAACCACCGAGCGCACGCAGAAAGGAACGAGAGGCTCCCACCCCCCATTCTCTTCACAAACGCGAATGAATGCCGCTTCTTCTTTAAGTGAAAGTATTTTCGAGGCTCCCGGGGGAAAAAAAAAGTAAAATAACAGTTAATTACGAGAAAATGCTAAAAACAACTCTCCTGGTATGAACAGAGTAAGAGTCCTCTCGAACTGCACAGAACATTGCGCGTTTGAAATCTTAATTAACTGAAACTTCCAACTATTACTACAGAAATCACAGAATATGCTGAGTTGCAAAGGACTCATCATGATTTTGTAGTAGGAAAGGGGAAACTAAAGTGTAGAAAAAAATGGATTCTTGACTAGGTATATTGGCATCGAGCGTCTTTTCCATCCCTCAATGTCTGCAGGTCTTTTGTTCATCCCGTCCTGTAGTAGCTACGACTTCCTCTACACTGAAGAGATTTAAGAAGGCGAGACACGTTTCTAACATATTCCTACGGGGAGAGAGTACACCATCTGAGCGTTCTAAACCACGGGTAGGAGCATAAACGTGTTGCTGGTGCCAAAACGAAGTGAAAAGCAGATGAGGCGAGGGCTGGCAGAGCCCCAGCAGCGCAGCCAAGCCTCCCACCCGCCGTGCAGGGCGGCACGACCTCCTCCTCCCCCTCGCATCAGCCATCCCTCCTCACCCTCCTCTGCCCACCATCTCCAGGGAATGAGACATCTCGGGAGTAAAAGTTACTGCGGCGTTTCTACCCTCTCCCTCGCCCAGCCTGGGGCAGAGAAAACGTGGCGAGGAGAGGGGAAGAAGGGGTAAGGGGATGTCTGAACCTCAAGCGCCCAGGCCGTGCAGAAGTTATTTATCTCTTAAATGCGCTTAGTAGGAAAGCCGGGTCGAAGGCCAGCACGGAAAGAGGAACCCGAGCACCACTGCAATACCCTGCGAATCGCTCCCAGTCCTCTCTCCACTCCCTCCATGTGCCGCACCGTGGCTTCCCGACACCAGCCCTGAAGCAGCCCACACTGCTCCCCCGGCCTCCCGCATGGGCGCCCTGCCAGCCGGGGAGGCCCTTCCTTCCTGCCCCTCACCGCCCTCGACGGGCTCCTCGCCCTCTCCTGCTGCTGCCCCACTCCCCACCGTGCTCCATCCCCCTCGGCTCCTTCCCCTCGTCCTCCCCGTGCTCCCAGAGAAAACGGCGTGAGCCGCTACCTTGGGCATCGCCGCCGCTGGTCAGCACCGCGATGGCCTTCCCGGCGCCCGAGAGGTTCTCGAAGAACTTGGGCTGGTGATCCATGGCGCTGCGGGAGCGGCACCGGCGGGCGAGGCGGAGCGCGGTCGCTGAGGGAGCCCCTGGCCGCCGGGGTCTGCCCCCGCTCCACTGGACTGAGCGTTCGGCCTCTGCGGGAAAAGAGCCCGAGCAGCCCGGTGTAGGTGTGTGATTACCGACAGAAAAGTCTCCGCAGAAAACCTGAGGGAAGGGGGCGACTGTATGCGAAATCCCGGGAAAAACCGCGGAGCGAGAAGAGCAGCAGCGCGGGAGCTCCTCTCAGCCCGCCGCCCCCCGCTCTGCTCTGCCCCGCCGCCGCGCCCTCCCCGCGCGCCGCTGACAGCGCCGCCCCGCCCCCTCACCCCGCGGGAGAGGCGCTGACGGGCGGGCGGCGCGGCCAATGAGCGGCCGAGCTGGCGCCGCGAGCGCTGCGGCCGGGGCGGGGGCGCGGGCAGGTGGGAGGGGCGGTGGCGCGGCCCCAGCGGGGCGGGAGTCCCGGCGCCGCCTGCCCGCCTTCCTTCCCCTGCCCCCTCTCCTTCCGCGGCGCCTGAGATGGGGGCGATGCGGGAACATGGCTGGCGCCTTGGCACGTTGGCAGCGCGGGGGAGGGAGTTGTGTCGGCTAGAGCTGGCTCATCCTCCCTGCAGTAGCGGCTGAGGAACGCCGCGTGTCTACGTCGCGCCTGTGGCTCCCCTGGGTAGGCAGCCCCTTCAGCTCGGGCTCTCCCGGCGCCCTCACGGCTCCGCCGGAGGCTCGAGGGGGGAATTCGCCTCCAGCGTGTCGACTCCCCGCAGCGCGATGGCTCCGGGGCGGCTCGGGCTCGCCAGCCTGCCCGGCTCGGGCTCGGAAGGCTCCGGCAGGGAGCGGCTCCGCTGGGAATGAGAACGGACGGACAGGCGGCTCCTGCCGGCCTCCGGCACGGCCGTGCCACGGGGGTGGGCAGGGACACCAGCTCTGGTCATTTTCTTCTTGCCTCTCACTCTCCCTCAGGTGTCTTCCCGCCGAGGCTTCTCAGCAGCGCCGGCAGGAAAAGGAGGTTGTTCTGTGAGTATTGGCGGCTGAGAGACAGAGTTTGAGTCAAACAGAGCCACAGAGGCAAAGTGGGGAGGAATTGCTGTGAGTTGGAGCCGCAATCTTTCTGCCTTCCTCTTCGTTCTCCTGTTAAGCACTGATGCATTTGCTTGAGGAGTGGCTCGTGTTAAATGCTACTACTTAAATGCGCTCTTAAACTCCCTGTATTGTAACACCACGCTGGCAGAATAATTCTGTTGATCATAGCGTAGTCACAGGAATAGAAAAACCGCCAGGTTTTGGCAATTTAAGCGAATAAGGCTGTGATACCCTGTATACAGTCGTTTGTGGTACTTTGCATAAGTAAAAGTGTTTGCGGAATTGCACCAGCTTCCTTGCACGAAATAATAAAGGAAGTCAAGGAGAGAGTCAGGAACAGCATCAAAATGCTGACTCGAGTTTTATATTTTAATTGCTGAATTAATTACTGGTTTTACTCAACGTCTTAATCACATCACAGGCAACTCACATCGTAAAAGTACACGTGCTCATCCTGTCAGCTTTCACACACACGTATGTGGAAGTACAGTCATTTGAGTAGTTCAGTCAAAATTACTCATAGATAAGTGTTTGAAGCCATACCTGAAAATGGATATTTATACCTACCATGTGGGCAGATCACATTTGCAAATCTACACTGAGACTAAAATGAGTGTCATTTGACAACAGAAAGGATCCATTGACAAATAGATTGCATGCCATGAACATTAATGACTCTGTAGGGAATTTACTATATTCTTTCCTGAATCTGAAATCTTGAGTCACAGATTATAATGAGGGTGAACTTCTGTTATAGAAGTATGTAAAAATCCATGAAGTCACACTGTGTTCAAAAGGTCCTGGTTTGATTTGAAATCACATTAGTTTATTTGAGAATAGCTCTGCAAAAGCTGAATTAAGGTCTTTGAGTGATTCAGGGCTTGATCCAAAACCTGTAAAATTGGGAGGATCTTTTGCTAGTAGAAACTATTTTGACTATTTTAGCATCATGGACCAAGGACAATTGCCATCTCAGGGCACTTTAAAAAAGACAACAATTTCTTGTTGCTTGTGTTTGGTTTGGTGCAGCCGTTTCTAAATATTGGCTATTCACTGTAGCTAAAGCATTCACACCTTGTCTGGAAGTAGACTTGTCCCTCTTGCTTCCCAAGACAACCTCAAAGCTAAAGAGCTCATTTTTCTGAAAGTATTTTTTTCATCAATAAACTTATAAGTGATTAATGCCCTGTCATGTAATTAGCAATCTGCCAATGGTTTCACTGTTTTCATCATTATAGCTACTCCTTGTTCTACAGCAGAGCTGTCAGGGAAGAATTGTCTTTTGGCTGTGTCAGGTTTTTAGAGGTGGGAGGAGAGGAAAGGATCTGGAACTGTTTGTTCCTGAGGCTGTCTTGATATACTCAAATATCTTCCAGCAATACAATTGCCTATAATCTTAAAAGGAGTGAGTGAGTGACTGCCTAGCTTAAGTGTTAAAGATTGTTGGGGAAAACAGTGTTAGCCTTGTGGGCTGTTGTTAATGCAGCTGGGTACACAAGTATAAATCACACTGACACTAGGAGAATAGGCTCTTGAGATATGCAAACTGATAAACAGAAACTGCATACCTGAAAAAAGCCTCAGCAGGTCATTTGCA
Source organism: Muscicapa striata striata (assembly GCA_030060385.1). Classification (NCBI taxonomy): domain Eukaryota; kingdom Metazoa; phylum Chordata; class Aves; order Passeriformes; family Muscicapidae; genus Muscicapa; species Muscicapa striata. The sequence goes on along the minus strand of JAREIS010000066.1, from coordinate 602,458 downwards.
CACTACATTAGGTTCTGTAATTGTCCTGCTACTGTAATACTAAATGGAACCATTTTACATGGAATAGGAACAGGACAGGTGGGTTTGACTGCTCACTGATACTGACCCCCTTGCAGGTGGTCTGGTGCATCCTTTTCACGTGGCCTGTTTGTTCCCTGTGCCTGATAGGTCAAGCACATCTGCCCGTCTTTGAATCTTATCACTACCTAAAAAATCCTTTAACATACTTTGGATTGCTACCCATCTCACCTTACAGCAGCATCATTACAGGTGCTGCTTTAAACTATACAACAGTTCATCTTCTGGGTGTAATGCCACAGGTGCATGCACTACTGCATTTGGCACAGCATTTTCCATTCAATTGGGATGAACAAGTTATGCCCAAAGAGAATGAGATTACAGCATGAATACCAGAACTGAATGAATGGATTTCCAGCCAACTGAAGCAGTTTTCTACTGCTAGACCTTTCTTGGGTGTGGATTCTCTGGCATCTATGATACATGAGCCCATACTTCCAAGTTTATGTGAGGTGCTTGGAGGAGTTGTCTCTTGTGCTCAGCTGTCTTTTTTTCATGAGACTTCCGAATCATAAAGACAAATAAATTCTGCATATTCAACTTTTTAGTATTATTAAAAACCAGGAGGAGAACAGAAAATGAGATGGAAGGATTTACAGAAATTCTGGCATTTTAAAATTGTGCAAGCTAGTCATGGAATGCACAGATAAGCTGAAAAGAAGGAACTAATAAATCATTTAGGTATCATTTCTGAACAGATGGTGACAGTGATTTCTTGAAGAGAACTGACTGTTTTCTTTCATAATACTCCCCTGCTTCCTGTACTACAATATTTCCTGGTGATACATGTCTACTATAGATTTTTTGTTGTTTTCAGCGAGGAATGGTAAAACATCACCGTATATTCATCATGAAGGAAAATCATGTATTGAACATGAGATACAACCTTTTCTTGAATGTCATATGATGTTGCTGTGAATTTGCCTAACTGATTCTTCAGTTGAAAAATTAGGTACAAATTTAAGGCATTGAATAAATTCCCATTGAAATAAAAATAAAAGAGTTTTTAATGGTACTTGAATCTGGCATTCTGTAAATGAAAAGCACAAATTTAATTCCTATGTTTACTTAATTATAACTGTTCTTAATTAAAATAAAAAAGACAATGATTGAACGGTATTTTGTAGAAGTCATTTCTTCCACTGTTTTTATCTTGGAATCTAAATGCAAACCATGATAGATCAGTAGCAAATTAATTCCTAGCCAAAACATTTTGAATTGGAATGTTGCTACATAGCTTTAAAACCAAAAACTGTTGTTCAGCTTATAGTAGTTTTGAGGCCTCCAGGGTTTTATGGAAAATGTTCTATAAGTAGTTATATGGAAAATATGTCAGTCTGGTCTTTAGGCTTGATATTATTTATTCTCTGGTAAATTCATGCATTAATTTCTTAAATGACACATGCAAATTTTTAATTTGCACTCAGCAGGTTCATTATGTGTTGTAGCTTTAGAAAGGGCTAGGGTTTATGCTAGCCCTAAAGTGCTACTTGAACCCAGATAGCCAAGGGGGGTTCAGGTAGCCTTTTGGCTACCTGCCAGTGAGTAACAAAGGCTGAGACCTGCAGCTGAATTGTTCCAAAGATAGTTTATTCTTCGAAGGGGTTTTCCGCTGCAGAGTCCGTTAATTTCAGGTAGAGAGGGATATTTATACCTTTCAGGATATTGAGGATTGAAGGATTGAGAAAATAACCAATAAGAAGCTACTAGTTAAACACAATATCCAATTATATTTCACTTAACACTCTAAGAAAAAACCAATCACCATGCTAACTTAAAAACCAGTAAGAATCCTAAAAGATAAGGGGTTTTCGAAGCGGGAATTATCTCATCTGAGAGGAATTTTCTTTGTCTTCAGGGAAGAGAGTCCCAGGGGTACACTTCAGGGGGTTTTGTATTATCCACAATGTGTCACTGTTTTTCTTTCCTCCTGCTGCTAGCTCCTAAATTTGTTGCTTAGTGCTACCATCAAACAACATGCTATGTATGTCTAGGTGATCTAATTTTCAAACTTTGATTATTGAAAAAAAACCCAATCAGGTTCTAAACCCCTAAAAACTCATCTTTCTGTGGTTTGATGTGAGCTGGGGTCCACTTTTTAATTGAAAAGTGCATTCTTTGTGTCTTATTGGATAGGAAAGTTCACAACTGAGCTAAATACAACTCAAAATTACTGCAGACCAAAGATGATCTGTGTTACTGTGAAAGATGTATCACATAAAATATACTCTTTTTGGAAAAATTGAGCCATGCTAGTCATACATGTATCAAAATTCCTCAGAGGTTTAAAAAATATTCAGAAACAGGGAAAAAGCCTTGCCTAACATTTTAATAAAAGGAAACATTTTGCTAATTAGACAATTAATCAATTGTACGATTGACTAGGCTATTTCTTCAGGTTTGGTGAAGAAGAATATGAAAATCTTTCTCACCTAGAAAACTTCCACAGTGAGCCATCATCTGGCACCAGAGGATAATTTGTGAACTTGCTGTACTGTGAGCCACAAAGCTGTATGTCTCATTGGGAAATGGGTAGGGCTGTGTGTATGTGTTCATAGTCTGCATTAAAAGGACATAGACTACTCATGTATTCTCAGAATGTGGTAGTTCTGCAGCTGTCTCTTGAGTAGCACAAAAGAATTTGATATATCAGGGAGAATTCGTACTATTTGTGGGATGGTTCTCAAATTATATTTATTTACTTTGATGCTTAGTGTAAAAATGTGAACAATAGAACATTGTCTAAAATGCAGAACTTTCTTTTAGATGAATGCCCTAATTGATTATAGGTGGTATTATCCTTTTGTACAGTACTTCTGAATTAGTGAATCCTTGGAAGGACTTCACCAGGACTGTTGGAGTATCCCCATCCAGAAAATATCCTCCTGATTGGTGGGCAGATTGTGGAGGGAGGCTTCAATGTTCTCAACCAAGACTTATCTCATTGAGCATCACTTCCTAGTCATGTGCTGAATTGTTAGACTATATATATATATGTATATATATATATATATATATATATGTATATATATATATATTTTTGAAGATTTGTTGTATGCCTTGACAGAGTTTGGTTAGAATAATGTTTAGCCACTTGTTTCTGGAAAGACACGAACACAGAACACATCAGCTGAGTGCTTATGTGGATTGGGGCCAAATGGATAATTTGGCTTGAAGCTTTCTCTGTTTCTTCCCTTAGCAGAATTGATGGAAATAACTGCAAGGGGAAAAGTCTGAAAGAACTGGGAGAGATAAAGAATATAGATGATTTGTGCTACTTAGGGCTGCTCAATGAGACAATAGTCTCTTCCCCTTTTCTATGACCTTGAGAATCATTTTTATCTACAAAAGAAAAACAAGCAGAAATAACAGGAATGTTTTTCTACTTAAAATTATGTACTCATGACTATATTTAAAAAAATGCTACCATTCGTAGTGGTCTGATCTATTTAATTTGATTGTTTAGTGTAATTTCACACCTATATGTAAGCTCTGATGCTTTACAAAGATCACAAGGGCTGTTCCCTTCCACAAAGAATAGAATTTTACAGAGTTAGTGTGGCAGTATAGGTGAAGTAATATAAATGTAGTTCCATGATTACTGATATGATGAATTAAGAATGCAGTCCTCCCAAATACTTGTTTGTGCAGCAGTTCCCCCAAATATTCAACAGTTCTCATAATACTGGAGAATTTTAGTTTATTTAAAATTAAACTGATTGTGATTTATATAATTTACAATCTTTATGTTTAAATAGATGACTTTGTTATCCTATGCAGTGTAAATATTCAACTTCCTACTTACCAAATGGTTTTGCTGAAGTTTAAGAATTTACATTGCTTTAATTCGTGCTGTTAAGCAATGGATTTGATATATATTTTTCATTGGATTATTTTACCTTTGAGGATAAATTTCATTCTGCAGTAGAGATTGTGCATGTTTTCTTTGCAGTTTTGCACCTTGCCTGAAAATGGCAGCTCCAGCAATGCTTAAAATAACTTAGGTGGTTGTGCAGACCTCAGGTGCCATTAATGATAGACTGCCCAGATGAACAGAATAATACACGACTGCAGATTTTAATGTGAGTGCTGTGACCCAAGTCCTTCAAAGGCTCTTGTTCAGTGTGGTGTCTTTGGATTGAAAGAGGATTAAAAATTACCTAAGCCTAATGGAGACATTGATTTGGGGGCAGTGAGGTGGAGGGAAATGGAATGTGTTCCAGAGTGTGCAGGACATTTTTGTCTCTTTCAAAAACTATTTGGGAAGGACAATGCCACAGAGTTGTGTTTACAGGACTGAGGAGACGAGAAAAGCAATTTTTGGTACCAGAACTGAGAGTGGAATCATCAATACATATGTGTTAGCAGCCAGTAGGTTCTGAGAGAGATTACAAATACCTAGAGATCGCAATCAGGTAAGGTCTTCCATCCAAATAATTATTTCAATAAGTATTTCAAGAGCAGTCTTTGCCTTCCTTTCCTTCCTAGTATGTATTTTCTTATCACCCATTTTCCTTTTCTCCTTGTTTTCACTACTTTCAACTTTCTTTCCCACCTCTTTCCTCTTTTCTTCTTAAACTGAAGACAAGAATGACAGCTTTTTTCACTCCCATTGTTGGTTTTATTATAGTAGTTAACTGCTACATTTTTCATACTCTTGCTCCTAAATATTTTTATTACATTGATTCAATATCATAGCAGATGGTTAAAAATATGTAATATTTCCCTTATACAATTTAAAAAAATATTCTATAATAACTGACAGGACAATTTTGATTTGCAAGAAGCCAGTCTGGGTGCTTTATGCAATGTTTTCTTCCTGTGAGGAGAATTAATAACATCTTATTTCCCCTTGTTTGTGAAATTTAATAAGTTAGCAAGGATGTGTTTAATATTTAATTCTTTGGAAAATGCATTTGTATGCATCCTTTACACAGAGCAACACCAGAAAAAGTCTAATCTCACATTCTATGGCACACCCCCCACCCTCCCCCTGAAAAAAAAGTCAAGTAAAAAAAGAACAAAACAACAACTCAAACATACAGCTTATGCCAGAATCTACAGTTTAGAAATAGTTTGACAGGCATAACTGAGAATTTAAGTGAGATATTTAAAGTATGGAACAGAGATGAATAAAAGTAAAAATCAGATTGATTTGCTTTTATTTACAGAATTAATATTGTAAGCTTCTATGGAGTGTAGAGTTGAAGAATTTAAGAGTTTGAGCCAGTGGTCAGACATACTAAATATCCATATATAAACATATTCAATATCTGGTTTCTTGCCTTTTTGGTTTTCTTTTTTCTTTACTTCCATAATAGTTCCTTGAATGCTCTTAGAATTTTAATGAAGAAAAATTGACTTATTTGATTGTTTTTGCAAATGACCAAAGTCCTTTTAAAATACATTTGAGTAGTACCATTAGGATCATTATGTGAAAGTAGACAGCATATTGTGAGTAAATTGAATGGTGATTGTTTGGATCAGGCATAGATGGAGCATGTTTAATGTTTACAGTCAATAGGCTGATCATTTCCCTTCCAGGAAGGCAGTGTTTCTTTGACATTGAGTGTCTCCATTTGCTGCTGAGGCCAAATGTCTCACACAGCATCTTGTCTTTAAAATCTCGGTGTTGTAGGAAGCTTGGCACAGGTTTCCCATTGTGTCACAAAGAGTTATGGTGTAATTATCTTCAACTTTTTTCATCCAGGTAATCAGAAGGTTCATGTGACTTATCTCCTCCCAGTATAGGATGTACTTTGGAGTATGGTATAGCATCTTCCATGGAAGGGAGCAATATCAGTTACAGGCTGAAAACATCAGGTGGGGCTTACACACACAATTCCACTGCCAAGTGAGTTGCAGTTGGCTTGAAAATAATTTTGCTTTAAGAAAGAACCAGTGTAGTTTTAGAAACTTGAGCTCCTGTGGGGAAATTCTTACTGTGCAGCTGTCTGGGTGAGCAGCATGAATCAGTGCAGCATTGTGATTAATAAGAAAAGAGGAAGCATTTATTAGCTGGCAGATTCAGACCCAAGGGGTATCTCCTTGTCTGGGGAAAATAATTGTTAGTAGCATGAAGAGGCCAAAATTACTGAAATTTCAGGCATTTTCTTTGCAGGTGTTAGGGCCACAATGCCTCAGAAACCATGCCCCCTGACAGGAGGCCACAGTGAGTGCTGCTGTAGGTGATGCCATTAAAAGATGTGATTTTGCTACAAAGTTAGGCCAGAACTGAAAATGAAAGTGAATATAACTTGTGGAGTAGGTCTGGCAGCACGTAACCAAGTCTGGAGCAGCAATCCCTTCCATGGCACCCTCGAGCAATGTCAGTCAGCAAACACTTGGACTAAGAGCAATAACCATCCTTAAGAGGAAAGGTGTGGTGTGGGTGTTGGAGGGAGAGGCTGCTGGGCACGGGGCCAGCACACAGATGGCACGAGGAGGGCAAATGGGAGATCTGTACTCTGTTCCTTTAGCGTGGAGCTAATTCTCTTTTACAGCCTTTTCAGCCTTGTAATGAGTTCACTTCATCAGGTTTGCAGCACAGTTTCCGCTCTGTTCTGGGTTAAGCCTTCAAAGTTAAAACCTCATGAGATAGTGAGACAGCAATCTTGAAGTTGTTTCCAAATTGAATAATATTGCTACCTAGATATTGTACTTAAAAAATGAAGACTGCATCTGGTTATATCTTTCAGGACATGAGAGTTTAATAAGAAAATTTCTTTGGCCAGAAATAAAGAATTCAGATGTAAGAGAGTACAGTATGACAATTAGTATTTTCATTATTTTATTGTAATGTTTAATATTCACTACCAATTTTACCCAGATTATCTATGTTTCTTAAGAGGCAGGAGTTATCCACAAAACAAAAAGATGGACAGCGGTTAAATAGCAGTAGCAGAATGTTCATTCTCATCAACAGGAGCAATAGTTTATCCAACAACATTAACAGTTCTTTGACAAAAGAGAGGAAAGTCACAGATCACAAAATGGGTAAGGCTGGAAGGTTATCTGGTCCAACCTCTCTGCTCAAGTAGGGTCATCCTAGAAAATAGTGCACAGGATTTTGCATCTAGATGTTTTTTGAAGTTTCCCCTATACAAGTTTAGCAGTGGAGACATTGGGAGTCATGTGTCCATTGAAGTTTCAAGGCTGAGTCTAGAAAGAACTGTGAGTCTGCTGAGCTGGAAAAAGGCTAGACATGTTCTTCTAGGCTAGAAATGCCCTTCTAAAGAGGAAGCTGGGATTCCAGGTATTTCTGGTGAGACTGCCTTAAAAACTCAGATGGTTGATGATAGACTCCATCAGGACACCATGCTGCAAGAAAAGCCTTACTTGGAAAACAACCTGGTATCTCAGCTAGACTTTGTTATGTTTTTCTGATGTGCAGTTGTGGTATATTCAGGGAAGATGCAAGTGAAGCAGGAAAAAAGATGGGCTGAGAATATAAACACATGGAAAGGAAAGAGCTTTAGCTATAAAGTACAACTTCTTTATTGCAGAACTGTTCCATTTGTCAGAAAGAGCATTGTCTGTGAACAGTTTCCATTAGAAAAAAAAAAAAAAAATTGGTATTCCAAGCTAGCTAGCGACAATGGGACTATTAACTTGTACTGGACTTGAGGGGTTTCAAGAAGTGGAAATTAGTAATGTAGTATCACAGTAGATGAAGTAGTAAAAGGAAATTGAAAAGAGCAACATTGTGGTTATAAAATCCTTAACATCTTTTTCTATAATTATTTCAGAATTATCTAAAGCAAATTAGACTTAGGATGATTACAGCAGTAAGGTTATCACGTGAAGAGTGTGTTGTTAACAAAGTCCAATAAAACAATATAAAATTATCCCTTCATCAAAGCACCATAAATTATTAGTATTTTGATATGCAGTGTGGACTCTGACCCGTACGAGCTTAAGCTGAATGCAAGCTCTCTGTTATGATCAGGGACAAAGGAGAGTTCTCTGGAGTCTGATTCAGAACAGCTATTTTTTTCTTATTAGCTACAGATAGCTTCCCAGCCTGTGACTGGCCTTGCTGTAGCAAAGTTTTTTCCTCTGGTATGTTTGAGTGAAGATTACATAAAAAGGCAAATGGGGGCTGTTTTCTTCGGATGTTGTGGTTAGCTCAGATTAAACTGAAAGCCATGTAGTCCCATTAAAGTCTAGAAGATGGTTTATGGCACTCATTTCTTCTTGTTTTCAGCCATGAGTTCGTGTTAAAAAGCTGATACACCAGTGTTGTTGCCTAAACAGCTCAGTTGCTATAGCTGAGTAAAATCACCAGTAAGCAGAATTTTCCTATTTGTGACTTTGCCTCATGCTGCTCTTCCCTGTCCATCTTGAGATGCCTCTGTGCAAATGGAGTGAATTAAAATGTCAAACATCAAATAACTAGTGTATGCTTGGGTTGTCATATGCTAATAGCATAAATATGTCCATTTTTGCTTGTTTTTGCAATTCTTGCCATTTCTGTTCAGGTTCATTTCTCCTGAGCTATAGCTGGGTCAAGGACAACTGCAAGCTCTTACCATATCAGGTACACTAAAATATTCATTCTGAATCTGAGTGACAAACCAAACTGTGTTATGTGCTTCATTAAATTAATTAGTTCAGACTATAAGGAGGGTACCATTAGACTTTTAATGATGTTGGTTATCCAATACAGAGTAGGGAAGAGTTTAAAATCAAATTACATTGCATTATATTGGGAAAAGTCTATGGAAAGAAGAATGCAGGTGTGAAAAGTCATCATGGATGTACACATGTGCTGGGACGAGTGACCACTCATCTCTTTCACAGGTTGGAATTAGAGTCATTAATCTGATCTCAGTAAAAATGGTGTTTAATATAATACAGTATGGCTGGTCGATTTCCAGTATTGCATCTTAAAATATGTTCTTTACTTAAAAGATTGTGCTTGCTACATCTGAGGATATACACACCTCTTGTAATGATCAAACTGCTACTGAGGAATAAGGCTTTACAAAGATGCTTTTAAGATGAAATTTTGAGTGTAAGCACTCAACTGATAAAATAAACTGTGTTTAAATTTTGATATTAAAAATTCCTCTAGGCAGATAAAATCATATTTGCTGGACATAAGTAGTTATGATAGAAAAGAATACTCTTAAATTTGTGCATGCTAGTGGCTTCAAATGGAAGCAAAAAAATAAATCTATTCTACTCCAAAGATGTTGTTTCATAGTGTGCAGTCTCCTTGCTTTATTTATATTTTGAAATACTTTCATGTTGAAATACTTCGTATACATATGCTAAGTAAGATAACATATATTTAATCCTGTATCAACAGCTTTCCAAGAAAAAGTGTAGGCTGTTTAACATGATAATTCTTTCATGTTTTTACTTCTCTTCCTTTTCAAAATCGTTTTCCTCCAGCCTTCCTTTTTCTCTCTCACAACAAAATTAGTGCTTTAGAAGATGCTAAATAGCTTCTGTCTTTTTTTCCCCAAAGCATAAAAACCTTTAGCAATTCTAATGCTGTTTTCCAGGAAAAATAAAGATTTTAATAAACCACTCATGAATAGTGAGTTAAGCATTGGTATTTTTTGAGTGGTGGCAAATTTTTCTTCTGTAAAACCAAAATTGCCATTATTCTGCTCTTCACAGCCTGAGCGAAGTACTGATGCTATGATCTCCAGCCTGTGTTTTGATCATGCTATGGCCAAGTGTTTTAGAATTAGCTCAGGTATTTTTGGGCTACCCTGTGCTGTAGAGAGTTTTCCTCAGAATGGTCCCTAATTATACCTGCTGGTCCAAACTTTCTGTCTGTCTGGCATACAGAGTGGGTTGTGGCCATGACTTGTGACCGGTGTCCCCAGACAGAAGACAACAGATGTCTTAGTTTCATATATTGCTCTAACTTGCCTGCAAATCTGTAAATACACCAAAAATGTGTTCCTATGAAGAGAGTATGAGTTGGTTTATCCATTGAAGACCAAAGAAAGTTAGAAATAGTTAACTTTTCCATCTGAGACTAAAGTGTCTGTCCTTGGCTATTTGAAATGAACAGTGCCACTGCAAGATGCCTAAAAATTTCCTAATACTAATCACTCTTCCTTTATGGCAGAAGATTGATATAGATGCTGTAAAAATAATGCATTCATCAAATGATTCATCAGCTGAAACTGAAAGCCCAGTGCATCTCTTCACTCCTTTATTTTTCCAAAGTTGTTTTTGTCTCCTCATACTTTCTGCAGTAAATATTTTAAATACTTATTGTGCTTTCCAATCTTTCCAATTAAAACAGGTTATGACCACTATTAAAATAAATATTCAGACATATTAGAATAACAATCTTTCCCAAACTCAGTTTATTAATGTCTACATGTCAAGGAATAAATATGTGTATGTTTTAAATTGAACTATTATCGAGGGAACACATTGTAAAGTGACAGTAAGACTTTCTTCTTCTTATTATTATTATTACTATAATTTCTTTTTAAGTATTTAATGCTACCAGTATACATAATATGCTCACACTGGCACTGCACCATTTATGATGGAATTCATGTCAAAATAACACTAGTATGTATCAATATCTGCCTTAGAAGGTAACGAATGCAAAACATTCCCTCAGTTCGAAGCTGTGGAAAGTCTGTTCATTACTGTAATGTGTTATTTGGCTTAGTGGAATTTATTCATTGAAGAATTTTGATTCTTGTACTGATTTCTGTTTGACTTCAGGGAGTATTTTTTCAGCTGGAACAGTGCCTGCAGCCTCAGGTGAGTGAACACTTTCCAATTCAGATGATGCATGAACAGGGCAGTATAATGAATATGTCATGAAAGAATACAACTGTGTTTGTTGTTAAACTTGGTGACAAAGTGATGGTCCAGAAGGGTTAAAATTGATTTAATGGTTACTCTTATATTTCTTTGTAAAACATAAGAGCTTGGGCTTTTTTCTGAAGCCATTTTTTTGAAAGGAGAGATGAAGGAATCATGTGAATTTGGGAAGGTCACACTGAAGTGAGGTGCTAGGCTGCCTGTAAAGACTCGAACCAGATTTAATGTCAACCAACAAAGATCAAACAACAAAACCAATGTCCAAGAATGGTAAGAAAATGACACACATAGGCCATTACAAAGATTTTTACTCTTTTGATCTTTGTGCAATCTAAGTTAAGTGTAAATATTACAATCTTTTGCAGTTGATCTGTTTTAGCAGCTTTGTCTGTAGAGACAGCTTGAAAATCAGTGCCTAGAAATGAGGAACCAGAGGATAAGGCATATCTCACTGCTAAAAGATGTTATGAAACACTGTGCACTCACTGTACCCCTCCTTTCTCTCCTTCAAAACTGTCAGTTTCATGGATGTTATCTTCTTCTGCAGGCTCTCAAATAATCAGTGAGCTCTTTGGAAAAATGTGCCAGTGTGCAGTGCTGCCAGTGCCTATTAGATACCATGTGAACATTTAAAGGTGTTTTGCTGTTGAGGGGTCCAGTCTTTACAATAGAACACAGAGACAGTTTGTTTGTTGGTTTGTTTGTTTGTTTATTTTGTTTTGTTTTAAAATATCTATACATACAAAATATTTACATCTGGATGATCAAACTGCAATCTCAGAATTCCTGAATGGCTGTGGAAGTCTGGCAGCACAGTGTTGTGGAAAGAGGCTGATTTTTTCACACATGAATGCTTAGGGAGCCTTGTGACTGCAGTGGTAAAAGTGCAAGAGTGCAAATGTGAGATGTGCATTGGAAAAGCATTAGGATGTCAGAGGTTTGTATTTCCAGAGTTTGGTGGAGGTACTGTGAAATCAAATAGTCTAACTGATCTGCTCACTTTTTAGTTTGAAAACACATTTTGGAGGGCTTTTTCTATGATATCTATTTTATGAAAAATGTCACCTTTGTTTTTGTAAAACAAATAAATACAAATATATTTGAATAGAGGTTTTTGCATCCTTTTATTAAGGCTTAAGTTTTTATAGTAGCTTAGAAAATATCTTGACAAAAATAAGTTAATCTGTTTATAGTCTTAAATGAAAACAGCATGTTTGTTTCTTCCTTTACATCTTGGCATGATTGTAGATCCTTGAGGTATGTGATGGCAACTGGGTTTGCTAATGTGTTGCTCTTCTCTTGAAAGAGTAGTTTTCAATTCTTTGGAGTATCTCTCTAGAATGTGCATGGATCTCTTGCCAAATGCAGTGGTCATTTGACTGTGAAAAAAAGGTTATTAAGAATCGTCTATTAACTGGTTTGTAAAAATTATGTCCAATATTATGGCAACCAAAATGTGAGTTGAGAACAAGCATATAATTACTTAAAAGAAATTTAACACTAATTTTGGAAATTTGTCTGAAGTACAAATATTCTTTGGTGTATATTATAATCATTTCTTTTCCACCAACAGACACATGGGTAATCCTGACCCATGTGATATAAAGTTTTTTCTAAAAAGCACAGACTGTCATGGGTTTTGGTGCTGAATTAAAACTAAGTGTTTTTTAAAAGCCCGTGATGATTTGCTTTAACGTGAGCCTGGACCAGAAGATTTTCAGTCAGTGAAAATCCATAATGCATGGAAGTGGGGCACAATTTCACAGTATGTGCAGCTTTGATCAGCAGTGGGACTTCTTGCATAAGAATCTGTTTTTTGGCTTTAGACTTCCTTAAATTAAGCTGGAAAGAAACAGCCTACTTACCTTGGCTACAAATTCATCCATTTTTTTGAAGCAGTCTTTCACTATAGACTCATGGCTGATGTTACGCCTGGGCTTCAGCTATTATTTTAAGGAAAAAGAAAAGAAACTGTTAGCTTGAACAGTGACTGGTAAATAAAAGTTCAAACAGTGCCCTCTGATGGACATGGTCATCGACTGAGAGCACCAAGTAGTGCAGCACACACTGTGTCTGCAGAGAGGTCAGGAAATGAATATATCAGTGTTCAGGGCAAGGCAAGGGTCTATGGATCTTTCTTTTTGTGACTGGTCTTGTCAGTGTGTGCTGACCGAAGGAAGCAGATTTCAGATTTGGTGGTCATTGACATTCAGTGTTGCAGATGTGATTTTGTTCGATCAGTAACACAAAGTAATTATTGATGTGTATGTGTGTATACATATGTATTAGGCAGTAGTTATTGTCCATAACTGTACACACTTAGTCCTGGTCAGGAGCAGCAGTGTGGGGCTGGAGGTCAGGGCTGCTGTGCTCCTGCTCAGGCCAGTGTCCAGCCATGGGCAGCTCTCTGCCCTGGGGAGAGTGCACAGATGGAGAGGGTGTATGCCCAGTGTGCCTTTGTATGCCCAGTTTTGCTCTCCTGCAGGTTTGTTGGCAAATCTGGTGCCTGGCACAGGCATTAGGTGCAAGGGAAGCTACAGTAAATCTGAGGCTTTGTCCTCTGTAAATAGTTCTTAAGCTGACCCCAACTGAGTTAGCTATTTGTGCATATGTTTAAGTAGTTTACTCAGCTGAAATAGGCTGAATGCAGACCTAAGATTTTTTGCCTACAACTTGCATGTAATTCTTTGTTAGTTTGTCTTGGCAGAAGTCATAAGTACTTGAATAAAAACACATGAAATTGATATTTAGTTAAAATAGTAAGTACTTCTGTTTAGAACAAGTGTAGTCTTTAAGGAGTAGAAAGTGAAATACTGGTTTTTAGGCATCACATCTTTAAATAAGACCATAAATAAAATGTGTGAATTTAAAATTGCCTGTATCATACAGGTTGAAAGAGTTGAAAAATGCCTGTCGTTACTTTCAAACATATGGTTTAGGTATCCTTATTTGAAAATGTAGTCTTTTAAGTTTTCTATTACATTTTCAGCATACATATTATCAGTTTTATTCACCATGAATACCTGACTTGAATATCATGCCATATAAATTAATAAATTGTACTTACACATGTCTTGAGCTCAGCATGAGCCTCATACATTCCTCTCAGAAAAATGTTCTTGTCTTGAAAAGGAGTGTCTGCTCTCTTGAAAAACTCAGCAATTTCATGCACTATATGAACAATGGCTGCATAATCGTATTTAACCTGTGATGACAAAAAAATTTGGTTTCTGAAGTCTGCATTTAAATATCAGTTGATTTTTCAACTACCTGAGTCCCATTATCATAAGTTGTTAAACAATTTTCACCACTTTCCTGTGCTTTTCTAAATTTTTTAGTACAAAAATTCCAGCTAAGAATATGCATTGCAAAGATGGTATTTATTTGGAAATCAGGAATTTTATGTTCAACTTCCAGTTGCAATTCAAAAGTTCCTTCAATTCAAGTTGCTTGAATTGAATAGGAGGACCCCTATTTTGTAAAATGAGTATATCTTGCACTTTTGGGCTGCATTTATATACTTCAAAATTTACAATGCATAAGCAGTAGTCAATAAAAGGCCAAGAGGCAAAAGCACATGTCTTGAATTCAGGCCCAAGACATCAGACTGTGCAGGGCTTTCCTCCCAAGCACAGTCCCTGTCTGATGAAGGGCAGCTCCCTCTACCTCAGGGGAAGATGAAATACAGGAGAGGCAAATACTGCCATCCTTCCCTTTTGTTCCCAGGGTGCATTTTAGAAGATCCATTGAAGGGAAGAGCTGGAAACAGGTAGAATGAATAGCTAGGATGCAGTACCACATTCTCAACCAGCACTTTATTTTGTGGCATTGCAGGTCTGGACAGAAAGCGAGCTGTGCACATGAAGTGATGCATGTTCTGAGTAGTACATGGAATTATCACTTCACTCCCTTTAAAGTATCTGCTTCTGACTGAAACTGAGGCCAGCATGCTGTTCTGGTGGTTTCCTGGCTGTCAGACTGATTCCAACAAATTTTTCCCCTTTAAACAGCAGGACTAACAAGAAAAATCTAACCCTTTTCTTGTAAAAGTGGCATTGTGACTTAAATAGTAGAAGAAAGAAGAAAGTAGTGATTTCCATAAATAACCTTTCCAGGAAATAATTTAGACTTAAGAGTCAACAGTCAGAGTTATAATTTAAGCCTGTAATATGGCACAATTCTAGTGTAGAAGTCCCATGACAAGATGCATAGGCTGTGTGAAGTAGAGCTGCTACAGTGAGATAATGTCATGTAATGTATTTTTCTACTTACTGCTTTCAGCATCTGCTCAGGGAAACACAAATCTTCATTGCTCACTTCCTCACACTCCAAGGAAAATCCTCTTTTGTTCTTAAAGAAAACACAGCGTAGAAACTATATGCATGTGCTAAACCAGGTTTATTATCTAAAAAATTCATAGAAGTCACTTCTCAGTTGGTTTCTTAACAATGAAGGGTAAAAGTGACGACACTGACATTATATTTCATGAGTTTGAAGAAGATTCATTTGCCTCCAAAGCCTGTCTGAAATGGGAAGAATAGCTGCTTGTTTCAACTTTTTTCAAATTTTCCAGGTATGTCAATATGTACAGAGGAACTGTGGAGGAACTCAACAGTTGAGGAAAGAGCAGACCACAAAAGAAGCCAAAGTGGGAAACTTTCCATACAGCTGATTTCAAAAACATCTCCAGAGAGCATTTATACCAAAAACTTTGTGACTGTGGATGTCTTTTTATTTTGGTGGGATTACGTCATGGTAAAAGTACATTATGGTGTTACAGTTTCAGCTGATGCCAATTAGAAGGACTCCCAGATTACTCTGTACTCTTCTTGGGAAGGCACACAAATGTCATATATTCAACAGGATGAGTGCAAACTAAAAAATCTAAATTTAAGATTCTTGGGTTTAGAGAGAAGGAACATCTGATTCATAACTTTTTAATTATGCGGGGGGGAAAATCGTAATCTGGCAGTTACACATTTGTGAATTCCTTACACCTAAACTGAAGAAAGATGGAAAACAACATCTATAGATGGTGGCAATGTTTTACACTTTGACTCACCAGTTGCTCAATCTCCTGTAAAAGCTCACCCCACGGCACCCTCTGGAAGCACTGGTGGCTGTTGCGCTGGGGGTTACCAAGGGATGCAGCAATGAGGCAGGCAGTTAAGAGGAAGAAGCAGCTCCCAGGGCAATACATTGTCAAGTTCTGGAGTTTGGAGAAGAAGACAGGAGGATTAATAAAATCAGGAAGGTTTTACGGTTTTAAGTCAGACAAGTGTAGGTGATTGCTAGCTCCTGCTTATTCACTGTGCTCTGCATTTACAGATGTTCTGTGATTTACCTAACAAGTTCAGATCTTATGGTGGGACGTTTGAAAGTTAAATATATTTATCCAATAAATAAATATAAAAACTGTTTGGGAAATAGAAAAAGTAGAAAACTCAAAAGCTATGTGAAAGCAAATCTCTAAATGGAAGAATGCAGGAATGCTGAAGATGCAAGGATGAGAAACAATAAGGCTGTGAGATGTGTAGAGATAGGCCTTGGGAAAATGTTAAGCAAGATAGTAGAAATATGTAAGTTTAATAACGAACCTTTATCCATTGTTTTTAAGCTATTAAAGCAAGCATTGTCTAAAGCAAGATGTACGTGCAGCTTTATTAATTGGCCTAAGCAAATGCTTATCAGCTTTTAACATTATGCTACTGGCTAGAAAGTTGTTAAAAGACTTTGTAACAAAGAGAATTTCGTCTCCTGTGCTAGCAGCTGAAGCTGTTTCCATCTCATGTGCTTGGCTGTGTAAAATGAGACTGGTGATTATAATGTAATAAAAGCTTCAAGACAGCTACTCCAGCATTCCTATCCCGTTATTTGTGTATATATATATGTACATATAAGAAAAAATTACAGATCCAACAGTAATGGTGCCCTGTTTCATTTTATGAAACACCTCTATTTGGCAGCCTGTTGGAATTGCCTTAATAAATCATATTATTATAATATGAGGAAACCCTTTTCAAAGTACTATAAATATAAAATTATATATATTTGTTTGTGATTTTATATATTATATATAATTGCATTTATATAATATGTGAAGGGTCACATGTGTGGGCTCTTTTAAAATCCATTTCTATTCTTCTGAAAAATTTTTTTTCATAAATTCATACAGTATCTAGAAAACTGACATTATTTGCTGTAATAAATTCAACTAAGTATAAACTATTTCCTATTAATCAACAAATTAAAAATTAGTTTCTTCAGTTTTCCAGCAGTTTTCTGTAATTCCTGTAACTTTGCCACCTGTAACTCATAACATGATTTAGAGCAGTTTCTTCTAAATATAAGATTGTATTTTAATTGGACTTTTTTTCATAAACTCATTTTGCATTACAATAGTAAAGTAAAGAGGAAGAAATGAAATGAGTAAATAAATCTCATCTAGAAAAAGCAGTAATAGAATCAAAGTGGCCTACCTTGTAGGTAATATTCAGCTCCTGGTTGTGCTCTTCTGTAGGGCTCCTGGGGTACCATTCTATCAGGTGAGTCCCTTTTAAATAGTCTTCTTCCACTTCTATTAATTTCTGACCACCTACTCTCAGTAGATGATGAAGAGTGAAACTAACTTCTTTCAGCATTCCATCCTTTCAGGTGTGTTGATTTCCAGGCAAGGGATATTCCAGGCTGTATGTGGGTGGCACATTTTGAAGGTTCTATTTAAACAGAAAAAACCCTAGAGTCTGTAGAACAAATTGTTAATTTTTATGTTACTTTATTTTACAACAACTTTATTGTTAACAGTTTGTAAATATTCACATGCGGGTGATAAATTACAGAGCATACTGTTCTTTTATATGAATCGTATTGTCTTCTGTATTCACAATATGAATGTAGAATTTCATATAACTTACTCCATGTGGTTTATACTGGTAGTAATTGAACAGTAAAAATGTTTAACTGTACTCTTTCTGTGTAAACTTCTTAGTTTATAGTTCTATAACTATTATATTTACTTTTCAATACAAAATACACTCCTATGCAAACACATATTGCGTATCACATGTATATATATGTAGAAATGTTAATTTCAGAAGTTGCACCAGGTACTCTGAAGTGACCTGCAGAAGTTTTTATTTTACTTTAGGTTGGAGGTACTGAAGGAAGAAGAAGAAGAAGAGAAGAAGAAGAAGAAGAAGAGAAGAAGAAGAAGAACAACAACAACAACAACAACAACAACAGTAAAATTTCATTACATTTTCTCCCTGGGGGGTTATAAATCCCACTAACACTCAAAGCAGGTCTAGCATCCAACTGTATTGTTCTTGTTATTTCATACCTGTCTGAGCTCCTTCATCTCACTGCGTGAAGTTTCTCCATGATAGTTTGGCCAAATGTTAAGCACTGCCTCACATGCTGACAGAAAGGGGGCTGCATCAGGTTTTCGAAGCTCTTTCTGGATGGATTTGCATGTAATTTTAGAAGTCCTCAGATACCTAACATCCAGCTTCTGGAAATCACATAAAGATCATATTTGTAACTTTCATCTGTAATATTTTGTCAGTCTGCCCCTTTACAGAGTATCTGCCCATCTTTAATAATTTTACTGCAACAATGCTAGTGGATGTCAGTTCTCCATGTGCCATTCATGAATCATCAGGAACTGTAATGAGCCTAACAGCTGGAATTAAGGGCAATTTCTGCCACTTGTCTGAGAATAAGTAGCTAGATGGGTGTGGTAAAACAGGCCTCATTTATCTTGTCTTGGAGATGTCTCATAAACATCTTTTGAGCAGTAGATTCTGGATACAGGACTTGAATATTCACCATGAGATACCTGCAGCCACTAGGGAAGGGTGAAATGGAGGATTCTGCTGTCCTAGCATAGTGCATGTCAGGATTGAATAGAGGGCAGTGCTAACAGTGCTAACAGTGCTAACAGGGCATCAGTGCTGGGGCTGGAACATTTTCAGATTTGATTGCCACTTCAATGTAATCACACCTTTCAGTGTGAGCTCCCTGACCACCTAATTTGATGACACAGATGTGGACCTAAATCTTAGGGATTCATTTATAATCAGGATTATTGTGTGATATCTTCTGACAAAATCCTAAGTATTCTTTCTGGAATTTTATTGTACCTCCAATAAAATTTGGTTGAACCACTTTGGAGAGTTTACTCAGGGAAGGAGTGTGATGGGGCTGCAGCTAAAACATCAGATTTCAAAAGGTTTTTCTTTATCTTGTGTGTGATAGTAGAGGTTCTTTCTCAATGACTGATGAAATAACCACATTGTGAGGCTCGAGTTTACCTCTGTGAGTTTTTGTAATCATCTGTTAATGTTAGGATTCAGATATGTTCTCTTGAAGAAAAAAAAGTCCCAAAAAAGAGAGAAAACAATATATTTTTCATAGTGATGTAAATAACCTTATTTGAACCTATAAATCTTTCAGCAACAGATTTTTTAAAAATGTATTTACCTTTAGAATTAGACTATCTTAACAGTATGAATGCTACTTGTGTATTGCTAAAATTATAGACTTTGCATGGTCTGAAAAATGTCTGTGAAAATTTGCCACTTTTTTCCACCCAGCTTGGCTTTCAACATTAGGCTTCACATTTCACGATAATATAATTTCCTTTTGTGCACTTGAACTCCATTAGTGGCTGCGTTGGCACCTGAAATACTTTTTTACTTTAATATTTTGTTCCTGGTTTTCCTTTTATAAGGTTCTCAGCATTGTGTTTCTCTTTAAAGAATTTGCAAACAAACAAGACTTGTAAAATAATTAAATAATGAAAAATATTTCACAGAAAATTTATTGAGCATAAGAACCAAAGTCTTTATTGTATTTTGGCCTCTTTCTGCTGGTTTGACAGTGGAAACAATAGTTCCTTTTCTAAAAATGAGGTAGTGGAGTAGTGTCAGTGTCACTATGGAACTATAAAAATTCCTTATGCTAGGCAATCCCATTCCATTTGGATTCCATTTGGTGTGGGAGGGATGTTCTTACTCTGCCCCACCTCTTTTTTTTTTTTTTTTTTTTTAGCTTTTTTTGAAAAGACACACCTTGCTATGTGAAGCATGACTGCAGAAAGTGAAAGTGACATCTGAAAGTCATTTCCTGCTCTTCAGAAAAAGGAACCCAAGCTTGGATGTTAAGCATCTGACTTTACCACTGGGAATTTCAAGGTAAAGAGCTGTAGCTGAAATGATTGCATCATAGCTCTCAAAAAAAAAAAAAATTTGCTTTCACTAGTTCAAGAAGATGGATAGTGAGGAAATCATTAGCCTTTGTTTGGCCTCATAAAGACATCAGTTATATAATGACTTTAAGGCAGTGAAATGGAACTTGGAAGGTCTGGACATTCAGACTTTGTATTTTGGTGACCTTTGTGCAATCACTTTTTTTTTATTATTTTAATTCTTATCTCTAGAAGAGTGTCCATTGGGAAATTTAATAAAAGGCTTTCTGTCTGCAGAAAGTAACCTAAATACTGTCAGAGAGCAAATTAGAAAAGCCTAAGTGAGAGCTTGTGTTAGTAGCAGAGCCAGAAACAGCAAAGTCTCTGGAGACTCAACAGTGTAAGCATTGACAGACTCTTTCCTATGATAATCATATCTTTCCTACCATAATCATGGCTTTCCTATCATATCAATCTTGTGGAGAAGGCTGCAGCATGATCTAAACCATGTTTGCACAATATTCATTTCCTTTTTCAGTTTTCACAAGGCAGTTGTCTTGCAAATTCATCATAGTTTAGAATGACAAATCCTAAAACTGAAATATTTACCAGGAAGGGGAGAGAATGCTAGTATCTTGTCACTAATATGGCTACCTGGGCTTCATGGATAAAAAATTCAGATTGCTTAAAAAAACGACACACAACTCTATTAAATTGTGTCACTTTTAAACTTCAGTGAAAATGAAGTTAACAGTTTTATAACATTTATGACTATTAGGACATGAGGCATATGAGAGTCCAAAGCGTGAACATAGAAAACCAATGGTGATTAAAAAACCTGAAATTATGATTGTAGGGTTTTAGGAATATTTTATATGACTGTCAGTGTTGTCTTGTTTCAGCACACTACATTTTAGAAGTAAAAGAAAATGTGATTACATTTTGATTGCGTACCAATGTTTAATTTGCTTTGAAAGGAAGGTATTGTTTGAATACTGCTCTGAGAATGTGGCATAATTGGGTGTCAGGAATAGGTTGTAGAGAGTGACAGTCATGGCAACACATCACTCCAGAGATCTTGTGCCTTCATATTTGTAAGAAGATGAAGGAACTTCTCTGCATCTCAAGAACTTGTGCAGAGGCTGATGGCTTCCCCATTTCACTAGAGCCAGGCCTTCCAGAGCACTTAGCACAGCTATTTTGAGAGACACTCAAATACAGGGACCATTTCAAACATACAAATATTTATTTGTCATTTTACAACCTCTTGGATTCTGGAACAATTTGCTAATTGGAGTAGTGATAAATTATATTTTGAAATAACATATGACCTTTATAAATTGATGAAAACTATAATGAAATCCAGTGTGTGCCAGAGCTGGAAGCTGGATTTGATAGTTTGAGAAGTTCCTGCATATCTTTTTCTACATTTTTGTCAGCAAGAAGAAACATTCTTCAGAAAGTTTTAATTCAGCCAGATTGAATTCTGATTTGAAAGTCAGAAAATTACAGTAAAAAGAGCAGCTTCATTTTCAGAAGTCCTCACAACCACATCACTGCCTAATTAAAATAACTGTACAAACAATCAGATTGTTTAAGCATTGTGGTGAGGCCTGAACTAATTTGAAAATGATTAATCCAAACCACTTTTGGTATCATTTCCTTCCAGGATTTAATAATCCCTACTTTCTATTCCTGACGTTTATGCATCTGTTTTAAAATTCTCATTAAATTCTTTTTGTGTACAATTTTTTATGCAACAACTGAGGTCTATGTGTCAGATATTCCTGAGCTCATGTTTGGAAGTACTTTGTGGTTTATATAAGCTCTTTCACCAATATTTTAAACTGAAGCATTAGAGATGTCATTTTTTTGGCATCCAGACCAAGGTGCTGTCAAAAGGCCTCTCTTCCTGGAAGTACTGATCATCCAGTTCCTGAAAATCATGCCTTAAATAATTACGACATAAAAAATTAATCATTTTCAAAATTATGGCCATACATCTTTTAACTTTGCATCAACCTTTTAAAGGTTATCTTTTGTTAAATCTTTCTCTAAATTTACTCTGTTTCTGTGTGCATGAATGTAGGCCTTGCTAGCATTGAATTTTTATTAATTAATTCAATTCTGTCTGAAAATAATATAAAAATGTTTCTGGAAAATCTGTTAACTAGCTTTATAGTCCAGCTGTTCCTTAGAGTGTGACAGTTTATATTTCTAAATTCAAAACCTCAAAAATCACTGTTTAATTCCCATGAAACTCCATAGCATCTCACTTATTTAAAGGTCAATGCCATTGTAAAAAATGTACTTCTGCGTTAAAAGCATAAATTAAAAGCGGTCATTTATGCTTTTAACACAGAAATATATTTATGAAAAGATGCATAAAAACCTGTAGTGACATAATAGAGTATAAAAATGGTGGAAACCCACTAAATTCTCATCAGAAAACCTTATGCTTTTTGATTGGCAGATGACATTCCTGTTTTGGGAAAGAATTAAAGGAGTAAAAAGGCCAATAACGGAAACAAGAGTACAACAAACAGGAAAACTAATTTTAGCAAAACTCTACCAATTTTCAACTCTCTAGAAACTTCTTAAGCTTCATCTAGTTCTTAATTTTTGCATATTTCCTAATGTGGACTCTGGGCTCCTGAGCTAGGCATAAAGTTTCTGGAAACCGTACTTGGAAAAGTCAGCTGCTATAAAACAGATCTGGAGCACCAGACACAGTGAGAGACTGAGATAAAAAGGGAATTTGTTCGTTCTTCCTTGCCATGGTAGTGTCTGCTGCTTAGTGACCAGGTGACATCCAGAGATTTCCTTCCAATCTCAACCATTCTATCAGTCTGTGATTGAACACAAGGGCAATATTTTTGGAAAAAAACCCCAATTATTTTGCTTTACAGTGTAGGATAAAAACAGGCAGAAAACATAGGTGGCATGCCTCTGTTTAGGATAAATTATACCCTGGAGATTTAAGGAAGGCTGTACCAACTAGGGATGAACATAATAGCCATCCTACTTGTGTTAACACTTTAGTTAAATCTTGTGCCTGCCCAGACTGCCTGCTAAGGCACTACATGCAATGTGAGAGCTGCACAGCCTTCCAGTGCAATATGGAGTTCATTTCTTACACAAAGAAGAAGTGGCACTGCTGTTCTTCCCCAGATATGCTTTAAAACTTCATTGACTTCTCTCTTGAGTTGATCCATTTTGTCTTCCCACTAGAGTTGTGTCATTTTGTCTTCTCAAAATACTAGACTGTCTCCCTTGAGAGTTTCAGAGACTGGATCTGTGCTTTGCTTAAATGTGAGATAAATGTTGGTCAGGCTCAGTAGTGTACAGGGGAAGAACATTACATGGCTGGAATAAACTAATTCAAACAGCTGAAGTTCTGATAAATTCAGGCATCTCTAAGGCTTCCAGAACTCAAGTTGTGAACAAAAATGCATGATGTGGGACTCCAATATTAATTCAGTCCTTTTTGGAATTGTTCCAAAGTAATCCCTTTTTATAGAGCAGACATTACTGCCTAATGTTATAGCCACTTCTTTTTTCCCTTCCAAGTACATATGTAATGAGCCCTGTAATAGCTGGACAGTATGCATTAACCTCCTGCTGGTTTTGCTGGGGGAAGGTCTGAGAGGAGGAGCACGAGGCAAGGAAACACAGGAGGGCTGTTTCCCTGTGGAGCTTCCTCTGTGGGCTGCAGGGACCAATTGGAGGGGTGACTTAATAATTGACAGCCGGAGTAACAATTAAAAAGTTATGTCGCTTCCATAAATTACACCAGTAAAGTTAATCTACCTCTTTTTACTTCCATCGAAGAAGGAGGTAACAACCGCCCAGCCCGGCCCGGCCCCACCGTCCCCATGTGGCCTGGCTGGGCAGGGATGGGGGAGCCACCGAGGCCCCCTCCCCTGTTTTTGGCCAGGGGCCCTGGTGGCCAGGGGAAAAGGAGACCTTTGCTGGGGTCCTGGTTCTCCCCCAGTGTGGCCACAGCTCGGCCAGGGCTCTGCTGCCGGGAAGTGCAGCTGAGCTTTGCAGTTTCATCTCCTCCTCCACACAGCCCGTGCAGCCCGAAAAGCCCTGGCACGTTTTTTCCAGCATGGCCTGGCCCAGCTCCTTCACCTGCTGGGTGCAATTTTTAACCCTTCTAATGCCTGGATAAGACTGCGGATCTCCTGAGCTCCCCTGAATGAGAGGAATAAAGCAAGGAGTCTACTGAAGTCAGTGAAATGAAGGCTAAGTTTCCAGATGGGAAGAGATTGAAGAGCTGCCACTGATAAGTGGCTGAAAACCTTTTTTTTTTAGGCCATGAAGGCACTGTCCTACACTAGAATTCCTTCTCCAATTCCTGTGGAGAACTACTTGGGGTGGTTAAAGTGCTTGAGGAAAAAGATCCTTGCCCCAAGGGAATGGGACTCTCTGTTCTGGAGACTGGAAAGGTGGACAAAGACATTTAATGGAAAAAGAGATGAAAAAGAATTTGCCTTTGAATAGCTTGCCCTTAAAAGTAATATCCCATGTGTGCAGCATAACCCATAACACAGCTCTGGAAAGACTGTGAAGATGCAAGGAAGTTTCACAATTCGCAAATTTTCCCCAGGTGGATGCAAATTGTGAAAGTGAAGACACCCTCTATGCCTAAACCAAAAAAGGAACTTTTCTCTCTAGAGTGAACTGAAAATATTATTTAAGTGACTGAAGTGTTCTCTGTATGTTGTTGTTAAGAAATATGGGGAGGGGGGAAGAGGGAATGATCTGGAAATCTTATTCTGAATTTCTCAATTTTTTTTTTTTTTTGGTTTGTTTTTTTTTTTTTGGGTTTTGTTGGGTTTTTTTTTTGTTTTTGTGTGTTATTGATAAATCCCTTCTATGTACCCTTTTAAGTTTTAGGCCTGCCTTGTCTTTGCTCTTAAATCCTATCTCTAAAAGAAATTGAATATATTAAAATTGGCAAACCCAAATCAAACCAAGACAAACCTATGACTTGAAAAAACTCCGTTGTAACGGGGGTGGTGTTTTGCACCACTTAATTAGTGGTTTGTCTGAAGTTTCTTCTGTCTTCATTCAGAGCCAGGATTAAAAAATATTAAGGAAACAAATTTTCTCATGTTTGGACTTGGTTGTTTATTAAATCTTATCTAAAGTACAGAAAATTCAGCAGCACTCCTAGCTACCAGCTAGAAGTGAGCAAAATGGAGTTCAATCCAGTTAGCTATATGGTTTCTTAAACCTAAACAGTCCAATAAAGAACTAACACCTATATTATTTATACTTTTAACCCAATCACCCAACTCCTGTGACCCTCAGTGCAGCACTAATGGTCCAACCAGAAACTACTGCCTGAAACCATGAAGAAAGAAGAGCACCGAAGAGGCACCACCCAAAATCCTCCATCTTGTTCCATACTTACTACTATATTATAAAAACCTCAAATTTAAAACCCTTCACCATGTGAAATCACACACTTCTACTTAACTCCACACCTATGACTTTTAACTCCGTCACTTAAATTTGGAAGCCTTCTCCAAGGCCTCAGGTTAAAGCAGTGTTCTCCAGGGGGTGCCAGAAAGCCAGAAAGCTCAAAAAACCCAGGTTTCTGGGATCCAGCACTTTTTTATTCACCAAATTCCACCAACCACCTCCAAGAAAATATAATTTTAAAACTTCTGACATTTAAAAAGTCAATGGAATTAGAAATATGCAGGGCCCTTTCAGCCTTTGAACAACTAGCTGCCTGGAAAAGCTTCAGGATTAAAAAAGACAGGGGGAAACAACGAAGAATGGATAATAATACAATCTAAAATGAAAAGTTTTTTGGTTTTTTTCCAAAGACAATTTAATGTTCTTGTTTCTGAAGTACTACTCCAGAAATGAGGATTTTTAAATCTATAAAAACATAAGAGATGACTATGGAAACATCTGAGGTGATTTCTGCTACAGTGACTTTGGCTTCAATTTTCCACTTGTGTCTGTAGCTTTGATAAAGTAGCTGAGTGGGTGGTAAAAAACAGATGCTGCTGTAGAGTGTAATTGGAAGTCTCCAGAGACTAAGCACCTTCATTTGATTTTTGGGAAAACTTAGGATTACTCATTTTTTAAAAAATTCATGGCTAGTCACCCAGATTTATGTGAGGCCTGGCAAATAAATCTGCAACCTGATGTAGGAGACCTGATGTCGAAACTCTCCTCTGCTTAACAGAGGGCAGCCTCATAATCCAGGTGATGCCAGCCTCATTTGTAAAAAAATACAGCCTCATTTTTAATTTAGGCTTATGGCACTTGTGCAGGTATGCTTAAATTGAAAAGTGATGTACACAAGGCAGATACATTTCTATAATAAACCAGATTTTTCACACTGCACTAAGAGAATCACTGTAGTTTTGGAATTGTCGATACAGGGTTTTGGACTATCTCCATCCACTGATAGCATAAAAAGACTGAACTAAATTAATAAGAATTTTCATAAAAATTAATGGTTTTAATCATTGTAAGGTGGCAAAATCAAAGAAGATATTTTTTCAATTGCTAAATATGGTAAGCCTCTGCAATTTACTTTAGGAAAGCTTAACTTCAGTGCAAAATGAATGGGAAGAGTAGGTAATACATGTGGAGAGAATGAAGCCAGTTTATTTTCAGTTCCCAGAAATGGATATTTATAAAATTTGTACAAGCCACTCAATCTTTTAGATTTGTCAGTCATAAGAAGCTCTGTCCTGACTTGCAGTAACAATTACAGTCTTATTTTCTCTTTTTTTTTTTTTTTTTTTTTTTTTTTAAACAGGGTATTATAGGAAAATGCATCATCATAGCATAGGCATTTTATAAAGTCTGGTCTTAAAAAGCCATAGCTGGATTTTCATATAACCTAGAAACTGAAAAGTAAGAAATGTGCATTTCTGAGTTTAACTTTCTAGCACGTTTTTTCCTATGTTTTTTTAGAAGAGATATTTGAAATAACATTTAATTATTAGGTAGTTTTAAAGCTTTGTGATTTTTCTAGTTAGCAACAGATACAATTTTCCCCAAATCCTAGAATATTTCACAGCATTAAGTTACAGATGTACCCACCTCATAATCCAAGATAAAATGTGATATGTTTATTTTCATTCTTGCTGTTACTAGAACTCAGGAACATATTTTAAATGGTGAATATAGATATTCTAAACCAATGTGTATATATACGGATATTTATCCATACATAAAAATATTATTTGCAATGTTGATTTACTATACTATAAAGGAAAAATGAGTAATTTACCAGAAGATCTGAAAGCAGCAGTTGATGAAATTTTTAAACCAAGTTTTTATAGTGACTGGGGTTTTCATGTTTCAACTGCAGATGTAAATGAGACCTTAAAAATTGTTGATTGTTGATAAAAGAAAACCGGTAAATGAACTTCAAAGGTTACCATTTTTTAAACACTTGTTTCTGACTAGAAAAACTTATGTCTGTTTAATAATTACTTGGGTCTCTTTACCATGGGCTTTGAAAGTGATGCCAGTAGTGTGACACGAATAGATATTTACAACCTTCCTACATGTACCTAGCTAAGAAATTTTATATAGAAATATTTAAATTACTTATGGTTCAGATAGTTCCAGTTGCCTAAGGAGCTAACTCTTTATTGTGCAAAATCAGAATGTCCAATTCCTAGCATTCACTTTTCTTGGTCAGAGTAGCACTGAATGGTTTCACTTTGACTAGCACCTGGAAAGTAGTCTCCACCCCTCCCACCCTTCCCACCCTTCCCACTTCCCAAAATTAAACACCTCTCTTAACAATAATTTGTGGAATCTTTCTAATGGCTAACCCAGTTTTTGTTTTGTTTTATAGTTCCATTTGATGAAATGGACAATTGTTTGTACAGTGCATTCCTGCCAGTTCCAGGTTGAGTTGATTTTTTTTGTTTGTTTGTTTGTTTTTTCAATTCACAGAATTTCATTAATGGCTTTCCTGGCAATAAGTGGAACATCTCTGATGATGATGTAACAGTGACACTTGGGGAATTTCATGATCCTCCACACTACATTGAGAAAATGACTCTACATTGAGAAAAAGTCTGACACATTTACTTTCCTTTCCTTCTAGTGTGCCCCTGACCATTTCACAGAATCAACTAGGCTGGAAAAGAGCTCTGAGTTCATCAAGTCCAACCTATGACCCAACACCGTGTCAACCAGACCATGGCACTGAGTGCTGTGTCCAGTCTTTCTTTAAATGCTTCCAGTGATGGTGACTCCACCACCTCCCTGGGCAGCTCATTCCATTGTGTAGAGAATGTATAAACACTAAGGAAATATATACTAATTGTGTAGGGTATTTTTTTTTAAATGAGAAATTTCCTGGATGCAAAATAGTAAAAGTTGAATTTATTTTGTATGATACTTGCCATCTACAAGATAGCAGTTACATAATTATGTATTTTCTGTAATGATAGGCAATGAAGAAAGAGGGACTTAGGGTAAGTCAATTCTAGAATGGATGGAATAAATTTGTATATTGAGGAATCTGTCTTCTTATTAAAATAGATGAGAAAAGACCTTGGAGGTTTTCTGGTCCAACTCCCTGCTCAAAGTGGGATGAGACTTAGGGCAGGTTTCACAGGGGTGTGTCCAGCTGAGATTTGACTATCTCCAGTATGAAGAGATGGAATCTCTCTGGACATTATTTTTATTACCCTCATTGTGAATGTTTTTTCCATACTAGTTAGAGTTTCCTTTATTGCCATGCATGTCCTTTGGCAGTTGTTTAATCTCTTGCACCTCTGGGAGGAGTCTGGGTCTCTCTTTTCTGTATCCTCTCTTTAAGCAGCTGCAGACCTCCCTTTTATTTAATTCTTTCAGGCTTACAAGCCAGTTCTCTCAGCCTCTCCTCATCTGGTGCTCCAGCCCCTAATCCTCTGGGTGACCCTTGTGCTGAACTTGCTCCAGTATGACAATTTCCTTTATTGTGCTGGACACAGGACTCCAGGTGAGTTCTCACAAGTGCCAAATGGAAGAAAATAATTATTTCATTGGTCCTGCTTGCCAACCCTTGCTGATAGAAGTGAGGATGTTTCCCACTGGAAGGGTGCAATTTTGACTCATTTTCACGCCCCCAGGACCACAGGTGTGTTTTGCACAACTCCTTTCTAGCTGGTAGCACTCAGCATGGGCAGTTGAATGTGGTTATTCCACCCCAAGTACAAGGACTTTCCATCTGCCTTTGTTGAACTTGATATCAGTCCATACCTTTAGTCCTTTGGAATTCCTCTGAATGGAATTCTGTCACCTTCCAGAGTAGTGGCTCCTTCCTTCCCCTTGAATATTCTCTACAAAGAGTATAGTCACTCACTCTGCTGTGATTATATTCACTTCCATTGTTTGGGTCATTAAAACAGCACTGGAAGCACTGACCCCAGCAAAGGCTGCTGTCCCACAGACACAGACCCAGGCTGAGGAAGCAGGTAATGTGCTGCATCAGTGACTGGTTGTGTGTGTCCATTCCAAACTAAATGTTTCTACAATTCTGTGATCCCATGACTCCTGAGGATCAATGCTGGGAATTCACTGCCCTCTATGCTGTTGATTGTGATCTGCTCCCTGCCCAGTCGATTTTCCACTCATAGCCCATGAATTGAAACTGTATTTCACAGTTTGATTAAAGGCTACATTGGAAGACTATGTCAAAAGCCCTACTAAGATATTAAAGTTAGTTGAATGAGTTACAATGAGGAAGAGATTCTAGTCAAAAATTTGGAAATCTACAAGCCCAACAGTGTAACCAGAGAGAGCTACAAAATATAAGATCAAACATTTTAACTTTGAATGCAACTTGCCAGTCTGAAACTATCACATGGCCATTGTGCTTTTTGCCATTTGAGTGCTCTAGATAAATGGGAATACAACTTCAAAGGCTCAGCAAAACATTCCTGATGATTCATCTTCATACTTGTTTCATCTTGCAGCTCCCAATATTTACTCTGAGTGTTATATCCCTTTATATAACAGTTGTTTTCACTTTTCTGAATATGGCAAATGTGGAATATGTGTTCCAGGTGAGTGCACAATTATTTCAGTCAGGAAATAATTTTATTTTATATTTGGATTTAGTGAATTAGGGCTTGAATTTCACCATGCTGGAGTATTCTTATATTTAATTTAAAAGATTATAATGTCCCATGTATTTCAATAAATATCTTCAGATTAGCTAGGACTACAGGACTGAATTTACACAAATAAATTAATGCTTTAATATTTAGAAGGCCTATTCTATACTTCAGGTGAATACATTTTCCATGGAAATTGTTCTCCTGCTTCTCTTAGGCTGTGTTCAGACATCTCACAGTAATTACTTGTTATTATGTCTTAGTGTGTGCCCTGACCATGTTGGTACAAGAAGTGAATCTGTTTTGGGATGAGGCAACATCATTTCCCTTCCTTGTTTGCATTTGAAGAAAATGTGTTCACAGAAGCCAGAATGGTATTACAGGCCACCTGAGGACACAAAACTGCAATTGTTTGCCATGTTGGTGCAGTAACAATAAGCAAGCCCTATGTGAGAGGATGGTTTATTAGGGCAAAGAGTCTCCTGATCTTACTTGACATTTTTAACACTAAAAGGTTAAGATCTGAACATTTTCTTTCTCTGTCTAGGAAGATATACCAACACCCTGCCTACATAGCTGTAAATTACATATGTATCCAATAACCTACAAAAATGATTAAATATATTTTTTCACTAAAACAGTATTTAAAACTTATTTTTCTCTCTTATAGGGGTTGATTGGGGTGTTTTGGTTGTTTAATCATTGGGGTTTTTTAAAAAATAAATAAAGAAATATTTATGAATGGGTATAACCATATACTCTGACTAATAAATTTGACAGATATGAAATATTCTTTCTGAATATGGCAAACAACAGATTATACATATTTGGGAAAATAAGTAACTCACAGAAAACCTCAGCAGGTCTACTGATAATAGTCCAGATGAGACCTACCCAGCAAACACAAAAACAGTTTCTGCAGGATCTTGCCTTTGGCATTTTTATGAAATGCTCCAGGAAATAAAGTGTCATATTCTCTAAACTAGTCCTATACTACACACCCTGGTGTAAAGGCCTAAAGACTTCTCCAAACTATTCTTTTCCTGAAAAGAATCCAAATTAACTGCATATATTTTCTCTAGCTGCCCTACACTGAAAAAGGAAAAACAGAATAGGGGACGTTTTCTTGCTCAGTATGAACCAGGCAAAATGTTCATTTTAAACAACAGACTGTGCTTAAATGACATTTTCTCAATGACTTCATCACCCTTTTCCCCACATGAACTATGGCATATTAACCCCATAAAAAGGCTTTAAAGTCTGAAGTCCAGATCTTAAGTGAGGGATTTTCATTTGTGTCCATCAGGTTTTCTGTTCATCTCTTCTTTCCACTTTGTCCCTCTTGCAGAAAATTTTGCCAGCTGAAATGAATAAAACATTCAACATCCAGCAGGAAATGAGACTCTGTAAGATATTTCATCATGTTTGTTGCAGCACAAAGGAAACCAGCAATGGTTTCTTAAAGAGAACATGTTATCCCTGAAATGACACAATAAAATGAGGAAAATTAAACTCAAGCTGTTGTACAGAGAGAAAACTTCAGCCTAGCATGTTGAAACGTGCAGATGAAATTTGGTGTCCTGCTGCAGGGAAAGGTCACTGGGAATAGACAACCTGCCCTAGATCAGGCAGGTTCTGTGGAGCAGCACTTCAGGAACTGTCACTCTCTGGAAGAACTCAGACATACACAGAAGAGAATTCTACTTGGTTCTTTGTTTCAAATGCATAGTTTTTCATTTTCCTGTTCAAAGTGTGCTTCTGGGTGATGTCAGTGCCAGCAGTGGACCCTCACTGCAGGGAGGCAGCTGATTCTGGGCTGCACTTGTGTCTCTCAGACATCACACAACATTACCATTAACTGAAAGGAGACACCTCCACCCTCAAGCCTCTGGAGTCCTTAGTTTGGCTAATTCCTTGAATTATTGCTTATAAATAATCTTATGTACTTGACTGCTTTTATTTATTCTTTCTATTACATTTCCTTGCCTCCCATTATGACACAATTCCCAGCAGAATAGCTCTGTATGATTCCATTATGGGCTATTTGATAGTATTATGGACTATTATCTCTGTTTCTATTTTCAAACCTGTGAGTAGCACTATGCCAGGAGAATCCTTTACAAATCTACTTAGAAAATAATTTTAGTGCAGATTGCCATTACCCACTGTCATGGTAAGAACAAGAGCTTCAGAGAGTTTGTTGAGAAGTTGTCCCATTTATTTACAGGGTGCTGAAAGGACCCCCTTGCTTTCTGAATTCCTTTGCAAACAGGAGCCTAGGTGCAGCTGAATTCAATATTAGCCACATTCTTAGTCAAAAGTTTATACCTAAAGCATTATATAGGTGTAACTGAGTCTTTATACTGTTTAATCCCATAGGATTAAGGATGGCAACCCAAATATATTTATATCAATAACTTAAATTATTGATTTAAAGTGATGGTGGTAATGACTAGACTAGAAGATCTTAATTAGCATCATTTACTACACAGTATAGATAGCTAAAACTAACTATAATGTACTGAGTATTGAAGCAGAGATGTTAAACCTACAAAACTGATTATTTAGTAGAGATTGATGTCACTCATACCCATGTAACCCAAACCAATGACTGCAGGCAAATCTCTGTTACTCAGATTCAAGGACAAGTCTTGAGGGACATCCTCACTCAAGGGAGTAATTCCACACACATTCCAAAAAAGGGTATGTTAGAAGACCCTGCCTTGAAAAAGTGGGACTGGGCTTTTATAGGGTAAAGTTTTATATTTAACTGTCATATATGTCTGAGCCAGCTGTGTCAGCTCAGGAGCTTTAAATAAGTAATCAGTGCTACACAAGTTGGTTCCTTTATCAGGAACTTTGTCTGCCACATCCTGCTCAGTGCCAACTTCTGTCAGGAAACCTTGTTCTCCTAAGAGGGTCTAACTTTGGGATCAATGAGCTAGGCTGGGCTCAGCGTTCTTCAACACCAACAGCATTGTGACTCCCATTCTCCATCCATCACTGGTAACTTTTGCAAATAGGATATTTTTGAATCTATTTTTAATCCATGTAGACAGAGCAGCCTGCTACACCCATGCTATCTTACTTTGCTTGTTTTATATTTCTTTTATTCTCAAAATTACATATTCTTACATGTTGTAATGCTAAAAATTCCACCTGGAATTAGGATGTTGAGTAGTTTGAAAGGAGAGTTTGCAACCTGCCTGTTTTCCTGTAATGGTTTCTGTAACATTCTGGAGAACTAAATGCTAAATCTCTGACTGGTGTTTCTTCAGCTCTCAACTAGCATGGATTTTTTGAATTTGCTGAATGAAGAGTATTACAACTTGTACAACTTTTCCTGCAGTCAAAATGTGCAGATGCCTCTGCAGCATGTTTAGTTGTACATGCCTCTGGTTGATACATTTTACTCAGAAATGTAGGATGTCTTTGACACCCTTTATTGTCTTGCCTATCAGTGCACAGTTTAAGAATTATTACAATTGAACTATCAGGAGCATTAATTTCTTTGCCACTTCCTTCAAAACTAGTCTGAACTCTGCAGTGTGAGCTTTTGTGTGTGCTGTATCTCAGGACTGGAATAACATAAAAACCCAGCAGAGGGACCCCTCATACCTTATAATGCACATCTTTGCAAAAGTCTTTGTTCCTGTATGAGTATTTTGTTCTCACACAAATTTTTGGCTTTTTTAATCTACATGAAAATTAAACTTTAACACATTTGATTTCAAAATAGCATGTATCTTGTAAAAAAAGGTGCTTATGGTTTCTCCTTGTCCTAGGAAAAGATTGCAAATAACGGGAAACAAGTATGTTGTATTAGGGAAATACAATTTATAGAATTAAAAAAAAATAAATCTTAAATATGAGTTCAACAGTCTATAAATAAAATTCAAAAAGTACTTTTTTATTTATCCACTGGTTAGACCCATCTTATCTTGCATGTTTTCATGTTTGAAATCTAGAACCTTCATTTTAACAGAAGACCCTAAGAATTTATGCTGGTCACACCTCTCCCAGCTGTGTTAGACTGAATGTTTGGTTTTAGCACTGCAGATGAGTCAAGTTGTCTAGGTAACAATCTGCTGCCTTTACTGCGCTTATTTTAAGTATTTTCTTATATGATTCAAATCTTTTTTTAATCAGATCCATATGGAGCCTTTGGCGACACTGAAGATATTATGATAAACCTGAAGTATATAAAATTTTTTCTGCTGATTTATGTGTAATTTCAGTAGTATTCTACAATCTGATTTGTGTTCTGTATTCTGACTACATTGGTGCTTATATTCAGTGCAGAAAAAGACTATTGTGAGGCACATTGGGTGCGCAGACATTTTGTGACTCTTTTTTGCAGTTTCACCAGTAGAGTTAAATCCTAAATGGATTTGATCTATCTCTAGAATTCTTCCATTCATGCTGTCAAATGCTCAATCCTTGGGTGTGTCTGGATGCCAGCTCTGTATCTGGTAGGTTGTTCTGAAGTTCAGCAGCTGAGCACGTGCCCCTGCACACACAAACATGCCCTTGCACTCAGAGCAGAGAGCATGAGAGCCTGCTTGCACAGGAAATACAAATAGTTTAATGGAGATGTCAAGAACAGGACAACTATCCTGGCCTGCCACCTGCTCACCTGTGGCTTGCCCTCTTTTAGTGAACCCTCTTCAGTTTTCCATGCCTGCTCTTCCCCAAGCCACCTTGAACCCTGCCACTACCTCTGCCCTTTCCCCTAAGTATCCCACAGCAAGGCCTTCACATTCTAAAAATTCCAAAATACATCTCATGCAGTGCCACAAACCTCTTCAAATATTGTGTAAGATATTTGGTTTTTCCTATGAGACTCTGACCATGGTGTTTGCTCTCATGAGTTGCACAGTGCTGGCTGACCCTTTCACAGGCTGAACAGGGGGTCCTGAATGGCACATCAGGCAGTGGAATTCTGACCCCTGCTCTTGTCTCAGTTGTCTGCTGCTGGTCACAGTTTGTGTCCTGTTTTCAGCTGATAACCTTTTCTGTTCCCTCACTGTGTCTCCTGCATTACATAGTCATTAACTAAATGTCTTTTGAACCAGCTGTCCTTACAACCCAGATAATCTTGCCCTGTTAATGTCAACCATACATGCACTGCAGAAGAAATTCCTCTGTGTCATCATTACAAGGATGCTCAGAGTCTCAAAGAAATCATAAAAACTCTATAGTCCATCAGGTCCTATGAAATCAAATGAAGAAATTATACTCCAGGAGTAGTTGGCTGATTTAGGCATCAGCATTAGCTGCTGCTTTTCTCTCAGTGAGGTGGTTTCTCTGTACATCACTGAGGGTTTGCATGTTCTTTTGGATTCTGTGCCACAAAATGAAAAAAACAAACTTCTAGCCTTAGTCAAAGTCACAACAACAAAGGGAAATGAGTGAACTAGGAAATATTAAAGCAGTAAGTATAGAATGATCTCAGGAAATACAGCAGGAAGAGGATTGAAG
Source organism: Muscicapa striata striata (assembly GCA_030060385.1). Classification (NCBI taxonomy): domain Eukaryota; kingdom Metazoa; phylum Chordata; class Aves; order Passeriformes; family Muscicapidae; genus Muscicapa; species Muscicapa striata. The sequence goes on along the minus strand of JAREIS010000066.1, from coordinate 566,803 downwards.
AGGCCATCTGTTCCATCCTGCTGCCCCAGCTCAGGCCTGACTACATTTGAGCTATTAATTCATAGTAGCCTGGCTAACTGGTAATTAAAAAGCTCAAATTACAAAGCTTTTCTACAACCTCCACATCTAATCTGTTCCAATCTCAACTATTCTTTTTGTATAAAGGTTTCTCTTATGTTCTGAAGTAAATCTCCCTTAATTCCATTTTAAATAAATTAGAATAACCCAGAAGTCTTTTAGTCTGGTGCTGAATTAGTGCTGCTATTTAGATTCTTGATGTGAAAGTATCCACACTGATGCTGTGAAAGGAAGGCTTAACTCTTGTAGTTTTTGACAAAAGACTTTTGTAGCAGAGTTTTGTCATGACCAAAAAAAAGAAAAAAAAGGAAGATAGAAGAGAGCGGATTCTACTCTGTTGTTGCAATTGGATCTCAATTCTAAGTCTGGCATCCAAAGAAAGAGACTTTATGTCATCATTGTACTTGTTTGTCTGTCTGCTAAATCAAAAAATTTTGTAATGCAGAAAAAGAAACATACTTTTGAGTAAAGCCAAGAATTTATAGTTGATACAATTTAAATCTCAACAGGATGATCAAAGGAATTGCTATGTCTAATTAATGAGGGGGAAAAAAAAAAAAAGAGAAAGGGTCCATTTTTTTCTCACAAAGAGAGCAGGGTGTTGCATAAAGGTTCATTGCCCCCACTTTCTGTCCTGGGAGGAATAATGGTCCTGATGGGGTTTCCTACCCTTTGTCAGTCCCACATTGATGGTTGCTCTTTCACTTTAAGCTGGTTTTATATTTTCTGACACAGATTGATGCCTTGTTGGTAGTTAATATCTACAGCATCATACTGCACTCAAATTTTGTGTGTAAACTGTTCTACAAATATTAGATGCTTTTGATTTTTTTTTTTTTGTGACTCTTCAAACCAGTTTTGTCCAGCTCTGTGTGTCCATTTGTTAACTACAGAAGAATTACCTGCATCCCTGACACCTCTAGTGCTACTCTGTGACCTTTCTTACCATCCTCTGCCTGTTCTCCTCTGTATTGCATCCTGTGCTCTCAGTACTGTCATACCATTGCTGTGCTGCTCTACCACTGCAGCATCATGCTGAAAAAGCAAAATATTTCTCTCTACATAGAGGAATTATTTAGTACTCTGTGGAAAAGCTATGCTTTATCATTGTAAGATAAGCAAAGATAAAATTAATTAGGCATAGCAACGTTTCCACATAGAATAATTGGTGTTACATCTAAACTGGTAAAAAAGACCAGGCAGCCCAAGTTTGAATCAAACCTACCAAGCTTCAATCCCAAGACCTTGAAAAGCCAGCTCAAGCCTGTAGCCTGCTAATGACAGTGGCAGTGGCAGTAATGTATTTTTGGGGCTGCTGATCTATAGGGACCTTCCCTTACTATCCTTGGACTTTCAACTCGAAGATTAGAAACCCAGGAGGGTGACAAGAGAGTATCAATGAGAAATGGTTCATAGGGGAGGCACAAATGCCTGTATCCTCCTTAGCCTGCCAGGTGACCCCAGGCCCAAGTTCTTGCCAGGCACCCTCTGTGTGCAGAGCTCTGAACCAGCCTCCAGCTGCATAGCCACCAGTGGGACACAAAAAGAAGCTGGTGCTGTTGGAGGTGGCAGCAAAGCTCAGCACAGCTGGAATTAGAACTTCTGAAACAAAAAGGAAAATAGAAATAAAAATCAGATACTTATCAACAGAACACTGTTGAGGTGGGTCTCTTTGCAAGTATGCATTGTGTGAGACTGAGACTCAGATAACCTCCTGCCTGGGGACACCACCAGCAGCTTTAGAAGAAAGTTTTTGCAGGAAATGTCTTCCACAGATCTTTGTGGCTTGCCTCTAGACTGTCTGCCTCAGCCATCCCAAATTTAAGGTACTGATTACAGCAGTATCTGATTGCTTCATTATCATCAACACACCTTTTTCTTTGCACATAATCCCTGAGAGAAATGCTATTGTTCTGATTGTAGGGATGGGTATCTTAATCATGGCTCCTCAAAGATACTGCAGGGGTGTAACTAGCAGCCATTCTTAAGTTAATAGGCTTCCAGAGACTTATGATCTGTTCAAAGTCATGGAAACTGAGCACACTATATCCCATGTTAAGACCTAAACCTCTTCTTCCCACCTCCAGAGTTCTATTTTTATGTTCTTTTTATTTTCAGAGCAGCTCTACTTCTTGGACTTTCTACTGTTCTTGACTTCATTGGCACTGCTAGGGGAAGGAAATTTCACAGCTCCATACAAAGGAAAATTAAAGCGTCTGTTGAATCTAGTTTTGTATTGCAGACTTCAAGAGACTTGGTTTCATATATTCCTAAATGTTTTCACAAGAATAGGAAAAAAGAAACCTCATAGAGTTAAGAAAGCAGTATGAATGACACTTGAAGCTGGATCCTCTATTGAGCCTTCCTCTGGAAGTAGAAAACTGCTAATGAGTTGTTCCATGAGCAGCAGACTTAAGGAAACATAACATTTTGCAGATTTTTGCACTTTGTTTTTCATAGTTTTTCCATGGCACTTATCACTGTCTTGCAATGCTCTGTAGCACTGCCATTTTCTGCTATATCTGTGGTTGCCCACATGGCCACTGTGCAGCCCCTGCCAGGGCAGACATGCCGTGCTTAGCTCTGGTTGCACGTGTGGATTGTTTGAAAACACATCTTGAGCTCATGATCCCATGCATCTCAGTAGCCTTTTCTTCCACAAGGAGATTCAATTTTTCTCTCTTTCTTCTCAAGCCACTGTTTTTTTGCAAAGATTACAAATTTTTCGTATCTCTTAGGGCCTCTTCTCCCTTGCTAGCTGAAATTGGCTTGAAGTGATTATCAGAGGACTGCCACATGGACAGATGGACTGCCACATGGTAAAGTCATGTAAATTGTATTTTCTGAAGTGAGGAAGAAACAAGTGATTCTTAAAAAAACCAACCAAATAAAACCCCCTTCCAAAAAGAACAACAATAAGAAAAGAGCAGTGGTTTGTCTATAGCTCTTCCTCTAGCACACCTTGCACTGTGCTCTAGAGACAATGTTCATAAAGGTAACTGGAGCTAGTCCTGCAAAAATTTTCTTCTGAGTCCTCTTAAGCCTGCAGTAGTATTTCTAAAACTCAGTTGAATCATTAAGAAGCAAAATATTTCCTAAAGTGATAAACTCTCTTTTCTTCTCTCTCTCTCCATCTCTCACAGCATCATACCCTTGAGCTGCTAAAACTCAGGTACTTGATCTGGGACTTGAAATTCCTTGCCTCCTATATCCAGTTTTACCATTTTTCAGTGTGATGGCATTTGTGTTTTATGAAGCTCTGAAACTTTGCTATTTCAGCAAGTACAGGAAAATACTGACTTCATAAAATTCCCAGACTAGTACACAAAGAAACAGGAAAGGCCAATAAGACAGAAACGTGTTACCTAAAGGCAAGTCTACATTTCAAAGATGTTTTTTCTCCCTTTTTCACACACACGTACTTTCATCATAAACTTGGTATCTCTAGACTATGAGTATGAAGGAGACTGTGATCTAAAGAATCTCAGTATGCTGCCAGAAAACTCCTGAGAGGCTAAATAATCATTATTGGAAAAGTGATCATAGTATATATGCTACTGAGAGGATTGTTGTATCCCAATCTAAAAATTTATTTTGCCAAAGCAAATTTTGCAATTGAAAATCGAAATTTTATGCATTTGAAATTTCCTGCTAGAGAAGAAATTACTCATTTCCAGATTAATTTGATTTTCTAAAGAGAAAATGTTAATGTAGTAATTTGCTTTGACTTTGTTGATCTGATTCAGAATATTTTTCTTCTTGTTGAACTGAGATGATGCATCTAATTATGAGTCCGTTTAAAAAAAAAAAAAGATAATAAAATACATGAATTAGTTACATTGCTCTGTCAGCAAACAGTCTGTGAGATGATGTCAACTCTGCTCCAGACTGGCTCCTTTGGAAGAGCTTTCTGGAGAATGAGAGCTTATATGATGCACACAGATATCACTCTCAGCTGAACAATGCTCAATAAAGAATGTGAGGAAGCATGGGGAAAAGTTGCACAAGGAATTTTTCACTAAAATTCAGAAAAAAACTAAGCAAATAGTTTTGTTGTGCAACTGACTCAAAATTCCATGTTAATCCAATATACAAAAAAATATGTGTTTTTTTGGTTTTTTGGTGTTTTTTTTTTTGGGGGGGGGGACATTGTTTTGTTTTGTTTTTCTGAAATGCAGTAATACAGATTTACCTGGGGAGATGTTCAATTGGGAAAAATAATAATCAGTCCACTTCTTTGGTTGACATGCTGTTTAATAATCTGGCTACTTAACTGTGTTATGTAAAATTGCCTATGAAATTAGTATATAAATCTGCACCCTAAATGATCTTGACAAAAATAGTATAAGCTGCAATGTCACCTGTGTGGCTGGCATCACTAAAATAAAATAAAATGGGAAAAATAAAAGAAGAAGCAAAGAAGAAAAATATAAAAAAAACCAAACCAAAACAAAACAAAAAAAAAAAAAAAAGAAAACTGATGAATAGTTAAATTTTCATATAATAACTGAGATGTGAGAAGAGAGAAATGTTACACTGCAATTTGGTGAGTGAAGAATTTAATCTGTGTAACTGATCCTGTGTTATCTTCACCTGGAGCCTCAGTCTGAGATATTAAGCAAAATGAAATTAACCGAAGTTAACGTAGCTCAGTTCATATCCCAGTATTTTACAGATTTCATGTGACGTTGTGGACACTAGAGGGAAGCACATCACTGAGCTACAGCAGTTTATGGTGCTGAAGAGAAAATAGTACAGCCTTGTAATCATGGACTCTTTCATTTAATGGCAGCATTAAAATTTTTCAGGGAGAAAACACAATTAGTGGACTGAGGGAATGAGTGTAGGTTACAAGGCTTATTCTTCCTGTAATGGATCTAAATGTATTTTGAGACTTTAGTTACTGCTGTGGATCATGGATAACCAAACAATTTATATATTAAGGTAATCACAGGGAGTCCTTATATGTCACGATTTCATCTTTTCTTCCTTTCTCCTGCAGCTGAAATTTCCTAATTTAACATGTTCATCCTTTAGTACAAGTAAAAGGAAAAAAATCTTTAGGGTCTAATTCACTACCTTTTGTAGTGTTTATTTCTGGCTTGACATGGTAAAGTCTTGTCTAAAGAAGCTTTTTTTTAAAACTTTGTGCCAGAATTAATGACTATAACATATTGGATCTCATGCACAATTCATGAGAGCTGATTTAGCATTAATGCAGGTGCATAGAATGGCTGGAGCTGTTCACCTGTTCTCCTGATGGAGGCAAAATGTTACCACAATTTCTAACAAGGAGAAAGTGGAGGAATGAATCAGAAAGATAAAATGTATAAAACATAATATATATATAAATGTGGCTTAAAATGCATTGCAAATTATTTGCACATAACTGGTGAAATACCCTTCTCTGGTGTCAGGGTAATCTAGTCAATGCAAGATACAAGGCTGGATTGCCATCCTGTTGGCAGCCCTCTGAAGCAAATTAGGACTTGATCCTTCTGCCAGCAGAATCATTGGCAGGCAATCATATGCACAATATGCTGCTCTAAATGCAATCAGAGAAATAGAGTGTATTTGACTTAACTAGGTAAAACTCTTGAGCTGATAATCATCTGCTGACTTATAACTGCTTGATAACTTGTCCCTTCTCTAACTCATGTTCTTACAATATATAGAAAGAAATTCTAGTAAACTAAGAATTTTTTTTTTCATCCCCATGCTTATTCATTGAAAATAGATTTTGGTCTGTTGGTTCCAGTAGCCTTCACAGCTGCTATCAAAATTGGTTTTCTCTTAAAGTGATCTTATTATAGAGTCATTGCATTTATAGGACTGAAATTATTTTCTTCCAAAATCGATATTGACATGCATTTACCATTCCTAAATGCTTCAAGCCTGCATAAAGAATTCAGTCACTGTGTCCTGTTTAGCTTCTCATTTCAGCTCTTTGGCTTTTGCTCTGATGAGGAAATACCTAAGCACTTGGAATTGATATGGCTTGTTTTGACTAGAATTATAACTTTTAGTTGTTAATATTAAGTAGAATTCCAATAAGTAAAGATTAGGCTCTGGGGAGATATTACCAATGTACATAAATACCCTGAGAGAGAGGGTTGGGAAGATGGAGCCAGGCCCAGTGTCAGGACCAGAGGCACCAAACTCAGAAGGCTCCCTCTGAACATCAGGAAACTTTTTCACTGTGGGTGTGACAGTGCTGGCTCAGGGTGCCCAGGGAGGTTGTGGAGTTTCATCCTTGGAATTATTGAAAAGCTGTCTGGACATAGTCCTGACTATTCTGCTCTGGCTGACCTGGTGGCAGCAGGGTTGGATCTCATGAAAGATCCTTACCAACCTCACCTGTACTGTGGTCCCAAGATTCTATCAAATGTATGAACTGTCATAGACTATCACCTAAGAGTCAAAAATAATCACAAATAATGTGTTACTTAATTCGGAATTTCAAAAATAATTTTTAGTTATTCCTTCTCAAATTTCACATAAAAGTGGTTTGTGTGATATTAAAATTTTCAGGAAAGTTAAACTCTGTTTGGGATCAATTTTAAAACTTGTTATAGGTTAATAGGGCTTTTCCTCCAGACTCAAATTTTATGACTTAATCTTCCAGACTGAAAAACAGTCATTCCCAAATTTCTTGGCAGATAAAATTTAGAAGCTAATTCACCTCTCAAAGGATGCAAAGTTGTATGCCACCATATTCATAGAAACTTGCACTTAACCCTGTCAGTTATTTAAAATGAGCAAGTAGATCAAAAAGGTTCACATGCCACCCATAAGCCACACTATAGAAACTACTTCAAAGTTACTTGGTAATTTTTAATTTTTTTTCTCTCTAGAGTCTTGCCAACTAAGACTTTGTATGGTGTAGTAGGTGATGCTACAGTTCTGTAGAGGTCTGCAAAGCCTTCCAGTGAGCAAAGATTTGTACAGAGAATTCAGCCAAGGTCTGTTCTTTGTTTGATGACAGCTGAGAGGGATCAGAGAAGGTAGAAAGAGATGGAAGTTTCTCACAAGAGAAGACACTACTTGTTGGAATGTCTAATGAATCCAGAGGACGGTAAAGCATTGTTAGAGCAACAGCCAGAGAGGAGGCAGCACATAGACACTGGTGTCTATGGAGGCAGATCTGACTTAATCATCACAATCTGCATAAGTCCCACACAGAACAGGACATAACAATAAAAGTACTGCTGCACTTCTTCTGTACTGTGCTCTGTACTCTGTTATCTCTGCATCATTTTCCCAGGCTAAAAGAAAAAGTATGAAAGGATGAGATATCACCAGTTTTTGTTCTGAGCAAGTCCAGACATCTTTAAGATTATGGCTTCATTTCCTTTCCTATCAATTTAGCTTCTAATTCCATCCTACTGTTCTTCTATCTTTTAGTTTCCTTTTGTACAATAAGAACTTGGTCAACTCTGCACAAACAGCTGTGTTACTGTGTGTTGCTGTGGCCAGCATGACAACCTGAAGGTAAGTCGTGGGCAGCCTGGCCTGTTGTGAAAGACTAAGAGAATTTCTACATCCAGGAGAGTAAAGGACTATGAAATGTCAGGCTTTGGTTTATGTACCAAGCACTATAGGATGCTCTTTCTCCCATAGTGGATGCTTACCTTTATCCAGGAAACAGTGTCATATTTCCCCACTTACTGTTTGTCTTTTCCTATATATCCTGTGTATAAACCAAGTTTCAAGTCTGAGGTTTCAAATTGAGATGGAAATTAATAACTATTGCCTATTTGTGCTCTTATGATAATCAAAAAAAGGGAATTAAGAGAACAACATATCAATCCATAAAGACTGAAATTTCAAAGAAATTTCTAGATAACAGATAAGCTAGATAGCAGAAATTTCAAAGCCTAGATAACAGAGTGATATTACTGGAGTTACATTAGGGATCTATCAACTAAGGATCCTGAGACTGCAGTGCAAGGCAGCACTATGCTCAGTGTTATGCTGAGAAAAATTCTATGGATAGGCTGAAATAACTATTCAAAAGTAACTGTTTATTTTAGAGTTGACTGAATAGACCTCTAGGTTTCAGTAAATTTATCTCATTAGATCTCTCTTGATTGTAGTGAGATCTTAGCTTGCTTGTAAAGATCTAAATTTAAATGTCTAAATCTGTGAGCTGTACCACTCAGGATGACTATATTGTACTAAAAAGACACTCAAGATAGCTTTAAACCATATGGCTTGGGTAAGTCCAGTCTAATTTCACAGCAACATACATTTTAGCTCAGAATAATATCCTGGCATGAAGGGTGACTACAGAATAGGCTATTTTGGAGACCTGCAGTAATTCAATTTGAGTAATAAAATTTTTAGCATTAACTTAAATGGAATATTATTTGGTAACCGTGCTGTTTGACGAGCTGTGCTCTGCAAACTTAATGGAAAAATTATTTATTCCTTGTGCATTAGTGCTAGGGATATAGAATTAATTCACCTGGTAAAATCCTGGACACTTGGTGAAAGAATGACACACTATAATGACATTAAAATAAACTTCATTTCATTTTTCATTGTGTAATATTACTTAATTTGCTTGCATGGACATTGAACTTGGATGAGGTCATGCAGGGGCACATAGCTGATTACTGTGGCTGGCTTCTGTTAAATAATAATTTACAGTGCATAGTCAAAGTTATACTTGCCTTAAATGTGCAGCATTAAGTTGCTGCCACAATATATATTCTGTCACCTTTCTGAATACTTTTCTGATTCACTTTTCTTTATCATTTTCTCTAGTAATAAGTATGAAGAGGCTCTAGGGAGACCTTATTGCAGCCTTTCTGTTATTAAAGGGGTTTGTAAGAAAGATGGAGAGAGACATCTACCAGGATCTGTAATGACAAAACGAGGGAGAATGGTTTAAAACTGACAGAGGGCAGGTTTAGATTAGGTATTAGGAAGAAATTCTTCACTGTGAGGGTACTGAGGTGCTGGAACAGGTGGCCCAGAGAAGTTGTGGATATCCCATCCCTAAAATTGTTCAGGTGCAGGTTAGATGGGTTTGAGCAATCTGATCTAGTGAAAGGTGTCCCATAACCTAAGATTCTGCAAATGTGTTTACATTTGAGTTCTAAATCATTAACAATATAAATTGTTTTACTGATGCAAAACTGAAGGCAGTTTGGAAAATTGACTAAATATCACTTTCATTTTTTTTTGTAAAGCAACTCTGTTCTCTTTTACTCAGGGATTTTTCTTTAGAGATTAATTTAGACTTTCATTGGACTTACATAAGTAAAAGTCATCTTTTAAAGTGTCACCAAAATTTAAAAGTAACCAATTTACAATTTACAGACATGATCCTTCAGTGCACCTCAGTCAATCCTTTTGCATTCTGTATTTGTTACAACGAATTTCAGGTAACTCTTCTAAACTTAATAATCATATTTTCTTCTTTTTTTTTTTTTTTTGCAAATGAACTAAAAGTAAACACTTCTTAAGATGCAATATTTGAAGCAGCTTTTATTTTAGGGTTTCATTTTTGTGGGTTTTTTTGGTTTCTTTTCTTTTGTTTGTTTTTGTTTTGTTTTGTTGGGGTTTTTTTTTTGTTTTGTTTTGTTTTGTTTGTTTGTTTGTTTGTTTTGTTTTGTTAGTTTTTGTTTTTGTCTAGTACATTGTTTAGATTGACTTTGAATTGCCCAGATTTTACTTTCAGTAGGTTCTTATCTGTTCTATTACTGGTGATAGAATCACATTATGCTCCCTGGCTTCACTGGAGGGACCATGGGTGGCCACTGTTAGCAGACAGGTGTACAAAATCCCTGCAGAATTCTAACTCTGGGCAAACACAAGAGGTTGGGAGGAGCTTTTCTGAGGTCCAAGAAGATTACAGCTGTGGGCTTTCTTAGAACAACTGGGTGAATTATCCTGGCATAGATGGAAATTAGGTTTGACAAGCAGAGCTTCCTCCCATGGAGCTGTGTGCTGTCTGTGACCAATGACTGCATTGTTCTCCAGGTTTTTTATATTTCCCATAATAACAATTTCCATGATTTTACCAGACACTGGAGTGAGACTGACAGCCTTGCAATTTCTGAGGTCCTCCTTCTTGCCCTCCTTGAAAATCAGGACAATGTTTTCCGGCTTTCAGTCAGCTGAGACCTCTCTGGGTTCCCAAAACTGCTCAAAAATCCTGGACAGAGGTTTTGCAATGATATCAGCCAGCTCTTTGAGCATTCTCAGATGAATCCCATCAGGCCCCAGAAATTTGTCAGGATCCAGGAGCAGGGTAAACTGGAAGCTGATTGTTGTTGCAGTCATGACCTTCAGCTCAGGGCACAGAGATCCCCTTGGTCCATCATTCATGTTGAAAATAAAGGCAAAGAATGACCTAAACACCTCTGCCATGTCTGTGTCCCTGTTTTAATGTGACCATCCTCATCCTGTAAGTCTAAAATTACTCTTTTTGCATTTGATTTTTTTTTTATGAGAGGGTGTTTCTTGTTTTTGTTTTATTTGGTTTGGTTTATTTTTTGTTTTGTTCTAGTTTGTTTTGTTTTGGGGTTTTTTTTTTGGTTGGTTGTTTTTTAAAATAAATTTAGCAATCCACTTCACAATGCACTTTTTAAAGTGTAAATTTAGGCAGGTATTTTTGATTAGTACTTCTGCTCTTATCCTCAGGTAACTTTCCCATGAAATTTATATTCACTGTCACCTCCCAAGTACAGCTGGTGATATACAGTGAGGCATTCAATTTTTCATTTATAACACTGTGAAGAATAATTTGGTGCTTTTTGTTTTTAAAGCCTATGGCCTATTAACATTAGCTTGCAAGGAAAATTTTCTAAACTCAGATGATACCAACAGTAAAAATTAATTGTTAACTACTTGTATGGTATTATCCAAAGAGGCACATTTGATACTGAGGTTCTGTCCTATTGTATCCTGTCTATGGTGTTATTGTTTAAAGACCACACAAATGTAAAAATATAAAATATAAAATATAAAAATATAAAAATATTGTATTTGTAAATGCAAATATACATGCAGAACACACAGAATGGGTGTCAGAGCACAAATACAAAAAGCTGGAAATTGAAAGTCACTGTGAATAACTATAGATGCCTGAAAGTTATTGCCTAATAGGTGTAATCAATAAGTAAAGACATCTGAAATATCTTTTTTTTTTTTTTTTTTTTTTTTTTTTTTTTTTTTTTTAATGGTGTTTAGGCTTCCAGAGCCGTACAGCAGGTTAGCAGGAAAACCAAGAGCAGATTTTAGGAATAGGAGTCACCTCATCTTCTTTAAACACATGTAACAGCTATTTCTGAACCTCCTTTTATATTCATTGTAGAGAAACAGACCTTTTTAGGATTCAATCCATCAGTTGTATTTAAAATGTCTATTTTAGAGTTAGAGAAATTCTGTCTTAGACTTTGTAGTCTATAGTGACTAGATTTTTACTGATTATTTCTGGAGACTGGGGTGACTCAGATAAGAGCAGGCCTCTGCATTTAATCAGATGAATTCCACCCTAAATCTTTCGACTGAAGGAGCTGAAGCTTTTCTCTCTGAACCATGAAATCATTCTGAATAAGAAGATAAAACAAATCTTAGTAGCTGTTGTGCATTCCAGAATAAGTTCCAATAAACCTTTTCCTCTTAGTTAAGCCAAATACACCTGCTTTCCAATTCTGGAGATACCTGACACAACTGACTGTATTCTACCACCCTGTTATCCCAGATAAGGCACAAAATTTCAGAGTGGATCATCACATGGCTGTGTAATTTACAGTCTCATGTTATCTGATTTGCATATAAACTACCCCAATAAACCACTGTCTAGTGAAGTAGGTCCAAAAATATCAGACATATGCACAGTTTCAGTTACTGACTTCTTATAGAAATGCCTTCAACCAGAAAAGAGTTCCAAGGATCCTAACTTGCAATTTGTATTCCTGTTATATTTAATAACTCTTTATACAATCCATCTAGGTCAGGTTAAATGAATGCCTTGTTGCTACTTAGATGATTATGGGTTGCAATTCATTTAGCGTGCCCAACGATTCATGTTTAATTTATTGACTTTAATGTGGTATGTGAGTGACCTGTGCATGTGTAGTACTTTAAATGCATGCACACTGGCACACACAGCTCTCTGCAGTATTTTGCTTAAGTAATCAGCTAATCAATGTGTTAGAGTTTGAGATATTGTGTGTCTCTTTATGTCACTGTTTAATTTAATGCTACTTGCAGTAATGAGCCTGTCTGGGTTGACTGGCTACCTCTCAGGAACTCCATGGCTTTTATGCCAGCAAGAATGGTTCAAGGTGTATCCAGTTCTGTGATTTGTTACCTGGCCATCTGGCAGGAGCAACTGACTTGTAGTTGTATCTAATTTTTTTTTTTTTTGTGTTTGAAAACTAATTAATGAGTGCACTTTGTTTACAGCTGGAGCTGTGAATCTTCCTTCAACACCTGACAAGTCAGATGGCATTTGCATCTAATGCCTTTTGCAGAAACAATCTTTCTGCATAAGGATACATCTCTATGATTTCCTGAGTGTTTTGTAGTAGTTTATTTTTTTTATAACATGGGGAAAACAGAGAGTGTTTCAGGGAAATTTGAGCTCTCTTAAAGTCCAGAAGTTTTGGCAGGCCTGTATTTTTATGGTGTGAACCTGTTCTGTGTTCTGTTCCCGCTAAAGGAAGCTGCTTTCAGATCTCATTGTGGTACAAAGTCCTTGCAGGATAGCAAAAATGAAATTATTGAGGAAAGATGCTGTTGTCCTTATGAAATCCACAGTAGCAACAATGGTTTCTACCTTAAACATATTCCTTGTGTCTCTTAAGTTCAGTACTTAAGCTGGTGGTGGATATTTGTGATATCAAATGAGGAGAAATTCATATGGCAGTCTAATTACCCAGTTTCAGATTTTTTTATTCCCTCTGTCTGAGGCAAGAGAAAATTCTGCTTTTTGCATTTGCCCTATCTCCTGATTTTTTTGTTACTTGCATTTTCTTGGGTTTTACATCATCCTCATAGCATCCTAACTGTCAAAAAGGACATAAATGGACTTTGTTTCTGATTTCTTTTTAGATATCTCAGAAAAAGAGAGCCCATAAAGTCCAGAAACATCTTTTTTGCCAGATTTTGTATGTCTCACATACTAAATATTTGGATTCTAAATGGTGAAATACAGTTCCATTATCTTGTGAAATAGTTCCCAGGTAAACCTCACTGTGCACTGTAGTGTCAACTGAGATGTGCTAGTTTTAATTTCCTGTTAACAAGTAGACTCCAAATCCCCCAGGAGCAATGCTAGTTCCATATTCAGATTTGCACAACTTATTTATAATACATTATACTCTGTAGAGGATAGAAGAAGTTAAAGTAGGTGCTGACTGACTGTCAGCACATAGAAACTTTGAATATCCCAGCAGAGACATCTAGCAAAGGGATCCAAGATCAGAGCTTCATTCTTAAAAATATGCAAATTTAATGCAAATATCTTTATTGTCCCCATAAACATTTAGAGCTTATCCTAGAGCTATCCTATCCTAGAGTTAAGCCATCAACTTTGTAAGAGAAAAAATTGCTGGCACAGCAAACTTCTGCACTGAGTGGTAGTTTATTTCCAGGATGCTTGGAACAGTTGCAGGTAAAATGTCACAGTTCCACCACTGGAGCTATGATTTGTGCCAACTGATATGCCAGTCCTTCACTTGTTTATTTCTATTGATATCTATTGTTTTAGAAATATTTCAAATGCTTTGCAAAGTCACCTAAAATTAAACTAAGCAGCATAAGCCCCTAACCAACCACATACACATAATCCAAGCTTGAAATGATTCCCCTTAGCTGTAATGAATTTTAGAAAAAAAAGTGGATTGCATTGTAGAAAAACTGTATGAGATTTAAAGAAAAAAAAAAAAAAAAAAAAAAGAAGAAGTGCTGTGGCCCTAGACATATGATGTATTTAAATGATGAGAGAGGCGCAGACAAATTTAGGATAGATTGACAATATTTCCAACCAAAATGTTTCTATGATTCTGTGATTCTCTTTTCTTCCTACAAGACTGAGAAATATGGTAGTTCTGCAGTGAATGTCACAATGCCTTGTGCCCCACATCCAGATGGCTCCATGACAATCAGGCAAGGACTAGAGTCCAGCACCTTTCCAGTAACTAATGTACAGAATTGCTACCTGACCAGCTTGATAAAGCCACTTGCTGTTTTGTAGATTTCCTGTAGTGTCTAGGACAAGTTCCTTAATTAACTGATATTCCATTTCACTTTTATAAAGTGAAGACAATAGTTGTAATGGTATTGGGAAATAAATACATTACAGATTTTGTATGCCTCAGCTCCTATGGTAATAGAAGCAATATAATTTCCATAGAGGATCGATTTTTGCTTTATTTTGTAAGATGATTTACAACAAATCCATGACTGAACCTGATATTTAGAAATATCTTTGAAGCATATAGTACCAGTTTTTCTGCCAGCTCTTGTAAGAATCCTGGGTTAGTTACATTCTGCCTGCATTGCAGTTAATGGAGAGTTTATTGTCTTAAATGCATCTTCTCTGGCAAAAAGGCTTCCAGTCTGAGTTTCCTAGCTGCAGCCTGCTGGTTTCAGAAATGATGTATTTCTATTGGTGGAAGACATGCTTCTCTAATTGCCTTTTTTGATATTGTCAAGATATATATTACGTGTAGTTGTTAAATTGCTCAGCAACTTTTGGTAATATATATCCTGTGAGATGTCACTTTCATTTCATGCTACACAGCTTTCCCTTCTTCCTTTAACTCTGTACAATAGCTCAGTTCCCTGCTTGCCTCTGTGCTGAGGTTGTGTGATCAGAACAGTAGATGCAATCAAACTCACAATTAGACTGTGATTCACATTATGTAAAAGATTCATCATGTCAATTGATGTGAAATGACGTGCAGCCTGCAGGCAGTGATTGCACACAGCTTTAATCTCTCCACACGGTAAAACCTGCACCTATCACAGCTCAGCAAAGCTTATTTGTAATCATTTTTGGCCTAATGCCTTTCCATGATTTCATTATGTAGAGTATAACAATGAGGCCTTTTCCTGCTACTTCTTTTAAATGCCAGGGCGTGCTGATTACTCAGTTAGCATCCTGCTTGCAGTTGACCTTTTGGGTAGAAATCCTATGAGAATAGTGGGTTCTACCATTTATAGATTAGGTGTTTTACTGAAGACAAATGATGATTTTTTTATTCTTCATCCCAACATTCCTCTTTTCCTTCTTTGCCCACTGGGTCAATCACCTTGTTTTTCTCTAGGAGATAAATCCAAAAGAAGGCATTTTTATAATTTCTAAAATAAACAAGGATCTTAAACGACTCTTCTAAACATCAATTTTCAGGAAAAGTTAATCCTAACCATAGTCTACATCCCTATGTAGATTTTACTGTAGATATGGAAAGTTGGACTCTGTATGGGTATGTGATAAGGATGGCAATCTCTGACCTGAGCAGTGAGTGACCAGGGGTGTGTGTATGCCAAAAGCAAGGTGTGAAGAGAGCTGTAACTCCTCATGATGGTTATTGACTGGAAACTGCAGGGATTGCATGGACAGGGGGTTCCAGCCTTGAATTCTAAGTAGAAGTGGATTTGTCTTTAATGCCTGTGGATGACAAGGAATACATAGATGCTAATATGCACGACTAAACTCTTTCAAAGAACTGTGTGTGACTGAGTGGCACTCATTTTTCATTTATGATTAACTTATCTAGATGAAAAATCATTTGAGACATGCATATCAAAATAAAAAAAAATCAAAAATATGTTAATTATTATGTCTTTGCTCAATAATTGAAAGCACTCATTTCCAGAACTGCAAAAAATTAGTCTTTGGCTACTTTGGCATTCACTCTGTGTCCTATTTCATTCAGCAGGAAATGCAGATGATTAAGGATCAGGCAGAAGCTGTAGTCATTGACTTTTGATGGAATACTTTGAATCTATTTGTGTTCAGAGTTCTTTTAATTAACTGCTTTTTCTACAGGATGAAAGAGAACTGGAGCCAAAATCCACTGAAAAAAGGAGATCAGATAAAGCTTAAACTAAAAATACTATATTCTGTAGTAGGAAATCCCATTTTGCTATTCACGCACATGCTGTAGCAGCAAAGCTGTGTTCCCCAAGTAGAGCTTTGACCTCATGAAAGATATTCTGGAGTCTTCCAGAAGTTCACTAAGACTTTGCTGTTGTTAATGTTTCTAACATTGCTGAAAACTGTGTTCAGCTGTGGTAAAATAATGCAGATGAATTCTTCATGAGAGAAAGTTGTAGATTTTTTTTTCCAGTTGCAAATCATGTTTGTATAGATCAAATGTATTGCACAAAATTAAGACCTCTGTCTGATGAAGATATGGATTCCATTCCACATTCTTGTGATTTGATTCCAGTTTGTGCACTATTAGTAAAGTCTTGGCTGTTCAAAGATGTCTTCACATGTAGCCACTCTGAAATTCTCTGTTCATACAGTGCATGCTTTATAAGCTAAGTAGATCAATGCAGAAAAGTCATCATCTCTTCTAATTTAAGAAAAATTGTTGACTTAGTTTTTAAAGCCCATAGCTGAAATAAGTGATCTCTATATTTTTACATTTTGTTTTATAGTCACAGAATTCCAGAATGGCTTGGGTTAGAAGAGATCTTAAAGATCATCTACTTCCACCCCCCTGCTGTGGGGAGGGAGGGTACTGGCTAGATTGGATTGCCCAGTGCTCCATCCAACCTGGTTTTGAACACTTCCAGGAAGTGTTCTTAACAAAGAAAATAGACTGAGTGTTGCCTGAATTTTGGCCCCTACTGACATTAGTGGGGACTTGTTGAGCATAAAGAAAATCAGCTCCTTTGCCCTAGGGAGAGTTTTCTGATCCAATTCAGAAAAGCACATGCTCAACTTAGATATTAATATTGATGTCTATGAAACTGATCTGGTAGCAAGCACTGATGTGTTTTATTTATTTGGATAAGGAGCACAAAGAAGATGAGCAGAAAGATAAAAGGAATGATTTTGGAAAGCTTTACTAGTGTCTGGAGACAGATCCTCAGAAACAATCCCCCATATTTCCCTTCTGCAGAATCCCTGCTTTGGCCTTGTTGATGCTGCACAGTGCCACATAAAATATCTCTATTATGTTTCCTGCTGTGAGCCAAAAGTAGCGTATCTTCAAAAGCTCAGTGCTGTTCCCAGGCTTACATGCTTCCTTTTCTAATTCTGGTTTTCAGTAAGGGAGGGAATGGGATAACTGTTGACACAGACAGACTTAGGAGGGACCTCTCAATCTGTGTAACATATGTGGATATTTCACTGGTAGCATTTAAGTAGCCAAAACCTATCCCAAAAGCCATGTGCAAGGAAACATTCAGCTGCCCATTCTATTTTGATAAATGTAATTTTCCCTCTAAATAAGCTTTATGTTCATTTTTATAGAAGCATATGTTGATGGTAACAGTGTTGAGGGCCATGTGCCAAGCCTCCTCTGTTGCTCCTAATGGAATGCTGGAGCTCTGGATATGTTCAGGTGTTTCCAGCTAAGACTGCAGATGTTGATTTTGCTCTTCTCACCAGGCAATAGGCATGTTCAATTATACCTATCACTGGCTAGAATCACTATGCTCCTGTAATTTATTTCTTAAAACAAGCCTACAGGTGGAAATTGAGATTAGAGAGTAATTTCTCAGATGTGAACATGTAACATCAATTATTACGTTCCCATCTCTACCTCCTGTAATTTGCCCTTTCTTCTCCCTGTTGATTCATAGTGTTGCACCATCCCTTTGCAAGGGTCTGTCTCTAGATGCATACCATTACCAAGAGATGAACTTCACTTTACATACCTTCAGGGTGAATTTACAGATATATATTTAGAAATTTAATCTTACCTTCAGAAATGCTGTGATTCCCTAGGGGCCTGTGTAGCAGAATGTCTTCAGACACATGGTGTAACACCATAGGATACTTCACCAAGCTCTGCCTCTAACCCTGGCAGCTCTAATGCTGGTGAAGTCTCTGCAGCACCTCAAAGAGCATCATCTGTGTCATGGCAATCCCTGGAGAGTCACTGGTAGCTGGCTCCAAACAGCATCTTAGAAACCAAGTGGGTCTTTGTGAGTCTTGTTGAACATGGAGCATGATCTCCAGCAGCAGGAGTTTCAGAATTTATGCCGTGGCCCTGTGTGCACCAGCAGGCTCCACTCCTGGCAGTTTAGCTCACAAGATACTTCTTTAAAGACTTCTCATGTGCTTGGGTCAGGCTGCCATGAAATGAGCTGTTATGAAACCTGTGAGAGTCTCACCTGGGGTCTTCACCCATGCAGCATCTGCCCTTGGATCAGAGCTGCATTTAAGCTCAGGCTTAGTCCTAGCCTGGGTTATGCCTGTGCCTGATTGTTGATCCTGATCTTTGCTGACCTGCCTTATCTTAGCCAAGACCTTCCTCATCCCTTAGGAGGAGGACCTTCCTCCTAATGAGGATGTAGACCTTAGGATCTAGACCTTCCTTACCCCTTACAATTTGTCTGGAGGTCACTGGACTGCTTGAAGATGCTGGTTATCATTAGACCTGCTGCTCTTCTTTGGGTCTTGTGTATATTTTATAATTTTAGATAATCTAGGTCTTTTTCCCATGCAGAACTCTTCCTTGTTTTGCCTTGACCCATTTAAATAGTTTGGAGGTTTAGGTGAACAATATAAAATACATAAATAATGAACACATCAGTGGTTTACAAACTCCTTGTGCTCACACTAGCTCATTCCCCTGTCATCCCTTGCTGATAGTAGGCCTTTCCACCTTGAAAACTCTGAAATTTTCCACAATAGCATGAAAGAAATACCATGTAGCAGCTGCTGCCCACAATTCTGCTTTTTAGTTCTTCTTTTGAACAGGGAGCAATAGTATTTTCATGTATTTAATTGGGTCAGAAGATGCTGATTCATCACAATATGCTTGTGATTAATCATCAGTTTTGCTGATTCTCTTCACTACCAGCTTTTAAAAGAGAGTACTTGTTTCTGATTTCAAATAACATTATAAATGGAAAAAGAGCCAAAAATAATACCACAATATGACAGCAAGTAAAGCACAGATTTAAAAAATAGCAGTAGAAGAAGAAAAAATGAAAGACATTAAGGAAAACTAATGAAAAAAATGAGGGAAATTCTAATTGCAATTCTAATTGCTTGCTTGAGGCAACTTTAGTAGTGCTGCAAACCCATGACAGAGCCTTGTTAGCATACAATAGCTTCATAGAAATACATTTCCTAACAGCTGCACCCAGCTGAGATGCAGTAATCCCTATATAAGTGCTGATATGTGAAAGTTCTATATTATGCATCTTAAGGTTGAAATATTTAGATTTTTTAGGAGTTTTTTGCCAGTGTTAAAATATTTCTCCCAAATTTGTCTACTGCTGCCATCAGTGAGATGAAATTCTGTAAACAAAAAATAGCAGATTTTTAAAAATAATATATTGATTTTAGATGTGGAAAGAAAAAATAAACAAACAAATAAAAACATCTTTAAAAAATCTTCAAGAAAGACAAAAACCAAAGCTTATATAGGAAATTATTATTTTTTTACATTTTCCTTTAGAGAAATGGGTTTACCATCTTATGTTTTTAATAACATGAAATGAAGTGAGAGTCTATTAACTTTTTTTTGTCAAAGAGTTAATATTATGCATTGCTCATACATATTTTTCTAAAATAAAGTAGGTCATAAACATATTTCCCTGGTGCTAGTGCAACTCCTGAGTGTGAGCAGTGAATGAAAGTTAGAGGGAGGTGTTTGGAGAGAAGGGTTCCCTTTGATTTGTGGGCAGGGCATGATGAATCTATCTGTTCTGAGCAGTGTCTGAGCAATGAAATGCACTGCAGCATTTGAGAACAGAGTGTAACAATCTGATTGCTGGAGTTGCAAACTGGGTGTTCTGCAGACCCACAAGGGTTAGAAAACCCAAGCAAACAGAATCCAAATATTTTTCTTAATGAACAACACAAATTCTCAAACATTGGTTGTGTATCTCTCTCACTTTCCTTATTTTCTTATTATCCCATACTGATCTGTATTTTATTTGCTTCTCCTCTATTTCAAATTAACCATCTTACAGCCCTTATATTTAATTTCATTAATTTCTAATATTGGTTTTAAATTGGATCATATGATTGACCTGACCAAATTTTGAAACTAAGTCTGAGCAATGGTCATTTGTTGTCCATATTCAGCCACTCACTTTATGCTTATATTTGGATATAATTGTGTGTTTTTAACCAATGGCAATTTCTGCTGTATGTATACAAACTGCCTGTCTGAGCTGTGCATAAATAACTTATCAACTTTGCAGAAAGCTCAGAGTACAGTGTAGGCACCTTCCAATCTGTGAAAGGAGTGAGAGGGATTTCTTTTCTTAAAAATAAATAATATTTTCTCTCAAAATATTATTATATATCTAGTTATGTGTATTGCTGGAGTTAACCTTTAAGGGATAGAGATTTTTTGAAGTTTGCTTTAAGGGCTGTGGTAAAAGACCCCTGGGGAATTTTATTTCTGTGTTTCAGCTCAGCTGCCTGTGCTCACAGACCTGCTGCAGGCTGTGTCCCTGTAAGGGGCAGGAGCAGGAGGATTTCTGTGCCCCCAGGACCTCTCTGGCATTGTGCACAGAGCCTTGGTCAAGCTGGGGATGGACAAAGGCATCTCACTTTGGAGCAGCTGGAGCTGCTGCAGCTCAGACTAATTTTTTTTCTTCTGATGACTCTGCAATTAAGGCAGTGTCCTCCAGGACAGCTTTGGAACAGCCACAGGCAGTGCTTTCTTAAACTGTTACAACAGGAATCACTAGAGTTCATCTTCCATGGTATTTAATATTAATTATATACATATACACACAGAGATATTTGCACTGAGTTAATTCATCCCTTGTGTAATGCTGTATGTTTAAAAGACCAAGGAGCAGTGTTGGTTTTCTGTTTCTGGTAAATCAACATCTTCATCCTTGGACAGGTATTTCTTGTGTAGTAATAGAATCAAGCCTTGTTTATTAATGCACTTTAAAAAAAACAATTAATTGTATATCCATTTCCATGAAGGAATTGAGATTTTGATGTCATCCCAATTATATGTATTATATATATATATAAAATATATCATATATACTATTTTAGACTATATACTATATATTAATTATATAGTATATATACTATATTAATTATATATTATTATATATACATTTATATATAAAATTCCCGTGAATAATTCAGGCAGATAGCTCAAAAAAATGAGTCCACCCATGGCTAAATATTGTGTATAATAATACCTGTTACTCTGTGTGTGCCTGACATGAGTATGGGTGCTTTTAATGGGAAAAAAAAACCCTGAATTTTGATAGTATAAGCAGCATCTAGCATCTAGATAGAATATTATTATGACCCACTGGTGCCTTTATCTGCTTTATTCTTTCTTCAAAGCAATTCTTTTCAGAAAAATTGAGTTCATTTAATTATGTTAATAAAATATTTTTATGCTACTATCCATACTGCATAATTTTAAAAGGAATAGTAATAGTGTCTTCAATGTCATGAAAAAATAAGTAAATGCTTTATAAATAAGAGAAGAGGAAAAAGATTTTCTTCTTTTTCTGGTTCAATAAGAATTTTACCAAATAATTAAAAATATCATAGTAGCAGATTTGTTATTTAATTGTTGTCTTCTACATAGCACAGACATTACTGTACTGCTTTCTCACCACTTTTGTCTATTTGAAGAACTGAGATAAAACAATTTATATTTTTAATTTTTTAAATGCTTCATCATGATATGATACTACACAACATCAAAACCACTTTTTGATTGAATACTTGCTTTTTATTAATGAATGATTTATTTTTCCCATTGTTTTGTATTTTAATTTGAATATTTTATGTAGTTTTTGATAATTCTTTGAGTAAATGAGAGGCTGATAGAACTGCTGCAAAACTACTACTGGGTCTTGACAGTGCTATTCTGGTTCTGTTCCACCCTTCAAGTCCTCTGGCTCTGCCAGTCCTGGGTCTCCTTTTCTGACCATTTCTGATTGTTTGGAGGTGTCTCCTGCAAATCCATCTACAGGTAAACTATTCATATGCATTTGACTATCATAGTGCCATAGTGTTATGATGTGTCCTCAAGTGAAGGCTTTATGGGATTTCTGAACTCTGAGACTGCCCTGTACAGTGGCATGTGGTTAGAGTTAGTTGTTTTCCCTAAATAAGACTCCCTAGAAAGCAGCTGGTTGGTACATGAGGACTTTTTTACAGCAGTGTCACACAACGAGGAATTTCCTTCTCCATTATGTCCTTCCTGACATTCCCATTTAATGAATTATTTATTGACCCCGAAAAAGTAAAACTGTGAATGCCTCCTGTGGGTTTTGTTTTCCTCCCTTGGAATGGGTGAATCTATGTGATCTTGTGTTTTGCTATGTGGTTGTAACAGTCCACATCTCTCCAACTGCTTAATTCCATGACACAGACATTCCCTTGGGGAATACCATTCTGGTGCCCAAAATCCCATTGGAAAACTGTGATTCCATAGTGTTGATCCACAAAAGGACAAGTATTAGAAGTGCACAGGTGGGGATCTGCCACTGAAACAGAATTAAATAGATTTCCACACCCTCTTCATAAAACAGGCAATCAAAGAGTGAGTCTGAAGGCAAAATTTGGGTAGTTTGAGAAATATGGATTGCAGAAGGAAGGGCAACAAAAGACAAAGGATTACAGTTTAATCTAATCTCTCTAGAAGGATGTTCATAGTCCTCTGTCAGTCAGGCCCAATAAAAGTAATGGGGCTTTGGCCTGGATAGTTTATTTTTTTGGAAGTTCAAGGAATCAGTTACCATGACTGCTAGTGCTTTTAAATGTTTGGGTTTTTTTTCTCCTTCAAAGCCTTTTTTTTTTCCAGAACAGTTCTTTTAATGAACTGCTTGGTGTTGAAATATCAGATTGTAGAAAACTTTGCTTTACTTTCAAGACTAGTTCACAGGTCTCAGATTCTGATACCACTTTCCACTTGTTCATGATAAAAAGACATGATCAGCACAGCTAAGGTAAAGATTCTAAACTGCGTAGTCGTTCAAAGAGAGTAAGTCTTTTTGAAAAATACTAATTTTAGAAATTTTTCTTAGCATGGCCCATCTCTCATTTCTCTTAATTTCCATTTTTAACAGAGCTTTGTGACCTAGGAGCATGGAATAAATTAAATTGTTGGTTAATTTTCAACCAAGAAATTGAAGCTTATACTAGATGTGAAGAGAGGCACCTATCAAGCCAACTCATTGTCACTAAGGACAAGATAACATAATCTCAAATTAAAATAATTTAAAACTAGTAACCCTGATTCTAATGCTGGGCATCTCTTGAACAAAACAACTTTTATTGTGTTTTCTGTTTGGCTGCATACTCAACAAGGTTGCACTAGATAGTGTAACACAAAGTGGGTACTCCTGGTGAAATTTCTCTGACAAATTTGATAATAATCCCACCTCTTTCAAGTGGCAATTTAGCCCCAGTGTCAATGCAATACAAGGTGTTGCACTTTCCCCCTCTAGCAGAAAGTGACAGTGTTCTTAAAAGTTGCAATGGTTTAGCAGTTTAGTGATCTTGTTATAGTTCCTGGTGGTGTGACATCTTAGTGTATTTTTGGGTATGCATGCACTATGTGCTACCTAAAAAAAAACATTTTTCACCCAATGGCTGAATAATCAGGAAACAAAGGTAAATAGTGAAGATTTGCTTAGGCTTTCATTGCAATAAGGCAGAGCATAGTGAGGTTGCAACACTTTGACACTCTTCCCAAGAAGCCATTTTGTTTAGTTCTTGTTTTTTACAAACTATTGTGATTGGATAAATTCCAGAGAGAAGGGATTTTTTTTTCTTCTTTTTTTTCCCCTCTTCACTAGACAGATACATCAACAAACAGTAGGAGGGCTGACACATCTCTCCTGATAATAGCATGCAGGATAATTTTTGCCATGTGACTCACTTTCTTCTTTGACTCTAAAATATGTTTGGGAAAAGAGTGACTTTAATTTAAATAGATTTTCCATAAACAGGATTTACTAAAAAAATAAAATCCTTGCTTTTATCTCATCTCTAAAAAGTGTAGGAGAGAAAAAGCCTACTATGATGTTCTAGCTCTTTATAATGTTATTGAAAAATGAAAATGTTGTCTTAGTGAGCAAATGGAACATACTTGGGGAAATGTATTTGCAGTGAAGAGTTTTTACCTCTGTGCACATCACTACTTTCTTAGCCTGTCACAGAAAAATAATGCTTTTTGTTACCTCCTGCACTTTTCTAGCTGGACCCTCATCTAACCTTGACCAGGGTCATGGCATAGAACGAATTGATAAGACATACTTCATTTAGGATTAAATAACAGGACTGACAGAGCCTAGAGGGGCTTGCAGTCCTAACAGAGAGTTTATCAGCACTCTTAGGGAAGAAAGACAATATGGCTTGGTTTAGTTTTGGTGTAGTAGATTTTAAACCTGTGAAAGCATGATTCTTGTCTTCTACCACTGATTTTGAACAACACTGAAATTCTGAGAGCTTTTTGTGATCCAATTTTGTACCGGTTATTTCAATGAGATTTCACTGCTATCCATAAGTAATAATTTCGTCCCTCTTCCCTTTTTCTCTGACAGTGACAGTGCCTTAGTTTATTTTTCAAGACTTCTTTTGTTTTCCATGTATGTTTTTGGTAACACAGAGATAACTGTGTGCTGCAATTTAGCCTAAATCTTCAAATGTGGGTAAGAAAAAGAAGGGATCCATGTTGGAGGGTACTTTCACTTCCAAATTCTAGACAACTAGGCATTAAAAATATGTTTTTTTAAAGAATTTTTCATTGAATGTCCTTACTGTAGCAAATGGCATTCTATGTTTCATTATGTGACAGAGGTGACTTGTGCAAGCACCCAGTGTAAAAGTCTTGACTGAGAAATTTCTCAGACCTCAGGAGATAAAAAAGTCACTTGTTAGTTGGATAGCTAAAGCTGATCCTGTTCTTCAGCTAGAGAATTAATCATCTTTTGTCTTCTGAACTGTAAAAATTGAAGTGTTATGTGACTGTTTCTCAAAGACAGTTTTAATTGGCATTTATGGTAGGAGTTTGAGGGTGTCAGTTATAGCAGCATACCAATACCAAGAGCCAGGGGAACACACTATAATGGTATATATTAATTTTGATATTTACGTGCTGCACACTAAATTAAGTTTTTAAGGGATATATTATAACATGTGGCACTTATTTTAGAAGCACCACACCTGTTAATCAATTTCATAAAACTCAGTTCTCTTCTGTAAATGCCTATGAACAGTTTTCTTCTAACAAGCAGTCTTAAAACTATTTGTGCCCTTATCAATTATTTAGATTGCAATTTCAATACATGGCAATGAAACTGTTCTCTATCAATATGTGAATTAGGAGTGTGTTTTTCCTGGTGGACTTTTCAGGAGAGTGATGTAAATCTGTTGAGCTCATTAGGAATATTTCCTTTATTCTTACTCAGGGTAGAACTGCAACATGAAAAAATGTACTCTTAGAGAAGGAATTATCTGTATAACTTGTTTGTCATAAACTGTAAGATTAATTTCAATGATTCTCATTATTTTATGATAAAAAATTCTAGCCTTGCAACAGATATCTTTTGAGACCTTGAACAAATCATCCCAACTGCCTACTTTATTTCCCTGTCTGTAAGATGGAGAAAGTGTTTCCTTTGTCCCAAATGAATACCATCTTGTTTACATTCTTCAAATCCACAATGTGTTAGTATAGGTCCTAGAGCAATGGATGTTTTTTGGTAACTGTGGCTTTGACACACGTTCATAATTGAAATATATAAGAGAAGCAGCAGGCCTGCTCTGCAGCCTAGATGGCATTTCAGTAGAGTAACTCCTTGTCTTACATGCCTATGATATAACTGAAAATGATGAGCCTTTCCAAATACAGCTTTCAGTAGGCTAGCTCTGCTAAGGTCTTTGCAAGTCCTTGTACAGACAATAGATCTCCTTCATTTAATTTTCCAGACATGTATATTCTATGGTGATGAACTCATAACCAAGATTAAATGACTTGAGCTTGACTGAATAAAGTCACAGTTCTACCCTCTCCAGGAACTCCAGAGCTCCCAGGATTTCTGTATGCTCAGTTTTCATTAATTCTAATATAGCAGTTCCTGTTAATGTAGTTTTGCTGACCACTTCCAAAACAACTTGATCACTCATCTATTTCTTAAATTTCTGTCACATTATTTTTCATGGAACTGTGTTTGATAACATGAAGTAAATCTTTAGTTCCTTTTTCTGCTGACCTGCAAATGGATGAGGTGAGCATGTAGAATGTATATCATGATTGATCTTTCCTCTCATAGATCTTGCAGTGTAATTTTTTGCAATATAAACATGGAAGTGAATGTATGCTGATGGGTAATCCTCTGTTAGGGTGAATTTAGTCTATTCTCACAGCTCACTCCTTTTCTAGAGCCTGACAACTGCCCTCTCCTCTACTCAGGCACAGGCTTCCCCTTTTCCTTTGCACCATTCCTGGTTCTTGACAGGTTCCTGGAGGAGCTGAGTCTGCTCACTAAGCCAGCAGAAAACCAACACAAGGAAACTTAAAAATAAGAAATGTGAGGTATCTGCTGACTGAGAAAGCAGGCAAATTATTGTAATAAAGAGTGGTGAGCTATTAGACCACCTCAATAATACAGAGAATATCTTTAGAAAATCCTAACCTAGATTTCCTTCAGTATTTTTTCAGGCAAGAATAGGAGGGACATCCTGGCCCACAGTTTGGAGTTATGACTGCAACACTAAAAGTGTTGTCTTCAGTTTATTTGAAGTTTCACCCTAAAGTCTTACAATTGATGGCATGAAAATCATTCTTTCAATTAAAGTGATTGCCTCCTATCAAGCTGGAATATGTAAATGTAAGTAAAATGCATGTTTTTTTAAATTTCTCTCAGTATCTTGTGGGTAGAGAGATTTACATTTATCAATGTAATAGCTTTAACCATTATTTTTGGATCAGATATGAGCCCAAATAAAAGGAAATTATTTCCTTCACTCTAACAATATGTTTAGTAATGTGTTTAAAATTTCTGTTGCACTTAAGAGTGTAATGCTATTCAGTCATCTGTCTGTGATGTTTTCCAAGAAAAAAAAATTAGGCAACAGCTTGAACGCTTTATAGAAATAGTGTCTATCCACCACAGTCAAATAAAAGTAATGCACTGACTGCTCATCTTCAAAAAAATCTTTGTTAGACACTGAAATGGAGTTTTGGTCAGAGTTCAAAAATATTCAACCTTCTACTCTTGCTGTGTGAAACACCTTTGCAGTGACCTTCCAATTAGTAATGAAAGCTGAAGTGGTTTATGAGTCAGTGACAAGGAAAAAAGAAATGAGGGCAAGTTTTCTCTGGTATTTTAAATCTTAAAAGGAATACTAATTGTTAAAGCTAATTGTCTGATGATTTCTGTTTACATTTTACTAAAAATCGCTTGACATTCTGCAGTTTTAACCAGTGTTTCTGAGGCATGTTAGTGATTCATCTGAACAAACAAATGGGATGAGTACTGATAGGTAATGTATGTTTAACAGAATGTTAAAATACTACATTTTTTCTAACTCATATGAAACAGAAATAAAGATAGGTGTATTATAAAATGAAATTCTATCTTTGGGAAGGTTTATCCCTGATCAACTAGTAGAACTCACACTGTGTTTTGTTTGTTTAATTGAGGAAGCCAAACCTAAATAAGAGATTACTCTATTGATTAAGGTGTGTGCGTGTATAAAACTCCTAATCATTTAAAGAATAACTTTATTTATCTATTTAATTTATAGTAAGTTATAAAAGGTTGCCAAATATATCTTATCTATCTTTATATTTAGGCAAATAAATGCTATGGAGGAGCTGTAATGCTTCCTATTTCCATCAGAGGGTACTGTAAACATGCCTAAAACTTACCTTGTTTGTCTTCGCCTGCAAAGAAGTGGATGTTTCTTTCTGTGTGGAATTTCCAGATGACATTCTGTGCTTATAAATTCTGTGTGCCATTACATATATTTGCCTTGCTGAAAACCTGAGTAGTTTATGCAGTCTCATTAAAAGCATTTGAAAACAAGTTTAACTAACGTTCTATTTTTCTTGTAAACATTCAATGGGTATTCCCTTTTAAAGAGGAGTCGTGTTCTAAAACTTCTGTATATAAAATGTCAACATGGAAGAAGGTAAAAAAAGTTTCTTATGTAAAAAATATCTTACACATCTTGGCAGTCAAAACGTACTCTCTTTATTAATGGGTAGAGAAAGAAGCAGAGAGAGTTTGAGAACCTGGAGTGGTGTGCTTGATGTGTTCTGTGCAGAAAGGTCTAACAAGCAAAGCAGCAGTGCCTGGCTGCTCACGAGGCTGACACTCCCTGGGACAGGAGCCACTGGCCCCTGGCTGCTGCCCCTGTTCCAGCACCATGCTCATCCATGGACCAGGGGCTCTGGTGGCTTCCCATGGTGGTGGCTTTCTGGTTTTGGGGCTCGGTCATCTGGGCTTCTCATCTTTGTTATTATTCTTACATTGTTTTCCCAATTATTGTGAGTCCTGGAGGCCTTGCTTCTCTGCTTGGACAGTGGCTGTACACCAAAGGCACTTATTAGTGTGCCACAAGGACATATTTAGTATTTCTTTCTTCAATGACAAGCTTGGTTCTGTGCACACTTTGTCATCCAGGCACAAAGGAGCAGTGGTGCCACAAACAGCCCCAAGTAAGAAGTCAGGGGAGCAGGCAGCTCGTGAGCAGTCCATGGGGACAAGGGTGTTGGCAGGGTGTAGGGGCAGCCAGGAGCAGGGCAGGGAGTGGGGGCAGCCCCAGGCACTGGGCATCTCCTCTGGGGCAGGGCCAGCCCAGCCCCAGCTGGGACATCACCCTGCAGGTGGGCTGAGCTTGGCAGGATCAGCTTCCAGGCAGGGCAGGGCTGTGGGGATGGAGACCAGCAGCAGGGACTGACCCCTGGGGGCTGGAAGGGCTTGTGGGTCATGGCAGGATGGGAGAGGCCCTTGAGGAAGTGCATTTGAGATGGTCAGTGCAGTTACAGGCTCATCTCCTGCCTTCATGCTCTTCTCCTTGGGCAGCATTCTGGCTGGGTTCTGTTGGCAGCTTGCAGACAGGCAGGTGCTCAGTAGTAAATGAAATACAATTTTAAAGCCCAAGATTAGAACAAATAGCTACATGAGAATTCACATGGTAAGTGTTCAGTTTGGTTTTTAGAGCTGTCAATAAGGAAATGTTTACTTTTTATCAGAAGAACCTGGGTATAGTAGTGCATCCATGTCTTTATAATTTTGTAACAAAACAGGTACTATTTGTTGTTCCATGGGTGTTATTTGTTGTTTCATGATGAACACAAAATGAACATAAACTTTAGGTTTATGTGGCCTGGCAAGTTGAACAGAAACAGTCTTCTGACCATGCTTGGCTGAAATAAAATCTCCATCCAGATGTGATTCTGCATCAAAAAACCCCCCAGGATTAAAGACCATTGTCTGTATATCAGCCCTTCAGAATGCAACATAAATATTCTGATAACATTGTTCTCTCCTAGTAGAAGCATGGAATCAGAAGTTCATAAAGTACACTGAATTTGAAGGAATCCATGAGAATCATTGAGTCCAACTTCTGTCCTGTGCAGGACACCCCAAGAACCACACCACTGCAGTGGGACCATTTATAGGGTAAGATGTTATTTGGCTAATGGAAAGTGAAATTGGCACATAGAAATCAAACTGTATTTGCATGGTTCATGAAAAACCAAAAATTTCTTGGATAGGTTATGGAAAATAAATTTTATCAGACAAAAAATATATCAGCAAAAAGTAACGCTTGACTTTTACTCTTGTTTAGAATCATACATTCAGTTCTTGTTTGCATTAAGTTCATATACACTACATGTAGGTTATGTACAGCCACCCCAAAAAGGTTCTGATATCTGCTTTAAGCAAAGCTAAAGCATACATTACATCTCTGCAGGTGATAAAGAGAAAGTTTATTTCAGAACCCATTTTCATGCATATACAGCCACCATGAATTTGGGAGAGGGGCTCTGAAGTAAGGCTAGTCCTATATCCCCATATGCCTCCCTCCTGTAAATCTGAGCACTGAAAGAGAGGAAAGCCTGCTTCCAGACACCAATTTTGCACCACTTTCTCAACAAAGTATCCCTCCCCCATTTTCTGAAATCCATACACATATTTCTTTTAAGCCAGTAGTCTTCTTGCATTATTTGTTATCACTCATTTGGGGTTTTTTATTATTGATATTTTTAATTTTCCTTAGCTATTCAAAATTTCATTTTGCCTAGGTTTTTTTGAAGTTGTGGTGTGGTTCACTTGTTGGCTATGGTGTTTCTTTCTGACTTGTAGCTCAAACGTCTCCAAAATGTCCAGAGCTCATTTTATTTCTAGTCAGACTTTAGGATTATTAACAGAAATAGTCACGTCTGGAGTGTATCTTTATTCACATAGTGGATATTTGCTATCATCTTTGGATAGAATGGATTGCCTGTTTCTCTCTAGGAAGTGAACCTTCATGACCTTTGGCTTTCCCTTTGGTATCATAATACTCAGGTGGATGTATTCCATCCAAAAAGCAACAAAAGTGTTTGTTTTCATCCAGTGCTATGAATCACACCAGACTGATTTTTGCAAAAACCATGACATTGCAGAAAAGGTGAGGTTGGCAGCATCCTTAGGAGTTTGTCTAGTTCAGTGCCCCAGCTCAAGGCAAGGTCAGTGAGACTGGCTTGCTCAGGACCTTGTCTGGATAGATTTTAATTATCTCCAAGGCTGAAGAATCTCTCTGAGAATCCAACTTCAGAACTCGATCACTCTTGGAATAAAAAAAAAAAAAGTTTTTTTCTTCTGTTTAAATGTAATTTCCTGCCTTTCAGGAAGTCCATCTAGAGATAGAAATCTTAAGGAGTGGCTGAACAAATCTAGACTGGTTTACTGACTGGAAAAACAACACTACCCCCTACCCCTTTCTATTGATACTTTATTCCTATATGTTTCTCTCATAATTTTGTGAAGAAACACTAAAGCCAGTGTATTAATTGATATGCACTATCAGTTTGCATTAAAACAAGAAATGAGTCATGCACTGATAGCTGGAATTGTACAGATTGCTTACTAAGAAGAATTTTAAATTATCTGTTTTTTTGTAATAGTTTATTTGTTAATTCCTTGGGTTATTTTTTTATGATGATGCACATGCAGGACTAAGAAATACTCTAAGTTCAAACTGATCTCTACAGTATTTTAGCCCTTTTTAATATGTTTTCCCTTCCTGGACTTGACCATAATAATTTAAACAGTGTAGGAAAGAAATTGCTGCTGACTTAATGACTGCTTTCATATATTTTATGAATTATGGAACCATTGAAATATTAATTTAAATCTCAAAAGCTAACATCTTTCTATAGCAAAATATCCTAAAATAGTTAAAATAGTGCCTATGGTTGTATCGCAGGTTAAAAACCCTAAAAGGCAGGCAACATATTTAAAAAATTTCACTTTCAATGCATCATCTAGATGTGTATCAAACTGTATATATACAAATAAAATTATGTGTATCTGTATATATGCAATTTTGTAAATGTAAATATATGCAATGCTATGCATTTTTTAAAAATGTAGGTAGAACCATTTGCTTTATTGAACCTATTTTGGGGAATGACTAAATGTAAGTAAAGTCAGAATCTGGTTCATTTGATTAAAAAAACAAAGCAAGGTCTGACCAACTTGCTTAATTTAGATTTTTAAACTGTAGAGAGAAAGAAAAAAAGGTATATAAAACCTGCCAAACTCTCTATATGTGAACATTAGAGGTATTGACACTAAATGTCTTTTTAACCTTCATATCTGAGTGTGCTGAACTTAGTAGTGCACGGAATTCTCTGTGCTGTACATTCTGTATATGTAAATAACAAAACTCCCATTGTACTCAGTGGCACAGGATTAATCTCTTTATTTTTTTTTTTTTTTTTTTACTGGGGCAGAGGCTTTTTCCTTACTATTATTGTGTCATCATATAAATATAGCAGTGTTATTGAAAGCCTGAAGCTTCACGCCACTGCTTTGCTCATCTTCTTAAATTCAGTACCACATGGCAGATTTCTGTGGAGCCTTATCTCTCAAGCCAAAAAGAAAAGCATGATCACAATAGTCAGCTTGGCTTTTCTTCTCATCTCTGTATGCACTTCAGTGCAGGAGAAGTTCAGACACCACAGAGCTTCAAATGGTTTCTTTCAAAGGCATTAAGAAAGCGAAACAAATATTGAGCTCTCACAAAGACATTTTCAACCAGTGCATGTTTATTAGGCTTACTTTATTCTACCCAGCATATTCAAAGACATCTGATTAAACTGTCCCAAATAAAAAAGACAAAGCTTGCTTCAGTCTGTGCAGTACAGATAAATAATTTTGTGGGAGATTTCTATCATCTCTCAGATTCTGTATTGGAGACTTGTTGAGACATTTCAAACAGAGTTTGCACATCAGCAAATGCAGTCCTGCTCAGAATATGCTAAAATGCTGTATCTGGCTAATTGGAGATAGAAAAGATTGTTTCTAATCACTGCATGACATTCTTTGCAATTCTTATAGATATGCAGACATATTCCTTGCTTCACGTTTCCAGTGAAAATACTAAGAAAAGTAACAAGAGTAAGAATGGGCCAATATAGCAGCAGAGATTATGGTACAGCATAGCACACAATGACCTTCCTGTGACTCTTGTTTGAATATCCCACTTTAATCTTCATATTCTCTTATGTTTCAGCTGTGTAATAACTTCTTTTTATTTACACATAGCCAATATTTTTGGAAGGGACTATTGAAAGGCAAAAAGAAATACTGAATAGCATTGTATCTATTAAGGTGAAGACAGAAGAGCACTCAGGTCTTTTAACTGACTAATCTGTAAGTTTTCTTGAGAGCAACACAGCACAGTATATCCTTTAGCTTCATTTTGTTTGTTTGTTTGTTTGTTTGTTTGTTTTTCAATGAAGGAAAAGTTGATTCTTATCGAGTTAGGGAATTTAACTAGTCTTTTTTTTTTTCTCCTTGGGGCAGTATGAAAACCACTAAGCTGAATCACTTTTTGTTTCTTCATCTGCTTATTTTCTTTTAAGCTACTGACTAGTGAAGAGCATGATATTCCAACAGTACTGTTACTGTCACTGTCAATCTCTGATCCTCCTTTTCCTCTGTTCATCAAGTTGATATTTGTTCAAGCTCATGTACAAGATAGATAATTTAGCTTTAGTTTTATGCCAGCCAGTATTGCCACCTTCATGCTCTTCTGCTTGGAGATCAAGACTTGGAGAAAGTTGCAAGAGGTGACTGCAACACTACATCTATGAGAATGAAAGAAAACTTACTGTAACCTCCTTTGAAATACAAAATTATTCTTTTGATAATATGCTTCCCTTATTGAAATGACAAATGTGATGGAACCTTTGCTACTGAATTTGGGAAACATCCACTTACCTTAATGACAGGGATACTTTTTGTAGACACAAATATCAATCAGTGCCCCACCTGAATTTGCAACTAAGAGTTTCGTCCAGCAAAACTCATTTACTAATAAGTATATTTTAAAAAATCAATTATTTAATTTCTTCCCATGAGTCCCCTTTTATGTATTTTCCCATTCTAGGCATCATCATTTCTTCCTGCTGTTTTCACCAATGATCACTGACAAAAGCAATGGCTACTTACCTGTTTCAAGCTCATTAATCACATCATTTGGCCAGCTGTCTTTTGAGTGTCTCTGCATGAATATAAATAACATCGTGCCTCTCACAAAGAACTTGTGACCAGCAGCACAGCCTGTGCAAAATTAATTCCCTCATTTATGACATTTCCATTTCATTCTTTTGTCAATAGACAAAAACAGTTTCCAAAAATGTTACCACCCACTACTGTCTGCACTGGAGGAGAGGAAAAATGAATTCCAGTGAAGGGAAGATTATTTAGAAGATGATATCTTCACTGAAAAATAATTACTTTAAAATGTAGTGAGCTGATCCCAAATCCACAGCCTACTTTAGCTCTTTCCCAGTGAGAATTTCCTCTGGCTGCCTCTCCTCCCCTCTGCCACCAGTCAGTACCTCAGGAGCAAGCCCAGCACCATTTGGGACTGGCTCCAGCTCACCCAGGCAGTTGTTATCAGGCTGTTACTCCTTGTATACATGCAAATGCCTCTTTAGCTGGAGGTGCTCACATTTTTCTACCCCTTTCATTCTGTCTCTAGGAGACAGACTATAAAATTAATTAAAGTAGGTTTTATTGCACATTTGGGTAAGTGATGGGCCTTTGCAGCTCTGGATCAGCAGTCTCTGATTTCATATTTGCATGAGGCTAATAAAGAAAACAAGACAATTGATATAACACCCTCTGCAGACAGCATTTCTATAACTGATGGCACAACCTTCATGGCCACAGTGCTGCAATGCATTGACTTACCACTGCAAAGAGAATTGCCTCTTTTGTGATGGTTTTGGGAGACTTAACATGGAACTGCTTTGTACACATCTATATAAGTAATGGCCAATAAAAAAGAGATGATTCCTCTTGGAATTGTTTATTAACCAGAATTCTTCTCTGGACTTTTATTTGGGAAAAGGTACAAGAATCTTCTTTCTGTTTTTCTGCATTCATTAATAATTGATTTCTATTGTCTTTTATTTTCAAAAGTGAAAACTCTGGCAGCTCCAGAGTGCAAAGTAAACATTCCCTGGGGTAGAAAAAGTGAAATGTGCCACTGATCTTTTCTTGCAGGAACAATCTGGCTGATTTTAAAGTCTGGTTTAGAAACGTGCCTTAAAGCACCCTAAAATCATTCATTTTGGAGGAATATTATTTGAAACACAATTATTAATTAGCATGTTTAGGTAGTGTAACATTTCTACAGCATTTGTAAATCTTAACCACATTCAGTAAAGCTGCTATAATTTACAATAACTAGTGCTTTGCAGAAAGGATAAGGTATTTGTGGAAGGAAGGATTCTTTAAATGAATAGTTAAAACTGTCTGGAAGGGAATTGTGTAATATAAATTCTCTAAGAGAAATTAAAATTGTTTCATTAACAAGAGTGAGAATCTCTGTATGAGTCTATTACTACAGTTTTTTTCTGATTATTAAATTATGATAATACATGTGGCTTTATGGGAAGCCAGAATACAGTGATACAATGTCCCAGCATTCAAGGTATGAAGTTCAAAGCTGCTGAGTGCATAAATTATTGAAATAATCTATAAAAATAGCCTGCTCATATTGGTAATATGTTTCAATATTGTTGCTTATTTCCATGCACAAATTTTAGCTTTTCACTACAAGAACTCAAATATGAAACTGATTTCCTTCTTCCTTTTAGTGAACTGGCAGTTGAAGAGCCTTTCCTCACACTGCAGCTTTATTGCAGGAGGCTCATGCAGAAGCAGTGGGGCTCTCAAGGGTGAGAGTGCCTTCTCTCTGACTCCATACTTCCTACCCACATCTCTTCCCCCTTTATCCCCAATAGGATAAAGGTGCAGGCTTGCAGCTGGGGGCACAAAAGGTCCATCTTGAGGCACTTCTTTTCATTTGCCTCACTCTCAGGCTTTCTACCTTCTCTAGCAGTCACATTGATACAGATATAAATGGATCCATGCAAGGAGGGAACTGCTTTTGTCTTTTAATGGGCCTATTTCCTGGTGGGATAAGTGAATTCCCAGGCAAGCTATTTAAACATGAGAAATGTGCCTTGGACTGCCTCTAAGTGTGGTCCTTTACCCTTACTATTCTTGTAGTTACATAGTCACTTATGAGGCAAAATATAGATTGCATCACAAACAGCTTATAAGTCTCCTATGCCAAATAAAGCTCCAACTTATACAGCAAAATTTGTAATTTGGGTTGTAAAACTGTTCAAATCTTTTTGCTGAATATTTCAGCAGCAGTTTGTGACAAGCTTCTACATGAACATCCATTAAAAAAACCTTGTGTGATATGCTCATTTACCCTCATGTGAGACCTTGTTGTCTCTCTCCAATCCAAAAGCCTTTTCCTGGCTGTGGTTTGAAACACTTGCAGTGCTGCAGGGAGAGAAATTGAGTTGCAGCATCCCCTGGATGCAGTGGCCAGTGAGAAGGGTCCAGCTGAACAGGGGACAGCAGAGCACCAGAGTGCATGCTTGTGTAAAGATGGATTAGGCTGCATACTGCAAAATCTTCTTATTAAAGCACTAGTCAAATCATTTTGGCATCTGGAGTTCTTTTTTGCTCCCAGCAAAGTCAGTTGGAGCTCTGCAGCAGACTCCAATGAGAGGAGGCATTAAATAACATGCTGCACAGCTTTTGTGTGAGTTGAAAGGGATCCAGGCAGACCTTTGCCAGAGTGATTGTGGATGTGGTGCTTTTCCAGAAGAGTTTGGAGGGGCTCAAGCTTGGCCAAAGGAGTACAAATCAGTTCAAACCTAAAATTGTGCTAAATTTTCCAAAACCTAAATGACAGACAACAAAAAAGCATGAAAAACATTGAAGCTATAATCCAAGTTAACATCTGAGCAGAGTACAAAAGAAAGATGCAGCTGGTTAAATGAACTTTTTTTCTAAAGAAACTTCAGTTGTAATTTTTTTTCATATTGAATTTTAAAAATAGTCTCCACTTTACCCTCTAAGTGAACTGGAAAAGAACAAATGACAATAGCATAGCAATTTGGGGACCAATTTTCCTTAAATACATGTTCTATTCGATATTGAACCCTTTTGATATTCAGAAGTTTCAGGACTCAGTTTTCTGAAAGAAGCTGCATAAATTGTGGAACTCTGACAATACCGTTTGGCCTAATAGCTACTTGATCATGATTCCTTGGTGGATCCCACTGTTCTGGCTGATTGGAAAGCTCTCATTGCATACAATAATGCTGAAATGCCAGTCACACTGCCTTGCATAGGGTTTCATGTGCTTTGTCATTAAGCCCTATTGTCAGGGTCTTTGTCGTCTGGCTGTAAAATCATTCTTAACTGAGGGAACATGCACAAACCTGGAGCACATCCACTTGGCTATTTTTGCATATTTTTCAAAGCATTTTTCTTTTTGCCTGCTTTATTTTTTAGTCTTTTTCCTTCTAGAAAGAAGAAAAATGGAAGCCATTCTCCCCAAAATCTAATACTTAAAGTTTGGATAAGTTTGGTATTTCCAGGGAAGTTAAATTTTTTCTGACACTGCTTCTAGACTAACCAAAAGGTGTTTTTATTCTTCCTCCCAAAGAAATGTCTTAAGGACACTTAGAGGCTTCTGTCATGTGCAGGACCATAGTCTGGCAGATCTTTCAGAATGAGTTTATAGCTGATATGCCTTTGGCATTTCTTTTATGTTGGTTGCAAACTACATAGACCCACTTGTTCTGCATTGACTCACTCTTCATAGTACCACATTGCAGCTGTTATTCCATTGAAACAATTTGTCATTGTTGGTATAGTAATCTAAGAGAAAGGTGACTGTAGTAGATTCTTCTAGAAATAATTGAAATTTAACAGAGACATTCAAGTTGGCTTTCCTGTGGTTGTTCTTGCATATTTAAAGTTTTTTTTTTTCTTTTGTAAGTACTGAGGATTTGATATACTGCTTATGTCTGGCACATTATCTAATTCCCTTTAGTATTGGGCCTTTTCTTTGCAGAGCAGAGGAAAACATTTTCTTATAAGTTATTTTCTATATATGAGCAAATACAGGCAGAACTCAACAAATAAATCTGGATGAAACACTCCTCCCTTTCTCCCTTTATGTGTTTCATGTAACTTTTTTTCTCTTTCTTTATCTACCTGACCTATCTTCATAGTTGTGCTCCACTAGCTAATTTCAGATTATTAAAACCCAATATATAAGAACAGTTTCTATACATTTACATTGATCTTGTGATTGAATTATATATTAAGGTTCCATTTAGAAATAATATAAAGATATTTTAATAAAAATATTTGAACCCAAAAATTCAGAGGTTTGATTAAAACAATGTTTATTCTGACTCTAGAAATAGTCTTGTGATTCTTCATTATCTGACATATAAAGATGAATTAGTTATTAACTCATTAACTTGCAATGTATTGCTCAAGTTAGTGTTAAATGTGCTGAAGTTCTGCTAAAATAATAAATAAAACTAGTTTTGTTTGCAAAAGAAACAGACAA
The DNA here is from genome assembly GCA_030060385.1 of Muscicapa striata striata. Lineage (NCBI taxonomy): Eukaryota > Metazoa > Chordata > Aves > Passeriformes > Muscicapidae > Muscicapa > Muscicapa striata. Next base: position 528,435 of record JAREIS010000066.1, on the reverse strand, counting down.
GGGGTCAGAGAGCCTCTCCTGTTCTAGTCAAAGTCTATTTGTGTTGACATCTCCAGGATAGGTTGTTTTCTAGAGACCAAGACACCTCTGCCTTGGGCCAGTGTTCTGCTTTCAGCTGGGATAGAATTAATCTTCTTTCCAGTGCATAGCACAGTGCTGTGTTTTGGATTCAGTACAGGGATAAAGTTGATAACACAGTGATGGTTTAGTTTTACTAAGAAGGGCTTACTCTAAATCAAGAACTTTTCAGTTTCCCATGCTCTGCCAGTGAGGAGGTGCACAAAAATCCTGGAGGAAGCACAGCCATGACAGCTGACCTGAATAGCTAAAGGAATATTCCATAACACCAAGCTCAGTATATGAACTGGGGAGTTGGCTGTGAGCCACCAAGCACTGCTCAGGACAGGCTGGGCATCAGTCAGCAGGTGGGGAGGAATTGTGCTGTGAGTACTTGTTTTTTAATTGGGGTTTATTTTTTAATTGCAATTATTATTATTATAATCATCACCATTAGTATTGTTATATCCTAGTATAATTGGTATGATTATATTCTATTTGATTTCAATTGTTAAACTGTTCTCATCTCAACTCATGAGGGTTTTTTCCCTTGTCTGATTCTCCTCCCCATCCATCCCACGGAGGAGCATGTGAGCCATCAGCTGTGTGCTCCTCAGCTGCTGGCTGGAATTAGAATTAAACCAGGCAGGCACATGGAAGGAGTTAATGTCAGGAGCTTTTGGATGCCTGGACTCAGGACCCAGAGTGGGTGATGAGGGTGTGGATTCCTGCTCCCTGGCACAGGCTCTCCCTCTCCTGCTGTGTCTGTGTTGTGATGTGAGTAAATGCAGGACCCTTCAGTGTCAGCTTGCAGTCAGTGCACCTTCACTGGCATTTCTCACCTGCCACCCAGCTCCTCCTGCCCTTACCTGGGTGCAGCCCTGCCCAGCAGCAGAAACTCCTCTGGGCTGCCTTTGCAGGGAATTCACAGGAGCTGCTCCTGCAGCCAGCCTGAGATGCCTTGTGCCCAGGTCAGCACCTCCATGGTCAGCACCTGGAAACCTGGCACGCCACAGGCTGCAGGCATTCCAGGGAGAGGGCAGGGCAATGTGTGCAGTGCCTGCTGCAGTCTGCCTGCCTTCAGCCAGAGGTATGGATTGTCAGATGCATTAATACTAGGAAACAGGCTGTCTCCATTCTTTTTCAAAAGGCCAATACTCAGCTGTGAAATCATTTAGCTGATTTAACTAAAATTATTTGACAAGGAGGACAGTTGTATTAATATAAGCAAGCATGCCTGTTTAATTGCCTTCCTCTTTCCAGCAACCCTGTTTGTTATGATGAAATGGAATGATCCTAAAACTTTTTTATTGCTAACCTTTCCTCCCACAAAGGAAAGAGGTCAGATGAAGTAGTAAAACTATCTTGAATTAGCTCAATATTAAAAAGACAGAAGCTTTTTCAGATTGTTTCAATTAGTGGTTTCTTTTTTCCTTCCAGGTACTCTTTATAGACTTTTCGTTTTTTTAAAGCTCTCCTCCTTCACATTTTCCTGAGTTAGACATTTGTCTTTTCAAACTAGCATCTCCTTTCAGGATTTGCTTTACAAGAAGTTTCTTTCTTATCATTCTCCTTTCCCTTTTCCAATTGTTTCCCAGCTTATTTTTGAAAATAAATAAATAAATAAATAAATAAATAAATAAAATAATCTTCTCCTGTCACAGAAATACGTAATAGAATGGAGTCAAAGATATGTGTTATATGATCAGACTCATAAAATGGCACTTGATAAAGTGTCACATAAAAGACTTACCAGTAAGTAAGGATTCATGAATTACATGGAAAAAGAAGTGATATAAAAATGCAGTAGAGAAGAGAGACTGGGGAGATATGATTTGTCATTGTGACTGACAGTCCAAAAATAGTGCTCCTGATGCTGGTAGTGAGTAGTGATATCCTCTGAGGCTCTCTTTTAAGCCTGGCTGTCTGCTAAATTCAGTTCAGTTTATTGATAGAAATGTGAGGTGGAGCAGCCTTATAATAGACCTTGGGAATATTCCAGAGTGAGAAGGGAGTCTGCTGAATGATAAAATCTGGTTCCATGTGACACTGCTGAAACAACCAAGCCACCAAATTGTTGACTTCAAGTTCATCTTCTTCAGTGGCTCATCCATGGGTTCTTACATCAGTGCTTCATGGCAACAATAGCTAGAGTTTAAAGTAGTTACTTACTGGAGTGCAGCTAATGAATTCATTAGCTAGAATTCCCAGGGGCCAATTGTAAATCAAGGTAAAAGCAATGACCAACAATGGGAACCAAAACCCACCACAGAAGGGAAAAGGAAGTGGATATACATAAAACTTCTAGTGTTTCGGAAAAAATCAATTAAGGTTGGTTTGTTTTTTTTAAAGAATTTCTCCTTAGGTCTTTATTTCTACAAAAAATTAAACTGTTACCTTCTTGGGAATGAAATGAACAATATTCTGCCTTTTGCTCTACTTCAGGCTTCTATGGATTCTGTATGGCAATATGTCTATGCTATGTGCTAACTAATTAATTACATTTGAACTGGAGCCTTGTTTTCAATGTTTCCACATATTATAATATTAAAATATCCTAAATTGTGAAATTTGAAGAAGAAATGGCATTAAATTAGGATAGGAAAATTTGTTTTCTGCAAGGTCAAGGAAGGCCTTCAGTCTATTCCAGACTAAAGGTCTAAAAACTTGTGATAAAACCGAAATTGTGTTTTACAGTGGCAAAGGAAGAGGCCTTGGATGTATCTATAATACACAGAAATTATGTTTTTATTTAAAAATCTTTGCACTTTCCAGTAAAATTAATGTACAATGTCATATAAGAGTTCCAAGGGATTAAAAAGTGCTTTTTCTAAACGCAGGTGATGCATGTGTTAAAGTCAATCTCAGTCTGATGTCCATGGCCTTGGATATTAACATGGTTCACAGATAAGCTTCCTGAAGCTTAGTTAGTGCCTCTCAATAAGTGCATGGGTAGTTTAAATTCCAGTCCACAATCACTGGAGAATTAAACACTTCTGCAAAAGTTCCCAAATTCTCATGCAGTCTATAATTATTTAAAAATCCTTCTTAATGAAATATGCTCCATGGTTTAGGAATGGTATTCCCCAATTTAGTGTTCCCACTGAAACACTCCAAACCAGGAGCTCCCTCCCCCTTCCCCTGTGGCAGGTGGAGAGGAGAACTGGGGACACGAGAGGCATGGGCTGAGTTAAGAATAATTTCCTGGGAACAGCAATTAGATAAGAAAGGAACAGTAACAGCAGCAATATTGATAACAGAGTGTACAAGAGAGGCAAATGATTCACACCCACCACACAAGGTTAACCCTGAGTGCTCCCTTCCCTCTGCCTGCAGGGAAGGGACCCCTTAGCCCATCCATGCTTATGGCATGAGGTGCTGTGGAATAACCTTTGGGTCCTGGATACTGCAAAAAATGGACCCTGTCCCAGCCAGAACCAGGACACCTTGAAAAAGAACCCAAAGAATGTGAAGAAAATAAATAATAACCCACTTATTGTCCTGATTAGTCTATTTAATTCCTTCTCACTTTTTAAAAAAGTAATGTTTCATAATGTGTCCTTTTTACTCTGAGGTAAAAGCAGCAACAGTTTCACATGAATAGTGATACTGTACAATTTAGATATCAGTCTTTGAAATAGTTGTCAAACTTTCCCAGAAGGACAAATGTTTTACTAAGCTTTGGGGCTAAGTGGTTCATATTGAGGTCCACAAGTCCCCATTCAGCTCTGTTCATCTCCTCTACATCTATTTGCAGGAAAAAATCCCTTACATGAATACAAGGGATTGTTGAATAATGCACGTCTCTTAGAAATTTAAATTTTCTGCACGCTGTTCTTTGATATTCTCCTCAAGTTTCCAGGGAAAATGTGCCCCACAGAGAAGTCCAGATTTGTGAAGGCTAACAAGGATCTCCAAATAGCCACCAAATAAAAGGCAGGAAGGCTACACGTGCATGAAAGGTGAAATTACTTCTCATTAATAAAGGAAGGAGATAGATTCATTGTTTATTTTTTATTACTTTCTTATTATTTTTATTATATTTTTTTCCAACTGTAAATTTTCTGTGGCTTTTAAGAGCAGCCCAAAGTTAACCATATTGAAATATTGTTATTGCTTTTTAAAAGGCCTATGATTCAACTGAAAAGAAGAGATTAAACAAAAACAAACAAACAAAAAATTTTTTTATTCTTTGTCCCTACATAATATATACACATGAATGTGTTGACTGTTGCTTTTGCAGCAATACAAAAAAATTCAACCCTCCAGAACTTCCCCTGCATCATAGAATAGTTATACTCAAAAAATCCAGATGGGCCATTTTAAATATATGAGCAAATATGGAAGTTCCTCAATTCAGTAAAATCATCAGGCAGAAAAAAAGAGCTGTGTTGTTGACAAAGGAATATTGTGAACATTTAATGGCAGTTCCAGTAGCTGCACAGCGTATCATAGTTAAATAGTTTTGTCAGCTGCTTTTCTTGTAACCATTGTCCATGCCATAGTTCTGTATAAACCTCTGCAGGAGACAGAACCAGCTTTAATGGAATTTGAGTAGTTGACATATTAGGCAATGCATTATACTGGAAGAAATGCTCCTTGATATTTTTCCAAAGGACTCTCTCTCAACTGTAATCACTTTCTCCGTACATGAATGATGTCACTAAAGACTTTTAAGAAAATAATTATTTTGACATTGACTGTAAAACAAATAGTTTAAGAACATCTGAGGCTCTGCAGAAATTATTTCCTTTATCCTGTGTTGATAAAGGAACAGCATGTGGCAGAAGTTGATTTCATCAGACCTGCTAGTTGCAGGGCCAGTGAGTCAGATCTCATGCAATGAGAAAATATTGCTTATTTTGCTGCTCTAAAGACTTCGAACTCTATCATGGAAGAAGTACTTTAAAAGACAACAAGTTACAAAGCAAATTTATTCATAGATTTTTTTTTTTTTAATAATCTCTTTAAACTCAGAGATTTTTAGTTCATAAATATGAGTTCAAATGGTTTAAACACCTAAATGTCAGATGTAGGAGTTATTTCAGCCCAAAGGAAAATCATCACAATCTGTGCTTTAATACCCTAAAATTTAGTAATCTCAACACCCAAAAACTTAGCCCTGGCAAGTTGACTCAGAACATCTCAGATACTTACCCATCCCTTCAGAGGCCAAGGAAAAGGATAAATATAATCAAAAACAAGCTGGGAAACCTAGATGGTGAGCAAAGGTTTCTTAAAGTTATCCATGGGAAATACGCACCAAGCTTCAGCCTGCCTATAAAGCAGAGATACTTGGTTCAAGACTGCATATTTGGTACTTCTTTTCATTCCTAACACTCCTAATCCATGCTAGGAAGCCTGCCAAGTTTGGACTCATCCTGTTTTACAAAAAGAAGGAAAAAATTTGCTGAAGTTTTTGCTGCCTGTCTTTGGCTTAATAACTTTTGTACTTGCCTGGGCTATTTTAGACCTCAGCTCAATTTCCTTTTCATACTGAGATGGATCAGACTTCTGTTTACCACTTTGTTGAATACCCTCACTACCAGGTCATAAAGTAGGTGTGGAGAAGGAAGGAAAAGGTGCAAAGGGAGCAATACACTCAAACTCTCTTATTAAGATCGATCACCAAGGGCCAAAGGCAAACAAAAAAGCAAGGACAAGTCTCTGTAGTTCAGTGTTCATGCTGAGAAGCAGGAACTCCTGTTACAGCAAGGAAAAGGAAAGTTTTAATTATTTGAAAAATGTGTTATTTTATTTGGAATTTACTGTTGCTCTCCTTTAACAAATTTTTTTGAAAACTTGACTGTCTGCTTATCTACATCTAACCTCTGTTTTTTTTAACCTGTTTTCCTTCCAAACTACCTAAGAACTATTCTACTTCATTTGAAACAGGAATTCATCTTAATTTTTCTTTATCCTATATTCTTCTGTATCCCTGACTACAGAACACAAGGACATTATTTACTTTTCTGCATGAGGAGGGTTGCTGCTCTTTCCCAACTCCATATTCTCAGATCTGTTTATGACCATCATAAACTCTCCATTACAACCAGAAGAAGTTTCTTATTGTGTTTGAGTTAACACTTTTGTCTTAAATTGGATGGCTTTAGTGGAGTTGTTCCAAGTTTCAGCATCTGAAAATCTGATTCAGCATTTCAGTTTGGAATTGGGAATGTGGAGTGACAGCAGTTTTGCAGAGAATTTATCTCACCTTGTCAGGCCTTGAACTGCAGATGAAAGTGTTTCAGATGCTTGGTTTACATTAAAACCACTAAATTTTGGCTGTGTTTGTATCTTATTCAGTGTCATTTTCCAGCTTTACACTGTGTCTACGGGTATCAAAAAAAGTAAATTTCACAGTTTAACATAAGGTCAAGAATAGAAGCCACATTTTCAAATTTACAAAATTAGATAATGACAGTGGCTATATATATCAATAGTGAAATACCACCACTAGCATCAACTAGCAATCTTGAATAGAGACTCTTCTAATAATGCTTTGCAGTCATCTTTGCAGTACTTCAGTGCAATTGGAGCCAGTTGACATCTGTCCATGGGAAGCAGATCTCACTAAAAATAAGCTTTTGGAAAGATCCAGGCTTGGTTGATAGGACACTGTCAGGCTTCCACATGGCTTTGGACACTGTGCAAAGAAACATGGACAGTACTAAATCAACACAGGCTAATTGTAAACCACATGGATTAATCCATGAGTTAGAGAGCTATCATTAGAAAGTTATCATGATGGTGTGATTTTGCAATTTGTAGTTTAATTGTTTTTTGGCCTGCTTATTTTTGTCATTAAGCATATATATTTTAAATTTTGATGTGTAAATAACCATAAAGTTCTCATCAGAAGCAACTGTAACTGGAACAAAAATAGGTTAAATGACAAATAACAGAGATATTGTTTATTCACTTGTTAGAGAGAATAAACAAATAATATGAATTTCATTATATGCAAATATAATGTTTTATTAAAGCAGTAAATACAGTTCATAATCTCTGAATGGATTACTACTTCCTGAAAATCTTTGACTCTAAAAAAGACTTAGAGGCTGTGGGACTTAGCCAATCTAATGCAAATTTCAGGTCTGAAACAGTAGAGGTGTGGAACTTAGAAAAGGAACCCAGAGCAGGAGTAGAGAACTGTCTTTGTGTTCTTCTGATGTTGCACAGAAGACCCTTGAGAATGGCCAGAGGAACAGAAAGCACCCCTTATGGCAAGTTCCTGAAGCTGTCAACTTTGTTCAGTAAATGACAGAGAATTTCAGAGGTAACAAAAGCTCAGTTTGTAAGTACTTTGAATCAATGCAAGAAAAAAACTACAAACTGTGCAATAGATTAATTAGCTATTGGTGGTAGCAACTCATTGTGGATGGTGGGAGAGCCTCACTGAGGACTTTGAAATAAAATCTGAATATTTGTCTAAAGTGTTTTCTCTGATTCAAACAGAGTCATAGTACTAAAAGGAGGAATTAAATAATATAAGTCCAATGACCTCTGTCAAGCTCAGACTATGATCACTGTAGTTCATTTTGGCTATAAAATTTCTGTGATGCTGCTTTGCATAGTATTATCACAATTAATATTCATTTATCCACAAAATGTGCTAGGCAGATTGATATCTTATTTTACCTCTCGTTTATAGATGATGAACAGAGAAAAACATAATTGTCAGGGACATAGAATCCAGTTTAGACCTGTCTAATGCCATAAGTATTCCAGCATCACAATTTTTTTTTGGGTAAAGGAGAGATGTGAGTAAAAGTATGTCCTCCTACTGCCAATGCATAATAGAGCCTGTAGCTGTGAGAGTGTTACTATATTACATGACTGTCTGCCTCCTACGTGAACACCAAGATTTCTTGCAATTTTCAGTTAAATGGGTGACTGAGAATAAAAGGATTCAGAGGTAGCAGCAAATGTCTAGATCCTCTTTGCAAACATGCATGTGCAGATGAGTTTTCACTGTGTTTGTCATTTCTAGACAAACAAGTATGCATGAAAAATCCAAAAGATGTAATTTTCATAGTTAAAAATACACAATTTTAGCCTAAGTAAGGCAGTGTAAAAGGCATAACCCGTATTTATTATACAGCTCCTATGGAAATTCACTATGTTTTTCTGATAAGGCCACCTATAGGAAATGTATCAGTTCACTGATACTCATCTTGAACATTTTCTACCTTTTATTTCCTAAATGCTGAAAGAATAATTTAAAGCACTTCGCACATGACAATAATAGTTTTCACAGGCTTCTCTCTGACTGGGATAGCATAAGCTTTTGTTTTAGCATTCCCTCTAGGTTTATAAGATACATCAAAAAAGGCCATGCATTAGGTTAGATTCTTTCTGTGGTTAAACATTTCTTTCTTCAGGGGATGAGTCAAGGAGGCCAAAGGTGATGATTCAACAGCTTTTTACACACACATTCCAGTTTCAGGGCAGCCTGAGGCTGTTTCAGCTCCTTACAGAACTTAGAACTTTATATCTGACCAGAGGTCCTTCAAACTGCAGTCAGATGCACCCAGAGACCTTTAAAGGTTTTCCCTCATTCAACTAAACTAGTGAAATCTAGGACTGGATCAAAGAACATGCAGTTTGCAAAAAGGCAGAAAATTCTTCAGCAGGGAACAAGGATATTATGGAACTCAGCTTATGCAAGTACTTTACTTAAGATACAGTGCTTTGAGCTGCCATGGTCAGTACCTTTAGGCTGAAAGCCATCTGCTCTTAATTTAGCATTTTTTTCTCTTTCTGGAGCCTGGTTCTTCCACGACTGCTGCAGTTGTTGTACTTGAACTGGAAAGCCCAAGAAGTACTTCCACAACTTTAGTCCCACAGCTTTATCAGGTTACATTCATGATTTCACTGCCTACTGCCCATTTCAGGCTTCCAGCCATTAGAGGGCAGACCATAACAGATTGTTGATGAATGTATTTAGTCTCACCAGTGCTATTTTTCCAATTAGAAATCTTAAGAGACTCATTTTCAGCTCTGTTCTGAAGTGAATAAGTCACAGCAGCAATGCAAAGACTGGTGAGGAAATTATTTTAGCATTTTTTTGCTAGTCTCATATAATTCTGATGGTAAAGATTATATCTCCAAGATCTTTTTTTTTCCTTGTACTACTGTTATAACAACTGAACCTTGTTGCCTCTTTAGGGCCTCTTTGGAAGGATGTACATTTTTGTTCAGGATATAATTGATTTTTTCACTGTACTGGCTTGGGTCTGTGTTCTGGATTTGTGGGGAAAACAGTGCTGATAACACAGGGGTATTTAACAGAGTCAAGTCCTTCTCTGCTTCCCACCCCACCCCAGGACACTGGGGGTGCACAAGGATGTGAGAGGGAACACAGCCAGGACAGCTGACCCCACCTGACCACAGCACATCCCAGCCCATATTTCATCCTGCTCATCAGCAGCAGCTGCAGGGAGAAGGAGCAAGAGCAGGATGTTTGGAATGATGGCATTTGTCACCACTACATGTGATGGAGCCCTGTTTTCCTGGCTGAGCACCTGCCTGCCACGAGAAGTGGTGAATGAATTCCTTGGTTGGCTTTGCTTGTGTGCACAGCTTTTGCTTTACCTGTTTAAACATCTTTACCCACAAGTTTTCTCACTTTTATCCTTCTGATTCTCTGCCCCATCCTATGTCCCCAAGTAAAGGTCTGGGCAGTGCTGGCCAGTGTTCAACTATGACAAAGGGTTAATATGCATTCAGATCATCTGTCATTTCTCTCTTTTCATTAGGGAAAATGGCTGGGTGAGACACTAGAGGAGTTATGAACATGATTCATTAGTGACTCTAAGGAACAGAAATTAAAGAGGCAGGAGGATAGATAATAATGAATTGCAAGTGAACAGCAGCACAATTTTCTTACCTACTGGTGTAAATAACACACAGCATAAATGTGCACCATGCCCCCCTATACACACATTTACTCTACTAAAATCCAACAGCTTTCTCTCCCACCTCCATATTCCTTGGTCTTAAAGCCCTGGAATTATGCTAGAACATTTTAAGGAATAACATGAAACATAATAATAAATACAGATGTGGCTTGTGACTACATATTTTCAATAACTGAATGATTCAAAATCTTAAACTTTACCCAAATGAAAATAAAATAAAACTATAAAAAAGTTATTCTTTTTAGAGGATAAGGACATTGTCCTTATTCTCAAGGACAATGTTAGGATTATCTAAGGAGAGAAGTAAAAAAGGGACAATTTGATTTTTGAAAATGTATTAATCTCTGAGAACTTGAGATCATTGTAGTTAAGGCCCACAGATGAGTACTTTGAGTCCTATCAGCTGAGGTAGTCCTGCAATAATTGTCCATAAGGCTGCTTTGAAATTTGATACCAATAAAATTTGAAAGCTAGACACTAAGGAATAAGCTCAGTAGAGAAATTGCAATTACACAGAACCACCCAGAGTCTCAAGTAAACTAACCAAATGAAAAATATTTGTGAATTATTTTTATAGTTGGTCTGCCAAAGGTCAGTAGAATTATAATGACTGAGGAAGGGACTTAAAGGTATTAGCCTGTCACCCTTTTTCCTGCCCACTGGAAACAGTAGCTGCAGAGGAGAGTAATTAATCTTCAACTGGACTTCTGTAAGTCACTGTGAAGACAACTATGTCTCCACCATTGCAGAAAGGCAAATCTGTCTCTATCAGATTTCCTCACTGCAATTTTTGGGTCTAGTGAAGTTAAGGCAATGTTTAACAGCTGAGATAACAGGTCTTGGCTTGCTAAGTAAACACCTGGGCATCACCAGTACCCCTGGCATCTTGCAGTTAACTTGAAGCTAGGAATCATGTTAGCTGGACTAAAATGACCTAAAGGAAGTTTGTACCACTATCAAAATTTACTCTTTCCACTAAAAACTGAAACTAAAAAAAGATTTCTTCCGTCTGAAACCTCTGGCCCTCTAAAGTGTTCTGGTAACAAAATTATTTCTATTTATTTTCACATTATAGAAACTGATGTTCTACCACCTAACAATCCTTTCATTGTTGTTATTGCATTTTCTTAGCAAATTCTTCATTGACAAGAAATCTTGCAATATTTAGCCTCCTAATATTTTCACAAAGCTTTCCTTCTCCCCGTGTATGAACTTAAATCATCTTCCTGAAGAGCATAGAAGAATTAGACAGGTGATACCAAGAGTCCCAGAGTCTAGGGTTAATTTCTGCCCCTCTTTGCTCTGTAGATCCTGCTTTAGCTAGACTAAATCCAAAGCCCAAAGTCTTATTCATACACAGAAGTTTGCAAATTGTGTGGGTCTTCTCGCTTCCTGTCTGGAAAGCCCAAAGTATGCACCATTTGAGCAGCATATTTTTTTTTTCTGAATTTCCTGAAGGATTGTGATTCACACTTTTCCCTTCCCTTCCCTTCCCTTCCCTTCCCTTCCCTTCCCTTCCCTTCCCTTCCCTTCCCTTCCCTTCCTTCCCTTCCTCCCTTCCTTCCCTTCCCTTCCCTTCCCTTCCCTTCCCTTCCCTTCCCTTCCCTTCCCTTCCCCTTCCTTCCCTTCCCTTCCCTTCCCTTCCCTTCCCTTCCCTTCCCTTCCCTTCCCTTCCCTTCCCTTCCCTTCCCTTCCCTTCCTCTATAGCTCAATTAGGGGATTATCCTACTTTCATTTTACCCTTCAGCATCTTTAAAAACTTCCTTTTTTGTTAGTAAGCAAAGTGCTAAGAGAGACCACAGAGGGTTCCCTCACTCATGCTGAATCTTATTTATTCCCTTTGAAATCCATTTCTTAATTCTTTTCTGCTGTAGGCAAGTCCTTTATTTCCAGCATAATTCTTTGCATGAGAACAGATCAGCTGTTTTCTCTAAAGTGTCAAACTTTGTTCAGCAATGGGTGAAAGATGCTCCTCCTTTGCCAAGAACCATCTCTGCTGCAACAACTTCTTGTTTCCAGTTAACCCCACAGAGGAGACCAGCTGACAGTGGTTTTGCTGGAGGATGGAGAAATAGCTGTTTGCTTTTCAAAGCTGTTAATGTTTACTTTTAAAACACTTTTATTCTGCAGTATTTAATCTTCTAGTGAGACATTTTTAAAAAATATTTTAAGTTGTTTTTCAGTAGTTCTAAGACTTTTTATTCCATCCTGAAATCTAAGAATAGGTTTAATTGTCCTTCAGAAAACACCCTGTGTGTAACATTGGGTTACAATGCCTCTGCTCTCCCCCATTAGCTCAGGTCTGTCACCAAAGAGGACAAGAGCATTCCTTCTACAGAAACCTGCAGGCCAACCATAACAGCCATTGCAGGGAAACCATCACAAAAACTTGAAATAAGGGCAAACCTGCATAGAAAATGTGAGCACAACTTCTCAGCATGTTTGCCTCTGTTATCCTACCCAGGGAACAGCACTGGCAAGAGCCTGACCTAAATCTCTGAGCCAGTTTGCCAAAAGAACCAAATAGTCAAGTCTTGTCTGGAACTTCTCTCCCTCGATGTGATGGGGGAGAGACTTGGAAGAGTAAGAGTGAGAAAACTCGTGGGTAGAGACAAAGACAGTCCAGCAGGTAAAGCAAAGCAAAGTGAGGAATTCATTCACCACCTCCCACTGACAGACAGGGGCTCAGCCATCCCAGGACAGCAGGGATGTCACAGGTGATGGGGACACACAAATCCCATCCCTCTGAGTGTTCCCCCTGATTGTCCCTCGGCTGTTACTGCTGAGCACAGTGTCACCTGTGGGACATGCCTGGGGTCACCTGGGCCAGCTGTCCTGTGTCCCCTCCCAGCCCCTTGTGCCCCATGTCCTTGCTGCTGGGGTGGGCTGGGAGGCACAAAAGCCTTGGCTCTGTGTCAGCCCTGCTCAGCAATAATCAAAACATCCCTCTGTTATCAGCATTCCTCCTCACAAATCCAGAGTATAGCCCCAGACCAGCCACTGGGAAAAAAATTAACCCCATCCCAGCCAAAAACAGTACAGCAGAGTGAGACAGAAAATATAGATTCTATTGGATGGCTGCTGCAATAGCTCTGACAGGGAAACCTTTCCCTCTGATTGAGTTAACGACCTTTTCGCAGTCAAAAAATCATTCTTGCATATACCTGCTCACTTTCTGAGCTTGTCTTCAAGAGTTAACACTGTCCTGCTCTCCAGCTGGGTTTGTTGGGGTTTATTTCTGTTTTTGTTTTTGGTTTTTTTGCCTATTTATGCCAGTTTATGCTAGCCATTTAATGGGAATCTTCTAATTTTTCAAAGAATTTTTTGTTAAATACAACACTATTTATTTTTATCCCTGCAACAATCTTTTCTCCATGCTTTAGTTCTTGTTACTGCTGTTTATGTAAAACAATCAAATTCTTAGCTTTCATTCTTCAGCTTGCAGGAATAAAAACAAGTGTCAAGGGGTGCTTCTGTTTCCTATTTTATTTTCCATTTTTATCTAAATTTCCTTTGACCAGAAATCATATTTTTAGTATTTTTTTTTTTTTTTTTACTTTTTTTTCTAATATAGGGAACATATTAAACTTTCCTTTAGTTTCACTTTGGCTCGGGATCAATATTTCAACTGCATTCATAACTTTGATATATAGCATTTGGCTGGCAGAGAGTATAAGGAGCAATATATTATTTTCCTCTAAAGAAGAATGGGAATCTGATCTGGAGATTACACACTAAGCGGTGCTGAGGATTTATTTCAATTCCCCTAAGAAGCTGTTAGTATATAATTTGTTGTGTAGGATTTATTACCCTCCCAAGAGATTTCACTCAATGTGTAGGAACACTTCCCTGGTGTACCCAAGGTGTGGATGGGTTTTCTTATTAATATTGTACAGAGTTGCCCCACTACTCCCTCGGACATTTTCAGTCTTGGCTTTACTTGTCTCCATTAGCTTTTCCAAAGTAAGATCAATATGCTGTATCCCTCTGCTTTGATTGCACTACCATATACAGATTTATCTTTATTAAAAATGCAGCCAAAGTCATCAGTAGTACCTCTCATGGTCACAAATCTTAAAATGTGGATTCTTTAAAGGATTAAGTCCCAACAGCAAATTCTTATGGCACATTTTATTTTCAAAAACTTTCTTTTTTCCATAAGCCTAGCCACTATATAGTTCATTGTTAACATTCTGTGTGGACATTAAAATCTTCCTATCTGTATGGTATAATTACTGTAGTTTTATAAAGTAATTATTTTTTTAAAAACACTTTGACTTTCTAACCCAACATATATCTAATACTAAGCCTTAGGGTAACTTTAGCTGTGCTTATACTCAAGACATTCATAATCACATCCATTACCTATTGAAATCTACATAAAAACTCCCTATCACTTTGGTGAATATCAAATCAAGGAGATTTTTTCTTTTTTTTAAAAGATGCTAAAGGAGTTTCTTGTACATGGTCTTATCATTGGCTTAAACCCTCCATTAGACATTTTATTCTCTCTTCTGCAAACACAGAATATGGAACACCAAGCTCTTTTCACTTTAAAGAATAACTTGGGATTTAAGAAAAGTTACAGGAGATAAAGTTAGGGAAAAAGCAGGTAATGAGTGTTACAAGGTTACAAGGGAAGGTTTCTTCCAATGTTACTTTTTAATAACTGTGATTGTTATTGAAATTGTTCAAAACTCAACACTTTATTATGAAGTTCAGTTTTTCATGTCTGTTTAAATAGAAGAGCTACATCAGAGCCACAAAACTTGAATTTTGACCACCTTTGACAATGCTTCTTTCTCCAGTCACCTCATTTTTCTTGCTTCAGAGTGTTTCCTACAAGGATTTTATGATGAGCAATGGCTTCATATGAATGCTGGAGCCGATAGAAACAGCAAACATAAGAAATCTCAAGTGTTAAAATAATTAACCTCTATGCAGCCTTAGTTAGTCTGTTCTTCAGCAAAGAGAGAGAACCAGATGAGTTCAGTTTTGACTAGTAATGTCAGAATGAACAAATCCCATGGCAGAGAATAATTTTAGAAAAGGAATTTGGTCATCACAAAAAATTCAAGCAGATATACATGTGAGGTCAAAAATTAACATGACATGGTTGGAGCTGATCTTGGTGTCATGAGCAGAGCAGAAAGCTGATATAGAGAGGTCTCTGAAGGCAAACACTCCTATGAATTGCAAAGACTCTTCATACAAGAATACTCATATTGCTCAAATGTGTCAGGGCAAAAGGAAGGGCTGCATAATTTTTCCACAAAAATATTTACCTCAATGTAATTACAATGGCAACTGTTAATGAAATAAAGCTATTCATCCCTGCCATCATAGCCCAGATTAAATGGCCCTAAAATCACTGAAACAGCATTTCTGTGATTAGGTTGATGGGTATTTACAGTCCTTAATGAAACATTATATAGTCATTTGTGCAAAGCATGAGCATATTGTGTACAGAAATTGTCACATAGCCAAGTTAAAATTATCTGGGATACAGATAGGATCTCAGCAGCATGCCATGCTATGAAAAAAACCCAAGAAACAACCTAAACCAAAACAACTGAACACCAAAACTGTGCAAAAAAGTAATAATTTTTTTTTTTGTCATTTCTTTAATCTATAAACTTGTATGAAATATTCTTATTAGCAACCTTACAGAATGTTGTTATTATTATGTTTCCTTTTATTTAAGGAATTACACTGAAACAAAAGGAAAAACCACCCTGATTTTCTATATTCAGAGGTAGCAGAACTGACTAATCATCTCAGTGTATCCCTGGGACCCCTGGTTTTCCTTTTTCCCAGGGAGTGCACTTTTCTTTTTCTAGTTCCTGTAAGGATATAACAAATTTCCTAATTTCTTTGAGACATGACTAAGGCCACTTTTTCTCTACCATATGGAGTGCTCCTCCCTTCTTTTGCTGAATGGTGAGTGAACTGTGGCCTGTGGATGTCAAAACACTCAGATATGGGGAGGATGGAGAGTTGTCTGTTGAATTTTTCTTTTTATTTTAATTAAACAGCAGAATTTGAGATTGTTCATCTGCTTTCCCCATGCCCTTGACTTTCTAATTTCTCTTCAGCTGCAGTGCAGTAACTGTGCTTTCTTTAGTTCTGTCCTAACCCTGCCATTGGTTGTTTGAAATCAAAATTAGGACTCAGATTCACGTAGAGATCCCTAAACATGTGTCAAACTTTGAACTACATGTCTAAACGTTATAGTCAAAGGAGAGACTGCTGTCAATGGAGCCTGGATAATGTGCCAGCTCACCCTGGAGTAAATACCTGATTATTTTTCAGGGGAATCCCTCCCCAGCTGTCTGCATCTCCCACTGGCCAAAGTCTGGTATGTGTTTTCATGTGTCCAAGCTAAGGAGCTCATTGCCACTTGACTCTTGATTTTATCTCTTGAGCTCAAGCTATGGGGGCTTGTATATTCATTGCAGGAAGGTTTTATTTCTGTGTTTGGTAACAACTAAGATGAGATCATTCTGCCTACAGCTGAAGAGAGAAGGGCCAGATGGCAGCCAATATCTCTCCCTTTGATTTCTGTACTAATTGCCCAACATAGCCAGGCCACTACTATTGAGGCTTTCAAATCCTAACCCAGATCCTAACATTCTGAGGTTTTTTCTTTGTATGGGTGGTAGATATTCTGTCACTGCCTTACCTTCCTGCAGTAAAATGCTCTCCCTGAAATCTTTTTATGCATTACAGATGATAAACATTTGTCTAAAAAGGTTCTGGCCATGCCTCCATTTAGTTACTTTTCCCAGATACTCTAAGAATTAGAGACATAATAGTCTGTTAAGTGAGAATAGGAATTACCAGGAAAAACCTTTCTGAAATCTTTTGGACAGTTCCAACAAAACCCAACATGTGTGTAGCTGGATAATGAAATGCCATATTCCTTGATTCAAAGAAGTCTGTCAGCAAATTTTTGAATCCACATGAATTAATTGAAAAATGCATAACTGTAAAATTCTGAAATAAGTACTTAGCTACTGTAAATCTATTTTTGATATTGAGTTCAGCAGTCTACTCTTATGGCTGTTGAGGTCTAGCTGGGAGGTAAGACTGAAGCAGTGATCTGAGGTTACAACTTGTTTATTTTCAGAGCACTTTACTGCCAAAAGAAGTGGCTTATGAGTTGCAGAGTTTGCAATAAATTAATTCCCAGATTGACTACAGGATAACAAAAGCAGCACTGCTTCAAGAAAAGCTCAACAGTCAGCACCTTGTCCCTGAAGTTATTTTACAAGGACCTAAAAAGCCCCACAAAAGCAACCTAAATGAGATTAGCTGCCTATCTGAGATTTCACAAAAAAATTCTAAATAAAATCTTTACCAGACCCTTAAGTTTGTTAGCATATCAGTGAAAATTAAACCCATTGCTCCTCTAGACTGAGGGTTTCAGTGCAGTACTTTAAGACTTGAACTGCTTGTTTAATGGGCTGTGAGATCTCTCCCATTTTCCATTCATAGAAAAAATAAATAGCATTGGTGTTTAAATTCTTTGAAAGAACAACACCCCTAATTCTAGTTAAATCTCTGTCTATGCTGAAAATTAAGAAATTGTCAGTACAATAATCTGTCTTTAAGAATATGCAAAGGTGAAAACCACTGATATTTCAAAAGAATATATGCCCAGGAATGAAGGGGCTCCTCTCATTGGGAAATACAACCTTGGCATCATTGCATGTCTTGTGGGTTTAATAAAAGGCAAACAGAATTTCTGGGAGCTCAAGTGTAGCATCCATGCAAGCCTGGACAACACACTTCCTGCTGATTTTGAAAAAAGCTGCAGGAGAGGGAAAAGTGAAAATCAAGGGAAAAGTGAAAATCAAGGAAAAAGTCCACAAGGAGCCATAAAGACTACCCAGAAAAGCCAGAGTGAGGTTTTTAAACTCAGTGTTGCAGAATGTACACCATAAAGTAAGATAACAGAAAGAAATACCTGGTGAAGCTGCTCCAAGCAGCTCTTTTCCCAGTGGCCATTGTGCCAGAGAAGGCTCAGGTGTCTCAATGTTTGTCCTGCCCAGGATGAATTTCTGCTCTAGTATAAGGCAATAAGGACCACATGCCCAGATTAAATCCATGAGTGATTTACTGTAGTTTTCAGTTTTATTCTCTCCTAACATATTTCATGGTTGCTGAAGTTTTTTTCTCTTCCCTGAAACAGCCTCAGCTTCCTTCATGAACCCATCCTGGTTCCAAAAACACATATTCACCACTTTTCCCTTTGTCACTATTCTCAGCATGGCTTCTATACAGCTTGATTGACACCATGGCCCTATTCCCATGATCCCAGTCTGCCTTTTCCTGGCATATGTCTCAGCTGTGGGAGTTTTTACTTGGGCTGGTGTTCTGTACATACAATGAAAGATAAAGGTGCTAGGTAGGTCAAATGTTGACTAATCATGTTCTGATGGGATGAGCATATAGGTTTAAAGACTGCTTTTGGTCCTACCAGTAAAAAGCCATGTAGGAAATTGGAATGGTCTTTCCATCCCTGGATTGTACAGCAGAGCAGAGAAGAGGTCTTTGTAGTAAATTCTAGGAAATTTGTAACATGTGTGGTTGAATAGTTGTTTAGCACTGCACACATCACGTGCACTTTGTTCTCTTAGTAAATTCTTGTCATTCTCTATTCTCTTTTCCCCATTTCTTCAAAAATTTTTAGAAAAAACAGTTCTTGCAAATTTAATGTTTGAAATCTTTCATCCAAAATATAGGTAATTTTCTTATTAAAGTCTGAACTAGTTCCCCTATTCTCTGGAGAATATTAAAAAACCCCAGAGATGTTACAGTAGAAGCTGTGTCAGTGATTCTGATCAAGTAGCAAGAATATACTGCATTTTTTGCAATAGTTCTTATTAAATCTTGTTTTAAGATGTGAGTTTTTGGGAGGAGGGTGATTAATGATGCAGGGGATGAGAATTCCAGGTAGGCCTTAACCTCTGTCAAACTGGGAATCAGATTCCAGGTGTAATTTACAGAGACTGAAGGTCCTGACCTGAAGTATTCAGTGGTCTGGAGGGTTCTGTCCAAGAGCAGGGTCCCCTGTGGCTCAGAGCACATTCTGCAATCCTGTGGAGTCATCAGATCTGTCAAGGGACCTTTGTTAGGTGATAATGGATGGAGGTGTCTGCAGGGCATGGCCTGGTGGAAGAGCAGTGATTCACTCTGTGAATCAGGGGATAATTTAGGTGGGGTCACTCTTGCAATCAAAGCCTGGGCTCATTAAAAGACCCAAGCTTTTAGACATCCATGTTCACATTTACAGTAATGGTATCCCAGAGCTTTTCCTGTCCTGTCTGGTACCTGTTTGCCACCAGTACAGAGGTGGCACCAGTGGCACACCTGGCCTGGTTTCCAACCAGTAGTGGTGAGGGCACAGCAGGGCCAGCATCAGCACAGATGGATTTCTTCACTGCAGGAAGAAGTTTAGCATCAATACAGAGGGGCTGGAACAAGTCTTCCTAGAAAGGTATTTTAAATTGAATTAAACCTTTATTGTGACACTTTCTGAATCATTAAAAAAATAAGAAGAAGAAAATAAATGCACTTTAAAAATTTACTCTGGTGCTATGATACATGCAAATGAACCAAATCCTCTCCACATCTGACATATTTGCATATTGTGCATCAATAGACTTTGAACTAGTATTGAGGTAAATAGAATAGATTGACAAGCTTTCCATTAGGTTCAAATATGGGATCATGGCTCTGTGTTTACCTGGTAAGTTCAGAAATGTGACACAGTGACAAATATCCCATGTCATTTATAACCTATTTATTGGGGAGTTGTTGGATGCTCTCTCTCCCTTCTTTAGCTTTTCATTCAGTAAAAACCCAAGTTTTGAAGCAGATAAGGATTTTTATAATAACATAACATAATATTCTATGAATGTCAGCAACATAAACCTTAGTAAAAAAAAAAACACCTTAGAGGTAATTACATAACACCACAGATGGCAGAATGGATCTGTGAAGAAGTTATTTGCTCAAAGGCACTTATCAATTTTGTAATACAGTGCACAAGTGTTCATTCTTTATTCAAACTGAAAGAACACTGCCAATTTGTTGTGTAACCCGTTCTGCCAATGTCCTATATAATGACATGGTTTTGTTTTGTAATATGGGCTTCTCCATTACTTGCCTTTCCCATTATCCACATGTTGTCTGCCAATGGCAGAGACAGAGCCAACACTAAGGCTGAAAACCATATTTATCTCCCAGTTCCCAGGTTTTTGTTTCTTGATGGTATTCCTTTTTCCTGAATTCTAATTTTTTTATTTAACATACAATATTACTTACCACAGAGTTAAGCAGCCAGGGTTTCAGATTGAGAAGAAATGGATGTGAGAAGAAAGAGTGTTAAATTCCTTTTTCTACCCTGGGAGAGTAGAACAATTTAAAGTGATCTCATACCATCATAATGTTAATTTCCCCCCCAGTGATTTCTGGCATCTGGCTCTATTCCCCCATGCAAAGGAGCTTAACAGAGTAATTTGTCTCATTAGAATTTTTGTTCTTGAAATGTAAGAGGAAACTAAATGTACATAGTATCTCTGATGTTTATAAATATAACAATAGATAGATGTAAATTTATTTCATAGAGACAATTATATTTGAAAATTATGCATTCCCAAATTTAACCAGAAAGCAAGAAATCTAATCTACACTTATCTTTAGGACCTCAATTCAGCCTTCTTGTGTATAACAGTTACGATTCAGTCCTGAAGGGAACTGGAAAAATGTAACAGGGTTTCTGGAAAAATGTGATGTGTTTTGGATTGGAGATTGAAGGACATCTTATAGATGGGATATTACTGCCTTTCTCACTTGCAGTGCACTGGTGAAAGCTCTTCTTAAATGAAGAGTGGAACTGTTGAAGCTTCTTTAGGTAGAAATTACATCCAAAAAAAAACCCCAACAAAAAAGCCAAGCTTTTCTATACTTTTTTCTTTTGTACAGCAGTAGCAGACAAGTGCTGAAAAATACTAAATACTTTTCTATACCAGGAAAATGTATAATCCTGCATGCTCTTCAGCTGTATTGGATCCACATGATCTGCTGGGGTGTGCCAGGATGTGAAGTGCTGCAGGTACTGCCCAATGTGGCTGCAGGATCTGCAAAGGGTGCAGTGACAGCCCCCAGTTGTTTGCATGCTTTGATATGAAACATTATGGGCTTGTGAGAAGGACTGCCTTGTTTATGGCGGGTTTTTAAAAGTTCTCCCATGATATTAAACCCTTTGCACTTAAATTATAGTTATTCTATGAATAATAGCATTCTGATACAGCATTTAGAGAAAATGTGTCTGTGTGTACACTCTTTTTGAAAGGCAGCCTCCTTTGTACCTCCTTGCACCCTTCAGGTACCATCTAAAAAAATAATTTAAATAAATCATGAAAAACAGGAAGGGAAAAAGGCAGTATCCCCTTTCTACTTTTCAAACTGAGAATTTTTAAAATATTTCTGACAAATTTGATTAGAGAAAAAAATAGTTCTAATCTATGTCACCTGTTATTTTTTGTAATTCTTGAAATTGCCTTACATCTAAAAGAGTATTAAAGACCCTTAGATGTGTTTGATATAATCAGAGCAGAGTTATTTAAAGGTCTCAGTGGACTGCTAGCCTATCTAGATTGAATTATATTTTGCAATCCCTGAAGAACAAAAGTCCATCAAGTACTTAAAAAGCTAGAGATGAAGGACTACACTTCAGCTAGGACAAGTGTAAGCTAAAAATGGCTAAACGTAGGCATTTGGGAAATGTGTCAATCCTGACTGTTCAAAAATAGAAATAATTATGTAAATCTTGGCTCCAAACCAGAAAAAGGGTAAGTTAGAAAGGTTGTTAAGTATGGTCACATACTTCAGTAAATTAATTCAATCTCCTGTCAGAGATTAGAGATCCCTTATGAAGGTGCTAAAAAGATAAATTGCTGAGTGGCAATTTGGGTCAGACCAACTTAGCTTGTTCAGTGCTGGGAAAGTGTGTGGTAGAACTCTCTGCTCCAAATGTCTAAGCACCCAGGCAGGCAATTTCAGCCCCTGAAGAGCATCAGGAGTAGTGAGGTGTGATAACTTCTCAGACCTGCTCACAGTGAACAGAATGCTCACCCCTAAAGACAATTTATGTTCACCCCTCACCACTACAGAAAATTAGAGCATTCAATCTGAGATCAGTAGCAAAGAAAAAAACAAAATCTCCTCTGCATTGTATGATTTGATAAATATTGCTTCTTAGGAGTACATACTGTTTTCACCACTGGGATCCAGCTCTCCAACACCCAAAGAAAGGTTGAGTGGAGAAAACATCTGTGCCATTTTATAGGCATGACATATAAACTGCATTCCACCTGTCAGGTGTCTGAAATAAAGCCACATGTTCTTCAGAAGGGAACTTCCAATGGAAATCGCTCCAGTTTCTGAGTAGCTAATGGAACACTGTGTCCAGTTTTACATTAAAAGACATTTTCATCTATTGTGATGGTGGCCAAACACTGGAAGAGGTTGCCCAGAGAAACTGTAAATCTCCTTCCATGGAAACACTCAAGACTTGCTTGGGGCAGAGAAACCCGGTTGGATTAAATCTTCTTTGAGGAGGTAGTTAGATTACACGACATCAGGGAGTCCTTCCTAATCAAAATGATCTCTGTGCTTCCATGGCAAGCTAGAAATGTGTTATTTCTAGAGCTAGAATTGTGATGTGCATCCTGTGGATCCCCTGTGTGATCTCAGGTTCCTCTGGCCACGCTGGCTACCAGGAGGAGCTACAGAGGTGTAGCAGGAAGTGACTGTCTCCACAGCTGACAGCTTTGACTCTCCAAAAAGTGGGCTTCAGTACTCACCAAATTATACAAAAGAGATGAAGATATAAACCCCTCAAAAACCCCTATGAAATAAATTAGGAGTTAGGATTTTGAATCTAAAAAGAGTAGGACAACAGCAAATTTTATATTATCTTCCTGGGCTGTGGCCAATGACAATCAGGAAGGGCACATGTCTGAATACTGGTTATTTTTATATATTATTATATATGATATATTAATATATATAATAGCCTATACTATGCACTTCTATCATAGAACCAAGCTCCAGTGTTCAGGCCCTGCAAACCCCCCATATTTAACAATATTTGCCAAGCTGCAAAGAGGTGCTTCTCTGATGCAACAGGATGCATTTTGGAAGTGGAGCACTTAATCACAAGCTTGTCTTTCTATTACTTCCAGACAAATAACATTAATTTCCACAGGTCTAATAAGTCATCATTATCTAGCTGGTAAGGACATATCACTCAGAGCTCCTCAGCAAGAAGAGATGAAGCAGCAAACTCTGCCTCTATGCCATCAAGTGGAGCTGCTAGCAAATGCCTGCTGTTCTGTGCAAAAATAACAAAACAAGGAAGCACCTTGTTGAAGCATTATAAAAATGTTTAGCAGAACCACCTGCTAAAATGGCAACCAGATGAAGCTTAACAGATATGCATATAAAATGGATTCAATTTCTTAAAATTTCAAAGGTTTAATTAAAGTATAAAATTTAAAGATGACTATGCAAGTTTCCGTAATGAAATTATGCAAGTATTCTAATAAATTAAGCTGTAAAGAAATTATTTCTTTTGTAAATAGCTTCTTCCTGTAGTGCCAAAGTGATGTTTTAACACTGACAGGTAGGAAAATGGTTTAAAATAATAAATAAAAAATATAAGTATTTAAAAAAAAATTATTTACAAGCAAATGATTGTAAAGGTAAAAGTCTGTTACTGTAAAAAAATTAAGTCTTTTAAAATCTAGAGACAAATTACAGCATCATCACATCACTCAAATATATCCCTTCCCCAGATCTGGAAATTCTCTCACATATTCTTTCCTTTTTTTTTTTTTTTTTTTTTTTAATACCCTCTTTGCTCTTATTTTGCTTGCCTCTCACAGGTTACATCTATCAGGCTTTTTAAGTACCAGCCCTAGACAAACTAAATTGGCCCTCCTGTTGATATAGATTAAAGGTAGAGCAGTATGAATTGCATTGCCTTAATCCTACTATATGCAGAACCAGCTCAGAGCAGAGCAGTTTATGGTTTCAGACTGATCAGAAAACATAACCTGAAAATTGTTCCTGCATTGCTAAGCAATCCTTATTGGGAACCATGACAAAATAAGTTTGTTCATTAAAACATTATTTTGTAAAAAATCATTAGCACTATGAAGTATTCTCTGACATTAATATGTTACACTGGAAAGCAAAGCAGCTGAAATGTATTTGAAGAACCTGAAGCTCTGATTTTATTTTTATTTCCTGAAAAAAAGGAGTGCTCAGAAACAGTGAACAAGGCTATTTTAAGATCTGGCAGGATGGAGGAGAGGCAAAATGGCTGCATAACATTGCTCATTCAAACTTTGGGGTTTTTCCATAATTTTTGTTCATCTTTCAGTTTACTGGCTTCTGCTCTGCCAGCATTGTTTTGCAGGCAGATATTTAGAGGTAGGGCTTTGTGAGGAGGTATTGAAAGAAGGTGTGGACCACACACAGATTAGGTCAAGGAATTTGGAGAGCTGGAAGTGTATGGAAAGACAGCATAGATAAGAAACAAAGAATGTGAAGGAGATTGAAGGTAGGGTGAGTGGGTGGAGGAAATTGAAGTAATTGAAGTAATTGGAGTAATTGAAGTAAAAGAATCAGAGACTAAACAGCCCCTTGAAAAATAAAACAAAAAAATAGGCCTATGGAAAAGGGGAAATAATAATGGTTTTGAAGAACATTTGGTGATGAAAAGCATCAAGGCATCTGGGTGCTAAATTAGGACATGTGGAGGGTTATCTATCCCATCATGAAAATCAGTATGAGATGATAAAATGCCTCTACAGTTGCTCTTTTTGCCCAGAGCAGTTTTGATATTTCCCACTCACTGCATATTTTTTCCTAATGGTGTGGACCCAGTGAAGTGAGATGAATTATTTTACAGGATCTTGTTCTGCATAATGCACAATGGGAACTTCCTGTGGGGAGATCAGTTGGATGGTGAGAGGAGATGTATCCCTTATATACAGTGTCAGCTATTTTTTTGGATGCTGTTTGTCCCAAGTTTGGAATGTTCAGAGAGTAAAAAAGCCTGGGCTACCACAAAAGCATTCCTGTCTGTGTTCTGTGATATGACATGGGACAGGGCTTGTCTGAGGGAAACCCTTAGTGGCCCAATCTGCCTTCTCTCATTTTTCTGTCATTAGGCATAATTCCTAAAAATTCAGCTGTTTGTTAATTTGTTTATTCAAGCTGACTTCAATACTGTTATCTTTAGCATAACAAGAGAACCTGAACAGAAAGGATATTGTGAATTGTTTGCCATAGGGGAGCCCCTTAACTTTCAGCAAACAATGGGTGAATGTCAACAAGTCCCACACAGAGAGTGTACTTACATGTAGCTTGAGGCCTGACACCTGCTCTGGTGATTCAACAAATTTACTTCCTTGAAAAAATGTTCATATTTTTATATTTTTCTCTGGCATTTTTTCTGTTTTTGCTCCCTTTTCCACTAAATATGAAAAGGTTTTTTTTGTTTGTTTGTTTGCTTTTAAATCCAAGATAATGTCTACTAGATGTCCAGAAGCAGCTGCATTAGAGAGTTCAGCAGTTTCAAAACCTAGTCCATGGTTGTATTGGAATTCCTGCCTTAAATCCTGCTACAACTCTATTCAGTTTCTTAATTCCATATACTTAGGAATGTGTTTAATAAGTTAATTAGGTAAATAATAGCACATTAAGAAAAGTTAATTTTTATTGCATTGTAATGTCTTTGTTTTCTCTTTCTAACTAAAACTGGAGTAGTTTCTCTCTAGCCTTATACAGAAATCTCTTCATGTCACCATTTTCCTTTTTCAGGTCTGGGTGATTTTAATGGTCAGGGGCTATTTTCATGATAGGATGACTTCAGCTGAGCATGGAATTCCAAGAGAGAGTTCATAATTCTTTTCTCTACTAGGAAAATAATAGATTTCTTACTACTTTGTGTCCTATTCCCATTACCTCTATTTCTCCCCTCTAAGTTTTTAAGTTCATCTGTAATTCTAAGTTCAGCTGTAATTCAGCAATAATGTCTCCAAATTATTTTATCCAGTGAGCATTGCTGTGCATTTCTCAATAGAGATTTTATCTGCCATTATGTTACCCATTCACCTGCCTGTGTAAGATTCCTCTAAACATCTCTGTCTTTTCTGGTTTTTAGTGATATTAAATATTTTATGTTTTGTATCTATTTTCTGTTCTTCTTTAGTCCTTTAATTAATAGGTAGCCAATAAATAACAACAAATAACAAGCTGTTAACATCACAGCTCTTCCTTTCCAGGCAGATTGAAATTTTCACTCTTTTTAATGTTTATAAGAATTTTTAGAATTAATGGAATAAATTATTTAAACATTTGTGTGTGTGTGTTTGCATGTGTTTACATGTGGAAGAGTCTCTTTGCTCAAAGTGACTCAAAGTCCAGCTGGACATAAACAACCTGCCCAGGCTTGGTCTGAGTGGAGCAAAAGGCCAGGCTCGGTGACCTCCAGAAGTCCCTGGTGACATGAAATATTTTACAGAATAGAATAATTACTAATTTAGTTTGGAAAAGACTCTTAAGATCATTGAGTCCAAGTGTAAACCACTCATTATACCTTTATCTTAATACTTCGGCTTGTCTCGAACTTCAAACAAAACCTCAAGACCTACATGAAATTTACATTGTTTTTTATACAATTCTCTTCTTTCGCTCCAAATTATGACTAAAGTAGGTCTTGATAGTTTGTGACTTTCACCAAAATTCTTTTTCCTCTTTGCCTGCAGCTTCTTTCCCAGATCCTTTAAATCTGACAGGGACAACCAGAATTAGTCCTACAGGGGGATTTTGCAAGTGTCTGCTGCTGGCTGAATTATTTAAAGAAATGGAAACAATGTTGAAAAGTTAAAAATAATTCTATATTCTGTTCACTTTCTAACAGTTCATTCTAATATTTTACTTTCAAATATATGTTCATTCATCAGATTGAATTAAACTCTTATTTAAAACATACTACAAGGTAATTCTTCTAAGATTTTGTCACAAAAAACAATTTTGTGGGTCAACCCTGCAAAGCAACCCCAGACAGCCATTCATTCACCATCCCTCAGTGGGATGGGGGTACTATTTTCACCTTTGTGTAGAACAACTCATGGGATGGGAAACTGGTCCCTGGGCTAATGTGGACAGATTTGTTTGAATCTGTGGCGTGCAGAACTAGGATGATCCTGAGAAGGACTCTGTGCCTGGCTGGAATCACGTTGGAGAATTGTGCTGGTGTGAGGGTGGGGGTGTATGACCATGGCATCAGCCAAAAGCAGAGCAAGCTGAGGTGCTCTCCAAAACCAGGACCTGGAGCAAAGCAGGAGTGACAGACACCACCTGCTGTACAGACAGAAGGGACAGGGAATATTCATGTAATCTTAACAAAAACAACTCAGTGCATATGTTATCCATAATTCATGTCCTTCTTGCTGCACTGAAGGATTCTGCTGGTGAGATGGTGCTAGATGCTTCTTGATGCTGCTGGTACTTGAACATATAACATGGTATGAATATGACATAGCAGTATGGATTGATGAAACCTGTCCAAAGCACTGTCTTGCCAATAGACTGCCTTTTGTCCTATTATTTAGGATCAGCATTATTATCATTGATTATAATCATTTCACTTGGAGTGTGGAATCAAATTTTTTGCGAGTTATGGTGTCATGATAATTCCCTAAGCAATGTCCAAGCAATAGACTTGGATCTAATGAAACAAATAGAAGGCTTCCTTCTCTTGTCATCCAAACAGGAAAAGAAAGTAGTTTTAAATCATCTTATGAAGAAAGAAGAAGGAACGAAACAATGGAATCCAGTTCACAAATTCCCTATTGAAATCAACAGACTGGAGTTCAAAATTCACTTTCCTGAACTTAGTGGCTTCACACTTATTTCAAATCACTGATTTCTCAGAGCAGATGTAGTTAGGGAACCACTAACCCAAAAGATTACCTATTTCATAGTGATGTAATGGTATAGAGGCAGTCACTGGGCTATCTGATCCCAATGCAATCTGTGACAGAGGACAGAGTTTTGTGCTGGGATCTTCAGCAATCCCAAGCAAAACAAGCTACATCCCCAGCCCACAGTCAGGTCAGGAGAGCAGGCAGAAATAGCCACTGGGAACTGGCTGTGAACTAGCTTTGGTTATTAATAAAATTACAGCTCCACTACTTGTTTTGGTGCAAGGGAAAAGATGGCCCTATTGTGATATTATCCAAACACTGGAAAAAAAGACCCAAATGTGTTTTGCGCATGTAGCAAAAAAAGGCCAAAAAGAATAAATGCTTTTTCCTTCACTTGCTCACCTTAAGAGGGATTAAAGGGCAGAGCAGGCTCTTGATAGACCAAACCATCCCCAAGATACTTTCCATGTTGTAACCTTTTATTTCCACCTCATCGGTGACTGATCTGTTATGTGTCAAACTGAATGCAACTGCCTGGACACAGAACATTGTAAGCAATTATTTGGTAATAAAACCCTCCCTTCCTAATTTTATGAATAATGGCAAGACAGAACCATGCCAAAGACTGCACAGTTTCATGCACTGTAGTTACAGTTACCTGTAAATTCTTGCTGTGGGTATCATCTCTGTATTTTAGGGAGTTAACACACAATCCCTTCCCTCCCTGTGTTTTAGGGAGTTAACCTTGCGTTCTTTAAGAGAGAAATTAAAAGAGAAGAAAAACCCCACCCCTAATTAAATAGTGAGAGAATTTTATAAATAGACATAGTTACAATTATGTTCACTGAGACATTCACTGAGCCTCTGCACTAACAGTAATTGTCTCACCTTAAACTGCTCATGCAGTTACCACTAATGTACATGTTCCAAAAGCTCCACAGAGTGGGAGAGGGATTAGCCTAATTGGTGATAAGGGAAATTGTAGAAGGCTCCATAGTTTGCATGTAAGTCTCAGAGGTATTAATGAACTGGTTGGTTAAAATTAGGTAGAATGTGGATCTACATACAGGCTAAACTACTTTTGGGAATTCAGTGGTTCATAATTGAAGCCAAAAGTCCTCCTTTTACACATCATTACCATAATAATTCTCTTAAGTATAAGAAACCAAAACGGAGTTTTTCAACAGTGTTCTATACTGCACAAAGGGTGGGTGTCCCATACATGATTTGGGTTTCTTTGAATTGATGTCAGTGGCAGCACATGAAAACACAGCTAATAAATACATTGGGTTCCACTTTCAATCTTATTAATAAAATGTTTTGAAAATCATGAACTGGGACTTTGTGACTTATTGATTTATACCTGAAGATATGCTGTGCCTGGATGTGCTTCTTGCTCTGCTTTTACAGTTTTTTGCACCTTTATACATCTGACACCACTGCTCAGAGAGCACAAACTGGAGCAAGGTGGGGAGGAATGCATGGTGGATTGAATCAGTAGGATTCAACCCCAAATTCAGCAGAAACCAAATAAATGATTATGAACTGTAGAGTCTAGGAATAAAACCTTTTCAAACAATTCACAAGACAAGGGATAAAACCAGAAAAGGTTCAACTTAGAGTAGATGTAAGGAAGAAATTTTTTTCCAATGAGAAAAAATGGCACAGATTGCCCAGAGAGGTGGTAAATGTCCCATCCCTGAAAACATAGAGCTCTGAGAAACCTGATCTAGTCAATTGCAGGGGGTGCTGGACTGGGTGATCTCTAAAGAGCTTTTCAAACTCCAAGTATTTTGTGATTCCATGAAATTCTCCTTTAGAGGATACTTGAGATCACAGGAGTAGCCAGTAACTCAGTTAACTCTATTTCATAAAGGTGACTTAATACTAAAAGTTTTTCTTAGTTTAAACAACTAATTAGTTGTTAATTATACTTTTTATATGAGAACATAAGACGTCCTCAAAGCCTAACTTGGTATATTCAGAAATTCCCAAGCCTCTATTTTTATTTATCCCCAGTAATATCCCCTAGGTTTCTCCTGGTAAGAAAGCAAAAAAATCACAGATCATGATGTTGCTCACATTTCTGCATCTGAAGATGTATAATTAAACTAAATACCTCTGTATTTTACCAAAGGATACCAAAATCTGTATTTACCAAATGACCCGGTAGAAACACCCAGAGCATATTTCACAGATTAGACATCTGGAAAACATAAAATAAAATTGTGGCTACCTGTGATCTCCATTGTGGTGGGGTGTGACAAGAAAGTCCAGAACTTGTCTTCTTTTTTGAGATGTTGGGGAAAGAGTTCAAATCATGGTCTCTTTTGGGGTATCATTTTATTACAAAATAAAAAGGCTTAGGGGGCAATCATTGCTCCCAAGAGACAAGACCAAATAGCACAAAGTGACTGTACTGCTAAAAGGAGAATTGTCCCTAGAGCAGACTGGACTTACTAGTGCTGTGTGTCCCTTGGCTTTGCTCACTCCCTGCCTTGTATATGGTCCTCATATATTAATATTGGTTTTGCAAGTTTTCAGTTCAAAACATCTGAAATAATGGGAAGCTGTGTTGCAACATTCCAGAATGGCATTTCCATAACATGGTGGGAATGATAATGAATAACAAAACAGCAATTAGGAATTTCCTTTCTGGAAGGGCAAATAAAAAGAATTAAATATATTTTTAAATATAGATATAGATATAGTTAAGTTTTTTTATTATTATTTTTGGTTAACATTGATTTTTAAAGTAATTTTACAAAACACCTCTGTTTGATAAGGTTCTTTGGTCACCTCTGTCAGGGAGGTGGTCTGACAGCACTCATTGCCTTGAGGGAAGAGTTTAGGGTCTGTCTCTGCTGCTACCTTAGGTTCCCAGAATGTTCTTGAGAGAGTACCAAACAAATTCTGCAATTCTTAACTTCCTACTGGGTTGTACAGCTGCTGAATAAGACTGGCTATTCATAAAGGAAATTGCAGAGCCCGGACAAACTCCCAGTGCAATCCCTTTCATTTAAACAAAATTGAAAAATATCACTAATGAGGTGCCAAATTAAGGCAGCAAGTGCTCATATACATTCCAGGCAGCTGATTATCTCTCATCAAGGTGCCTAAGTAATACAGTCTTCATAATGAACTAATGGATTTGCAGGTCCAGTTAACACAAAAGTTCAACCTCAGACAAGTTAAAGTTAATCAAGTACAAAAAGGATTAAATTAGTACATTTAAATTCAACTGACAGAGGCATTAGAGCTGTGCTGCATTCCCTTATTTTCTGCTTTGGTGTTAAGTGTTGGGAGGAGAATGGCAGTTGAAGTATCCCACTCTTTGGGGACTTCATGCTTCAGTTCTTTACCACCCATGCATATGGAGTCGCTAATGACAGAGCAGCTACCCATCAGGGAATGCAATTCCACGTAGACATTTTCACCAAAATGGATTATTTCAGCCTCGTTGGTCACAGATTCTGTAGTTTTCCAGTGATTCATCTTACTATTAATAATGTCAGAGAATTTTAGGTCCTCGAATTAAATAATGATAAATAGGAGGCACTGAGCGAGCTCAGCAGAGGCAGTGCTGTTTATTTCAGTGTGAAGCTCTGTCAGGCCTGATAAATCGGATCCCTGAAATAGTTTATAAAGTACTGAATTGATGTGGCGGCTGGTGAGGGAGAGAATTAATGTTACGAAATAGGCCTGCAACCTAGATTTGATGAAAGCTGAGGAAAGCCTTTTATATAAATTCTGTGTCTGTGCAGGAAATGGTTGCAGTGAGAGGTGAAAGAGCTGCCCAGGGAAATAATGTGCTGCTGTAATCTCGGTGGGTACAGGTCAGGGAAGGAGGCACTCTGCAGTGCTGCACCAGAGCTGTGCCAAGAGCAGGGGAGCTCACAGGCTGCTCATTTATAACACCAAACACTCAGGACACATGCACAAAAGAAAAATGAAAGGCTTTTCAAAGATGCAGAAGAGGCTTTTGAGTTCCACATGGCTGTCTGTGCTGGGAAGGAAGAGATCCTTGGTGCTGCCCTCAGCAGTGCAGCTGTTATTGCTAATCTCTGCCTGAATTAATGGTTTCCTCTTCAGATTACCTCATAAAAATCCACTGGGAAATGCATGTTAAAATCATCTTCCATGCAGGTCATAATTGTTGGTGGGTGGTTTCCAACTCAGCAGAAAGGATTGCTAGGAACAGCAGCCAGTAACAGAGCTGGATGCTCTGTGTGTGCTGGGACACACTCAGCTTTCAGGAAAAACATGTTACCCACAGAAATGGGAACTTTTCAAAGCTGCTTACTGATGGAATTGTGCACATAATTGCTGTTAAAGTTAGAGAGACCTGGTGAAACCAGATGTTGCAAGTGTACAGTAATGTAGGTGCAATATTTCTGGACCATCACACCAAGCTTAGGGGGAAAGATGACAACAATGTTTATCCAGCTGTTCCAGTTGTGGCAAGGCACCAGTGATGAACACCCTACTTACATGTTTTACTTAATGCTAGGGATTTATATTTTTATTTTAAAGTACTTATTTAAATAGGAAGTTCCTTTCTGAGATCCTGATGCATGGTGTATCATAAAATTGTAGAATCACAGAATCATAGAATATGCTGAATTTGAAGGGACCCATCTGGATCACTTGAGTCCAACTCCTGGCCCTGCAATGGGCACTCCAAGAATCACACCCTGTGCCTGAGAGCATTGTCCAAAGGCTTCTTGAGCTCTGCCAGGCTGGTGATGTGACCACTGCCCTGGGGAGCCTGTTCCACTGCCCAACCACCCTCTGGGGGAAGAACCTTTTCTTAATATCCAACCTAACCCTGACAGCTTTGTGCCGTTTCCTCAAATCCTGTCACTGGTCACGAGAGTGAAAATTTTTTTTTCCCCATTAAATGGGTCATTGTTATTACAGGTATTCACCATCCACATCTTACAGAGCTACAGCATGGCCAAGATCTGAAAACAAGAGCCAGAGCTACTCTTATACAGCTCAGTCAGTCAAAAAAATGATCAATCTAACAGGGGAATCAGTGGGTTAACATCTAAAGGGTAATACTTTCATGCAGTTAAAATGTATAATATCAGAACCATACAAATGGTTAGATAATATTCAGCATTTAGACTGAGTTTTGGGAAGAGCTTTGGTTTCCCTTTTTTCCCATCAAGTTTATCTCATCTCTACTAACAACCATAAAATTACTCTGTAAATTGCATAAGTGCATGCAACATCAAAACAATGGGAACACCATCATGATAGAAAAATAAATACACCTTTCCCCTAAATGTATTATTTATCAGTGATGTGCCTGGAAATGGTACCTCTTTTCAGTATCTCTAGTCTTTGGTCCTTCCTTGATCTCTGAAAAGCACAGATCTGATAGCAAGTACCTTATGCAAGGAGGAAAAATATTATGGGCTCAATTAAACAGCATTCTGATTACCTTAATATGGACAATTTAATCTCTTAATCTTCAGTATTACAAGATTAGGGGAAGACTGTAAACTATAAAGTAAAACACAAGGGAAGACTTTCAGAAAGTTCCACTTAGTACTGATACAAAAATATGTATTTAGAAATTACACAATTACACAATTTTTCTGAGTTCATCCTTTTTGCTCCCTTGTAATTCTGTTTGAAGTAAGAAAGGATTTTAAAATATGAAATAGCTTGAAGGAGTTTAAAGAAATGTCCTGAAGACAATGAAAAGACTCCCAGACACTCAGCTCACCTTACTTTCTATGTTTGCAATACAGATACCAGCACCCGAGCTAATTGCTGTGGTCTGCCTTGACAATCAACAGAGAGAACAAAACACTTTTACTGCACTATGTTAGCATGAGAAGGGTTTATTTAAGTACATCTCTAATCCCTTCCTTGATCCCACCCCAATATATAGCAGTGCACTCCAGCAACTGGAAAATGATGTTTGCTCATGGATGGGAATGCCAGATGCAGTCATGACAGAGTCCTTAGTTCCCTGTCCTATTTTAAATTAAAAGTGTTTTACTCTATTCCCCTAAAATGTGTTTTATTGAGTTATTTATAGAAAAGTCCAGCTCTATTTGGGTAATTAACGTTTTATGGTGTTTTGCTTTTTTTGTATATTTGCTTTTAATCTGTTTCAGTCTTTGAGCTGCATAATGGTTCCATATTACCATCCTTCTTTTTTTCTGCCTCCACCTGATTTAATTTGTAGTAAATCTTTAGAAAACAGCACATTCTGGGTCCACCTAGGGTCTAGTCTTAGAAAGATGTGTTATAAGATACAGCTCCTTTTAGAGACAGGTGTAGGTAGGGGCAAAGCAAATGATAAAACCTGCTGGGAAGCAATTCAGGATAACAACAACAGCCAAAGCTCTTCTCAAGGAAAAGAGATACAGGTAGCAGAGAATCCTCTTTGAGAGGTTGGGATAGCTGGAGGAGAAATTAGGATGAAAAACGGTAGAAAAACATTTCAGAGAAAAATATCTTTTATGGAATCTGCTTGGAAAGTATCCAGAAGGGAAAGAGGATGTGAATTTCTTGATTTTGAGACTGACAA
The DNA here is from genome assembly GCA_030060385.1 of Muscicapa striata striata. NCBI lineage: Eukaryota > Metazoa > Chordata > Aves > Passeriformes > Muscicapidae > Muscicapa > Muscicapa striata. Next base: position 493,891 of record JAREIS010000066.1, on the reverse strand, counting down.
AGTCTATCATACAGTAAATGATATTATAATAAAAGGCTCTAAATCAGGCTCCAGATGTCACAGACAAGTCTTTCTGTAGGGGGAAAGCTTAGTGATACTCTCTCATTCAAGTATGTTTAATAGGTTTTGTTTTAATTACAATGAACATTAGCAATGAATGTGGGAAGCTCTGTGACTGCTGATGAAGTATCAACTTCAAAGTTGCTTGTGATGCATTAGGACTAGCAAATAAACTAAAGGAAGGTTTAAAAAAATGAAAGTATTTTTTGTAATTTTACAATTAGTATTATATGTAAACTGATAAAATTAAACTATCTGAAATTCATTCAATATGAATCTTAAATGCAGCTTCTGTGCTCTATATTTATTTTTCTGCTTTCTATATTTATTTTTCTATTTTAAACCTGATAGTTGAGTTTCTGGACACTGAAAATCCATTACAGGTCTGTGCTTCAGGATGAGGACCTAAACTTCTATTTTAATCAAAGCAACATTTCTATTGGTAAAATTGGTAGTTTTGGGGCCCAGCTCTCAATTTGTACAACTATGCATTATACCAACATTGAACAGTAGCTCTATGATATAAAGCAGCATTAAGCAGAAAGTATATTCTCAATTCCCATCTTTTCCTCACAAGATTTCTCATCTGAACCTGAGAGGGTTAAGACCATGAATTTCCTAGCTATAAAATGTACTCTGTGGAAGAGACAATAAGAGTTTTTGTGACTACTGGAAAGCAACATTCTGTGTTCCCTAATACTGTCTTTCACTGCCTTTCTTCATTGGAGATTTCAGATATCTTGAGATTTCATATGACCTCCCTTCAGAGAGCAAAAATATTTATCCCCTGCTAGAACTGTACTAGATGTATTTGATTATATCATGTCTATCCAACAGCTTAACCTGCTCCATGCCATAACCTAACATCAGGACAGGAGTTCACTGAAAGTTGCTCTCTTTTAATGCAAATGAAATGAAAGGCTGGAACTCTTTTTAACCTATTTAATCAAGTATGTATTCATATTAGGTAATTTCTCCAGCCTGCTCTCAGTGTCCTCAAAGAATCCTGACAGCACAGGAAAGCCTCCGGTAGGTGTCTCTGATGGTGAGTATAATGAATAGATTCCATTCTCTCTGCTCAAATCCCAAAAGAATTTAGGTTTTATAATGCTTGTTACAAACATTTGTGATATGCTGCCAAGGAATAGAACTAATATCTCTGAAACAAGTGTCAAGTCCTAATAGCTGAAACATTGATGTAGAGGTGGGTGAAATGAAGGTAATGAGTGGAAAAGGAAGAGGAGAAGGATTTTAGCATTGTCTGTGGCACAGTTTTGCTGTAGTATGGGTTACCTCTCATCATGATCCGCAAGCCCAGAGTCAGGCTAGGCCTGTTGGTGGAGAGCCAACATTCTCCCACAGATCCATCTGGGAAGAACTGGACAATGAGCAGTTAGGAGATGTTCCTGCCCATTTTTATATGCAGTCATTCATGTTCTGTGGCTCATGACTGGAAAGGAAATATTAATTTCATTATCAAGCTCAAAAATCTCAGACTTCATGTCAAACTGTAGAGTTTTTTAGGCTTCCACAGTTTCTCCTTTGAAAACAGTTGTTTGTTCAGATCAACCAAGTATCATCTAGTCCTCTGAGCTGTGGCAAGTGGGTGTAACCCTGCAGTGTAGAACTGACCTGTGAGAGGCACAGCTGGTCTCTAGTCATCAGCTGGAAATAAACTGAGCATTGTGTGGGAAAACCATCCATAGTTGGAGAACTATTTCTGCACCCCTTCCCCCAAAGTGAAGCACTCTGCAGCATTTCCTCCTCATGCAGGGCAGGTGCTTCACCTGTAAAAATTAAAATTAGGTCCTTCAATAGCCTGATATTGCTGGCAGAGGACTATAATCCCCTTCATCTCCTTCTTTTTTTGATATAAAGAATTGAACCATAGTTTCCCTGTAACAGGATGTATCTTTGCCTGTGTTGTTGTAGATATGATATCAGGGTGAAAGATGGAAAAATACCCAATTCAAAAACTATGTTTACTGGCCACCAGGTCTTGGCTTGATATTGGTGAAAGGTTTGTTAGCTGAGATAGGAATTAATGTGTAGGTGGTTTTGTCCACATAAACTGAAATACATTTAGTTCTCTAGAAGGTTAGGCAGATTTGGTCTAGTTCTTACAAAGATAGACTGAAACAAAATCTTTTGAAGACGAAGACATAAATACTCGCTTTTGAATCAGTACATAAAAATGCTACCAGTTCCTACTTTTCCTATCATTGATCTGTCCCCCTGGATCACTTCAATTTTAATGCTCTTATTCAACCAAGTTTGTATAGAAAGATTATATCAAGCACAGCTTTTCAAATTTGTCTGTAGCTTCCCATACACTGTGATTAAAAATGTCCTGATTTAGTCTATTGTCATGGAAACACAGGAAATACAAAAAAAAAATTTGGAACTCCAAAATATTCATGTCATTTTTACAAACCATCAAATGCTCATGAAGCAACAGGCATGAAGAAAACTAAGCAGTGTTTTAAAAATTTTTTTTTTTTTTTAATCTAACTTTATGGATAGAACAGTTAAAAATTCCAATAAAACCTGCAATTTATTAATAGTAATAATCAAGTTACCTGGGGGAACAATCTGAAATTAGAATGTACGGTTTGCTATCAGTATCCACAGCAGTCAATGTTATCATATTAACCTTTTCACTTTAGCTCTGGAATCATAAGTCTAATTAAGAGTTTTAACAAAATAAATAGTTCTCTTTGAAAGCAGATTTTTTAAAATAGAGAGACTCCTAACTGTTCTTTTCTCAGATGTCCATAGTGTATTCTCAGAGCTTTCAAAGCATCACCCTTTTCTTATCACCATAGAACCACCAATGCTGCAGTTTATTTACAGGTCAACCAAATCCCTTCACCAGTAAGCAAAAAACCTCTGAACAGTTGTTTGTGTCCATCAGTGGATGGCATTCAGGTCAATTTTCATCTTTCTTTCCCAGTGATGTTTTAGCTTTCCCTGAAGAGAGTAAAAACATGTACATGTGAAGGCAAGGATGTAGGTTATTCTGAATGGGGTAAGATAGTTCCCATGCATTAATATCCTGACCTTCATGAGTTTAATGATCAGAGATTTGGAGATGCATTTACTTCTCCCTTGCTGGGTCATCTTGATCTCCTAATCACAGAATCACAAAATAAGCTGATTTGGAAGGGACTCACCAGGATCACTGAGTCCAGCTCCTGGACCTGCACAGGACATTCCAGGAGTCACACCAGGAGCCTGAGAGTTTTGTCCAAATGCCTTTTCAGGCTTGGTGCTGTGACCACTTCCCTGGGAGCCTGTTCCACTGCCTAACCACCCCCTTCACCCTCCTTTCTCTAATACCCAAACCAAACCTTCCCTGACACAATTTCAGGCCATTTGCTCAAATCCTGTCCCGGGTCACTGCAAAGAAGAGATCAGTGCCATGCACCTTCACTCCAGCTCTGAGTTACAGCTGGAAGGCAAGGTCCCAGTGTGCAAAGGGCAGGTTGGGACAGTCAGGAAAAGCCAGAAAATGTCGCTGTTTCCGACACTTCAGCCTCTTGGAAGGAAAGTTTCCCAGGAAACGTTCCCTGTATCTATCTATGACCCTGATACACTGAGCATCTTCCATCTGCTTGACATGTGAATGCCTTACTGTTGCTTTAGGTAACATCTTGCATCTTGTTTCCTTTGAAAGAAATTGGTGTTAATTTACTTCTTAGTGAAGGGGCTTAGGTAACTTGTTAATGACCAGCACTGGACTTTGGCCTTTAAACTACCTTTCAGGTTTTTTCTCAGTACAAACCTGTAGAAAAACATAATGAGTAAAATTGTATAGAAACCTTAGTAATTATCAAAAGATCATGAATTTGTCTCTATATTACTCTCATTTTTTTCCTATAAATATTACCCTTGAGGGCTAACATTTGTGAAGACACTCTTTGAGTTTTTTCAGATATAATGTTGAATTTTTTCTACAAATATTTCTGATCAAGCAGAATATTGGCATACTTGGCACTCAAAGTTAAAGACATTCGAATGATAATAGATGTCACACTGAAGTTTTTTGTTCCCTGGTTATGTAAGGTGCATAATTTTAGAATCTGAACTGCATTTCTACGTAGTTCTTCATCCCAAACATGCTTCTCTAAATTCTTCTTAATAGTCTCATATTTTTTTTATCTTCAACAAAATTGTTTGACAGTGTACTTAAAGGAAGATAAACAAAGGGGATTCCAAAGTATACACTTGTAACTTCAGACATGGCGGTACAGTCTAAGAAGCCTATTACTAACTTGAAAGCATGTATGGAGAAACAGAATTTTCAGGATAAATGGTGGTTTACAATCCTTGTCTTTAGGCAGACAGTGCTGATGTCCTTCACCAGTGTCTTCATCAATATAATTCAAGCCATAATGTTACAAGGTATGGAACTAATCTAGATGTCTTTCATTTCCATCTGAAATTTACATTTACTTACATTTTAGTGTTATATATAAAAGAAAACCAAAAACTAAAGTATATTAAATTTAAAAAAAAAAAAAAATAGTCAGCAGAGTCAGCAGGTAAATTAAACTATTAAATTTTAGGAAGTCTTAAAGCAGCTGTCCAATCCCACTTCCTCCCATTTAGTACCCCATGAGATAATCAAGCCACAATTAGATGCTCACTTGAATTTTTTTTCAGAGAATGCTTGCTTGGCACATCCCAGTGGATGTACTCTTCATGCTCTTCAGCACTTTGTTTATTCCTCTTTGGTTGATGGAGTAACCCTATCATAACGTCAGACTGTCATATACTTTTACCCACAGTTAGTACAGTGTGCACAATTTTCCCATATAAAATTTTGAAATATCTGAGAGTTTCACAGGTACATAATAATTTATTTTCACACATTTAAAATAGGGAGAAATATTCAAATTTTTTAGAAGTGAAGAATTAAAACACCCAGATAAGAATGTCAAAATTTCGCGCTCAGTTTTGACACTTCAAATGTTTTACCAGGTCCTACAATTTTCCTACTATTTCAACTATAAATGATAAACCATTATTCATATCAGTTGCCAAAAATCTCAGGCCAGACATCAAGTGACCACCCATGAAAATGCTCTAGACATGCTTTGTTTCACAAATTTGATTGTCTTGTGAAAACAGAGTTCTCCTTTCTTTCTCCGTAATCCTCAGCTCAGCTCTTGTTTGCCTTCCAATTTCTGTAACATTAGCAGCACATGAGAGGTCTTCATTGGATGGGTCCATGTAAATTAACTCCTCGAGCAAGTTGCTCTGCTCTGAATGGGGCCAGAGTTGTGGAAATGTACCCTTGGATCACACACCTACGACTGCCAAATCCATCCACAATGCCTCCTGCTCTGGCCTGGTAATCTGCTTTAAAAAGGCCATTCAAGGCAAATATGGACAATTTCCAGAAGGGAGAATGTTTGAGCAAATGAATTAAATCTGGGGTCATTCTCTACATCACTGAAAATTGTTTGTATCAGTGAAAAGTGAATTGTATGTGCTGGTGGCCAGACACAATCCATTGTGAGGGCAGTGTGAGTATAAGGAGTGTTACCAATCCCACCTCTAATTAACAGAACTAAAGGACATTATTTCAGTGGTGATGGGAATGATGGTGATTCTCAAAGTGGAACTGAAGCAAATCAATCCGAGCCCATTAGACCCAATCCAATTAAAAAGGAGATAATCTATTTTATGAGAGAGAAACATGGCCTACAAAAAAAGACATGATGATAACTAAAAGAAAGGGAAGAATTATGATTAATTCAACTTTCATATTGCATAGTGCTCTAATAATTTTTTCAGTGTATTTAATAGTTCATATTTGCATACAATAAAAATTTATGAATCTTATCAGTAGAATCACTTGTATGAACAGTGTTAATCTAAAGAAAAAGTCCAAATAATAAGCACTTATTTTTACCTCTGTCTTGTAGTTCAGACTGCCTTTCACATTCCAACTATTCACTAGCTAATCTAGAGGCTATCCTAAATAGTAAATTTGTAATAGATGAGCTATTCAATTAATAAAAACCAAAGTAGATATTTGTCACTTCCTGATTTTTTTATCATTTGATATAAAGGTGCTCTAAATCAGCTTTGCTTTGCAAGCTGGAAACAGTGGGAGATTTAGAAGTACATAGCTGCAAAGTAACTACAAGCTACTAGCAGCTGTAATTAATAATATATCCCATGAATATTGAATCTATTCTGTGATCTCATGAAACATATGAGCTTGAAGTATCTGCAGCAGGAGAAAAGGATCATTAAATATGATGTCACCAAGTCTTCCAGTTCAGATCTTTCTCAAGAGACTTTGAATAGTTCTGCTAGAGAGTTTTGGAACCAAAAAATGTCAAAAAGATTATTCAAAGTAAAACAATGAATTGCTTGAGTATGCAGATTTCCAGAGAGCAGGCTTTTGCTCTTGGCGCTGACAGTTCTAGTACAAACTGGAGAGGGAATGTCATAAATTAATGTTCCTCAGCAGAAAATGTGAAGATGGACCAAGATTCACTCTCTTTGGAGCCTATCTGGCTCGAATAAACCAGCAGTAGGGACTCACCTTACACCTCCCCTTGATCAGACTCTCTGGGCTACCACTGCAGCCAGGAGAGAGCAACAAAGCCCCTAAAGCACAGGCCAGCTGGTCCTGAAAGAACAGACAAAATGAATCAGTGCCTCTTCCTCCTTATTGTTTATAGAGGAGGAAGTGGGTGACTTACTGCAGACACCTGAAATGAGGTGAAATGAAACCCCTGCCCCATCACATGGGGCAGGATACTCAATTTTCACGTTTTTTGGTGCACATTTTGATTGCATCTGCATATCTTTACTAACATTTCTCTCCTTTCTTCTCTTGTTTTTTATATAGGATAGGGGATAATAGTTCTTTATCTTTGGAGTGAAAGATAAGGCTTAACTGTGTGCTATCCAAATATCATGATTCACTGGACAATGTCCTAGATGAATGGGTTGAAAGAGAAAGACAGATGCATGTATGAGATTAATTTTTGTTAAATCTTTGGGCTCTTTTGATGTATAAGGCTATGTGTCTTCAGTATATAACTGTTTTAGTATTTTTCTTGAACTGGCTAATTCATCCATAGTTTAGAGGATTTTAAGAATAACCCAGGTTCCTGTCAGATAAATTTCCCCTGTTTTTCAGCTAAAAAAGGAACTGAACTAGATTTATGACTGCAAATACCTTTTTTCTTTTAAGGTGTAAATTGATAGACACCTTCCCATGAGACTCCCTATGGATATGGTGACTACCTTAATGACTATTCCATATCAAGCTCACTCTGCTAAAGAGCTGCTAAATTAAAAGGCTGCTGTTTGAAGCAAAAGCTACAAACTGAATTTCAAACACCTAATAAAATACGGAAAATTACCTCTACCTTTCAAATGTCACATACTGTAAAAATACAAATTAGACTGTAAAATTCAGCCTAGCCATGATTAACACTGTGATGTGTTCAAATAATCAAACATTATCCTCAGAGGAGTCTATAGAAGGAGATTATTATGAGCAGTAGTTCACTAATCATTATACAACTATTTTTGTGTCATTGATCTAGACTGCCTTGTCTATTTTGTCAGTGTCACTCAGCATCTTTTAAAAAAGGTGATATTTTCCCCCACACAGAGACAGCTCGTCCTACAGCTTCAATTGATGTCAACCTTTGCTCACAGTTATCATCTGCACACAGCCAGGCTTCATTTTAAATCAGAGAAGCAGGGATAAATAAAACTGGATAGCTTTCAATTCTAATCACATCCTGCTTTACCTTGCATCAGCCAAAAAGTTATCATGAAATGATGGGAGTTTTTTCTGGGCAAGTTAAAAAGTAAGTTTAAGATTTTCAATTTTTTTAAAAAAAATATTCTTTCAGATCTCTTATCTGTTTTGAAGAAAAGGTTCTTCTTTTCTTGGAGGATGAAAACACCTGAATGATTTTATTATTTTTAATTATAGAAAGGAATTATTTCAGAAAGATAAAAAATCACATGTATTTTGCAAAAATGGAAAATGAGACAGTCACTATATTTTGTATTATTAGATAGTCAGCACAGATTCCAAAATTTCCCAAAGCATAGTAATTGGATTTCACAGCTCCACTCCTGATCTTCACACTTGCAAAATTTTCTCCAATCCATAAAGCATGACACAGATGTAAACTCAAAGAAGCTGAAGGGTTCAACCTTCTTGTATATTCCTCTTTAGTACTGAGTATCTATGTAAAAAAAAGTGAAGCAATTTAACCTTTTTTTAATGTGTTTCTCCATTGCATATCTCCAAGCACAGGAGTATGAAAGAGAATAAAAATTCTTACCTACCCTCTATGCGTGGTTTAGCCTAATCCTTGAAAATAAAAATAAAAAGCCATGAATAAGAACTGGGGCTAGCCAAGTGTGTAATATGCTGCACTAACAACACTCACTAGAGAGTAAATCACCTATGACTTAGCTTCCAGAACACACAGACTATTAAGGAAAAAATTTACACCATGTGATATCCTTATGCAATATAATGCAGTGATAGTCAACTCTAGCCTTACCTTGGAACTCAAACAGAACTGCTCCAGAATTATTTATAAGGTTAGGCAGAGCTGCACTTGGCTTGTTAAAAGTATTTCTGTTGATTTTACTTGAGTCAAAGGAGAGCATGCAAAAGCATCACTGGGGAGGATGCTCTTAAAAACTGTAAGTTTAGTGACACTTCTCTGAGAACTTCAAGCAGATTGTGCCGTGTTAGAAAAAAAAAGTATTGTAAGGTTCAACTCTTTAAAAAATGCATAGTATGTGTCTATAGGAAGAGTATGTAGGATGTCTGGATTGGGTTTCTACCTCTACATTCAATTTCTGCTCAATGTTGGCAATATTGTCTAGTCTCTGTAATTCAGTCCCATGTCTATAAAGGAGTTGTAATTAATTTTTCTTTCTACTATTCTTTAATTTCTTTTCTTTAGTTCAGGAAATGGGGTGTCTTTTCCATATTGCATGGAAAGTGTATCCACAGAAACCAAACTGTAGAACTATAACGAGTAAATAAAATCCAGGGATATTTTGATGACCTTACTAATATATCAAATATTTGAGATAGAACAGTTGCAACTTCAAAATGGCCATAAAAGAAGTGAAGAATGGCAGTATAGTGTGAGCCCATTGTGTGAATATTGAAGTATATTTAATGTAACTTCACTATGAAAAGATGGGGTTCAATAGTTAAGTGTTTTCATAATTGGGAATTAAAAATATTGAGGACTAAAACTGTGAAGCTCCTCTAGAGTATTTCAAAATAATGTGCCAAACAACAGAAATGTAATTCTCTACAAAGACTCTTTGTTCCTGGTTCTGCATCTATCCTTCCTTTTAGTAGTTTGTCTCATTTTTTAAAGGAGAAAATTAGCTTTAACAGCAAGAGAAGAAGGCAAAAGCAATGCTCCCCTCAACAATCAAAATCTTCCTAGGCTGTAGAAATGGCAATACGCTTTTAACGCCTTTAGCAACCTGCTCAGTGGTGAGGAGAAGGCTTTTGGCAGGGAAAGGGGGAAGCAGACAGAAGGCTGGCTCTGGCAGCCTTTTTCCTTCCGTCCAGGTGCCGTGGTGTGAGTGTCTGGCGGGTGCTCCCGCTCGGGGCTGGCGCTGCCGCGGCGTCGCGGCGCTGCCGGAACCAGAGGGAGCTTGGCCAGGGCCAACTGGGAAGGCTGAGCTGCACCTTCTGGGCAGGAAAAAAGAAGAATCTGTTAAGTAGCAGAGAGAAGTTATCAGAAGTGGAGCTTTTTAAAGTGCTGTTAAAAAAAAACCAAAAAGACATTTTCCTCTTTTTTGATGGACATTTTTATTGGGGGGTTTTTGAGCCTGGGCCACTTCTGGAAACTGGTGGAAAGCATTCCATCATGAAGAATGGAAAAGAAGACAAAACACAAGGTGCTAATTTTTTTTTTTCCTAATTTAAATTAAAATACCTGGTACTGAGGATTTCTGCTTGCTGAATATTTCACAAAACATTCAGTACAGTACTTGTACAGCAGCACAGTTAAACTCGAGAAGTTGAGTTTTGCAATCTGCCATCAAAGTTTCTTTCAGGAAAGAACAGATTTCCACTCTCTTAGTTATTTTCATGTTTTTGTTGATATTTTCATTAATATTCAGTGATAATTATTTTCCTTGTTTCAAGTTCTGTTTCATTATAGTTTCTTTTTCTTGTTTGTCAAAAAAGTTATACTTTTGTATGAACTATGGTACATGATTATAAAATAATTATTCATTTTATCTCCATTTCTATCTTTCTTTCTGGGCTATTTTAGAAATAAAGACATTTTTGAATCCCTTACATTTTAACATTTGTTATAAAATGAGCCCACTTGCTACCTGGCATCCTTCAGAAGGCCTTTGCACTTGAAAGAATTCCTGTACTTTTTTATTAGATTTTTTGAACCTTTGCATATGTACTGTAGATATCACTCTTGAATTAAAGGTTTATAGAATGATCACTCATTTTGCAGTTTATAAGATGACATATTACAGCTGGTGAATGCAGAAGCAGCATAATCCATTTCGAATTCTTTTTCTCTCAGGATTTTTTCCCCTCTTACAGGTAATTAGCTAAATTTCCATAAGTGCTGTTGGGTCAGTTTACGGTCATGGACTTATTCACTGTATCTGTCCTCCCTTATTTTCATACCAAGCATTGCCTCCCCAGTTTAGCCATTCATTCAAGTCTACTTTAATTTTCCCTCAGCAAACAGCAAATTGATATCAGTTGACAGTGACATTTTCCACTGTCTCTCTATAGACACAAAATTCCACAGCAAATGTGTGGTAAACCTTACCTTTATGTGTGATCATTATCAGTTATCTGTTTGATTATCCTCTGAGTGAATATCAGCCAGTGAGTGACTTCCATTGCAAAAATTGTAAATGTTCATCTACAGGAGTGGGTAACTCCTGAATTTTCCCTGTTTTTCTTACTGTCTCAATCTAACTGTTATACTGTAAATCCAAAAAGATTTTTTGAAAAAAAAAAAAATTACTGAGAGATTTGGACATTTTAAGCAACGGTCTTAGCACAAAGTTCTGAATATCTACTACTCTTAAATATTTTTACTACAGTACATCCTCATGATAATGTAAAAAGAGTTATGCTATCTTTGGAACAGGAAATATGCATAGAAAATTTACCCTAAATCAGACATAAATTCTACTTTACCTCAATTTCCATTAAGAATAATGTGCTGGAGTGAATTTACTTTAGCTGGATTCCAGGCACTCACCAAATCCCTCTACTCCTCCCTACAGCTGGATGGGGAGAGAAAATATAAAGAAGATTTTATGAGTTGAGATAAGGAGCAGGAGATATCACAAAATATTTTCATGGGCAAAAATGGTTAGAATTAGGGATATTAATTGAATTTATTACTAACAAAATCAGAGCAGGATAATGAAAAGTAAAATAACAACTTAAAAACACCTATTCCCTCCTGCCCATCATTTCCAATTCTACCTCCTCTCCCAGGGAGATGGGAAGTGGGGGCTATGGTCAGTTTATCACGTGTTATTTCCACTGCTGCTCAGGAGAGAGGTCCTTCCACTGCTCCAACGTGGGACTCCACAGTGTCAGGTCCTAACAGAAAATTTGCTCCAACATGGGCTCCTCTCTCCATGGGTCTGCAGGTCCTTTCCTGGCTGTGCATACACTGCCAGGAGCCTGCTCCAGCCTCACTTCCATGCATCCACCCAGTCCAGCATTGCCTTCTCCAGGTGCATCCCTGCTTCCCTGTGGAGCTCCAGGGGCTGCAGGGGCACAGCTGCCTCACCATGGCTGTGCCAGGGGATGCAGGGACACAGCTGCCTCACCATGGCTGTGTCAGGGGCTGCAGGGGCACAGCTGCCTCACCATGGCTGTGCCAGGGGATGCAGGGGCACAGCTGCCTCACCAGGGGCTGCAGGGGCACAGCTGCCTCACCATGGCTGTGCCAGGGGATGCAGGGGCACAGCTGCCTCACCATGGCTGTGCCAAGGGCTGCAGGGGAACCTCAGCTCTGGCTCCTGGAGCAGCTCCAGCCCCTCATTCTCCACTGACCCTGGTGTCTGAAGAGTTGTTCCTCTTATATATTCCCACCCCACTCTTCTCTGGATAGAACAACTTCTGCAACTTTTTTCCTTCTTAAATCTGTCATAGAGGTGACTGGCCCAGCCTTGACCCGCTGTCGTGGAGCTGTCTGGGATTGACTCTGCCACAAGCTTCCAAAAGATGCCACCCCTGTAGCCCCCGTGCTAAGCCTGGCCATACAAACCCAAAACACAGGGCCATAAACATCTGGCAGGAGTGCCTGTATTTAGATACCTACATTTGTATATCTGCATATTAGCTAGGGCAGCAAAGAGCCACAGTCCCACCCACCTGCAGAGTCTGCCTTAGCCAGCATCATAAAAAATGGAATCAGCCACTGGTGAAATGGCCTCTGAGGAGGCTGGATCATGTGGAATGCCCTTCTCAAGCCTGTTGTTACCATTGCCACTGCTCCTAAAAAAAGGAAACACCCAGGCAGACTCCCAGGTTTTTGTCTTAGTTTCATCATTTGTTTTGGCCATAACCATTTCTGCACATGTTGCATTTATTGGGAAGCTAAGGTCAATCTTTCACCCTTTCTGAGATGTCTTGAATTAGCAGGACTCTAGTGATTGCATGGACTCTTATAATTGCATATTATAATTACATTTTGCAGAAAATTCCAGGCTCGTGCCTGGAAAACTTTTTTAAGCTGAGAAAAGACAGCACAAGCTGGAGTGCTGCATTTATAGCAAGGTGACCTCTTTACTTGGCATCAGCTCTAAATCAGCTGTTTTTTTAACTAGCTGATTCTCAAGATCTGCTTCTCTTTTCTCTATCATGTTGGAGACCAAATCTCCCTTGTGTCATCCTTCTCCACAGAGAAAATCTGTATTTGTTCTGAGTCTGGAGTGGATTAAAATAAAAACTTTATGAAGTTTTCATGTCAATGCTCAGGCTGTTCCAAACATTAAATGAACTATAAAACAGTTTCCATATATTTTTCATGAACCATATATTAAGCCAAAACTGATTGGCTGGAAGAAAGGGGAAAAAAACCCTAAGAAGGAGAGGAAGAAAACTTGTCTGTACTTGGAGACCAAGTTAATAATTTACTTGGAAGCAAAACTTGAGATGAGCTCTTTTGGATGCTTCCAATGTTTCATAAAAGCATTATATTGTATTGTCTGCTATAATTTTTATTCCATGGTTGTGGCTTACTCGAATTTCTAATATGTACTCTGCTAAACCTCTTCATCATGCCTATCCTAGTCCAGCTTCCAAAGCAATATAGTAGAGTCTGAGAGCTCATAAGCTTCTCATAGATCCCTTAAATCTGCAATATCCAAAAGCTAGTAATTTTCCTTGCTGTGCATACACTGAAAATCTTATTTTTCTTTGTGTTCAAACACAAGTTCTATGCTACATGAAGGGGCTTTTTGTAAAAGGATGAAGAAAATTGCAAGATTTTCTACTGGTTTAAATTCAGTGCAGCTCATTTGAAACTAGGATGATACTGATTTATCTCAGTTGAGGGTATGGCCTTATATAACATAATATTCTAGAAAATATCTCTGAGAAAAGTAGCAATGAAGGAATACCATTGAGCATGAAGAAATAGCAATGAAGAAATATCAGGGGACATTTATTTTAAAGCACAATTCAATGTATGCATCAATATTTAGTAAAAGGTACATGATTCTAGCACATGTACTTTATTTTTATATGCTGTTCTAATCTGTAATCCCTAGCCATTACAAACATCATATAATTAGTGTCTTTAAAGCCTTTTCAAGATCTTTGAGTGGCTGGTGCTGCATAGGTACACCTAATTGTTTTGTCTTGGTCTATTTAAATGCTTTTTTCCTTCAGGCATTTGGAAATTCCATTTGATAATTTGCCATGGAAGCCATGCAGCTCATGGCAAGGCTACATGAACAATGTGATGCAGAAGTGGGAGACTGAATTGGCAGCCACACAAAGAAGAACTCGACCTCTAAAAATGTAATGGAATAGGTGATATATTTTTGACAAATTTTGAAATAAACTTTCAGAAATTTTCTTTTTCTTGGCCAATGCTCATCCTTTTCCTACACTTAAGTTTTGAAGCAAATCACAGCTTTGTGGACAGACATTTGAAAACAGTTTTCTTTTGCCTTTTCAACCCCATGTCTTTCTTCAGAGTAACTAAACTCACAGTGAAGACAGTTTCAAATTTCCAAAGAAAGCTAATAGTTATACTTTCATTAATTAGTTTATTCCTTAATGTTAAACTTGTTTTGCTATGCTGCATTTGAATGTGAGAGTTGAAAGGCAAGATGAAGAATATAACATCCAGATTTACCAGTAAGAATTTTTCAAAGTGCTGGCAAGTAAGGTTGAAATGAAACCCAAGTGGAGCATAGAAAAGATATTCAAACTGAATATTTGTGCTGGTTGTGCATGAAAAATCACCTGAGATGGGGAGCACAAAGTGCGGAGAGGCTGTTTCCTCTGTGATAACTTTCTCTGTGAGCTGCAGGGACCAATCAGAGGGCTGATTTAGTGGTTGACAGCCTGGGTAACCAATTAAAAAGTTATTTCTCTTTCATAAATTACTGGTAAAGTTAATCAGCTCACTCTTCACTTCCATCAGGAGGGCAGTAACAACTGAACTGAACCGGCCCGTCCCCAACCCCCCTCCTCCATGCAGCCTGGCCAGGCGGGGGTGGGGGTGAAACACTAATTTTAGAAAATTAGGATTTTAGTTACCTTGCTGAAAATAATTAAAAGTTAGAAGTTAGAAAGAAGTAGTTATCTGAAACTTAAATAATTGATTGTCTGTCATTTCATGTTTGCTCAGCTGCGTTTACAATGGGAAAAGACTAAACTAGTGAGTAGACCTGAACGGACGTAGACAATGCAACCAGAAACCCATTCTTTGAGAAATTGGACTATCCCCAGAAATAATTTGTATTGTCATTAATAGAAAAAGTCAAGAGTTTAGGGTGAGGAAGTCTTGCCTTACTTCCTCCTCTTAAGACCGCTCCCGATGAAAACGACCCCAGACTTAAATTAAGAAGTCAAACACGCATGCTTAATAGCTATTCAAGCTAATTACCATGGGAAGCAGGGGATGGGAGGGGCTGTTATTATGAATATGTATTTGTTGGAATCCTTTGCTAATAAGTAGACTTTGTGATCACCTGTGATTTTGTGGTGCGTATTAGAGGATTGCCTCACGCTGCTGCCCAGCACTGAATAAGCATACACTTTCTAACTTTAAATTGTTAGAGAGTCTTTTGTCCCTCACAGTTGAGTATCGGTGTTAGACCAGTACTCATATTTTGGTAAATTGGGGGGACACTGAGGCCCCCCTCCCCCCCGTTTTTTGGCTGGGGGCCCTGGTGGCCCTGGTGGCCAGGGGGAAAAGGAGACCTTTGCTGGGGTCCTGGTTCCCCCCAGTGTGGCCACAGCTCGGCCGGGGCCCCGCCGCCCTCTTAGAAATGGCCAGGGGGAGGAGAGGCCCCAGCCGGCTACGCAGCTTGGGGAAGAGCTGGGCTCTGTTCTGCAAGGAAAATTAATCCACTAACACCAGAGGTTTATGTCCAAAAAGGAGACAGAGGAGTCCTTTTTGCTTTATTCGAATAAAGGGAGAGGCCATGGGGCATTCCCCCCAGATGTCTCAATTTTTGGAGAACTCCGTTTTCCCGGCAGCTTTTCCCTCTCTCTTTCCCCATTGGCTGAGGTACTTGAGAGGCACAGACTTCCCAGAACGCCTGACACCTGAGATTCCCCTTTTAATGTATAACCCTTCCTTTTAATTTTTAATTCTTATAGAATTCATAGCTTCCCCCGTTGCTTCTTTCATCTTCCGTTACCCAACTTAATTTACCAGCAAACCTACAGTTTGTTTGTAAAGGCAAATCTCTTTTCCCTTTCATCAATCAGTAGAATACCTCCCACTGTTTCTTTTATCTCCTCGGTGCTAACTTTATCTACCAGCAGATCTACAGCTTGTTTGTAAAGACAAATGTAACATTCCTCTCAGTTCCAAGCCGAGCCTTCTCCTGCATTTGCTTGCCGGACTTTGCAGTTTCATCTCCTCCTCCACACAGCCCAGGCAGCCCGAAAAGCCCTGGCACGTTTTTTCCAGCATGGCCTGGCCCAGCTCCTTCACCTGCTGGGTGCAATTTTTAACCCTTCTAATGCCCGGATAAGACTGTGGATCTCCTGAGCTCCCCTGAATGAGAGGAATAAAGCAAGGAGTCTACTGAAATCAGTGAAATGAAGGCTAAGTTTCCAGGTGGGAAGAGATTGAAGAGATGCCACTGATAAGTGGCTGAAAAACCTTTTTTTTGTAGGCTATGAGGGGACGGGACTACACTAAAATTCCTTTAAACTGTAGGAAACTACTTGGAGGGGCTGAAGAGCTAGAGGATAAAGATCCTTTGTCTTGAGGGAATGGGGATCTCTGTTCTAGAGACTAGAAAGATGGATAGACACATTTGATCAAAAAAAGAAATGAAGAGAATTTTTGTCTTTGAACAGCTTGCCCTTAAAAGTAATACCCCATGTGTGTAACATAACCCATAACACAATTCTGGAAAGACTGTGAAGATGGGAGCAAGTCCCACAATTTGCAAATTTTTCCCCAAGCAGATGTGAATTGTGAAAAGGAAGACACCCCCTAAACCTAAACCAAAAAAAAGGAATTTTTCTTTCTAACGTGAACTGAAATTATTATTTAAGTGAATAACTGACGGAAGTGTTCTCTGTATGTTGCTGTTAAGAAATGTAGAAGGGGAGGGAGGAGGAGGAAATGATCTGGAAATCTTATTTTGATTTTTTTTTTCCTGTGTTATTAATAAATTCCTTTTATATACCCTTTTTAAGTTTTAGGCCTGCCTTGTTTTTGCTTCAAAATCCTATCTCTAAAAGAAATTTAATATATTAAGATTGGCAAACCCAAATCAAACCAAGACAATATTTTAACCATGTCACAATTTTCCTTTGAAAATAATTTTTAGTGAGCTTTTAGACATTAAGAATATGAATGGAATTCATGAACATATATATATTTTTTCTTTTATTTATGATAAGGAGGTTTAATCTTTGAAATAAAATACTTTGCAAACTCCTTTAGACAAATATTCATCAAGAGGAGCTTGGACAGAGCTGCTTTGGGGTTGGATTGTGGGTGGGGATCAGCCTGCCTCATGAGGTCTGTCCCAGCTGTGTTTTCTGTTGTTGTATTTCTGGGCTAGTGAAGACTGTAAAATCCCTCAAATTTCTATACTGAATTAAGTGATGGTAAAACTGAGAGTAAATAATTACGTCAAATTCTGGATTTCTAGTTCTTATATTGCTCCAATTTCAAGACTACTTTTGGGTTATCAGAAGTATAAAGTTTTTGGACTTTATAGAATTATAATGGAATGAAAACCATGATTCCAAATTCTGAATAAATGCTATAGTAGCATTCAGTTGTTCTGTTTCTCGTTAGCAGACAGAAAATTGCACCTGTAAATGTAAAAATTCACTGATGTATCTGACTTCTTCTGGGGTCATAAACCACTGGTAAATGCTAAGCAATTTACTGAGCTATTGCATTACTTTTTCAGAATATGTGGTCTACAGCTAAAGAGGAAAGTGTCATTCATATTTGAGCAACTTCCAACTACAGATTAAGAACCTCACTGTTTTTTTCTCTTTTTTTTTTACTTCCACACAGCTACCTCTTTGAAAGCATAAGTGTCATTTAATGTCTGTGTTTTACTAATAATGGGTTTTGTGGAAACCAAAAATTGTCGAGGTAAAGAGTATGACCTCCTCCATTCTCTTGAGTCCTGTGTTGCAACACTGTACCTCATTTGTTACCTTACTGCACTTCACTGCAAAAGCTAATTACAGTTAAAATTAAACTCTATAGAGTGTGTCCTGCCACCTTTTAGCTGCTCGACACAAAGAGGCTGATTCCTGTGTATTCACCTCTTGTTTAGAAGATTCATGTTTATCTAATGTGAAGTCAATATTATTGTCCTGAAAAGAGTTAGAGTATTGCAAACAATCCATCAGGGAGTGCTTCTTTATAGCACTGACGCTATGCTCTAGTGGCTCAGAAACCATTTAACAGTGCTGAGATTCTGATCTACCTTGGTGCATTAACATTCAAACCATCATTTATCTCTTCTTAAATGCTCAACAATAAAATAGTTCATTGTGTTTAACAGTCAGGTATTTTGTAAGGGGGAAGGAAGGAAGGAAGGAAGGAAGGAAGGAAGGAAGGAAGGAAGGAAGGAAGGAAGGAAGGAAGGAAGGAAGGAAGGAAGGAAGGAAGGAAGGAAGGAAGGAAGGAAGGAAGGAAGGAAGGAAGGGAGGGAGGGAGGGAGAGAGAGAATGAAATACCAATGGAAGCAGTGGAAAAATACAGAGAACTATGAACCAAACTCTCTAGGTCTCCTTCTATGCAATACACACCACTATATAATGTATAGCATAGGAATCAGGAGGTCAGGGTGGCTCTATTTCACTTAAATTATATAAATTTATCTATGGATGAACTGGAAACACTATGTGTTACCTTTATATTGAATTGAGAGAATTAGGCCTCCAGAACATGACTTACTTTATAATGAGATGAAATCTACTTTAATTGATATTTTATCTCCATTGTCCTTAAGAGGAACATAGGCTGAGTTGCTGTGAGTCCAAAATTGAAGCTTTGAGGTATCTAAGTTTGGGCAGCTGAATTGAAGCATGGATGTCTATTGCTTGCTCTGGTTTTGTGAGCATGGAAAAATCACTGAATTTTGCTGGTGTTATGTATAATATAGTTTATTATTATAATATCTTCATATTATTCTGTCAATGACATTTATATTGTCTGCTTTAAACCATTTATGATATCCTGTATGTATGTAGTTACAGATATTTGGAAAAAAAAAAAAAAAAGTAGGGAGGGAAACAAAAACAGTAACACATTGTGTACTGGAAGAAAAAGATTATATTAATACTGATATGTTGTATGTAGAAGAAGAATTACAGAAATGTTTTCTGGGTTTTTTTGCACACAATAGAGCAAAGTGGGGCTGCAAGTTTAAGATCAGTTTCAAAGGATGAGTCTGTGTTGCAGAGTTTCACAGAGTGCAGGAGGTACCTGTGCTGGCCCAGGAGCTGCCTCATCCCACAGCACAGCACAGAGTCTTTAAGGCAGGATGGGGTGACCACGTCCTCACCCACCATTTCCATAACTTCTGTCACCTGCTGTGGTCACCAGTCCTTTGAAGAAACATTTGAAACACAGAGAATTTCCTCTAGTGCTGACCAGCACAATTCTGCCTCTATACACAAGTTCAGTTTTTCCACAACCACAGGTGTTGTCCATTTGTGAGAACAACCTGTATTACAAACTAAGTGCAAGTAAAAAATACAGATATTTTAAAACTACCTTTGTGCAAATTTCTCATTAGTTCTGTCTTTGTGATACCATTTTGTTACTGTATATTTTGGAGGGGCGAGAGGGGAGGATATTGGTTGGTTGGCTGATTTTTAAATACTTTTCTTCTCCTTTCTGTCCCAGTTCCAGTACAAGAAACACAAGAAGCAGTGAGGAAATAAGGCTTCAACTGTGATCTCATTCTTCCATTTAACCTCCTTCAAGACCATTAGAATTGCTCTGGCTTTGCTGGAACTGGTTTGTGTGAGATTAGAGTCAGACTTCACTGCTTTGTTTTAGACTGTCATTTTTTTAGAGATTTTAACATTACACTGTTTATTTTTGCTGCCTCCCCATTTGTTTATTTATCTTTCAACACACTGTTAAAAGGATTTTACTGGAACAGGACAAGAAAAAATTACAATAATCACACAACCCGCTAAGGTTCTGTTGAAGTACAAAAAGCAAGATTATTTTTGTAGCAAAAGAACTGTTACAAACAGACAGAGATATTTTGTCCTTTTGCTGTTAGCAATATATTAGTTTTTCTTTTAGTAGATAATACTGTTGCATTTATTCTATGATTTTAACAATGTCACATTCACACAACAAGGTCATTTAACCTATGTTTGGTAGGCAAACACATAAAGCTGCAAGATAGCATGTAATGCAAACTATTTTCAAATTGGGTCCGGGAATTAGAATGACAGAATGAGTGAACTCCAGATTTGAAGAGCAAACATTTAATGTGGCATGTTCAGCATTGGCCAACTTGATTAGATTAAATGCCATATTTTCATGCAAGGTGTAAATATTGAACTACAGCTCTACGCTGTAGATCAAAGCTGTTTGCTTGCTGAGATGATTAAATAAGGGTTAATAAATATAACCTCTGTTAAATCTTCTATAACCAAATTTATCTCTCAGCTTCACCTACCGTAGAATTAATAACTAAAGCTGGTAATTGTGAGCCAGAACATTTAGGCACAATATCTCTTGAGCAGAGCATTGGATATTTGCTCAGAGCAAGAGCTGTAATTGACTGACAGTCACAGCAAATGAACTGGTTCTCATTTGCTCTTCTGGACAGGGAAAGGGGCAAGGGTCATCTGACCATCTTGTTCTTGGTGTGCCAAAATGTGATATGACAATTAGCAGTTGTGTGCATCTTCTGCTGCCAGACATTGTGTGAAAAGGTTCAGGGCTTTGGCAGACACCCTGGGGTCTTTGACCAAGTAGAACTTGAAGAGGGAGACTCCCACCTTTTCCAGAGCAGAATGAAAATTAGGGTGAGAGGAAGAGGGGAAAGGCAAAATGACTTTGTGAGTAGATGCTCTTATTCTTGAATTTTGACCATTTAAGTTGTCTCATTTAGCTGGCAATAGACACCAACAGGCAGAGAGTGACAAAGCTGAAAAATTCATGTTCAGTGTCCCTGACAACTTTTCTGCTCTGTGGCCAGTTATCTTATTGTGGTGAGTTGGACCCTCTTTGCCTTCAATACACAAGATGAGATTTCTGGAATTTCCATTTACCTATCAGTAGGTTTTAAAGAGATCTTTCTGTCTCTATTTTAGACTTTGAAATACTAATCATACTCTACCAATCTTGACAGAATTTATCATAAGACAAATAATGACATTAGAATGATGGATGGGCTTTATCAAGGAAGAGGATAAGCAAGTGCATACTAGTGCTGGCTGAGATAGGCGAAGATGGAGCATATATTGCATGGCATCTCAGCCCTAGATTATAGGATAAAAGAAAGATGAATTATACAGTGCTAACCAGCATGCCCAGAATTTTACAAAGTTTTTTCAGAATTTGCATTTCACTACTTTGACTGGTGTCTGGCACTAACAAATTTTCAGAAAAATCACATGCGAACTATTTTCCCTCCTTGAGAAGGTGGAAAGTAGAACAGTCCAAGAATATTTGTCTCATCCATAAATCTTAAAAAGCTCTTTCTTAAAAAAAGTCCCAAGCAAGAAAAAACCCACAGAATATCAGACTCTTCATGCACATGGTAAATTTTGGTACCAGATATAAAGTATTTTATGGGAAAAGAAGTGTAACTGTGAGAAAAGTGAACTCTGTCGTTATCAAGCTTATTACTACATCCTGCTGCTGCTTTTGACAATTTTGAAGACAGTTTTAGGGATAGGTTGCTTTGCTCTCTCAGACTGAGTTTAGGTTATGAACCCTATACTCCATGAGTAGAAAACAATTTATTGTATTTTAGATGGGGAAAATATACTCTATGCCTTTCTTCTCCTTTCTTCTTGAAACCCTATTTTGGAATACTGTCTGTGCACATGCTGTGTGATTCAGCTATGACAAGCCTGGAAGGGGGAAAAGGGGAGATGATGCACAAAGATTTAATGGCTCTGCAGGAACTCAGCATCTTGTTAAGGCTGATGTGCAGCACGGGCAAGAAAAGGCAGCCAGGCAGAGCACAAAGCATGCATGGCAAAGCCAGAACTGTGACTGCAAAGATCTGGCATCCAAGGCGTGGCTTTATTGCCAGAAAGACAAGCAATTACAATGTGAAAGATCTGCAACAAAAGCTTGACTTGCTTCAGCCAGGACAGCCAGTTTGGATGTTGACAAATGAACTGCTGTCCATCAGCCTGAGCCTGCATGGGGAAAAGGACAATGACACTGCAGGGATAGCTGGAGCTGCAGGACTACAAGAGGGCAAGAAGGAGCAAGTGGGAAGAATTGAGGGAACTGAGTAAAGGGAATGCATTCAGAGCAGTGCACACAGCAATCAGGCCATGTGGCAAAATCACTTGAGGGACAGACTGCCACCTCTGTAGTGGCAAACAAGGTTCAAGTTTAGTACTAACAGCACTTCTGGTCTGCCATAATTAAACCAAAAAATGTGACAAAAAGATCAGGAGTGGGAAAGATACATGTTTATATAAAAAGGGACAGAATGGCCAAAAAAACCCCAAACCAACATAACTACAGTTCTTTAGGTTTTAGGAAGATTTGCATAAGAATTTTTCTCCCAAAAGGACGACTTGCAGAAAGGCACAGTGTTTCTTTATGCATAAGAAGGAAATATCAAAGAAATAGGAAGAGGCAATATCTTTTCTTATGATTCTTTTAAAAAAGGATGATATTGATTATATTTACAAAAGAGCTGTTTTCAGGGCACATAAATTCAAAGGACAGGATGGAAGTTTTAGCAGTAGGTCTATGTTATTTTAATGGAATGCAAATGACTATTTTTAACATATGCACCTAATAATTCAGAGGGTGTTTTCTTTGATGAGGCCTTCAGGGCAATTTCACAGGAAAGGTGGAATATTTCTGTCACATAGGAGAACTTCATCTGCACTTCATTCACTGAAAAATATAAAGATGAAAAACTATCCTTCAGTCAAAGAAGGGAAGATAAAAGATTTAGATAATGGAACTAAAGCTTGTGTGTTGCCAGAGAGACGGGATTCTTCATGAAAAGGATTGTAGTTAATTCCTCCAGGCACACAGAGTTCATATTTCTGGCAAGACAGCCAGACACACTGGGTGCATGAGTAGAAGAAAATACAGCTGGTATGTTACAGACACACAAACACAAGTACTTGTGATAAACAGACCATACAAATATCTAGCGTAACAATGTGATAGCACGTTTTTGCTAAATGCTGAGAACAGTTCAGAGAGGATTATCACAGAGCATTATTATAGAGGATTGGGGATGCTGGTGGATGAGAGGCTTGACATGACCTGGCAGTGGCACTTGCAGTCCAGGAAGACAAACATGCCTGGGCTGCATCACAAGCAGTGTGGCCAGCAGGTGAGGGAGGGGATTCTCCCCTCTAGCTCTGGTGAGACCCCACCTGTGTCCAGCTCTGGGGTCCTCAGCACAAGAAGGACCTTTTACTGTTTGAGTGAGTCCAGAGGAGATCATGGAAATTATTAGAGGGATGGAGCTCCTCTATTATGAGGGAAGGGTGAGAATTTGGATTTTTTATCCTGGAGAAGAGAAGGCTGTGGGGTGACCTTATTACAGCCTTCCAGTAGCTGAAGGAAGTCTAAAAAAAGGCTGGGAAAGAACTTTTTGCAGGGTTATGCAGGGACACAGAGAATGGCCTTAAACTGAAGGGTAGGGTTAGATTAAATATAAATAAAAAATTCTTTACTATGAGGGTGGTGAGACACTGGAAGTGTTCCAGGCTGGGCTGGGTGGGGTTTGAACAACCTGGTCTAGTGGATGCTGTCCCTGCCCACGGCAGGGTGTTTGGAACCAGATGGTCTTTAAGGTCCCTTCCAACCAAAACCATTCTGTGATTCTATGACTGATTCTGTGACTGGTTCTATGAATTTATGATGGTTAACACCATTTGCCTAAGAGACCTTTTTCTTTTCTTGCAACAAGATATGTTTGGTACTCACTACCTAAATTAAAATTAATATTATGATATTGTGTGAATGCAGAAATTAAACACAAGTTAAGAGGATCTGTGAAAAACAAGTGAAGCCATTTACCCTCTGTCTCCAAGAGATCATGCAGACAAAATTCATCAGGATTAAATCGTTTGTGAATCCTAGTTTTTGTCACTGCTGACACTGTTAGTAGAGCCTGCTTGACCCTGTATACCTACACAGGAGGACTCTACTCTAGAGTCTCCAGTTTTAGGTACTCTGAAGGATGCCACTGCTCTGCTTTCTTTGAATTTTTCCCTGTGACCAGTAAAAGTCTCCTTTCCCTTGAGGTATATTTGCATCACTTTAAAAGTAGGAAATAAAACCACATTTAATCTAGCAAAGCAAAGGGTTGAGGTTTTATTTCATGAATACAATTTTTAAGCCTATATCTGACAGGCAGACCTTGTCATTAATGCAGGGTGGTTCTGAGGTGTTCATCAGAGCTGGAGCTATGGAGCCAGTTCAGCTGCTGGTCCATCTGCTGTGAAGATGAGATATTCATGAGCAGGTCTCTAGCTCATGGCTAGGGATACCAGAATTTTTCTGCATCTTTCCATCCACCCACAGCAGAACCTTTTGTCTTTAAATTTTTTATTTACAAGGACATATGTTACTGTGCCTTTGATTAGAACTGCACATTTGTGAGACTGCAGATGAAAGGTTCAGGGGGATTGTGTATGTTTTTTTTTTTTTTTTTTTTTTAAGTAAAATGTCTCTGATGTATGGATTCTTCTTTTGAAATTTCTTTTCTGTCTGTGCAGCAAACTGAACTACAGAGTAACCTCACTCCTCTGCCTTCCAAGAGGGTGTGATATGCTCCACCACATCTTCTCAAAGTTTAATTCTACCTTAGAATTATAATAAGTAGCAGCTCTGCAGCATCTACTCAACCACTTGTTACTCACTCTTTGCAGAAGGCAGGGCTGGAATATGAGAAAGCAAATGACAAATTTGACATTTAGAATGATTTTTCCAAATCAGATCACTTGTTTGCCCTTTGCCACCTTGAAGTATTCTGAGTGTCACAGGCCAGCTGAACAGATAAGCAAGTTCTTCACTTCTAATTAAAAAAAAAAGACACTGATAACAGGTATAACAGATAGTATCATACTTTATTATTAAATTAAAAGCAGCACAATTTCAATCGATTCCATATTGCTGCATATGACATTTAGCTTCAAGAGAAAGAAAATAAATTTATAAGAAAAAAATAAATGTTGCATATTTAATGGACTAAAAATTTGCTAAGTGGTGATTTTTGAAGTTTATTATAAAAATGTCATATAATAATATAAATGTAAATAGGAAATTTTTAATAACCAATAAACTCTCAGAGACTTATTTTTCCCCTTGTTCAAATTTTACCAGTGATTTAGGAGGAAATATGAAAACAGCTTGCATAAACAAGTATATAACAAATATATTAAAAAATGTAAGCAAATGAGAACAAAACCACTGATGATGTACCCATGGTACAGGCAGATTTGGTATTGTGAAGGGTAACTTAGAAGAGAATTGTAAATCAATCATTCTGCCTAATTGCTGGGGATTGGAGATGGTACTCTCCTGAGGTTGCTTTCAGCTTTGTAAGTCTTTGATTCTTTGCATGATTAAGTAGAAAAAGCTCCCAGATCAACACTGTAGCTGCAAAGAACTAATATGCTCTTCAAATAACATAATGGGGAAAACATTAGTAGAGTATAAAGTTATGTTGTTATAGTGTTCAATATAAACAAAACAAACAGTATATTGATGACTTTGAGAGGTTTTCAAGAAGCAGTATGGAAATGACCATAGTATTTAAGATGTGCTCTAAAAAATGAAGAGCAGTCAAAATGTGCATGTTTAAAATTTGTACATGCAGGGGCTTGGTGAAGATGCCATTTCACAGTACTCCCTTTTCCCACCCCTTGATACCAAGCCCCATTGAGATATTGAAAAACATGTTTGTGCAACAGTTCAAAGAACTAGAGCAGAACACTGGCCTATGAATATTCCTTTCTTCAGGAAGAGAAGAATCCAAAATAAGCAGATGAGGAGTGAATGGACCTCACATAACTGCTGTTGTTTCTAAAAGTATAGCCTCACTTCCAAGGCAGTCAAAATTATATTTGATTTTCTATTTGAGGAAGACTCATGCTTTTAAGAAAAAGAAATAGTGTGGACCTGGGTTTAATGTCAGGGGAAAAGGGCAGCCTGGATCCACTTTGAGAGATAGGACATATACTGACATAGAATCACAGAATCACAGACCATTCTGAGTTTGAAGGGACCCTTAAGGATCACCAAGCCCAACTCTTAAGTGAATGGCCTGTACAGAGATCACAACCTTGGTCTTATTGGCACTGTGCTGTAACCAACTGAGCTGATCTCAGGGCAGTGTCATGACACAGACTCACAACATCACCCTGGTGACACTGCAGTGGGAAGAGAGACCTTGGCACATGAGAGATGCACAATCACCAGCCATGGGCAGCTGCTGGATTCTGCACCTGGCACAGAGCAACCCTGGCCCTGTGTATAAACTAGGGCTTGGGAGGCTGGAAAACAGTAATACAGAAAGGGACCTGGGGTCCTGGTCAATGGCAAGTTGAACATGGACCAGCCAGGAGGGCCAGCCCTGTCCTGGGGACATCAGGGACAGCATCACAGCCAGGCAAGGGAGGGATTGTCCTGCTCTGCTCTGGGGCAGCCTCATCTCAAGTGATGGGGAGAGTTTGGGCACTTCATTATAAAAAAAGACATTAAGCTATTAATGTGTGTCCAAAGGAGGGAAAAGATGGGGAAGGGCCTTGAGGGGAAGCCACAGGAGGAGCGGCTGAGGTCACTTGGTCTGTTCAGCCTGGAAAAGAAGAGACTGAGGGGGGATGTCATTGTGGTTTTCAACATCTTCAGAGAGGGAGTGGAGGTGCAGGTACTGATCTCTGTGTTCCTGTGATCAGTAACAGGACTCAAGAAAATGGCCTGAAGGAATCAGGGGAGGTTTAGGAAGGATATCAGGAAAAGGCTCTTCACCCAGAAGGTGGCTGGGCACTGGAACAGGATGCCCAGGGAAGTAGTCACAGTGCCAATCCTTTCTGTGTTCAAAAGCTTTCAAAAATGCTGTCAGGGACATGGTGAAGTTCTTGGGGTGTCCTGCACAGGGCCAGGAGTTGGACTCAATGATCCTGATGGGTCCCTTCCAATTTAGCATATTCTGTGAATACACACCAGGAATATCTTAGATCAGAAGGTGGGGGAATGCTGCTGCTATTGGGAGCACAATTTTGTATGTGGTCCAACACACTGGCAGTCACACAGGCTGGCATTAACTACATCACCCTCCAGAGCTCCCTCACGGGGGGCAGCACAGGGGCACTGCTGACCTCTCTGGTGACCAGCAATAAGACTCCAGGAAATGAAATGAAGCTGCATCAGACTGTACTTTAGGAAGAGGATTTTAACTGATGCAGTGGCTGGTCACTGGAACAGGGTCCTTGGGGAAATGGTCACAGACACAAGCATGTCAGAGTGCAAGAAAAGTCTGGATGATGCTCTTAGTGATGCAGCTTTGTGTTGGACACTCCTGCAAGAGCAGGGAGTTGCACTGTATGACCCTTATGGGTTCCTTCCAATGAGAGATTTTCTGTGATTCTGCAATTTGTGCTGTTTTCAAAGACATAAATATTTGAATGAAGATGGGAGGTAGAAGACTCGGGAGGTAGCCAGAACAGCAGAACAACTTTTTAAGATATGAGAGGTTGAAAGGAGCTGCAAATATCTCTTTATACCTTTACCTTTTTTTTTCTTTTCAAAGAGAATTTGCTTCAGAATTGTGTTTTCCAACTTTGCATCTAACCACTTTCCCCACCAGGTAATACATACAAGAAAACAGCAGCTATGGAAGCTGGTCAATGAGCAGAATGTGAGATCCCCAGGCACTGGGCCTGCAGTATGAGGGCTGTACAGAGGACTCCCTAGAGAAGAACATTTTATTCTATCATCCTGCTCTTATGACATTACACAGAGGAAAAACAACCTTGGCTTGTTATTGGAGCTGTTGAGCTTTGCTGTGTTCTCAGCCTGCACTAACTGCTTCTCAGTTGAGTTGCATCCTTCCCATTTCTTATGTTCAGGATAGGGATAAATTAATTAAATCTTACAATTCCATACATTTTCGGACAGGGGGGTAAAAATGGAAGAGGAAAGGAAACAACAGTTTCATTGTATCCTCTGTGGTATAATTTTGTATATTAATTCCCTCTACATCTCTCTCCAGTTCTTTAAAACACATGGTAAGGGCCATCATCACACATGAAAATCCATTTAAATTGTACATTTGGTACAGCATTCTAGCACAATGCTGTGCAGTAACACAGACTTTCTAAATTTCAGCATTATGAACTGCACTCTGCTGCTTATCACGGATTAATTTGTTATTTTTCCAAGATTCTCTCCTATAAGAAATAAAATCTTAGAAGCATCACCTGTAATTGCTATTTAAGATTTTTCAATTGGCACCATCCTCTTAGCTGAGTCAATTAGCTGTGTGGGGTGAGACTTCAGTAGGTGTAGATGTAATTCCATTGGCTTCACTGGAGTAGAAACAGTGATAATTAGATGAAGATCTGTCTCATAAATCAATAATATTTCAAATAGTTATTTTTCTGAGTGGTGAAGCTTATACACATTTTTTTTCCAGAGAATATTTCTATGGCTGCTAATTTCTCATATGTTTTATACATATGTTCCTGTATGTCTCTGTGGATAAAGTGATGGAGTATTTGTCAAAAGGTAAGCCAGTAAAGGTTTTTAAGGCTGAATATGTGCAGTTCTGTATAATAAACACATCAATAAAAATATTTTAGTAATTGAAATTGTGTGGATATTCAGAAGAGAAAATGTATATATTAAGTCAGTGATGGTGTAGCTTTTTCTCGAGTTTTGGACAAGCCTTATTCACCCTCATCCAATTTATTATTCACTCTAGTCCAATGCCATCATAAAACACAGGATTATGAAAACATTAATAGAATGGTCTGGAAAAAAATAGCAATAGAATAAATCTGCTGTTTTTCAGAGGCCTTGCAGGGCCAGTACAGACTCTAATCTTGTAGCCCAGTCAATACAGTGGTACCATTGCTTATAGCAGGAATGCAAGCAGGGCCAAAAAAAGGGGAAGATATTAGAAGATTTGTGACTATCTCACTTGAACTGCATGAGTTTTGAACTAAACATTCTTATCGTTGTTAATAGATTAAGTTATTTTGTTAGCTAGATTAGACTGATAATAAATTACTGGCTTTGCATACTAAGCTTGTTCCTTTTGCCTATAGTAAGATTTTAAGTACAAAAAAAAAAATACAATTAGGCAACTTAACCTCTAATTTAGAGGCAAGAAATTAAGAGAACAATGCATTGAGTAGGTAGGGTTTGGGTTTCTTAAATTTCTTTCCTGGAAATAGTTAAATTTAATCTTCATTTGGTTTGCACCAGAAAATATGCAGAATTAATGTAATAGCTCCAGATTTGTTCAGGAAGAGAGAACAATTGCCAAGTCATAAAAATAACACACATTACATGGAATAAATATTTTGCACACATTGTAAAGAGAGGAAACTCAGAGTCTTAAATTACTTCTTCACTTATCTCAAGCTAACATTTGTGTAAATCTTTTATGACTCTAGCAACTGCAAACATTCACCAAACACTGTAGTTCCCCTGGTCAGTGACTATGTAATTATTGATGGTAAATCCCAAGAGATGCTGCTAAACATATGTTTAGCACTTTGAACTATTCTGGAGCTATCTTGTACCTGACAGGCTGATCTCCAGTGCCACTGAAATGCCACCCTTCAGTGTTCTTTTCACTCAGTGTTTTTACCTTTTCACCTCCATTTTTTCCTTTTGAAACCTTGATCCAGCAATTGTTTCTTTCTTAATAAAGGCATTTTTGTCTGTGTCTTTTTTTTTTGTTGTTGTTGTTGTTTTCTTGTAGGGATCCAGCTCACGTGTTTTCTCACTCCTTGGCAACACTACTGCCAGTTTCTTCCAGTCTCCTGTACTCCCCTGGGCCATGGAGCACAGGTAGTTCAGCCCTTGGGCTTAGGGCTAGTGGACACTGTCCTTCAATCCACTCTTGCTGAATTCCAAGATGTGGGCTCAAATATATCTGTTTTGCTTTGTTAAACTTCAGGTTATGTCTTCTTGCCTCTTCTGTGAGACACACATGTTGGTGAAGCAGCATGTATAGAAATAACTCCTCCCCCTTTGGCTTTTGAAGTTCCACAGTTGCGAAACCTGGCAAGCAGCGCCTCTCTTCAAAGCTGAGCACGTTTCTTTAAAGCTGAGTATGTTTTTACCTGTGGGATGTGACCTTTTTGACATTTCCTGCTTTTCTGGAGTCTTTGGTTGACTCTTTGAGAGCCTCCTCAGGGGCTGGCACCCACAAACTCTTGGCAGAGCCGTGATGCCCAACCTGCCTTGGGATCCCTGCAGGCAGCAACACTCAAGAGCTCTGAGCACAGCAACCCACCATCCTTCCTTTGAGAGTCTAACCCTGAATTAAGTACATAATTAGCTAAATGAGCATGCCAGAAATCAGTAATCATATGGAGCAGTCTCACTTTCAGCATGCAAATACAGACAATATATATACACACACCTGTTTTGACACATGCATTTAATAGCATTTGTGCCTACAGCCTGAATGATTTTGGTCCAGTGTTAGTCATGCTACATCACAGACATAATAGAGAGATATCTCAGGAAATAGCAGGAGGTTTCCAATTCAAACTAAATTAGAATTATAGGACTGCCATGATCTTTGTGGAGCTTTGGCTGCTTTATTAAGTACCCACTTAAACTTACACCAGACTCATAATGCATTTGCTCAGCTTGATAGTCTTCACAATGAGGAAAAAATGTATTACAAAAATCTTTGTTTTAATTTACTCTAACAATTTTCAGAAACCGCTGGAATCTCACAGGTATGATCCCAAATAAATTGCTGTGTTTGCCACTGCTAGTAATGCAATGGAAATGCTTTTAAATATAGATTTAATTTGGGGTCTCAGTTGGCCACTATGCAATTTTAATTCTTTGTGTTAAAAAGAAAAACTAAATTTCATTAGGACTCATCCATGGGAAGTGATAAAACTCTATGACTGGACTGACAGAGATGGCAAGGGCTGCCATAGCCTGATTTGTTGGGCAATGAAAACAAATCTTCCAGAACTTCTAGCTCTGTGCTATATTTTTTGGAAGAAACTATATTTCTCTTTGTTAACAAGCAAAAGCTTTTGGGTAAGACTTCAGTGAAAATGTGAAAATAATTGTGTAAAAGCTCTGAAAATTCCAAGAAGAAGATATAATTTCTAGGCTTGGGGAAAATACTTGTGTCTTTTCATCACAATTTTCTCTAAGCCAGCTCTTATAGGATAAATGTAGAATAACTTTACTACAAATAATATGCTATTGAAAATAAAAAAATGGAAATAAAAACATTTTGGATTGATTTGATTTGTATATCTTTTGGATTTCTTAATTTGCAATATTTTTAGAGGTTTGAATCTTTTGTCCTGTCTTGGGATCATAGACTATTTTAGAATCCCAGAACTTTTCTCCATGATTTCTCTTTTATCTGTTGCCTGAATATATCTCCTCTTTTATTAGATTCTGTTATTTTTTAATGGGGGTTTAGTGGATGCTCATCTGTTCCATTTCAAGTCTTTCTTCATTAGGATTTCCTTTTAGAGAAGAAATTATTACACTCAGATATATAAGCTGAATAATATCAAAAGCTTCTTGATAAGGCACCTGGAGGAGAAAAAATAAGCGGGAAGGCAAGGAGAAAATTAATTTCAATAACAAAGAATACAAAGTCAAAAATTTAGGGACAATAGAAATTACTGGTAATAGATGGTAGCTTATTTTTGGAAACAATAGAGAAAGAGAAAATTAGTTGATCAGTAGATCATTGTATAGAGATACAGATGTATCAGTTATAGTTCAAGGCACCAAAGAGACCTCAAATTGATCATCACTGCTGGCACTCAGGAAGGATGAGTTATAACCTAAGAGTTTGAGAAAGAACTATGAGGATGATCAGAATAGAGATGACACTGCAATTCCTTTTTTAATTTAGCAAAATGAAAAATATACATGGGTTAGAACTTGATATTAGTTGGTTCATCAAAGTGAACATTGTATGGCAAGAAGAGCTCTTTAAGTTAGAAGACATAAAAACAAATGCACCTGAACTATCTCTGAATAAATTTAATTTGGACTTCTGAAACTTTTCTCATCATCAATGCACTAAAGACATGGAGCAATATCTCTTTGTGATGGCCTGAATTGGAGTTCCACATAAGGAGCAACACTGTGTAATTTTGTCACTTGAAAATGAAATTTGATTCTGGATGTTTTTTATCTCTTTCCAGTCTCAACCCTTTTGTCCTACAACATAGAATGTTTTGGTCTTTTATTTTACTGCAGTGACAAGACATACATACTCTCTACTTGCAGTGACCATGTATATAAATGTATGTGTGTGGATGAGTGTGTTTCTTCTTGAAGTCACATCACATCTTCTTTATAAGTGTTCTCATCTTCTCAGTGATTGGCAGTTGCACTGAAAAGTATAATCAATTTTTCTTTTTTTTTTTGGCCAGAAGGAGACCAGGAATGGATATTCTGCTCCTCTCTGGCTACAGTGTTTACTGAAGTCTACAGAAAGTCCCCTCTTTCTGCTGACTGTGCACATCACTGTACAAGAGCAGAGGATTTCCAGGCTTTTTTTCTCAGAAAATCAAGGAGCCACCACTCAACCCCATTCAGCCTTCTTGTTGTGTGTTGCTTGTCTACAAGTTCTTTGGGAGAAAATGAAGGTGGAAAGTGGCATGGCTCATTGCTAGTAAGAGTACTAGACATAAAATGGTGAAATGCAGGCTGGTGTCCCCAGCTTGTACATGCAGATTTTTCCTAACTTCAAAACACTTAATGATACATTTTTTAAAATAAAAGACTTATTTTGGCACATTTGGTGAGGTGAATTTTAGATAACTTTGTTTCTGAATCTCATCATTCCGGAAAAAGAAAAGAAAACAAAGGATGTTATAGTACTCTAGAGATTAAAGTACTATTTGATACATGTGTGTGTTCTAGCTAATCTTTTTGAAAACTCATAATGTTTAAAGCCACACTAATGATTTTTAATTAGAATGTGCTATGCAACTAGCTTTCTGCTGTGCTAAGCAAGCAGGCTCCAGTGGTCCATGAAGGAAACAAATGAGAACAGAAATGTCTGAGCGTGTTTTAAAATGCAGCCCATGTAAGGGAAGAGTTCCTTCCTGTGTTTGCCATTAGTGACACAAACAATTCAAGATAGAAGAACATCTGGAGGCTGTCTCCAGTAATCAGGTATTCACTGGCAGCTGGTGAGATAACTCTCACTGAGAAACAAATGAAAACCATGTCAGGCACACATTCCTGGCAATTAATATCACACAATTAGATTGCAAGGACTACTGATTTTGCTTCCTTTATTTCATGGCAGCAGTATCCAAAAGAGAGTAATGCACACCTCCATAGCATTGTGGCAAGCTAATTACAAGCTGATTACTCATTTGTTTTGGCCACATGAAGAGTTGTTAAATACTACTGAGATAGTAGTGTCCTACTGACACTTCAGTGTTTTTATTTCTTAATATAGTGAACTTCTAGAAGTTCAGGCTGTGTTTAACTAAACAGTTTTGCATTTTTCACCTGTAACTGGCATTGAGAATAATTACTACCTCCATACTAACAAATGTGCTAAAAAGAGTTATACACTTGTTAAAATTGTGTGATTTTGAAAATTTGTGATTCCTGATGACAGGAAATGCCATGAAACATGCAGTCTAAAGCAGCCCTGTTAATTTAATAGTTATGCATTGAACATTACCACATCATAAAATAATTTAGATTGGAAGGGAGCCTGGGTGGTCTCCACCTTCCCCAGCATTCAGAGGTTGCTCAGGGTTTTATTCTTTTGCTCAGGGAAAACTCTTAGGACTGGAGGAAGCGCAGGCTGTTCCACAGCCTAACCATCTCCATGTGGGTGGCTTTCTCCTTCATTTCCACATGGTTTCATTTGAAAAACCCTGGATTCCTTAGATGAATACCAGTGCATAAAATCACAAAATATTTAAGGTTGAAATGCTCTGAAAATATTTATGCATGCCTCAGTAATGTAAGATATATTGACCTGAACCAAACAACAGACTATTTAAAAATATTTCTACGGTTTATGGAAATATTTTCTTTTTTGTCTGTTGCTGAATTTGAATGTAATATTTTCTTCAATTTTGGACACTATTGACAAATCGTGCACATTTCTGTAGCAAACTCAATTGCTTTTGACCCAACTACTTTGAGTTTTAGGAAAAATATCAGAAAGGTCCCACATAACAAAAATTTCATGTCTTCAGAAGCACTCACGGGGTTTGAAAATTTAAGTAACTGGAAAATATAGAGTGTCAGTAAGTTGAACTAATGAAGACTCATTTCACCCAATTTGTTTTCTTTGTTTTTGGGAGGGTTTTTTTGTTTGTTTGTTTGTTTTGTTGGGTTTTTGTTTGTATATTTGTTTAATTTTTTAAGCTTTTTTTTTTGTTTTGTTTTGTTTTGTTTTGTTTTGTTTGTTTTTTTTTGCCGGGATTGTTTTATTTTGGGTTTTTTTTTTTATTTTATTTTGATGGGTTTTGGGTTTTGCGCTTTTTTGTATTATTGTTGTTTTGTTGTTTTTGTTTTTTTTTTTTGGTTTTTTTTTTGGCATGATAAAACCTGAATTTTTAAACATTTCTAATTTTTTTAACCACTTTTCTGTGATATGAGGTTGTCTTTAAAACTGAAGTAGTACAGGAACAAAACTCCACCTTCAAATGAAACGAAGAAAATAATCCTTCACCCTGAAATGAGCTTAATTTAAAGTAATATAATAATTTATTGATTGTCCCATTCTTGAGGAGATATAATCAATGGATGTCATTTTGCAGAAAGGGTACAAGATGTTTTTTGTGTACAATGTATTTAGTTGCAATCCATTGAAAACCATCTCAGAAAGACAGTATTTCAAGTCTTGTGCAGCATATAATCATTATTTTAAAAAGGATTCATCATACTGCTTGGATGAAAAATTCACACCAAACAGACAGTATTTAATGAGTAAATCAATAATGTTCATTTCAGGAAAAAATTAGGTATGGAATATAGCTGGGGAAGATAATAAAGCAAGATCAAATACTAAACCTCAGAACTGATGACCCATTAGGGATAATACAATTTACTTCAGTATCAAGCTGAAGTATATTAGGAAACTTACATCATAAAATTTGCTGTGTAAATGCAAATTCAATCTAATTTCTCATATGATTAAATCTCAGAGAGAAAGGAATTCTACTATAGTGTTAAATAACAGTACATCAGTGAGTTATACTGGATAAGAATAAGCATAAAAGGTTGGTGCTTATTATTAATAAACTGCTATATAAATATATCTTATAGGTCAGAGAGAAATATTCAGGTCTGTTCTCAAGCACAGTTCTGTTCAAAGATATGGTTGGTTTTCTTTATCTTAGAAATGCACTTTGTTGCAAACATCAGCTTTTTTGTGTGTTTATCTGTTTTATTTTTCCTCATCTGTGTTGCAGTAAATAACCCTTAGAGAACTGTAATTTGGGAAAATGGGAAATGGAAGTTTAATTTCACAAGGCATTCTTCCCAGACAGCCTAAACTGCTAAAACTCTACCACCTCCATGAACACAAAAAAACCCCAAAAGTAGAGTAAGAGCAGTGAATCCTCCTGCATCCCTTAAGTAAATCCCATTATAATCACTGGGTGACAGGGGCAATTTGATATGGGAAGAAAGCTATTTTAGTCTTCCAGTCATAAAGAAGACTTGTCCTGACAGAAAAACTATCCAACACACAACTTGACTGTGCAGGGCATGATAGACAGGACTGGCTGCCAAATTTTCATATTTACACTTCCTGTGCCTTATGTGTGATTTCTTAAATAGCTCCAAGCAAAACCTAATTTTATTTTATATGGTTGTGCACATGTCTGCTGCTCCTTTGTGCTATCACTTGAGGGTCAGCTGAGACATATAGTTAGAAAATCTCTGTGTAGTGAAAAAAATCCCCCAATCTGTACATGAGTAGGGAAGAGTTTGTATCTTTTCTGAATCCCTGGAGATCCATTCAGCTTGAGAAGAGTATACAAGAGTATACTGATATGTCTCATAGGGAACATAATAAATGCTACCAGCATAATTCATTAAAAAAAAAAAAAAAGTTATGTAAATCACATTCTGTGTTTGGCAGTGCTACCAGCTGCTGCTGAAGCACAAGGGTTCAACTGCTCTATACCTGTAACCCTGTTCCCTGAGCATGGTAAATATTTATGAGGATCATTTTTAGGCCATTTGCAATTTGCCCAGCACTGCATTAATATGTAGATGTTCCAGCTAAAGTCATTGATCCACTTATGATTTTTCTATTTCCATTACTATTCTTAAGATGTTGCCCACAAAGGTAAGATACATGCAGGTGTGCCATCCTCCTGCACACAAGAATATGCAGGTGTTTCACCCTTCATGTTGGGAACCCCCAAATCTTTTTGTCATTGCCCTGTGGTCAGGGACAAGTCAGACAACAGCTGTGTTGAAGGCTGTCAGATCCTGATTTCATTCTCACAGGTGTGGGCTAACTTTGAGAAGGCAAAGAGGAGAGGAATTAATTTCACAATTAATTAATTAAGAGTAAGAAATGTGTTTTTCTTCATAAAAGCTCCGTGGATTTGGAGGAAAGCCAGCTGGTCCTAGATTCCTATCTTATTGTTGGAAATTAATTCTGGCTGAGGTTGTAAGTTTTCAAGGATTTAAGTCCTTGAAATTAAATCAGTAGCATGAATTTAAGACTAAGATCAAGTCAGTAGCATGACTTTCTTTTAGGGAAGGCAAAACTAAGTTACTTAGAGAATTGTGAATATTTGTGGTGGAGCTGGTACCTCAACACAAGCCACAGTCTGGGAAGATAAAGAAAAAATGGGTACATCAAAGTATTTAATTTTCAATTAAAACAGTAACCCTTGAATTTTACACAAGAACAATAGCTTTGTTTTCTGTTGTCTCTTCTTTCTGTCTATTATGAAATACAAAACCTGTAAGAGGATCAAAAAAAAAAATTGCAAAATTCCAAGACTAATTAGATGAGTTGGTGGAAATCAAAATATAGAAGGTAAACCCATTTACTCTTCTGTACATATGTTGTATGTATAAATGTATGCAACATTTATAAACAAATGTAATGACAAATATTTTTCTATTGTATCTCAGATATACAATTTATTTATATTCTCCCATCATCAGCTGTTTCTCCAAGTTAATCTGGTTATTGCAATTTTGTGTAAAGTATTGCATTTTCTCTTTTGGCAGGCCTCAAATGAACTTTCTGATATAATTTACACAGAAATATTTGTTATTTGAAGAACCTTGGAATAAATTATTCTCTTTTTTAGCAAGATGTGATACTATGTAAATAATTTTGATACAGAAAAAAAGTAAGGCAACTATGGGGTTTGAGTGACAATACAAAATTTATACAATAACTAGCAAGTTTTCTTTATAAATAACAGTACAGGATTGTCCTGGTAATTTTTCTAGGTACTAATTATTGTAATAATTGCTCACCTGCAGAAGTCATTAAGTGATGGACAACCTGTAGTTATGTTGTACAACCATGACAGGAGCCTGAAAGGATTAATCACAGCATGCTATAGAAGCAATGGCATCTTGAACATTGCAGAAAAATGTGATCATGTTTATATTTGGCTTTTTTTTCTTTTGCTTGTATTTTTCTAATATGTAAGTTTAATCTCTGTAAAATACACAGAAAAATCCCTTTTTTAGTAAAATAGACTTTTAAGCCTTTTAACCTGTAAGCTCCCTTTTCTCTAACTGATGTAATAATAATTTTCTGTGTCTGTGCATCCCCTGCTAGTACTTTCAAAGGGGCATCTCATGCCATAATTTCAGATATCAGCTGTGCTGTGTGCTTGAGCTCAGCTCTGTCTTTTGTCATAACTGCAGCAGATCCTTCCTTATGGTTCTAGGGATTGAAGAGGTCCTGGGAAAGCTCAATCCAAATGCAATGAATGTGGGTGAAAAGCAGTATAGATTATGCATGCTGGAAGTATGGGATATGGAATATTTCTGACCCTCCTTGGAGAATTTTACAGTGTTCAAACAGAAGAGGCACCAGTTAGAAAAGAAAAGCTTTTTTGCTTATAAATTGTATAAATCTCTTCTGAACATTTTTAGTTCACAATTTTGAGTTCATGCTCTTTTTGCAATATTTTAAAAGATCTGGCTGTTGATATTATATTGATAATTTGAAACTAAGGGCTGGACTCTCCAATGTAACTTCTTATAGCTCCTTTAAATATCAGTGACACTCCTTGTGACACAGAAAAATGAAGGATATGTTTTCAATACCATTTAGTGAATTATTTGAAGAAGTCTGAAGTATTTTTCTCAAACCAGCTCAGATGTCTTTAAGAGGCTCTGCTAATGAAAGTGAGTCCTTATTCATCATACACAGCAAGAGAAGTCTCATTCATTACACGTGGTGAGGGGTAGAAGGTCAAACTACTCAAGAACATTTTCACTTTCATCTTTGTTCTTCTTGGTGTAACTTCACTGATTAAATGTAGTATCAGCACAATGAGAGGTGTGTTTAGGTTTTTTTTTATGCCAAGATTGGTTTTCATCAGTTTTAGCAACCTTTTTTTAAAGACTTGAACTTCTTTAAAAACAAGTGGAACATGAGAATTGCACCTATTATTCACAGCTATTAATGATTAACATGTCTGCATGTGAATTAATATAAAAGCACACTTAAAATTTATCTTTAATTTATAACAAAGCAAGACTTGAAAATTCAACACAGATAAATAACTTACTAAGTGCTTTACAATATTATTTTTATTTCCTAAGAGTGTTTCCATGGTTCATCACATCTTTTCTTTTGTTTTTAAATGAGCATCTTTCAGAGGCTTACTATGCCTAATTCAGAATTTATGGAAGTTCTCATTAAAGGACAAGATTGCATAGTCATGTAAAAGTTACAACTGATCACTTGAAATGAAAATAATTTATAATTTGGCGTAAAAATATGGTTACCATTTATTTATTTAAAAGTTATGTTTAAATTGATCTGCTCATGAGAAAGGTTTTCATCTCTCTCAACTAATATTTTAGTAAAAATAATTATATCATTAAAAGTTTTTGAAAATTTTTATTTTCAGCACAAAATGCAAACTTTTTATTATTAGAGATGAAAGAAATGGCAAAGCAACCATTCTGAAATATCTTCCTCTTATGCTGTCTTTAACCTGCAAACTGTAATATTAGTCTAGGAAGGTCAACATTTTTATTAATTTTCTGCCTTGCATTTAGCTCAATAGCAGGCATAAAATGATTCTCCATTTTAGACTTGCATTGGTAGGAAAATATTCTAAGGCTCATAATCTGCATTTTTATTTGCAGAGATAAAATCTTAATGGCATAATCAGCATTCAGCTGTCTGCTAGGAGCAGATCTCATATACCTCTTCCCATTCTTTGAGACCCCAACCAATGAACTAGTGAGATCAGTAATAAGGAGTTAGAAATGTTAGCTGGACGTTCCTAAAAGTCATATACACACAGAGACCACAGTCTTTAATAAATAAAAGTCTTAATGAGGGTTAGGAACTACATGCACAGCCTTTTGCTTTTTATGTCTCCACTTGGCTTATTAAGTTGTTGTTACATCATGGCAGCCCAAAGCTTCAAATAAAGAAGTATGGACACTTTGTACTACAACTATGGCAAAATAGTAAAACAAAGCCATCATACTAATTATTGCTTCAACTGATACAACCAGCTGTTAAAGCATAAACTCAGTTGTAATCTACCACATTTCTATGGCACGATTTCTCCAACCCAAGAAAGAAAGAAATAGTTGGAATGGAACAATGTGCTGTTTCTTCCATCCTTTGTCTGTTCTGGATAAAGTGATCCTTTAATTTTCTATTGTTCATAAACCAGAATTTCTAATAAATATGAGGAGAATTTCTCTCTTTCTATTCCACTCAGATTTTTAAGCTTCTATCACCTAAAT
This sequence comes from Muscicapa striata striata, assembly GCA_030060385.1. Taxonomy (NCBI): domain Eukaryota; kingdom Metazoa; phylum Chordata; class Aves; order Passeriformes; family Muscicapidae; genus Muscicapa; species Muscicapa striata. The sequence continues at coordinate 453,740 of JAREIS010000066.1, read as the reverse complement.
TGATACTCACACAAATATTCAATAAAGATTAATTTTCTGATAAAACCGTATATTTTTACCAACATTCTGAAACAATTTGTTATTCTTTGTGTAAAAACTTTGAGAACTAATGAGCTCATTTACTATTGTTCATATTCTATCAGAGTCTTATTGTTGTCAGGCATTAAATAATATGCTATTAAAATAATATTTTTTATAGATTTACATGTCCACTGTAGAAAAGCTTCTTTTAATGGATACTGTCTTCCTAACAATGCTAAAAGAAGTTAAATAATCTGATTTTCCTATTTTTTGATTGCTTTCAGAAATTAATTTTAACGTGTGTCATAAGTAAATGGAATATTTATAGCTTCTGGCTGGGACTTTGTCTTCCCAGGATGAATATGTGTGAGAATGTGGGAGGAGAAGATGAGAAGATTAATATAAAGACTTTCTAATAATCAAAAAATTAATGAGTTCGTGCACTCCTCCATTCTGTACCCGTGGAAAGATGATTCAATGCTACAAATGTGGGCACATGGTTTAAAACATGTTGAGTGATGTGAAAGGGCAAAGGGGGGAGCTGTGAAACAGAGCAAGGTCAGGGCCTTGGGAAGGTGTGAAAAGGAGCTGTGGGTGATGGTGAGGCAGAGCCTTAGGTCAGTGCTTGGGTTCTTCTTCAAGTAGGGGAACATCTGAATGAAAGCAGGCATAAAAAACATGCTCATAAAATCCACTTTCACTTCTAAGTTCTGTCACTTCCCTAATTATTATTTCAGATGGTTATTACAAAGAACCAACCTGACAATTATCTGTCCTTTGGTTTCTCCAGCTGTAAAATGGGGCAAATATCTGCTTCCATTCTTAATTTGCCCAGGTTGGCAGAGTAAGTTGTAATCCATTGTAATGATCTCAAACACAAGGTGACATGACAGCTAATGCTGCATGTCATTTTTTATCAATAATACAGTGCACTTTTGAGAATGGCCCTTTATTCTTTGTCTCTTGCAAATTTAATGTCTCACAGCTTTCTTGGTGGTATAGAATGTGAGATCCTTCAGAAATCTGAATTTCTGAACAATGCTGAGAGCCTTTATTCACATCCTTGATGAGAAAAAATTAATTTCGAACTCATTTTCTCTTCCCACAACATCACACAGTATCTTGGTTATTAGATCAGATACAGAATTATACTTCATTATTGTATCATAGCTTTGGGGGGCAGAGGGTGTCATGTGGTGTATCATATACTTCTAAGTACAGTTAGAGTAGAAGGAGAAATTAGTGATCAGTATATGCACTAGTGTAAATAACAAATTATTGTTGGGAAGGGAAAGGTTACCACATGGTGCTGTTGTTGTGAGGTGAACAGACAGAATTATTTATTTGTATATTTATTTAAATCTCATAGGGATTTTTGCTTCAATGAAAAACAAGATTCTTGAAAAAGTAAGACTGGATTCATAGACAGAACTGTCTTCTGCTTCTGATTGCCTGTGTGTCAGCACTTGTTCTAAAACAAAATTATCAGTTTAGAATTTAACCACATACTGATTTCTCTTCTCTCTAGGAACTCTTTGGTGACATGATAATGTTACTGTTATAAAAGGAAAACACTATCAATAAATGTACAAGGCCCCATCACCCATTTTTCTGGACATACTGAAGACTAGTGAGACCTTGAGAAAGCTCAGCTTAGAGGAACATTCAGCCACAGCTTATGTGAGCACAGTGCTCTGGCACGTGCAAATGCTGGGGGCACAGGAAAAGAGGATAAGAAAGGATGGTGCCAGACCTGGACAAAATTTTAAAGCAGTAAAAGACCAAATCCTGGCCATTACAGTGAAAGTACACACACATTTATATATAAAGGGATCTAATTTCAAAACTGTGACATTGTCTTTTTCACAGCTGCACATATGGATCTCCATGTTGCATGTCCAAGAAATGCTCTGATCCATATTTTACCCCTTCTTGGTACCTGAATTGGAGAAATAAATCCCTTTTCTGCCTGTGTCTGTCCATGGCCTGTTTGGAATGTCACAGTTCATGTGTCCCCCATGTCTCCTCTGCACTGCCCATCATGTCTGTGGAGCTTCTCAAGCTCTCAGTCCCTCCAGGTGCCCCACGGCAAGGCAGGCCAGGGTGAGCCTGTTCACTGCTTTCCTTGGAATTTCTATACATGGAAAAGCAGAACATCTTTAACTTCCCAGTTTAACCCTGATTAAAACTTAATGATAAAGAAATAAAATATTTTATTAAGTGAGCCTTAAGGCCAGGCTTTGAATTGAAGCGGAGAAATGAAGAGTTTCGACACATAAGATTTGTGATTTTAATGAGCACTCAACAGTTTCTCTGTAGTTTCCCATACAGATTAGTTCCAAAATTCCTGGATGTTGTAGCTGAGGGTGTGAGTTTGAAACAGCTCTTCTCCATTTGAGAGATGCCCTCCACTCCAGACTGCCTTGATCTCTCCCTAATGTCACCCCCATAATGTTATCCCCAATATTTACACGTGGGAAGAGCTCAATGTGTCTGTCATGGCTCCCATGTCCACTTCCTGGGGATGGATTAGGGAGGTTAAACTGCAGGTGTATCCAGGCATCACAGCTGATTTTAAGCCTGATTTTTTCCTGTGTCTATCCCATAAAGCAGTTTCTGCAGGGAGAGGCATCCTTCATACTCCTGGTGCAGGCTACCTGTCACACTGCAGTAGGTGATTGTGTCCCAGCAGCTTTTGCCTACAGAACATGGGTGCCCAAAAAGCTGTTTCAGTGATGTACATAAGCCTAATTGAAGTTAAAAAAAAAAAATCAAAATATTTTTTACTTTCCTGTTAAAGCCAAAGTAATAGTATTTTTTTTGTTTGGCAGAGAGATTTTTCATTCAAACATCAGTTCAACATTTGACTGTTATATATTTGTTTTAGTAGCTAAACAACTGCATTTGTTTTTACCCAAACAGCTGACCCTGTACTTTTAAGAGATGAGTTAAGACTGCTTGAGCTCTGAGGCTATTAAGGTTCACTAGTATAACAACACCCATAAAATGACATTTACAGACTAGATAAGCCTAATTCTTTTATAAGCAGTCACTTAGAAAGTGATGTTTATATACCAGTTTGTTAAAGAGGGTAACAGCAACTCTAAAATTCTGGGAATATAAGAAATACAACAGTAATTTATGATCAAATTTAATTAGGAGATAAAGTTTGTTTTCTCAAATTTCTGTAAAACAAACCAAAAACTTATATTTTGGTTGCCATTGACAGTCACCTCTAAAACAAAGGCCATATGCATCTCAGTGAATTCACAATCACAGATTCCCTGCATTTCACAGGTCCAGGTTTGTAGGTTTTTTTCCTTAGCAGGGATGTGAAGCTTAAAATTTCCAGCTCATCTTAGAATCTGCATCAATGTTGCTCCTCTATAGTGAATTAATGATGGAAAAACCCTTCTCTACCTGTCAGTGAGTACAGATTCACTACATTTGGTGCAATTTGCCTGTAACAAGCAACATAAGGAATTATGAGAAGCCTTTATTACTGATCAGGGGTGTTATCTCTGATGTTTCCTACTCTACTGCAATGGTATATAAATATCATATAAACATTTGCAAGCAAATGGCTTGTCTCTAGTGAACTTCCCTTCTTCATGCTTGTTTCCTTTGCTTTCTCCTTCAATTCACACATTACTCTGTGCCCTCACTTCTTATCCACTCTAACCAAGTGTTTCCCTGTTAAGGTTATCCTGCCTGATATTGTCCTTTCCTGATTCTTCCTCTGCCTCACATGTATTTCCTACATTCCTGAATCTTCATTGCTCCTTCTCTCTAAAAAGCCCCAAACTTTCTGGCTTTTTAACTTGTCTTTTTAATGAGGTAATGTCAAGTGAGAACAATTATCACAATTGTCTGTAAATTACTGAGCTGATTATCAGAAGGTTGTATCTAGTTCTTATATACACATGGAAAATATAGGAATGAGAAGAGGGAAAACCAAACCATTAGCAGGTTCCCTGTCCCTACCCTATAATGGAGAGAATTTTTCTTCAGCTGTAAATAGTTCTTTACTATAGCAGAGGTTCTACAGATGGAAATAGAAATGTGGAGCCAGAGCATCCATTTCAGTGATGAGGGTAGCTAGCTGCTCTAGAAACTCACTTTTTTTAATCTCTCACTAATACATCAAGTTGATATAAATCAGATTTCTCTTACACTGGTGATCACTCAAAGATGAAATAGTGAGAGGCAAACTCTGTCAGAAGGATTTTGTAAGGAGACTTTATAATATGATGGAGTGTCCTTTAATAACCAAGTAACTATACTTGAATTCCCCTGTTCATGTCATGTTCTGTGACTGGCAACAGAAATAAGAAAGCCCTCTGTTATTGTAATTAAAACATAAAATATGTAGTTTAAAAAACCATTAATTTACAATCAAAGCAACAGACGCCAAATTTTCCACCAGTTACAAAATAAATTTGGAATGCTGCAATGGGGAAAAGGACTTTGCCTCTGAGTAACAGACAGTGAGATCTGCACTAACTGATCCAATTCTTCCTGACCTTAAAATAAGGCAAAGAAGTTATGTTTGTTCTTAGCCTTTTTTGAGGCAATTTAAGATTAATATACAATTTAGAGGAAAAAAACCCTCAAACACATGAATCTAGAATTAAGATATTTACATCTTAAAAGTTAAGTCTAAACATAGTGTAAATAAAAAAACAATGGATCAAGCCTGCCAGACTTCCATTAAGAGCCAGTTTTCTTTAGCTGGTGGGTCACTGAGAACATAGGCTATAGATGAGTAAATTTGAGTACATCTGTGTTAATCCACAGTGACAGAAAATGTGCTTAAGTACCTTCTATTAGCCCAATCAAAAAATTCTTGGAGCAAACACTTCATTTCAACCATGGCTATAGTTTTTTGGGACTTAGACATATAAATGATACTTAAAATCCATGTAATTAACTTGTGAATGTTTGTATCTTTTTATAGTTTTCTTGCTAAAGTCAACAAGCATTGCCTCTAGTTTTGTCTGCTTGTTTTAATTTCAAATATTGATAAATGTTTTCAGTCTAGCAAAACATCATGATTCATGAAGATCTTGAAGACTTAGTATCCTTATTTTATTTTAAATTATTACAAAAAATACAAAATTTCTAGAAAGTTTATTGAATTTTTTTATTTAAAAGAGATTATGGATATTATAAAAAAAAGAAAGTAGCTTTTTTTGCTAGAGATTTGCTAGAGATATTCACAAGATTAATTTATTTTTCAAAACAGACAAATGCAAATTGACATATTACAAAGAAATGGAAAACTTGTCACAATAAGAGTCTGATATCTGATGGTGACTGAATTTTATCACACAATCTTTCAGTGACAACGGATTCCATCAATTTGATGATGATCACAGGGCTGGAGCACTCCCCCTATGAAATTGGCTCAGAAAACTGCAGTGTTACCAGCTGGAGAAGAGACAATTCCAGAGTGGCCTTTCCAGTACTTAAAGGGGGCCTAAAGGAAAGGTGTAGAGGGACTTTTTAAAGTGACAGATAGTGATAAGACAATGAGGAATGGCCTTAAGTTGATAGAATGTAGGTTTAGAATAGATTTTAGCAGGAAATTCTTTCCTGAGAGGCTGGTGAGACACTGGCATGTTTCCCAGAGAAGCTGTGGTTGTGGAAGTGTTCATGGCCAGGCTGGATGAGACTCTGAGCAAGCTGCTCTAGTGAAAGGTGTCCCTGGCCATGACAGAAGGGCTGGAAGTAGAGATGTTTAAGGTTTCTCTTGACCCAAACCATTCCATGGTTTAATGATGCATCAAAAATTTCTCCTCTTCCTGTAACTCACTCTCGAGAGCATCCAGTCTGGGTGACACCACAGCAGTGTCACCTCCCTGGGCTGTGTCACTCTTTAGTGACAAAGACAACCTGCATGACTTGCTCCTGTGAGTTGATTGCTAATCAGTTTAGCTGTTTAACACTAAAGTTTAATCAATACCTTTCAGACACAATCAGAATCTACAGCCATAAATTTAATTAAAAATAGTCATTCACTAGTGCTTTGCTTAACAGCTTTAGTCTTTTGTTAAAAGTATTAACCTTTTGTTGCTTTTATTCTTGTGAATAAAATATCCTAATCCCAGTTTAGCCCTCAAGTCTATAGGTATTCATATGCAAGTTAAAATATTAATTAAACATGTTCTCTAGGTCCATTGAAGAAAGAAGGGTTCTTTCAAAGGAGGTATGCTCCAACTCCTGCAGTATGGTAGATATTGTCCTTCAAGGAGTTCATCTCCAAAGGCGTCAGATCAATTCCTAGATGGTGAAAACATTTATGAAACAACTTTTAAAAACTCACAAAAAGGTTGAGAAAGCTTGTCCTAATGTATCCTGCCTGCTGGGAAGGGAATAAAAGTTTTGCAGTGTGTTAATTTGTTATGTGGAAGAGAAATGACACAGTAAAAACTGGAAGTCTTTTTACATCAAGTGAAATGTGGACTTTGTTCAAAGATACATTACAGATACCCGCTGAGTACAGGGAGATCTTACTGCATGAAATTTCGGTGCAATATGTTGATTTCTGAGTATCTTGCCACAAACTACTAATTAATATAAAATGAAAGACTCTCTCAATCTGTAATAGACTAAAAAAAGCCCACTAAAATTACTGCTGAATGGCATTTCAAAGATGATAATTTATTTTTGCCCTGAACAAGACACTTAAAACATTTTCAAGGACATCACGTCTTTAGCCTTTAAAATATCAACTAATTATCAAATCAATGATCATTTGGGGGAAAGTAATGAAGTATGGAAAATAACCACTTGAAATTATATAAGTCATTACTGCAAAGTATTTAAAACTGGTAAGTCATTAGCAAAGAGATTTAATATGTGGGTATTAAATGCCTTAAAATTTTATAAAAAAGACAAATTGCATTTTAATTGTCATAATTTCCTATGAAATAAGCAACTTGCCCTTTAAGTTCTTTATACTTTATACTTATCTAATGCTTGTTTATTTTTCTAAGGAAATATTAATTAATTTATTCAAATTATTTTCAGCTTTTTAAAAAAGTTCACACCACTTTATATTAACATCAAATATGAGGAGGTATTTGGAAAAGCAGTGAGCAGAATGACTCAAAGTTTGAGTGGAAATACTTAATTACATGCTTAACTCATGATTACTCATGAGTAATCAGTCCTTTGGAGTTCAATAACTGCATAAGTATTTCCAGGATTTGGAACTTGTTTATTGTATTTTAATACTTTTATTAGTTTAATAAACCATGGATTTACTGTATCAACAGCCTGCTACACATTTCAAAACAACTTTCCTCTTGTTTCTTTTTGCAAATAGTTTATCCATGTTTCCTCACAAATCCACAGGTGTGGAGATAGGGAATGAGGGGGAGAAAGCAGAGGCAAAACAGTTTCTTGGGCTTTACTTTGTTATGGCCTTTCTTCTTCTTTTCTTTGACCTCCAAGGAATTTGTCACTGATAGAGTCTCTAGGTAATGTGATCAGTGCAAACACCTCAGGGATTTGCCTGAAGTCCAGTCCATTTGCTGTGCTTCTAGAAGTGTAAAAACTGAGCTAAGCACTTGCCAAAGACAGGTAGAGACTCCCTCGATCTCTGTGTCATTTTATCAGTAGAAAAACAATAATTATGTATATTCTACAGTCTCCCAATTTATCTACTTTCTATGCTGTGGAGAAACTCTTCCCTTTTAATGTAAATTCAGGAAGTTAAAATTCTTCTCATGGGACATGACTCTGACACAAGCAACTTTCAGGGCCTTATGAAAGAGATACTTCATCCAAGATCTCGTCCTGATTTGGGTAGAGAAGTTCTTCTCAAACCCCAACTGATTTCTGTACATCATCTGTACACCACTGGATATATCCTCCAGATTTAGTATGTAATAGGTAATAGATAGATAAATTATACACCCTCTTATAAGAGAGTTTTATTTGCATACTATGCATAATCCAAAATTTCACCAACTTTAATAGAAATTTTGAGGGTGCAGGAGATGAAGAAAAATCTGATTTAACTTTTTAGACAAGAGAAGCAAGTGGGCTATAGGCAAAATTTCCTGTCATATTAAAACAAAATGTCTTGTTTCCCAGAAAGATATAGGGGAAAAGAGTTTTCTCTAAACCTCCCTGCCTTTTGTCCAACATAACTAGTTTTCTGCTTCTCATTTTGGTGTTGTAGCCCTGACTTGACTGACATATCCTATTTTCCTGTTATCCACTAAACTATAAAGATCTCTTGAAATCTCACTTCATATCTTGAGCTCTGGTAAAGACCCATGGGAGAGATAGATGCTCAAATTATCTCAATTAAATTATATCTTTTGTATATCTTGCATGTGGGGAGAAGACTTTTCATGATCTGTCTAGATTACCCTGATCACAACACTGTATTTGGAGCTTCCCAAAGTATCATTAATAAATTTCTCTGTGTATGTGTACAGAACCAATGAAAGAAAGCACAGGTGCAGAAAACCAAAGAGCTGGACTGTGTCCAGATGACACAGCCATTTGTAAAGCTCTGATGAGGTAATAATGACTGATGAGGTAATAAGGAAAAAAAAAAAAGCCTCTCTATTCCACCAGACATTGGCTAAGGATCTGGGTGGGCAGTGAATGGGGTTATACTCACCTGTTGAGAATTAACAGGTTTGCTCCAGAAATGTGTGTCACAAACACGATGTGAATCCAAATCTTTCACTGCCATCCCAGTGTTTTATAGTTCCTAATAGAAACTGTAAGGAAAAATTTTGTGATAGTGTGCTGGTCACATTTGCAACATCCTTACTAACAATTCTAGGACTTCCTGGTAGCTATCCTGAAAGAAAAACACACCATGATTGCTCTGACAGATTGAAACCAAATCAAGCACCATAAAATTTTCCCTTCCATAGTTTCAAAAAGTTTAATTAAAAAAAGAAATGTCTAGCTTCACTCAGTGAATTGCTTGTTGTATGTGCACTGATTCTGTAATTAAAAAAAAAAGAAAATCAATTTACATTGTATTTTATTTTATTATGTAGTAAGGAATGCATTAAAACTGTAGCTCCAAACTCAAATATCACAATAAAAAACACCTACTATAAAAAAGCAGTTCATGGCTTTACCTTATCTGAAGTTTGCTATTTGTATTTTAGTTATATTGAGAACTTTTACCACTAGTGATAAAAAATGTTAGATAAACTGCTCATTCTTACCTGCTAGCACTCCTTTAATCTGATCATTTTAGTTCCCAAACATAATGTTACTTCCCTAGTCAGCCTCAAATTACTTCCAACTTTGATTTCCCTGAGTAAAATCCTTCAGTAGTAGCAAGTAGATGCATTCAGAGTGGATGGAAACCATCCATCAAAGTTATCTATTCTATTCTATTCTATTCTATTCTATTCTATTCTATTCTATTCTATTCTATTCTATTCTATTCTATTCTATTCATGCAGCAGCTGGTGATTTCATCCAGTTTGCTCTTTGGCTTTGTGGCTGGACAGGCACCATGAAGATCATCTTGCCTGCTCAACTTTCCAAATCTACTACTAAAACCTGTAGGATTGTAAAGTAGTTTAACAGGGTTTTATCCCTTTCAGTCACTTCTGTAAGAGTCCTCATTTTGTCAAAACTCTCAGATGAAGATTTTTTTTTTTTTCTGATAAAAGAAATTTTTGTCTTCTACACTGTAATGGTGTTTACAACCAAAATGTAGGCAAATATTCATTCTGTTTCATTGCTCAGTCTTGAGGAGAGATTTGTGGCTGTCCTGCACTGGTGTTGAAGGAAGTTATCATAACACTACTGCAGAACAAGTAGCATGATAGGAGCCTGATATTCTTTCATATCCAGCCTGGTCTTTTGAAAAAAACCTGCTACCTGATGTTAGAGATACTTGGGGACAACCCCTACAGAGCAGTGCTTTCCTCACATCATTTTTCTCCCACTCTAATATGCACTGTTGATATATCTCTGAATTTCTTGCCCACTGCTCCAAAGATGAGGCACACTGCAAACTGCTCCTCTTGGACACTAGAGACAGATCAGTTATGTCACATGTAAATGAAAATGCATTTGAAAAGGAAAACTGAGCTGTGCTATTAACTGCAGCAGCTACAGTTACCTCTGCTTGCTTCTATCACACTAGAACTACATCCTAAATTATGTGTTAAACTTGGAAAAAAAATTCATTTCATGCTTTGCCTTAAAAGCCAGCTCTTAAGTGGTTGTTTAGGACAGTGGTGACTGAGCAGTTGGTTTAAAGATAATCCTCTGAGTGGGAAAACAAGTAGTGGCCCTCTGGAGATCCCAAGTGATTTTAGAGTAGGTGCTGCAGGGTTCAATGCTACTTTCATCACTGTCTTCATGCTCAATCAATGAAGCACATACTGTGACTTACCTGTGGTTGTGAACAAGTGTGGCACAGCCCTCGAGGAAACAGGACTATAATGGTCCAGGGCGTTCCTGTTCCCTGCACTCATCTACTGAGTCAAAGAAAATCATCTGTATTACCTAGCAAACTTCCTCCTAAAGAAACATGTGTTCCAGCAGATTTCTTTGTTTCACTACTCTGGGAAAATTAGAGCAAGCACAACTGTTTACAGGGCAAACACTCCAATATTCTCATGGAGTGATATTGAGTTATGAAAATTGTATGTTCTAATAAAAGTTTTTGGGATATAGTTTTTCACCTCTGTGGGGCTGGGTTTTGGTTGCATCGTTGGGTTTCTTCCCCCTCATTTCAAGATTAACAAAGAACCAAATCTGAAAAAAAATAGTAGAGCAGTTATTTTAGGGAAAAGAACCTCAGTCAGACATCAGTAATTCAGAAATAGGTCTCTAAAAGTCACTTCTGTTGCAAAGATTTAACATAAGTCAAAGATAATTGTAACAGAGTGTTATTGTTATTATTTTGCCAATTAGGAAAAAAGTGATGAAGAATACAAAAAAATATGACAAATAAATAGCTTTTCAAAATGGCTATACCTGGAGCCATAGATGCTCAAACAGCTAGATGCAGCTGATGTCTTTCATTATTTTGCAAAATGACAACTGGCTAGAAAATCAGCACATTACTAGACTAGACTTTATCTACTTTCTAATGTGTATCAGTATTTTTTACCTTGTTATATCATTCTACAAAATGAATCACTGACATTGTCATATTGTAAATATAATTGGACAACTGCAAATTAAATGCTCCATGAATATCAAGTACTATTAATGCTGCAAAATATACTTGATTCACTTTGAAATTAAGACAGAACTTTTCTTATGGCAGTACCTTTTGAATCAGATCTCTGGTAAAATGTTCTAACTTCTTCTTCAAGATGTTCAATTGTATTCTGTGTTCTGCTCTCAAACTCATGGTTCCTGCTGGTGGTTTGTGAGGATGTGGCAAGGACCAATGAGCACTTGCTGATTTCTAGATTCTGTATCCTTGTCCTGACGAAATTTCATTTTGATTCATAAAATAAAATTAATCTGATAAGAAAGTCATTGCTGGAAAATTATTATGTATCTCCACCATGTCCAATTTACCTTATTCCTTTTTTTGTTATACTGTAAATGTCTAGTATAAATTAAAGTCAAACCAACTCCCATATCTTGAACTGAACTCTTGTGTACCTCTAGGAATAGGTATCTCTGAGCTGGAAAATTGTTACAGACAATAAAATTTGGATTTTATCTAAAGGTGTAGTTGCCTTACCAGCCTTAACTAAGTGGTCAAATAATCTCATAAACTAATACATGCTCAGTATCCAGTGTCTTCCCTTCCTTTTGCCCTTTACAGATAATTGATTCCACATGAACAAATCAGTGTAACAAGATGAACTCAACTTTCTGTGGACACAAAAGTTTGAGGCTATATTTTGATGGCCACAGGTTTCATATCAAAATCATAATTCCCTCAGAAATGGGATAAAATATTTCAAAATACAGCAATTCTAGTCATGGGTACTGAAAAACAGCTAATAAGTAAGTTTTCATGATGACAATGCAAAGCTTCACTTGGTGCTCTGTCATGAATTGTGCATAAAAGAAAAATCCTTTCATCAACAAGGTTATTTTCTGTTTTTATCGAAAAGGTATAACTAAAAGAAAAATGAAACCACTTCTAAGACTCAAATCCCACATGCTTTACATACTCATTAGAGAAATAACATGACTGATATAAACTGCAGAATACATAGAAAATACCATCCACAAAAAAAAACATATACAAAATTTTTATATACAAATTGCTATTGTCTATTGTTATAGTTCCTCTTTCTTGCAGTGAAAACAACTATGGATCTGTTATGTGAGACAGAAAAAAATAAAAACACCCTGGAGAAATTTTTCTCTTAACTGAGAATTTGTATATCCTTCCTGGATGTTTACTGTATTTTTTAACAAGCTGAATAAGAAATAATCCCTACAGAGCACCACTTTTAGCTGCAAGCAAAGCAAAACAAAACAAGCCTGTATAAAAAGTGTAGATGCTAAGAGCTTCCTACAAAGAACCATATTCAAGCAGGAAAAGATTTTTCTCTGCAGACTCGTATCTGAGCTTCTCCCTTCAAGCTGGGTATACTGACAAGCAACCAAAGGAATTTCAGTTACCAATAGTTTATTGCAGTTGCAACACATTCATGAGGATGGGCTGTCTTTCCCCCAGTGCTGCTGTGAGCTCAGTGTCTCAAACATGGTGCATAATGGTATTTCTTTTCCATTTGGCATCATTCTATCCAGTGGATATCAGCATCAGTGGAATTTCTCATTTGGTCTCCATGTGTTATTAATGAATAAATGAAAACTATTTTGCCTTTTTCTTTGTCTTATTAAGGCTATTAAAGGGCAGAAATACGAATTCTCATGAAGTTAATCAACATTTAGTGTACCAATTGGAGTAGTATACTTACAGTTATTTTTGTGTATTTATATCATATATTTCTTTAAATGACCATCAGCATTCCTGCAGCAATGTTACCTCTGAAAATGTTTCTATGGTGAATGCAGGCAAAGCATCGTATCAGAAATACTTACCTTGGTTTCTATATAATATCATAAAAGTAAGTGGGGAAAAAACAGTCAGTGGTACTGTATTCTGGAGATTATAGTAATGACTTTGTAGGTTTCAATGTGCAGTTAAATTAAAGAAGGGTATTTCATGTGAGAGTGTGTCAGGATCAAGATTTTGTTTATGGTCAAAGTGGAAGCAAACCTATATCTAAATTACAGAATTTATTTTTATTATAACTTAGATCTTAAGAATCTATTTACTATTATTCTAAATCTAACTGTAACAGAAAAAGAAAGAATAGTAAAGTAGTTAACATTGTAAAACATACACTTTTTATGTTCCATCCTTTTCCTGGTTGCTGTGGTCATCCTTCTCTTGCTGTTTTGACCCCAAGGCCAGTGCACCCATCATCAGTGGAGGTTTTCACACCAGCAGCCACTGCCAGGATGAGTCTGGTGATCCCTGTTGGGTTCTCTGGGGTCTGTCACTGTAGGGCAGCCACTTCCTCCCAGATGCACTCACAGGGAGTTCTCCACTCCATCCTTGGCTCTTCCTATTCACACAAATGAAGGAAGATCAGTGTCACTGGCCCACACATGTTGCAGGGATTAAAGAAACTTCTGTGTCTCAGCCCTGATCCCTCACCATATCCATACATATCCATACATATCCATCCCTAAGAATGCAGTCAGCTGGGGAATTTCAGTTTCAGAGCTTCATTTTATTTATTTATTTTCCCAAGAAACCACAGTATCATACCTAAAAACACATCAAATCAGTAGCATGTGCTAAGCTTTCCAAGCTCATTAGAGCAGTTATGGAAGTGGTAGATATGTTAATGAAATTATGATAGATTGGCTAAGTCAATCAATGTACTTTGGGTTGCAGCATTTATGTTATTTAAAAGAAAATCCTTATATCTTTACCTGTGAAATAGTGACTTCAGTATTCTGTGCATTAATAGTTTCATATTTAAATCTGTGAAATTCCTTAGAGCAGTCCTGTGTAACACATACATTCAAGACTTTGACTTTATATTACAGCTACAATATAAAATGTCTTACTATTAATCATTTGAGCTCTAGCTACAGAAACAGAAAGTTCATATTTGGAAAAAAATAATAATTATTTGTCCTTTTTCTGCTAGATCATACATATTTTGCTTAGGGCTGTGTTGAGTGGTTTTAAGCATGCTGAAATCAGCAAAAATAAAAAAAAATGTAATAATGCCACATGCATGATTATAGAAATTTGTTCCCTTCTAACCTGCTGACTTAGAAAATTAATGAACTGTATTAAAAATATGAGGCAGTGTTTCAATAACTTAAAATAACTTGATAGTACAATAAGAATTGACTTTCTCAAGCAAACATTTTTTCTCAGAGTCAGATATCAAATAAACATGATGTTTTCCCCATGTGTAAAGAAGCATTAAAGCAATTTTGTAAAGTATTTTAATTCTATAATTTATTGCAGCACAGTTTAGTAAAAATTGTAGCTTTTTATTTATCTTATAATTAATGTAAAGAGTTAAAAGTAGCATAATTCCACTGCTTTCAGCAGATTTGAACCTGGAGAGAAAGGAATCTGTGAATTTTGACTATCAAGTTTTTTCTGCAAAAAGTTAGTTAGGGAAAACATGCACATTTTTTTTTTTTTTTTTCTGTATAAACAGGTCCCTTGGCTTAAACTCTCTAAGTAGTTTTGCTAAGATATCAGAATATCTTTTTTTGTGTCTTGCCTTCTAACTTGCTTGACTAGAAATATGATATCAAAGTTATTCTCTATTTGTGGATCTTATTTCCATTCTTATCCATGCATCATGACAATGGGCCAGCCACAAGTTGTGACAACAGAATATCCATCTGATGTGAGTCCTAATCCTCAGTAATCATCTATTACCTGTCCTTTTGTAAGTAGTGAACTTGACATCCCAATCTGGAAAGGGGTTTTTTGCCTGTATAACCTCAGGTATCAAAGTGTAACTACCATAACCAACTTTGAGACCAAGGAACTGAAGGGAGTGACTGTCATTCTCTAGACCTGACTGGATAAGCTTTACACACTTTATTGATGTGCTCACATTTGATTTTCCTATTATCCTTTAAATCCTCCTACAGTACAATTGAGGAATGAAAAAAGAAGGCAAAACAATCTATTGCAAATGTCCTATGTTTATAATCAGACTAATGAAACAATAGCAATACCTCTCAGCAGTAGAAAAGTGAATAAGGTGGTTAAATTCATGTTTTATAAGCATAATCAATTGAAAATGCCACAGCCTTAATGATATTGATGTTAAACTACAGCTGATCTATGATTGCTTTGTGCTACATCATTGTTCATTTTGACTATGTGAAGGCTGGTCTACATTTCCTTTTTTAGCTGTAGTCAGTGTGTCCATGGGTGTGAGTACGTGTGTCTATCCACTCACCCCTACCACTACACAATTCCCATAGAAGAGCACAAAACAATGTATTTCCTTTAGAATACATTGAACTAAATGGTGGGCACCTGAAACACATCTGCTGTTCTCTAAAGCCACTAGTTTTGTGTAGAGCTATGGCTCGACTGCTTAATTTCCCAATAGTGCCAGCTATAGGGGCAGTGCCAGCTCACACACTAAGGTGACTTATTTTGACTTTTATTCTAGCTTGTGCAAAGCAGAGAGGTGAGAGATAACCCGTGAAAGGTTGGGTCCCTGATTATCAAAACTTTACACTACTTAAAAACAAAGGCATCAACATTCATCAGTTATAAAGGATGTATTTTTTCATTAATTAGTTCTCACTGCCCTTTTTGCTAGTTATGGTCCTCAAGACTCATCTTAATTAGCCCACATGCACATTTCTCACCTATCTTTGAGTCTGGGGTACATTTTCAGTAGGTGGTCAATGAGTTGGTGGTCATGATGCCTCACTGCTGGAATTACCTTCCCCCCAGTTACTGCTTAGTTCTGGTTTGACTCCTGGTGGCTATTGGCCAGAGAGCCCATTCATCTTGGATTGTCTTCCCTTCTCCATAAAACAAAAGATTAGCCAAGCATACAATGCTCACAATTCCATTGTTCAATCATTACAGTGTGGCTACTGACTAACAAGTAAAAAGAAATTTCAAAGTTCAAATTTCAAAGGAATACTTTGGGTTTTTTCTCTTAACTTAATCTAAGGATCTTATCAGAGGATTTCTGCAGAAGAAATAATCTTTTTCAGAACATAAAAGATGCAAAATACATTTTAGAAGCATCTTGCAGATACCTAGAGGGTTTTAGTGGACAACAGCAAGAAGTGTGAAAATCATGGTATATTAGTCAAAATATTATCCAAACCATTAGGAATACTGAAAAAATAATATGGGATAGAATTGTGAGGGAAGTAGTTTTGTTCAATTTTATATATAGTAAAAATTTTCTCAACTATTAAAATGTTACATGTTGCGTAACTTCTTCTAACTAGATACTTCAGGCTAAATGTAACAGAGTACAAAGTTAAGAAGAATATTTTGTATTCTAAAACTACGAATTGCCTCACAGAAGACTAAAATTATTTCAGATTGCTTTTCTTGTGTGTTCTGCTCAGAGGCATATTATACATTATATGAAACATGACCAGTGGTTTGATATACTTGTTAAGAATGTCACATAGCCATTTTGGGAAACTGCTGTTATCCTGGAGACCAAAAGCAGAATTTATCTTGTCAATTTCAACCTCAACCGTTTATGAATCAGAAGTTTTGAGCATTCTCTACTCAAAAATATAGTGTGATGGGTATGAAAAGTTAAAGAGTTGCTTTTAAAATCCCAATTTAAAGTCCAGGCTAATCAACCAGGGAATAATTTGTCTCATAGATATGGTTGTCTGAGCTAACCATCACCTAGACTCACTTTATAGACAAAAGAGAAACAGAGCACTGCTTTGCCAGACCTGTTTTGGAGTTTTCCTTAGGGTGAGCTGTGTCCCAGATTTCATATGTTGGACTCTTTATATTTAATGCACAAGAATTTAAGTCTCACTATAAGCAAACAAAAGGTTCAAACTCTTGTTACCCAGGCAACTCAACCAAGGGGGTCTGTGGTCTCTCAGCCTTTCTGAGTCAGATAATTATACCTGGCCTGCTGACAGCACTCTGGGTACTGCTCATGGCATATCCAGCACTCAGACACCTGCATGTCTGCACCTGAAGGAGTGGTCCTTGGGATGCAGAATGTCACTAAATTAACAGCAGTAAGTATGAGGAATCCACTGGGAGATGTTTATATGCACAAGCTGCACTGCAGATACTGAATCAAAAAAGTTGCATCACTGATGGGAAAATGAATTTTGTGCAACTGTCCACAGTATGGTTTGGCAAGAATGCCAACATTCCCAAGCTGGATATGTCTCAGCTTTATATGCTCTCTATAGTTTTGGATGATAACTCTCCATGTTCTAAACAATGTTTCATTATCTGTCCTTCTGTCTGTTCAAAGTGAACCAATAATTAAAAAAAAAAGTTATCTTAAGATAGGACTTCAATTTTGAGAAAAAGATGCAAGCATACAAAGCACTTCAGTTCCTGCAATGCCAGGAAGATTTTTGTGAGACAATGTGTTCTGTTTTGTCTATGGGCCATTGACTTTTCATGCAATTCCTTCTGTATCTCATTTTTTTACTGTATATCTTAATGGAAGCTGAAGATGTTATAAGAAGGCTTGAAAATAAGATCTTCTTCATGCAGAGTCATCCAGGTTTTCAGACAGTTTGTGTACAAACTGTCCACAAATATTCAAAGGGTCTACTTTTCTAAAGGGCTAAAATTTGTCACTGGGAAATTAACCTCAAATTAGGGAAGAATCATCCCATTGTCACTCTAAGGTGATTTTAAAAAAAATGTATGGCATAAATTATTAACTTTTTTTTTTTTTTTTTTTTTTTTTTTAATGAAACCACAGCTGCATAGTGGACCTCAAGAAAGGAACTAATGCTGTTGGGTTTTAAATAAGCTTAAATACCTGTACTGGATCTGTCTGAGACAGAGTTGATTTTCCTCATAGCAGCTCTGTGGTTCAATGCTTGGGACTTGTGACCAAAACTGTGCTGATAACTCACACATTTTTAGTTATTGCTGAGCAGTGCTTACACAGCCTCCAGGTCTGTCTTGCTGTTCGTGCTGCCAGCCCATGAGCAGGCTGGGGCTGCATCAGGATTTGGGAAGGGACACTGCCAGGACAGCTGACCCAAGTAATGCCCCTTACCACATGACCTGATGCTCAGGAATAAAAGCTGTTTTACCTATGATAACAATAGTTGTCATTTTTCAAGTTTGTCTTTTCAACTGATTCCAAACTATTCAGCAGGATTTCACTTTGCATATGGATGCAATTCCATCAGTTTGCATGTGATGCATATGATCAATTTGAGCTGCATTTGAGCTGAACAAAATTTATGGCTGTTAAAATTGCTTAAAAGAGAAATTTCCTGTGTGTTTTATAGTTTGCAAAAAAGTATGCACACTTGTAATATTTGATGCCCTGACTGATAGTAAATTCATTATATCTTTGTAGTCATACAGTAAAGGATAATTTCTTCATGGAATTTATAAACCAATACACAAGTACATTTTTTTAAAAGACAGAAAAACTGAATATAGAGTTTCTAATGGAAAATGGCCATTCTTAATTTGATTATTAAGGGTTTCCAACTTGAGTGTTCCCTCAAGATAGTAGGACTAAATCTGTGTAGATTTCCTGAAGGAGTGATTGAGATCATAATTGGGCTATCACAGTTCCTTAGAGAATCTAAAAGGGAGATGAAGATAATAATCTCTACACATATTCCTCTTGGTCAAGGATAGCACTGTTATCATGACAGCTCATGTCACTGATTTCACCTGAAGGTCCAAGAGAAGGAAGAAAGTAACAGGTTTTTCAGATTATCAATTTATTTCCTGTTGTCCTTCTCTATCACTGCCTTGGCAACATCTGATACATTTACATTGAATAGTCCTTCAGCATTGTTTCCATATAAAATGCAATTATTTTCTACATGTATCTGGTTTTAACTAAAAGTCAATTATCCTTCTATGCCTAGAAGGTTTAGAAGCATTTATTCTCTTACAAATCAAAATTCCTTTTGTTTGCCTATGCATATGTTCAGAATATGCCAAATACAAAGCTATATAAAGTGAAGTTATATAAAGTGAAATTATCGACAGAAACTATTTATAAACTCAGATCCACTCAACAAAAAACTGAGAAAAAACAAAAATGCAACTTCTATTTTGTAAACTAATAAACATTGAAATCTTATAACAAAATAGCCAAATTTTCAGAAGTCTTCAGGTTCAACTAAAAAGGGAAAGGGATTGCAACTAATAATACATATAAGCATTTGTTAAAGTCTGTATTTCAGACTTGATGATACTTGTAAAAATCTGATTTTTCTTATTTAGGATTTGAGGCTCCTTCACCATGCCATCAAAGATAAAATTGTGATGCTAAAAAGGATGAAAAAAAAAAAAACAAAACATGTAATTTCCTAGCAGCTTGCAATCAAGGGGAATTGGTATCTGTAATATGAATACCCCAGACAATGCTTTACAGAAGATAATTGTTAATTATCATCACCTGTTTACAATTTTAGTTAGCACTAAAGACTTTTAGAGAGTGTTCATACTTCCTTCTGAAGTTAAAAATAAATAGTATAAATTCTGATATTAGGCTAAGACTTTGCTTGAAAACAGGCAGTGAAACTGGTTTCTCTATGTTTCCATGTATGGGGAGAAATCAACATATCCCAAAAATAATAGAAATCTCACTTATTTTACTACCTTACAGGGATAGGTGACAGCTATCCCATTCCTAGTTTTCTTCTTGTATTACTTCAATTCCCCATTCCTATATTCCTTCAATATTCCATTGAGGCCCTTGGGTCCTGCTTGAATGTTACCCACTTAGGGTCTTCACTGTACAGCTGTGCCAGAGTTTTACTGATGGGAATCTCCTCTGTGTAAGAAATCAATATTTTATAAAGCACACATATATAGTTATTTTTGAAGGTTGAAATCTAGCTTTATAAAATCTGCCCGTGAATGTGTGAATCCATTCTAGCAAACTATTTTAAACACTGATGTTTTGAAATATGACATTTCCTTTGTTGTTTTGGTTTGAAATAAAAGCTTGCTGAAATGTAATTTGGTCTTTAAATCTGCCTGTTCTTTTCCTCTTTCATTCCCTCCACATATAAGAAGAAAATTTATTCTAGAGTTCTGAACTCTGATCTTGGAACAATAATATTAAACAGCTTTTCCATTGCCATGCAATAGCACTGGATAAAGTACATAAAAGGCAACTTGGTCATGAGTGAAAAAGAAGGGTTATAAGCCTTCAATCATAGACCAGACTGCTATTAGTTGAAAAAGATATTTATGGATAAGATGTTCAACAGGAAGATGGTCTTTTTCTATATATATTTAAGCACAAGTGTGATTTTTTTAAGAAATACATTGACGTAGAATAAAATGAAAAAAAAATTAATGTGGTTATTTTTAAATACAATACAGTTAGAGATTCAGCACAAATCTAAGGAAAGGCTTTAGGCTATCTTCAGATTTATCTAATGCTGCAAAGGCCTGAAAGGGGGGAATTCAGAAAATGTTCATATTAAACTGAAAGTGGAATGGATTAAACAAGAGAGTTGCAATGCAGGTTGAATGAAAGACACCAGGAACTGTGGACTTCTGATGTTTGCACAGATAGTTTTTGAAATCAGTAGCTTTGCTCAGCTAGAGTTACAGTAAAAAGAAGAGTCCTCAAAATAAGTGTTAAAACCAGTGTTTTAAAATAGTTTTGTGAAGGCTATTGCAAACAGAACTGGGCACCAGAATGCTGGCATGTATATTAAGGTTTACTGGGTGGTGGATGGAAACCCCCAGCAGGAGGAACCCATGGCTTGTTATATATATATATATATGTATTTTAAAAATGTAAAATATAACTTAAAATAACAAGAAAAAAATGACTAGAGGAGAGAAAATCACCTGATATATAATTCACCACGATGCCATGTTGAAAGTTTGAGGCTCTTTAACAATTCTTTAGAAAAGAAATACTACTTATGTTACTTAATGGTATGGATAATATACATATATCCAGAGATTAAATGGAGGATTATAAAATATACTGATGAAGAATTCAACAACTTGTGTAGTGAGCTTGCCTTTATCTTGTTCATCAGGTTTTATTTCAGCAGATGCTTTCTTTCATTATTCTTTCTGACTTTTCAGGTTACTTTGTCATAAAAACCATTTAACGCTATAGAATTTCCTCTTCAATTTCATCTAGAATTTTTCCTTAGTTAATTTTTTGCATTTGTTTTGAGAAGAGAGAGATGGGAAAGGAGAACAGGAAGGAGGCTTCCACTTTTAATTATTTGTCTATTTAGCCAATTAATTTTTTAGTGATTAAGATGTTTTGGAGCATTTGAGGCTTACAGAATGATTTAACCTCTAGCAGCAGGTATTTTGCCTTTATTTGAAAGAGCATGTTTGGGAGTTCGTAGCATTGTGTTGAAACACACAAAATATTTTTTGTCTACCATTACAGAATTGCACTAGAATAACAAGACCCTTTCACAAAGGCCCTTTTATTTCCTCTTTTGAAATTGCTTACAGTGTTATGTTACTAATGCAGGCTGTAAGGTTTTCTTTGAAATTGTCAGAGAAATTAATGCAAAACCCCCTCTGTGCTGGAGGAAATAAACATTATGCTGAATAAAAATTTAAGATCTTTCATTTTCCTTTGCTGTACAAACAAAATAGGCAAGCCTGGTGTTGTTTGCTGAATGTTTATATCGTACGTATTATTTGCAGAAAGAAAGAAAAAACATCTCAGACTGTAAAATATGATATTTAAAACAGAACATGACAAAGTGTGTAGACTTACCCACATTTAGGAGCAGTCTTATGAATTATGAGTTATAGAAATGGTGGAGTTGCTAATACCAAATTATTACTAATTTAATAACTTTTAACATGGTAGCTAATAGAATCTATGTAACATAACTGAAAATTTGATTAGGAAGAAAATATGTACCTTGTATGTATTTTATAAAAACCACTCATACAAGTAAAACCTAGAATACTTTTACTCTGTAGTTATATGAAACAGAATCCAAACTGTAGGGTGACATTGTAAATACCTGACCTGGGTAAAATCTGAGATTTGGAACACCAAGGTAGCCTTTTTCCACTGGATTCCCAGAGGAAGAGCAGACCCATCTACACCACCACTGGACCTTCAGAGGAAAATTGCACCCTTCTACAGGAGCACTGCCTCAACAGAACCACACCTGTCACTGCAGGAGGATGCAGCCACCGTTTAATGGGACTGCTACCAACACCCTGACTGACAGGGTGTCAGATTGTATTCTGACTCTGTCAGTGGCTTTTTGTACTACTGCATTTTATTTTAATTTTCCTATTAAGTTGTAGGTTTTGGCTTTTTAAAAAAATTATACATACTAGTAAAGGAGTGCTATACCTATTCCCATATCTTTGCCCGAGAGCCCCTTACTTTCAAAATTATAATAATTTGGAGGGAGAGGGTTTACATTTTCCATTCTAAGGGAGACTGCTGCCTTCCTTAGCAGATGCCTGTCTTTCAAACTGAGACAGGGTAGAAGACACATTAGAGTCCCAACCTACTGTCATGTGCAGGGACATCTTCCACTGGACCAGGTTACTCAAAGCCCAATCCAGCCTGGCATTGAACCCCTGCAGGGATGGGGCATCCACAGTTTTTCTGGGCAATGTTTCACTGCCTTACCACCATCACAGTAAAGAATTACTTTCTAATATCTAATCTAAACCTGCCCTCTTTCAGTTTAAACCTATGACACCTTTACCTATCACTACATGCCCTTGTCAGAAGTCCCTCTCCAGCTTTCCTGCAGGCTCCCTTGAAGTTCTGGCTATAAGGTGTCCCCAGAGACTTCTCTTCTCGGGGCTGGAAACCCCAGCTCTCCCAGCCTGTCTCCATAGGACTGTTTCTTCTATCCTCTGGTCATCTGGAGTCCTTGGGACTCACTTCAACAGATCTATCTCCATCTGGGGTTGGGACCCCAGAGCTGGATGCAGGTCTCCAGATAGGATCTCACGAGAACAGAACCCAGAGGCAGAATCACCTCACTCAGCCTTCCTCCCACATTATTTTGATGCAGCCCAGGACACAGCTGGCTTTCTGACCCACAACTGTACACTGCTGGATCACTGCATGTTGAGCTCCTTGTAGACAAAGACTCTGAAGTCTTTTCCAGAGCTGCTCTGATTCCATTCTCTGCTCAGCCTGTATTTATGCCTGGGGTTGCCCTGACCCAGGTGCAGGACCTGGTACTTGCCCACTTTGAAGCTCATAAGGTTCACATGTGCCCACCTCTTTGGCCTGCCCAGGCCCCTGTGGATGGCATCCCACTCCTCCAGGGTGTGGAAAAGCTGCTCCATAAAGTTTGGTGTCATTGGCAAACTTTCTGAGGGCGCCCTCAATCCCACTGTCCATGTCGTTGACAAAGATGTTAAACAGCACCAGTCCCAATACCAACCCCTGAGGAACACCACGTGCCACTGGTCTCCACCAGTGACATCCCTGATCTCCAGGAGTGCAATGGACATCAGCAAATGAAAGGAACACCAATGTGTAGATATGTTCTAGTATAATCCTCATTACAACCTATTGCAGCCAACTCACACAATTATATATTTATCATTTCAATGTTTTTATCATGGGTGTACATGGTTATATGGAGAATATTAGCTCATCACATATCACAATGGGCTGTTATAGTATTTTGTGATTCATAAGTCCTTTCAAAAGGCTTTTTATTTCAGTTGTTTTGGAGACAAAATTCAAAGTATATATTCAAAGTTGTTAAATAATATGTTAAAGAAATTTTGCTACTCATTAAAATGTTTCATGGGCAATCAATGTTTTTTCCTCTTATTAGCAACAAGAAAAACTTTATTTATTAGCAACAAGAGAGAATTAAAAAACATTCTTTAAATTAGAATATGCATTATTACATTTTCTATCCTACTTATATATATCCTAATATATATCCTTATATATATCCTAATTATAACTGATATTATTCAATTAGATGACAATTCTCCTTGACATTAAACCACAGTTTATTATGTGGAAAGGCTTCTGGATTTTTAAGTATTGGCGTTTATTTATTATGCAAAGACTAATTCTTGGTTAAAGATGAATTAACTTTTAATAGTCTTTATTGCTTATCTTATTTTGTATTAGGATGTCGTGGTCTACAAGGTAAAAATTTAGCTCTGTAACAAAACCTAGCTCAGCTTCAGATCAATGCTGATTTCAATGAGATCCTTACATGCACTCACTATTTTGATTCTCTTGATTCAAATGCAGAACTTTTATTCAGGATTTGTATGCGACAGTTTCACAACAGAGAAAGCATACCTACATTCCAAAAGTAAAATAAACTCATATAGTGATAAATTTGTAATACAAAGTGGCTTGAAATTTCTGATTGCAAAAATTCTTGAAAATTTAATCCTGTTGTCTTCAGCCCTATTGATACCAATATATTATGAAAGTCCTCAATGAAAAATCTTATTATAAACTTCCTTCTGCATGATCTCTGCTTGTTCTTCATGAAATTCATTAATTTTTTATTTGAATATAATACCAGCAGTAATAAGATTATTTACCTCAGCAACAGAGATCATGGAATCACATGGGTAAAGAAATATAGATATGTGTTTGGAGTTATAATTGCATTGCTGACACTGCCCATGCATGAAAATAGCTTTGAAATAGGTGTACATGGTGGATTAGTCACCAAAGAAAACAGATTCAATTGATTTAAATGTCCATTACTCATTCACAGCAGATTTGGTTTTAAAAGGGGTCAGCAAATGAGTTTTGAAAAAGATATAAGTTCCTTCTATTCAAATCTCTTTTACATAAAGAGATTTTTTTTTGCAACATTGTGCCTTCACTTTCTCATTTGATTGATCCTTCAGTGAAAGAAAGTGTAAAGACTTAACCTTATTTTTGCACAAGCCTCCAGATCTACTTAACTGTGGGATTGTTCCCATTCCCAAACTGCATATATACAGATAGCTCTCCTATATCACTTTTCTTTCTCACACTTAGCTGCATGCCTTTACTCTGCAACTTATTTCTCGATTTTGTTCATTTAAAACAAAACATTATCCTATCTCCCAGCAAGGGACAGAAAATATTGACCTCACTTAAGCCAGATATTTCAAATCAGAAGGATCTCACACAGATGGGGTTTTTCAAATTTGGGGAAGGTTGCTAAGCAGGCATAAAAGGAAGTTGGCTTTTGTAAAAATTCTCATTAACTGAGGATTTTGTAGAATAGATGAAGTTATAGTCTTCAGTCTAGGAATCTTTAATCACTTTTTCTAGGAGAAAAAGGACGGTTGACAATTTTGGAAAAAAATCAGAACATTCCTTCTCTGTGAAAATTATTTTTTTAATTTGACTAAGAAATACAACAGAAATTTACTCAAAATGAGGATAAGATAGGCTTCTAACTAGCAATTAATTGTAACAGCTTTTATTTGAAAGCACGTTTATTTTAAATACAAGGGTGTTTTACAGCAAAGAAAGCTCTTTTTGTATTGTGTTCATTTTCTTCTACATAGAAAGCTATGACCTTGGATGATATTTAATAAATTTTTCACTTGGAGCTTTCAAAGGCACCATCAATTTTGCATCATTTCTCTCACCAGCTGCACTTTTGTTCACACAGTTTACCACATATGCATGGACAGTTACATTCTTTATTCTAAACAGGATAGTTTGTCCTTTTAAATTTTGATGTTTATTTTGACAAGAGCAAAGTAAGAAGCAGTCCCCATTAAAAAAAAAAAAAAACAAACTCTTACACAAGTAAATTTAGAAGTATTGCTAAGCTCCAAATTCACATTTACTAGAATACTCAACTCACCAGTTTGGGGAGCACTTTCCTTTCCCAGACTGATAGTTAAAACACGATTGTAAGGAGAATGATTGTTAGGTTCTACTGTTGAAGAGCACTTAAAATAATTCTACCTGTTATTGAGTTCTTAAATATGTATTTTCAAACTTAAAATTAGACTCCCTTTTAGCAAGTAAGACATTTGACAGTGAATCATATTTCAGATTCAAGAAAGAAAAAAAGCAAGAAACAGCATTCACTTTTTTTCTTCAAGTGTAGTTTTGCTTGGTGCATTTGCAAACACTTTGATCTCTACTTACAAATATATGCAGGCATTATCATGGGAAGTGTAAGTAATTTCTCACATTCACTTCTTTCAGCTCTGTAGCACCAGGAATAAACCACTAATTTCCTGAGATGCAAGACAACAATCATATCTTAGATTTCTCTTTCATAAATTTTTTTCCTGTAGCTTAAGTCAGTGATAGGGGGAAAAAAGTGACTTATGATAGGATACCCCTGTCCTTGCTTAAGTTTAGCCAGTTTGTAATTCATCTCATCCCAAGGCAGATGTCTCAGAGAGGCCTTTCTGCCTCCTCTGACCTCTCATCAAATCCTAATGAATGACTTGAATCCCATGTCATTTCACTGGCAGGTAAATGTGAGGCAAATCCTAAGCCCTAACTCTGAAAACACTGCCTTGCCTGTCCTTGTTGAGACTTCATGGTGGAATTATAAGTTCCCTCTCATAATATTTAGACTTGTGCAAAACGCTAAGTGATGCAGAAAAAGATTTGTACACACAAGCATAGAAACAGGAAAACCAATCTATCCAATAGGAAAACACTCAGTTTGCCAAAGTGGAGCCTGTAACACACAATGATAACCCAGAGATGCTGGTAGATTTTCAGGGCTTCATCCCATTGGGTACTCAGACACCTAAAGTGAAAATGGACAAGTATCAAGTGCAGAGTTTAAGAGTGATAGAGTCATAAATGTTGGAAAAGATATCCAAGGTCATCAACTCCAACTTTAGACCAAACACTAGCATGCCTGCTAAACCAGATCATGAAGTGCCACATCTGCTTGTTTTTTGAACACTTCCAGGGATGATGACTCCAACACTTCCCTGGAGAGCCTATTCCAGTGCTTAACTATTCTTTCAGTGAAGAAATTTTTCCTAATATCTGACCTGAACCTCTTGGCAAAAAGTTGAGGCTATTTCCTGTTGCTCTATTCTTGTTCCAGTTGCCTGGGAGAAGAGGTACTCATCTCTTACAAGCTCCTTTCTGGTAGCTGTAGAGAGTGAAAAAGTCTCCCCTGAGCCTTCTCTTCTCCAGACTAAACAACCCCAATGCTCTCAGCTGCTCCTTGTGTTCCAGACCCTTTATCAACTCCATTGGCCCTCTCTGGCCATGCTCCAGCATCTCAATGTCCTTGTTATAGTGAGGGACCCAGAACTCAATACAGGATTTGAAGTGAAGCCTCACCAGTATTGAGTATAGGTGCACAATCACTGCTCTGGTTCATTGGTTGCACTATTCCTTTCTTGTCTGGTGTTTTACCTATGATTTCTATTGCTTTATCCTGAATGAATGCTCTACCACTATGATAGTGAATGAAAAAAATACATGATCTCTTTCTCTGTCAGATCTTTTGTTCTAAATCCAGCCCTATAGGCTTGATTTTGCAGAGTACTGCAGGTGGAGTCATTCCAGGATCATGAACTCACTAAGCCAAGCAGTGAGGTACAGAGCCTTGGACTGAGGGGATTCTTAGCAAAGCCTTTGGGTACCTACAAAGGCAGGTTCTACCTCATTTAACCATGTGTGAGTCAGTATAACAGATGCACACTAAACATGAGAGCCACATAGCAATTTAAATAAAGTCATGCTGATGTTATTGTGCCACACCTTCCTATTTTGCTCTATTTGATTATAGCTAAGATATGGAAATTAATTCTGGATTACACACGTTTGGAGCCTGAGACCTTGTTTCTAAAGGACAAGCATTTATAACATTACATTGATCATCATGGTGTGAGATTTGCTTTTGGACTTTGGGTCAAGGTATTCTTACTAAAACAAGGAAGTACATAATGTGGAAGAAAATATTTTCTTCACATTGAAGAGTAATGAAATTTTATGATTAGTAGAATTAGAAAACACACCTATTGTCGTGGTTAATCTTACTTTGCATCACCTTTGTAAATTAAACTTAGGACATGATAGGTAAAAACCCAATTTTTAATGATCTTTCAGAGTGCAGCCCAAGGGCTATACCCAAGAAAACAACCAATGAAAAAATAAAAGTAGATTCTATAATTCAGTTTTATGAAGGCAACATGAAACTGGAAGTGGTGTCATAGACTGTAATGTTATAAATTGCAAGATGCTATCAACCTTGAAGGAATTGACATGATAAACCAGAAAACTGTAGGAAATACAGAGAAATTTAAGCAGGTTGAAAGTATGACCATTTAAATTTGAATATGGCATGCATTTCTAAATTAAGCTGGCTGTTTACCTGAGTATTTTTAAATAGTCTTATTTAGGCTTTTCTATCTACCTGCAAAATAATAATAATAAAAACTTTGAAGCATATTTTGGAATTGATCAGGTAGACAGCTACTTTAAACACTCAATAAAGTCTAAATATATGTACATACACATGTGTATGAATATATATGTATGTACATTTATATCTTCCTCTATATATATATAGATATTTAGATATATAGATATACACATGGGTATGTTTTACCCTTTTCTTGTTACTTGTCAATTATTGCCCACCTATTACACTCTCTTTTCTGAGTTAGCTCCAGCTAATCAGATGTTGATTGGGGATGCTAGAATACACTTGCTGATGATTATGTGTTATTTTAACAGCAGAATGACAATAATTTCCTGTAATGCCACTTGTTAAGGTAATTATGCTATAATTGCCTTATCAAGGTGTCATAGAGGAGAGGAGAAACTCTGAGATTTCACAGCTGCTATCATGCTTTGATAAAGTGTTATCCCGAAAATATATTATCAGTCATCAAGCTAAACTTCTACCAGTTGTCTTAAATCAGAAAAAAACTGTCTTGGGTGGGGCATATGACCTCTGTCTTTGATGTTTCTCAGCCTGATAATTAGGGAGGATGGATTATCTTTGTTTTAAGGCATCAACCTAACAACAGATTTGCATAGGTAAGAGTATGTAGATGCAGGTTCATGAAGGTGTCTGTACTTTTCAAAGATGAGAAGCTGCTTGCTGTGAAAATATAGACTTCAACTGTAATCTTGGTTTTGGAGTACAGTTACATGGATATTGTTTCTGATGCAGAAAGAGAAATGGGAAGTGAAACAGAGAATGTGACACTTCTAAATTAAGAATATGAGAGGTCTCATAAACATATTTAATTATTTTTTAAAGAATTAGACAGCCTTAATAAGAGCACTCACTCAGACTTACTGAGGTTCACTTTCCAAGACATGTTTAACAGGACAAAAGGCTTGAAATCTGTTCCTTTGGGTCAGAAATACAAAATACCCAGTAAGAATTTAAGGCATTTCAAATGCCTGTCATCAGGGCAAAATCCAGGTGAAATGTACCATTTGCCATGCCTAATTTTGCAATGATGTCCAAAGTGATTTTTAGTATTCACGCTCTGTTTACCCATGCAACTATGAACTGGGAAATCTGCAACTGATCCTGCACTGCCAACTATAACTGATACTCAAGACAATAACTCAGAAGAAGCCACTACTTCAGCCTGTGATGATTAATTGTCTCTTAAATTATTATTAGCAATGATCAAGCCAAAAGTAATAGAGAATTAGGCTCATACTACCTAAATCATTATTTGACTTGCACCCAATATCAGCAAGAACTGAGGGTTGTGCATTGTACTAGACCTAGCCCAAGAGCAGGCTTTAAGAAAGGCAAATGAATGTGCATGAATCTTTGTGCATTTGCATCTGTTTCATACCTTCAAGCAGCTGATGCAATATACCATGGCAGTGATTTTATAAGCAAGCCACAGACTAGCTTGACTAATGTCAGATCTTGCACTGAAGCACTTCCCCAGTCAGAAAACTGAGAAACTAAATTTTGAGGGGGAAGCATTTTTCTTTCTTCCTGACATGTCTTTCCTTCTCTCTGAACTATTTAGGGATGTGCTGCTAACTGTGCAGTTTTCTGTGTGAAGGTTCCATGCAGAATATCAGTTTAAATTCCTTGGATTGTACAGTGCAAAATCCGGTACAAGAAGCATCACTGACAGTTTTGAAACAAATTTAGCAATCCATTTGTCAGCTGGATGGGAAGAAAGAGTTACATTTCTAGCAGTGCTGCTGGGACATTTTAACTGATCCATCCATGGAAGCTCATGCTCCAACAAATTTACAAGGGCATGCTCTCAAACTGATGACATTCCTCTATCTGCCTGTCACAGGTTAACTTCTCAACATTAAATATAATTACTACCAAAAACTCAGAGAATATCAAAGAATAAGAAAGTGACCATGAAGTTATATCATTTGTAACTCTATTAATAGGAAAGAATGAAAGCAGAAAAAGAAAAGAACAGAATTCAGCATATAGAGGGATTAGTAGAAAGGATCTTTGGGGAAGATGGTCTGAGGAACAAAAGGTGAATTTGCATCTTTAATATGTGGTACTAAAGGCAGAAAACCAATTCATATATTCTAAGGCCTTCTGAGGCATAAAACAAAAAGGAACGCTAGAGGTTTAACCAAAATTTTTAAGTATATGAAAGAAAAACAATATTTTGCAAATCTAGAACTAAAGGTTAACAATCAAAACAAATACAATTAAAATAAACATATTAAAAAACCCCTGAACCAAACTCATCATGTAGGACTAAAATGAAAATGAACAATATGAAAAATGCATTGTAGATAACAAAAATAGAAGTAGCAAAATGGAAGTTTCCAAAACAAGTAAAACGAGAAATGAAAGTTCCATATGGGACTGGGATGGAAAGCAAATCTGGCATTTCATAGGTAAGGCAGCTATATTAATAACTTTTTACCTTTTAATTTTTATAAACCAGCAAATAAATGAAATAAGGGCCTGAAACTTAGCATATTCCTAAGAAAGAAAATATGAGAGGCAAGGACTGTTTAGTTTACTTTGACTTTACTCATTTTCAGTCCCAGAAGGCCTCAAAATACCTAAGTTATTCAACAACCACTGAGCTATTTCCTGGAGAACACATAAAGAATAAGGGATGTCCAAGTGGCCTTCAGAACAAGAAATAAAATAAAAGAGGGCTTGGGGTTTCAGAACTTTCTAGCCTATGACAAACCAATTTACCTTTTTAAACTTCCAAGAGTACCAGAACAACAATTTGTAATTTTAACTACAGTCACACTTGAACCCATTTCCTGGTTAAGTGAAAAATCAGATGAGGTATATCAGCCTATTCTTTGATACTCTATCTTATATTGTATCCCTAAGACCAAAATACAAATAAAGTACACTCATGTGCAACTCATTCAAAAACCTAACCAAGTGTTTATTAGCAATGCAACATCATGCTAGAATAATAATTCAAGAGATGTCAGATGGATCAAGGATGAAACATGTTCTATTGATTATTTTCATTAATGACTTAGCTAATAGAATAAGATTGTATTTAGTTGCAGTCAGATTATTCAAGAGATGGACAATTAAAGGACTATGCTAATTTTGGCTTGGGAAGAGTTAATTTTCTTCACAGTGGCTGGTGTGGAGCATGTTTTTGATGAAACAGAGATGTTTTTGTTATTGCAGAGCAGGGCTCACACTGAGCCAAGGCCTTCTCTGCTTTTCTTACAGCCACAGTGGGCAGGAGGCTGGGGGTGCCTGGAGGAGACACAGCCAGGACAGGTGACCCCAAGTGACCAAAGGGATATTCCAGACCATGAGACATCGTGCCACTGTATAAACAGGGGGGAAGAAGGAGGAAAGAGGGTAAGTTTTGAGTGATGGGGTTTGTCTGCCTCAGTCACTGTTAGAGTGATGCTCTGCCCTCCTGGGAATGGCTGAACACCTGCCTGCACATGGGAAGCACTGAATTAATTCCTTGTTTTGCTTTGGTTGCATGTGCAGCTCATTCTTTCCCTATTAAACTGTCCTTATCTCAACCACATATTTTTATCACTTTTACCCTTCTAATGCTTTCTGCAATCCTGCTGGTGGGGAGTGAGTGAGAGGCTGTCTTGGTGCTTGGTTGCTGACTGTGTCTAAAACACAACAAGAACTCACGCTGAAACAAAGATAATTCTGTATTAATATAAGGGAGTTTGGTTTTGTTGGTTTTGTTTTTTTTTTTTTTTTTTTTGTTTTTTTTTTTTTTTTTTTTTACAATAAACATTACCAAAAATGAACAGGTTGCTCAGCAAGGTTGTGAACTCTCCATCTTTGGATTTATTCACAACTTGAATTGACCCTGATAAACCTCATACAACTTTGAAAATGCTCTTGCTGGAGGAAGAGATGGGGGCAGAAGCACTTTTAAAATATATATATATTCTTTAAATCCACAATTACATCACATTTATTCCTAAAAACTGAAAGAAAACATGGAATGTTAGGAAGAAAACACTATCTGGATAAATTGGCAAAACTATCCATAATCAGAAAAAAAAAAAAATCAAAAATCAGAGAAGGTGAAAGTAGAAAATTACTTGTAAAGAATCTGAAAGTTAGTTTCTGAAACGCAGACTTTAAAAAAAAGTCACCCCATCAACCAAGGGCAAGCTTTTGCCCTATTATATAAATATCTGTCCTTTTAAAAAAGGAAGTCAGGTTCTGTTCTGGGCTCTTCTGTTTGCAAGACAATAAAGGTAGATGTAGAAAAATTAACTAATGGTTCCATGCTAGCTGGGACTTCTTAGGCTTCATGTTGAGCATTCTGTCTGGTTTCATAAATGTTATTTTAAGAAGATTAAAGGCATATCAGCAGTAGTTCACAAAATATGAGTGACAGTGCTGAGGCTGTTAAACACACTTTATGAAAAAGGCGAAAAGAATTTTTGAAGTCTTTTAACAAAAAAATGGGGATGATTTTGATGTAGTTCCAGTACACAAAAAGCTCTTTACAGAGGATACTGATGTGCTATGTATCTACTGTGTCATTGGACAATAACACTAGAATTAATGCACGTAGAGTGCACCTAAGAACGTTATAGGTAAAATTCTGTCAAATATGAATTCTAGTTATAAAAGCACTAAAACACTAGAACAGATTATTGAGGAGTGCAATGGAACATCAATAGCAGATCTCTAAAGAGAAGTTAGATAATCTTCTGCCAGTGATAGCCTGAGAACATGTGAACCTGCTTTAACAGGGAAGGTTAAATCAGATAATCTCTTGACATTTATCCTATATTTGCAATGCTGATGACAAAGAGTTACCAATTGCTTTTGGTGCAATCACAAAAGCTGCAGAAGGAACTGGCATTCACATAACACTGTTTTCTGTTTATCACCATGAAAATTTCATCCATTTGCAGTCATCTGTGGTTTAGTGACAAAACCAGTGTCTCTCTCTTCAAACAATAATTAATGCAGCCAAGACTGGGAGACCCCAGACAAGGTTTCTCAGAGCCCTTCCTCCCACACTTGTGTCACAAAAGTCTCACCTGATGTTGTAACATAACAGAGTTGGCTGTGCCCCTAGGAGGGTGAGGAGAGACACTATCTCACTGTGCCTTTCTTTTCAGTACTTGTTATATTGGTCACCAAATGACTTTTCCCTGAGCACTAAAAATGGCATGAAAGAGGGAGGAGAAGAGACCTTAGACAGTAAAGCAAGAACAAGAATTTATAAACTGATAAGCAACAACCATATGAAGGCTGGAAATCAGAACTCATGAAAAGATGGGGAATGGCAGACAAAGAGTAGAGCCATGTGGCAGGGAGAGGCAGAACTGCTGGGAGCAGAACTGCTCAGAGCCTGCTGAGCAGGCTGTGGTCAGAGCCCAGCAGCTTTCTGTGGGGATGGATGGGTGCTGCCATGTCCATGTCCATGGACAGCAGCTCTCCTCCCACCTCAAATTCCTCCTTACTTAAAGAGATGGTTAAAGGATACATTGAGGAGGAAGGACAAACTATGGAACTTCTGTGCAATTTGGGTTTTTTTCCTCTATTTGCACAATTTTAATTTGCTGAAGTCATTTGTTAGCAGTCACTGATTTAGTAAAGAGGCTCTACTGGTATGCTTGTGTGTCTAATTTACAGTATGTGTTTTTGTGAAAAAATTAAGGATGAAATGAGTGATCAATGAACACACACTCTGACATTTAGATCAGTAGAAATGCATTTCCAAGGAAGCACATTCCTTTAATGCCCACTGATGGCTTTACGGACAGAGATACTGCATTGTTCCCATGTTCCTGCTAAATGACATAAACCATCATTTTAAATCATGATGTTGATTTATTTTGCTTTCTTGATTTTTGAATATTTGATGTCCCTGGTATATGTCAAAAAAGAAATTTTATGAGATTTTTTTATATTCACTTTGTATTTGCTTTGATGCTTTGAAGCTTCACAAATACATTTCAAGTGTCAAAGGTTTTAAGATATGGGATAGTGGTCCTGCTGGTCTTAAAACAGACAGCCAGATATTTTTAAGCCAGAGGGTAGAAGACCACTGGAATACTCAGGTTCCAAAAATCAGAATATCCTGACAAAAATGTGCCTTGGAGATATGTACTGGTTTTTACTAGAACAAAACTAAAAATACACAGCATCCCAGTGAGAAAAACTAACAAATACTGACAAGGCTTGGCCTTGTTTGAAGGAAAAACATCTAACGATTCATTTCTGCAGGAAACCCTTCTTTGTGCTTTAACAGTATTTGAACACTAATAAGATTGAACATCCCCTGCTTGTGTGGAGAACTGCTCAGTAGAAAAAAGAAGTTTTGATTTTCCTTTCTTGCAAAAATGTGAGAATGGTTTAAAATCTGAAATACAGTTTAAAAAACACCAATCTTTTCCTGAATGTCACATAGTTTTGAAAGGGGCAGAAGAAGAATCTTAAGGAGCATTAGTAATTTTGGGTTTATTAGTAGAAGAAATACCATTTTTTCACATAGTCAAATTTTTATCTAACTTGCCTAAGGATGGAGTGACCCACCATCATTTATTTTCTTTCCAGACTATTAAAAAGTACAATAGATACAAAATCATGATTGCAAGCTATGCACATCTGTTAAATTAACTAAACAAAACACAAACTTAGCAGGGTTGAAAGTGTCTATAACACCAGTGTGTTGCCTGAGGCTCAATGAGTCTGTGTGAACAAAACTGCAGTGTTGACCTCCCAGAGTTTTAATGTCTTTTACTTCACCCTTGAACTGAATAAAAGCACTTAATCACTCATGGGAGGCTCTTTTGTTTCCCAATAAAAGTCTATTTTGCTATTATTCTTTATCTTTGTTCTAAACCCATATTTTAAAATGATTTTAAAAAACATAAACCCTCCAGTTAGTCTTAAAAGGTCGAAAATTATTCAAGAGATTGAAGTGGATACTGCTTGAAAACGTCTTTATTGTTTGTTATAAACAAGATTTGTAACAATAGATGCTTAATTTTAAAGTGGAATTTTGGAGTTCTCCTCGTGACCTTTCAGAGATCCAGAACATGCACAAGGCTGCCTGTGATATCTTACAACTTGAATTCATATAGTCTCAAAGATTTTCTGCACATATTTTATACATTATGAATCCTTTGATCAACTGGGAAAACAAGAAAAAAATGTTTATTTGAAGTTACAGTTGTCCAAGACAGTTAATTAGAATGGGAATGTGCAGATGTGAGTGGAAATGCTATTGTCTTCCATTGTGTCATTCAGAGCTGAGCTAGATTTAAAAAATGTTTCTGGTAGGAGAAGTAACCTGAAATGCAGCTATGTTAGAAGCAGGATCCTAACAGAGTGGAAACACAAGCTGGGATGATCCCCAGGAACTGAGGCAAGCTGGAAGTGCTCATGTCCAGCCTACTATTCCAACTGAGCCTGCCACAGCACAGAATGTTCATTTGCTTAATTCGTGCCAGTGGAAGTTCTCCTTTGTTCTTTCACTTGTTTGTTTAAAATAACTTATTCTTGTTTTAAAGGTTTATGGAAAAGGGTGTTATGCAAAAGATGCTCTCCAGTATTTAGAGTGGTAAAAAAAGACTATTGACTAGGAAAATTAGAAGAAAGATTGAATGTGAAGAAATTTCAGTTTTCTGAAAAACAATGTGACAGAATGAAAACTTGACCTTGTTCAGTTGTGTTTCATTGCTCTATCAAAATTCAAAATTTGCTTTGCATGAAGGTATAGCATCATGAAATGTGAGCTGAACAAATCACATGGCCAAAGAAAGATGATCTGTAAAAGCTAGATCAGTTTAAAAGGTGTCATTTTAGTTATACTGTTAAGAAAAAATAACAACCTTGTAATGTTTTGCTTTTTCCATTTGCCTTTCATGTTAAATCCACAACAATGGAGATATCTTAAATGTTTCACAATCCTGTCCTTGAATACTGACTTTTACATAGGAGAATGGGAAAATCTGCATCCTCTATGCTTCAGCTTCTGTGATGGAACAAGATTATGATAAGAAACTCCAGAGATTAAATCCTGAGAAAATTATTTCTTTGAATTACTATTACACCTACTAATTCCAATCCAGTCCCTGAGTGATAGATTCTGAAAAGGCTCCTTGCCTTTAAAAACTTAAAATACGGATTTTGACCAGATACAAAAGGAAGAAGTAAATCAAGGAGGAAATTGAAAAGCAAGTACCAGAGAAGCAAGTAAATCACCTTAGAAAAGACGTGTCCCATTTTATAATTTACTTAACTATAACCATATTAAAAGAGTTATCTTCACAGATTTTGTTATTAAGGAAAAGATAAAATACATTACATGGTAAAAATTTCTTCATGAATTCTACTTGTCCATGGAGTACTGAACATATTGTTGTTGTTGGTTTTTGTTGATTCCTAATTTTATTTTTGATGCTATTGTTATTGTTAGCATCAATATTAACAAATTATTATTTTTTTAATTAACAAATTATTAATTGTTAAAAATTAATAACAATTATTAATTGTTAGCATTAATAATATTATTATCTATTTTATAGCCCCTTTAAGTTTAGCCTTGTGTTGGCATCTAAGCAGTACCTGAAAAAGCTGGTGATCATTCTTGTCTTTTTGCTGGCTCAAGATATGAAGCTGATCCATCTCAGTAATGGGATAGTAAATACCAACTTCTATTTCTCTCTCTGGCTTTCAGATATTCAGTCCTCTGTGAGCTAAAATTCAGTCTTCCAAAAGAATCTCTGGCTTTCTGAAGTTAAGCAAAATCTTAGAAAAGATTTGCTCTATTGAAGTAAAAGTGTAAAGAAATATGAAGTTCTTTCTAAACCATGTAGTCAATCTCACTTTTGAGCAAGAATAAACAACATTAAAAACTCTCTTAGCATGTTGGCAGTTTATTCATAAAGAAAAAATAATAAATCTACTTCCACCCACAAAGAAAAACAAGCAAATATAATGCAGTTTTCAATGCTTGCTGCTGGAGACCTGTCTCAGAATGTTTCATCTTGTTAATGTATATGGGTATTTTAATTGTTCAGAAGAAATGAAGGGGAACTAGTTACCAAAAGAGATGTCTCTTTCTTCGCTCCTCTAATTTTTCAGAAGCTTTATATATAATTACTGATTGTTGATACAGTGATTACTGTGAAACAAAAGAAGCTTGATTGCTGTACTATTATACATTGAATGAGGGGAAATAATTTGCCATGATTGAATTTACTAATAAATATTTAATGGATTACTCTGTCCTAACATATTTAAACAATATGCCATTCAGGGGGTGGTAAGTATTAAGCAGAGTAATTTCAAACTTTATGTAATTTTTTTAATTTAATTGGACATCAGCCTCATACAATAAATTCTTTACTTGGAATAAACATGTGTCCTTGTATTCCAGCTCATACATAATGATTCGTGGATTTTCAGTCTCAGTGTTTATTTTATTTTAGCATCCTGTGAGCTGTGAGTTACTCTCTGCATTTATAGAAAGCCAAAGACAAAGAAATTAACTTAATTTTGAATGTTAACTGCTTTCTGTTTTATCTTGAAAATATTGCATCTCTGAAAGAAAGATTTTCATATAAAAGAAGGGGAAAAATAGTTACGAAAGAATTAGTTTAAAATAGTCCCTAACCATGTATTTGTCTCTCTGACTTTGCATTAAGCAGCATAAAAGTTAAGCATTGTGTTACAGCATTTTTGATTTGGGTTATTAATGTTCAGAGCAGTAGGCAGGCACAAGTTTTGGGTTTTTTTGTAATGCATAGGAAGTTGGGGCTTTTCATCTGCCAGTTCAAGACTAACCCAAATTAAAAATGACCTGCCTAGAGCACGAAGCATGAAGTATATGGACATGTATGCATATATAAGCATATATGATCTCCTGCTCCTGCCAGTCCTCTGTAGGAAGGATATTGTGGAATTGCCTTCACCTGTTCATGCTCAAAGGTGCTCTCTGTATTCAGACCAGAGGCCAAGACCAGACTCTTTTTCATGAAGGAAATAGTGAAATTATTCTCTCTATTTATTTGCAGTGATCTAGTTCAATAAATTAGGAAGGAGAGATTTAGATTTGTTTTCTGACAAAACCTGACAGTTTACATGGCTCCAAGTCTATGTTTCCTCAGGAACAGTTTTAACCATCAGCCTGAGAAAGCACCTGTACATCTCCAATTGCCTCCAGGCCCTTAGGTACAAATATTTTCTATAGCCATTTTCTTCATGCTGTAGAAAACAGAAAACCAGTCTGGGTCTGCAATCCAGTACTGAAGGCTCTACGTCAGGAGAGTGTTTGAGCTGCCTTGGGATGCAAAGGAATTGAAGCTCTGGTGAAAGCTTGAGTATTTCTGCATATTGACATCATGGTCATCAAAATTTCATTGGACATAAACTTTGATGGACCATGTGTCTTAAAAAAATATATTTTCTAAAAAATATTTAGCTTGTGATTCTGAAATTTCTAGCATATTGTAACTAATCCAACCTCTTCCATTTACTATCAGTTAACTTGAGTGCTGGTAATCTTTCCCAAATGAGTATTCATTACTAAAAAATGTTGTCTTCAGTGTTAGAGGGACACCCAGAAGCTGAAATAATCATCTCAAAGGTGAAAATGTCCCTGCCTTTCCTCCTTTTTTTGGAAAGTGAGAAATGAAGAAACAAGCTCCATTTTTCTTATTCTCTCTGTATGAAAAGCTAGTCACGTCTCCAGCTACAGAGTTTCTTATACAAAACTCTCTCAGTTTATGTGCTGTGACAGAAGTTTATTGATTCCTATAATTTGAAATCTTCATACCATCGAAATCAAATCCTTCCATGTATACATGATTTTGAGTGGTAATATCTTAATGCAAATTGAGTAAACTGAAAGCTAAGAGGTAAAAGGAAACACTTGAGTTTCATTTTACTTGGAAATTTATAATATTTAAGGCTGATTTATTTTACATTTTCAGCACTGGTAACATTTCCTAAATTAGTTTATTCTTTGTAATTCTACTTGAAAGTAGAAAAAAAAAAGTACCTTATTTTGGAAAAAAGATGTCACTATGCATATCTACTTTCCTTTTTCGTTCTGCTTAAGGTGATTTTCTGTAAAATTATTTTTACAAGATCTTATGCTGAAATAGGTAGAACATGGAATATATTTTCCACATTTCCTGACCTTTATGCCTTGCAGAAAATGCAATCTGCTTGATATTTAAAATAATGTCTTGACACCAACTACACCATTATTTCCAATGAGCTAAGGCAGTAGCATCAGCACTGTTTATTTTATTTCTGTCTTTTCAGCAGCAGAGTTCAGCTGGTTACCAGTGACCTGTGCTGTTCTGTATTCATGCCAGCTGAACAGCTACAACCCAAATCCTTCTTGTTAGCTTGTCTTTACATTCCAGTGTTTAAAATTAGCACCAAAACACAATTCTGTAGGTTCTATGGGAAGCAGCTTCAGATAAATAAACATCTGGTGCTGTGCATTCTGGGCACAGGCTGGATGAAGCAATTGTCTTGGGAACATCTTTGTTTACACAAAACAGAGTTCTTCACACTTTATTGTTAATCTACTGTAAGAGCCTAACAAAGTCTGTGTAAAGTAGTGGCATCTTGCTCATAAATATCTTATCACTTATGTAACAAAAGATTCCTGCTTAACAATTTAATCAACCTGTTCTCAGTGCTGTTGTATATGTGCCCCTTAGCAAGAGCACGTGCCACTAAACTAGCAAGTCAGATTTTTTTGGACAATGGAAACTTAAAAGGACAGAAACCCTCAGAAATAAAGAGGGTAAATTCACAATGACAGCAATGTAGATCAACATATATGATATTTGACATTCATGGGAAAGATCCATGGGAGGGAAGAGTGTTGAAAAGGCCATAAGTCATTTTCATGAATTTTAAATGTTCTCTTCTATAACCTGCTAAAAATACAAACTTTTATTCTACTCTATTATAAATTGTGTTGGGTTTTTTTAACGCCAATGTCACACTGCAGAAACTCAAAAATAATATAGTATTATTAAAACTCAGTATGTCATATACAGAATATTGCTAAGAATTGCTAGAAAGATAGTCTAATTGGACTAAATGCAAATTTATTTTAATACCATGTTTTAAAACATGCATGTAGTCAAATTTTGATACAGATCTTCAAAACAATTAAATAAGGCAATTTGTGAAACCAGTGATTTAGAAGTCTTTTCAGTTTCTCTAAGTTTTACACCACTTCAAACTAAGAGTCAAACTAACATATTTTTTCCCTAAACTAATGTTAAAATTCACTAAAGAAGAGTCAATTATTAGCAAAATTTTTTAGATTTCAAGCTAATTTATTTTTCTTTGTTTGTTTATTATGTGTAGGATTCTACATGGCAAACACCAATTCATTTCCTATTGCACAGTGGTAAAATTACTATGGTAATTACTACTATTGTAGTTTTCCCAAATTTACTGTTGTGATTCAAATTCATAAGTAACTTTTATTCTGTTAGTTTAGTAAATTCCACAATATGGAACATGTTCTATTTATGCAGATATGATAGGCAATGCAAGATTGTCTCACAACTCAGTAAGATTTCTTTGCTAATCTTAGAGAATTAGCCATCTTGGTTGCTCATCCTAATGTTTTCTGTGTGATCCACAGAAATAACATCTGCTGTTTAGATGGGCTTAAAATGTTAAGAGAGCAATGAACTGAACTTCTAATATATTTAAAGGTTTAAATAACACTCCTCTTTACCATTGCAGCTGTTTACTGTACTGTTGGTGATACTGGTTAAGGCCCTAAGTCAGTCAACCAAACCTAGGAGCTCAGGACCATTTTAAAAGCTTCCACATGTCATGCCTGGCCTGAAGCTGATGTTCCAGGAGGGCAGAGCAGAACCTTTCATATCTGACATTCCCACGTGAGCATTCTGTATTGTCTGAGGAATCACACTTTATTTTATAAATAACTATAATGACAGCTGACATATACATCACACATGGGAATCCACATGGAGATGGGTGCACATAAGTGTACTGAATCACACATTCAATACCCTTCAAATATGCAAATGGAAAATGCTGAAGTCAATTTGTTTTCTATGTCCTCACTCGAGAAGGCAAGAAGTATTGCTGGTACTTAAACTGCAGCAAGCCAAATTCAGATTTGGACAAGAAGAAATACTGCCTGACAAAATGGATAGTTAATGACTTGAATAGGTTTCAAGAGAAGTTTAGAGTCTGCCTCCTTGGAAACTTTTAAGAACAGTTGAGACAAAACACGTCAGGAATGAGAGACAAAAGCTAATCTAGCCTTTTCAGCAGATTTAGATTAGATGATTTCTTCAAGAGACGTGGACTAGATTGCATATATAATGATGCAAAGAGAAATGCTGTCTAACAATAATTTTGTCTCTTCTTTTTACTTATGCACTTGCCCCTGGTGGCCTAAAATCAATTTCTACCTCTATATCTGAGATGTATGTTCTATATTATATCTCTGTTCCTCTTTTTTTTTTTTTTTTTTAGTTACAGTAACTTGCCATGTCTCTCAAATATAGTTGTCTGAATGTTAATTGTCTACAGTATGCAGTCATCAGTAATAAATCAACCATGCCATTGTTTTAACTGTGTCTCAAAAACATTATTTAAACAAGTTTTGGAAAATTATAAAGCTTTAAAATGACTAGGAAGTATTCACTACTCAAAATGCAGCTGTCTTTTTTGGCAAATCTGCATGCAAAGTTTGTTTAAAAACATGTTTTAGAATGGACATGTAAGGGTGACATAGGTAGCTTTTTATTATCTAATTGAATCTAAAATAGTTCCATCATTCTCAATTCCAATGTGTTAAAAACACAGTTTCATTTGGAAACTGTGTAAAATAGTGAGTGTGCTGATGTGTACACATTCTGTCTTAAGTCTGCTATCCCTAACCAAGAGCAAACAGCTGGAAGCAGAGTTGGCTGCTGGGAGTGCATGGTAATGTGCTGCATTGACAGGAGCTCAGGTAGAGAAAATCTACATAATCTCTCATAAATTTTGCCTTATTACCAGGTTAAATACCAAAAAAAAGGGATGCAACCTGGTCTGTGGAACTTTGTCAGGTGTTTCCAAGGCAAACGTGACACTCGAGTGATCTCTGAGCAACACTCAAAAATTTCTGAAAACTTACCCAAACATATTGAATTCCTACATTCTTGAAAATAAATAAAAGTGGTCTTGACCTGTGGAACCTGACCTTCTTCAAAAATATTGACTAGAATAAAATTAAATTTTCTGATGTGAAAGGATTTAAAAAATTTTTTAAGTCCAAGAGATTATTATACACTTTCATTAAGTCAGCTGTTAAACAGATGTTATATCAAACTCTTCTTTAGTTTTAATAGAACATATCTTTCCACATTGGTATTTTAAGATTAACACAGTGGAAACTATAGGATAATTTAAAATACATTTATGTATAGTATAGACTAGACAATGCCAGTAGTAATCAATCTCTGTATTACAAGAGATGAAAGGCTCATGGTCTTCATCAACACCAGTGTAAACTATTCAAGCAAGTAGTGAAGCCAATGGCCAATGTCACTGAAAGCCATTTATGATTGGCTCTGAAAGGTCATGGAAACTGTGGAAGTTTCTCAAAGGCTGGAATAAAACAAATGTCCCACCAGCATTCAAGGAGGGCAAGAAGGAAGACAGGGAAACTATGAGCTTGTCAGCCTAGGATGGTGGTGGAATTAACAATTTTGAATACAATTCTGGAATGTATTAAGGGGAAGTAATGATTAAGAGTAGTCAGAATAGTTTCACAGAGGGGATACCACATCTCATCATCATTTGGGTTTGATGACCTTAGAGGTTTTTCCCAAATTAAAAAAAAAAAAATATATAATTTTATGACAAGCTGTGGAGAGTTACGCTGAAAGGATGGTGCAGGAGGGAATCTCTGCAAGTCATTACTTGAAGCTGAGCTGATTACCAAGGAGTAGAAACATCTATGACTGGCCAATCAGTTTGGGGGATATAAAGGAGTGGGATAGCTGGCCACCAGACACAAGCACTTGCAGTTTGAGACCAAGGATCTGCTGGAGTAAGAGAAGGAGGCTGCTGGCTGTGCTGTGAGGAGGTAAGGGACGTGTGTGTAAGGGACAGATAAGGTAAGAAAATGTTGTGTGAGGGACAGACAGGGCCAGGGGGCTGGGCAAGGGACAGCTTGGGGTGAGTTAGCCATGCAGAAGGAAAAGAGTCAGAGCTATGTGGATCTGCCTATAAGAAAAGGAATCAATATGGTGTTGTCCTGGTTTGAAGGACAGATACCTGCAAATGAAGGCAGAAGCTTCTCTTTGAAATGGAGAATGTAACCCCCTCTCTCCAAATTATTATTGTTTTGAAATTAAGCAACTCTCAGATATGGGAATAACAGTTCTTCACTAGGAAAATTAAAGCAGAAATACAATGTTACAAAGAACAATCTCAAAAACAATGACAGAGTCAGAATACACCTGTCAGTCAGGGTGTTGGTAGCAGTCAAATTAAATGGCGCCTACAGTCCTCTTGCAGTGGCAGATGTGGTTCAGCTGAAGCAGTGGTCCTGTAGAAGGTGCAGTTTTCCTCTGAAGGTCCAGGGATGATGTGGAAAGGTTTGGCTTTCCTCTGGAATCCAGTGGAAAGAAAGTATCTTGTTGTCTAAAATTTTAGGTTTTTATTTAAGTAGGAAAGGCTTAGTTCTTTCTCTTGGCTGGAG
The DNA here is from genome assembly GCA_030060385.1 of Muscicapa striata striata. Taxonomy (NCBI): domain Eukaryota; kingdom Metazoa; phylum Chordata; class Aves; order Passeriformes; family Muscicapidae; genus Muscicapa; species Muscicapa striata. The sequence goes on along the minus strand of JAREIS010000066.1, from coordinate 409,444 downwards.
CATTTTTAATGGAATGATATAATGTTATTAGTCATACAGTGAGACTTAATGGCCCAGCAGCAGATGATATCCTCCTGGAGGGAGGATGGGTTGTGGAAAAGATAAAGATGATTGCTCTGCCTGGTTTTAAAGATGGCCCATTAGCAGATACCTGCCATGGAGATACGGGTCACTGCCCCACCTGGCTTCAACAGATGGTGCTATAATACACATTTCTGGACACATCAACCCAACACAAGTGTGAAGATGCCAATAAGAGAAGTAGTCAGAGTTATCACAGAGAAGTCCATAAGAGGTCAGAGTTGTGTGAGAAAAAGGTCTGTAAAAGAAGGCATGTAGTCAATAAAGCCAGTTAAAGGGCTGGTGGTGATAACAGCCCTGCCTATCTTAACTGTGACAACAATCCTCTACTTTTTCTTTGAGACAAAGACTGGCTTGGTGGATAAAGAAAAACAGTGGATATTATTTTCCTTCTCTTTAGTAAGTCTTTTGACACTGCCTCCAATATTTTCCTTATTGAGTGTCCTGGTTTAGGGCAAATTTGGGAGAAAACCTCCAAAGGACCCCCTGTTGTGTTTCACTGATATGGTTTATATTGTACTGAGAAAATGGTTTGTTCTGTACTCCCCTGAAGCTCTGTGAAGCTGGTTCAGCTCTCTCTTAGCCCGTCCCTGCTGGCGCAGCCCTGCTGGCTGCAGCTCGGTTTCCTCTCTCCTCACCCAAGATTTGAAGTCCCTGCCACTCCACGCTCTCACTGTTGCTCCTCTTCCCTCTCCTTTGTGTTTTTCCAATTTTGCCATGAGTTCTTTGGCAGGGTTGAAGACCCCGTTGGTTTGCTTGTCACAGACGTAGCAGCGCTGGGATTTGCGGTAGTGCTGCAGGGCACAGCTCTCACAGAAGTAGTGCTGACACTTGGTGACCACGGGGCTCTTGAAGGAGCCTCTGCAGATGAAGCATTTGAAAGGCACGTCCTCCTCATCGCTGCTCACCTCGTAGTTTTCGCCATCGCTGACGCCGTAGCAGCCTCCGTCCAGCTCCCGTTGGATCTGCCAGCCGTGCTTGTAGTCCGAGCGGTCGTGCAGGAATTTGCAGCTGTCCCCCGCAGAAGCCGGTCTCTTTGTAGTCCTTGCAGATGTCGGGCTGGTAGTCCCAGCGCACCGTGGCCCGCAGGTGCTCCGGAGCACGGATGGGGCCTCTCCTGACCATGCCTGAAGAGGCATTTCCCATCGCTGTGTCCTTGGGCTTCACGTACTTCTGGTAGTTGTTAATACCACAGTAAATTTTATCATCTTCCTTTCCTCTCAGCTCCTCCTGGATTTTCTGGCTGCGCTCAAAGATAGCCTGGGCTTCCTTTTCCTTCTCCGTGTCCCGTTCATACGCTGCTGTGGCTCCCATGTCTTCTGGGCAACAGGCTTCGCCGACCGGGTGGATTTGTAGGTGAGGCCGATCTCCTTGCCAGGATCCTCATCCTCGCCCCTGCTCGGTGGGTACTCCGGCCTGTCCCTCGAGCAGAGCCTGGTCTGGGGCGGGACAGCAGGGCTGGGGGGGCGAAGGCTCCCGCGCCGTCCCGGCCGAGCCTGGCAGGCAGCGCAGGCACCCTGGGCGGAGCGGGCGCTCCCTCGGAGCTCCCTCACCTTCTGGATCATGGGGTTGGGGGCGTCCTGCAGCCGCTCCTTCCGCACCATGGTGCTGCTCTCTTCCTCCCCGCTGCTCTCCTGGTCGCTGCCGGGCCGTTTCCGCCGGCCTCTGCCCGCGGCTCGGACCCGCTTCTTGAACACCAAGCTGCCGACGCCGCTCTCCTCCATCGCGCGTCGGCGGTCGGAGTGGCGCGAACTTTTAAATCTCGGGTGAGGGGCGGGGAAACCGAGGCGCAGCCAATGGGGGACAGGCTAGGGGCGGGGCTAGGGGAGGGCTGAACCAACTTCACAGAAAACAAACCATTTTTCTCAGTGCAATATAAACCGCACCGGTGAAATACAACAGCCCCCCCCGGGAAGCAAACCCAAGTGGTTCCTCCCCCAGCTGGTTCAGGAAGAAATTTCCTCAGACGTGGAAAAAAACCTGTCTATTCAACAGGCAAAGCACAAAAAACCTCCCATACCGAACAACAAAACCTCCTGCTGTTCTGAAGAGATGGCAAACTCAGAGTCTCTCTCCTGTGGGTGGTAGCTCGGCTCTGTCTGCTCTCAGTCCCCCCGGCTCTGGATAATGCCGCTGGCCAGGCCTTGGTGGCCACAGCTGCAGCTCCTGGTGCTACCCCTGGGTCCCCAGTCTAGAGCAGGTTCTAATAATTGAAGGAAAAAAAAAAAAAAAAAACCAACCAAACTTTCCAGGCAACTTCTCTTCTTCAGTTAGTCAAAAACTAACTGAAAGCAAAGGAGAGCTCTCCCACTGTCCACCACGGCAACACTGCCCAGGAGCTGAAGCGATGGAACTCCTGTCTCTGTGTTTTGAAAGCAGCCACCTCAGACATTCCACCGCTTCTCCCGCTTTCACTGTCAAAGCCGGCCTTAAAGGTACAGAGCTTATTTCTAGGCTAAATGGACAAATGGGGATACAATTCAGCATGGCAAAGTCACCCCAGGACATTGAAAAACTAATGAAGTGCAGAATTGGCAAATAAACAGTGGACTGGATTGAAAAACACCTGAACAGGTGGGTCTAGAGGGCTGCTCAGAGCCATGAAGTTGACCTGGATGCCAGGCACTAGAGCAATACTCCAAGGTCAACACTGGGCGCCAACACTGGTTTGCGGCTTCATTAATGCCTTGGATGATGAAGCAGAGTGCATCTTCAACAGATTTGCAGACCATACCAAAGGGGATAGAGTGGATGATACACCAGATAGCCATGCTGTCATTCAGAGGGACATTGACAAGCTCTAGAAATGGGCTGAGAGGAATCTCATTAAGTTCAGCAAAAAAATAAATTCTTCTTCAACTTGGGAAGAATAACCCCATGCAGCAGGATAGGCTGAGGGCTGACTGGTGGGAAAGCAACTTTACAGAGAGCAACTTGGGATTCCTGTTGGACAATAAGAAATAAGAAAAAAGATTTCTTACTGGTAGAAGTGTGGTCAAATCCAACCCAGAGAGGTTGTGAAGTCTCAAGCCTTGGAGACATTCGAAACCAGTAAGATATGGCCATAAGCAAATTGCTTTAGGTGCTCCTGCTCTGAGCAGAGGTGTGGGCTGGATGACTTCTAGAGATGGCCTCCAACCACAATGATTCTGTGAAATAGCACAAAGCAATGATTGAGTTAAACTTTAAAAAGTGTTGTAAAGTAAGACGCAGTAAAACAAATATGTAATAATCGCCTTGACAGCTAATAGTTTTGGTTTATACACCAACAGTCATCTAATGCAGAGATTCGGTTTTGTCTACCTTATTCAAAGAATTTGACACTAAAATAGAACTTTTGGGGTTCTTTCTTTTAAAGTATATAACTGTTGTAAAGCAAGGTAGAGATTGAACAGCGAAGATTCTGCTAACAAAGACAAAATATTTTAGTCTCTAACATTCCTTGGTTCTGAAGACAATGTTGATTCTCCTGTTCAGAGAAAGCTTTTTAAATGTGATGCCTGGTAGTGAGCTTCTGACCTCTAAACTTCAGAATTCAGGATAAGGTGTCCAAGTTCACTTCAGCAATGGTATCCTTTTCAGAGAATCTCTAGAGAATTGCCATGGCAACCCAGGAATAATTGTGTGAATACAACTTTAGATGAATTCTGCACAGATGTTTCTAAGGGCACTGGTGCATAATGGGTTCTGGTGATTTCACCAAATGCAGAATCAATCACTGCTTATTGTTTCAGGACAGCTGTAGTATACACAGCATATCCACTTATAGTGTTATAGTCTATCTGCCATTCTTTGATGAGAACACTGCTTTACCAGGTATGCATTTCCTGAAAATCACTGTCAAATGGAGAGGAAAATTCTATTTCTGGAATACTCAAAATAGTTTCAGTAAATGCTTTGCTTCTGCAAACACAGAATGCATCTATTTGCTTATAATTCAATTTTTTGCTTTTTCTCATGAAAATCCCTTTAATCTCTTATCCTCCAGTGTCCAAAATAACTGACAAGCAAAGCAAGAGTTATGTTATATGACCACTGTTGAGGAAATCTTTGAGTTTTTTCAGAAGAGTTACTTTTAGTGCTCAGTTTCTTCAAGAAAGAATCATTTGGAAAAGGCTACTCACATAAGGCACATGCTGCAGGATGGCAGCCTTAGTCTGCTAATCTTTTCCTGATCCTTTATATCCTATTACTAGTATTTACAGGAAAAAAGAAAAAGCCCATACAGACATGTAAGAAGTAGTAGTCCTTTCCTTTTTTAAAGCCACTTACACTTTGCACTTTAAAAAATTGTAAATAGCTTTATTTCCTGTTAATGGAGTAATTTATATAGTACCTACTATCTACATTGACAGCACTTTTTATCCACTAGCAAATGTGAGGCATTTACTGAATCAATTACTTGAGTTATGAAGAGGAGCACAAAGCCTCATTGCCACTCCATTCTTCTCAATAACAAAGGAGAAAACACATTAAAAACTAGCATTGATGGGTTGTTGTGAGATTCAGTCAATGAGCACTCCCAGAGTTGAAATTAAAAGGCAGTTAGGAGAAAATTGTTTTCTCTGGTCATCAGTCACAATGTGAAAGGCCTTTTTCACAATGATTAATTAAAAGCTGAAAAAAGACTGAGCTTTAATAAAGTGTCTGGATGGCTTTTTGGTAGCATCATGAGTTAATGGACAGTGGCTTGCCTTGACTAAGTGTTATTGCTCTAGTCCATAATTTCATCTTGAAAATGGGCAAGGGAGTGAATCTTCCTCTTCGTAATTGAGTATTGATTTGAAAATAAATGGCACTGAAACTCCCACTGAACTGTCAGGATATATTCTGGACAGCACTGACAAGAAATGGCTTTTGGTTGCTGTGAAAGTTATGGATCAGCTTGATACTTAAATACATAGAGCTCCACTGCAATCTATCTTCTGATTTATCAAGATTCAGATGGTCAATACATGACATTTCAGAGGAAATAACATTTATGTGCCTGAAGCAAGAATAGGGAAACATTATCTCCTTCTTTTTCAAATGCTCACTTCAAATTGTGAAGCTATTTAAAAAATAACAGCAAAACTTTGGTTAATGCCTTAAATAAATACTCTCACTTGTAGAAATTAAGCTTGAAATTATTTTAAAAGTGCTTGCAACCAAAGTGATTGTCTTGGTTTGAAGGATAAGTGTTTGCCAATAAAAGCAGAAGCTTTTCTTTGAAATGGAGAATGTAAACCCCCTCTCTCCAAATTATTATTATTAATAAGGGGATAAATTAGGGGATATAAATTAAGGGGATTTCAGGCAAAGATATGGAAATTAGGAATAACAGTTCTTTACTAGGAAAATTAAAATAGAAATATAGTATTACAAAGAACAATCCCAAAACACTGACAGAGACAGAATACAACCTGACACCCTGTCAGTCAGGGTGTTGGTAGGAGTTTGATGAAATGGTGGCTACAGTCCTCCTGCAGTGACAGATGTGGTTCAGACGTGGTTTTGTAGAAGAGTGCAGGTTTTTTCAAAGATTTAGGGATGATGTGGAAAGGTTCCGTTTTCTTTTGAAATTTAGTGGAAAGAAGGTATCTTGTCTAAAATTTCAGGTTTTTTATTTAGGTAGGAAAGGCTTGGCTCTTCCTCTTGGCTGGAGCACTTTTTAATAGGATGGTGTAATTTTATCAGTCATACAGTGGGACTTAATGGGCCAACAGCAGATGATACCTTCCTGGAGGTAGGATGGGTTGTGGAAAAGATAAAGATGATTGCTCTACCTAGTTTTAAAGATGGCCCATTAGCAGAAAATATGTGCCACAGAGATACAGGTCAGTACTTCATTGGGCTTCAATAGATGGTGATAGAATACACATTTCTGGCCACATCCTGTATTGCAGCCAAAGACAGTGATTAATTTCACGTATGCACATCATCTTAAAATAACTTGGTGGCATTCAAGTGGAGACAGTATGGTCTAGGTAAGATGGGAGGTCGCAAAAGTCACCACCTTTAAGGTTTCAAGTACTGTACTCTGCTGGCTGTATTTAAAGGTATATAACCTATATTGTCACCATCTTAAAACTTTCACTAATGATGCAAAATAGACATTGGGCATAAACTAAAATACTGTAATGAAAGATTATAGAGAGAAGACAAAATTCAGCCAAACTTTTTAACCTAGTAAAAAATAAAACAAAGTTTTGTGAGTGGTATTGTGCCAAACTGCTATGGAAATTAACAGGTGTTAAGAATTTTAGATACCAGAGTCAGAGGTGTCTTTACTTTCTTGTGAAGTAACTCTAGGCTTTGGATGGCGATATCTCTGCATTAGTTGGGAGATCATCACTGTATATCAAAGAGTTAAGCACCAGGTTCCTCAAAAGAGAATGAAAAGAGCTTCAGACACCAGTGTTGAATGAGGAATCATCTAAACACATACGGACGGAAATAAGCACAATCATGCCTTCACAATTTTTACCTTGGAGAAGTCTTTTTACCCTTGAAGAAAATAAATTATAAGAGGTCATTACTATTACTTTTTGAGCAAAGCTTGATGGCACTTGAATCTATATGAAAGATTTATTAAAAAAAACTGTACAATTGATATGCATGTCAGCTCTCATTTTTTAGGTCCTTATCTTTCTGAGAGTTCAAAGGCCAATGTCCTTCAAGGCTTCTTGATCCCCAGTCAATGTTTTGAGAAAAAACTTCATGGAGTGTTTGTGTGCTTGCACTCATCTGTGTTCAGAAATGATTGCAGGGTCAGGAAAGACAGAATGGCAAATAACTCCACAGCACATTGTTTATGAATCTTACATAGGGAAATTACAATGTCCAAATAAGAGAAACGAGTTTCCACTTTCAAACTAGACTGAGTTCTGAGGTTGCTGCATTTTTGCTGTGATGTCACAACAGTAGTTCTTGTAAATGTGGAAAGGAAGTTGCTCTCCCTTTTCTGGTTGATCCTCAGAGATGTCCCAGGGTACAGTATGTGGCACTTCCAGAAATTTTGTCAGCCTGCTCTGCTATTTATGGTTGCTGACAATACACTTAAAAGGGTGCCTAGAAATACGTTGTTTTCATAAGGACTGGGCAGGTTTTCCTGTTGAATTGTCAAACATCTTAAAGAGGTTTTGAAGTCAACTATTTCAATTCACCTGCACAAGAAAACAACCTTGTTTTCATGACAAAGCTTTCTTTCAAGTTCTTACTCATGACATAAATTTGCAGTTGATAGTTTCCAGTATTGTCTGTTGCCAGTTCAGCCTAGAACTCAACAGGGCACAGAAATCTAGAAGTTTTAGAGTTTAGAACAGGAATTAGTTTTTCACTCAGGGGTATGGAAGTCCTGAGCTCTCTTACATTTATTCCTCACCTTCCGCTGGAGGAATTGAAACCAATAGCTCTGGCTTCCCAAAAATGTACACTCTAAACTGTTGCTTTGTTAGAAAGTAAGAAGAAAGGAAATAAGAAAGTTCATATTAGAATCATCCTGTTGCTGTTGTACCATGGTGAAGAGAGAATTTAAAATTCACAGGACTGGAAATCTAGCATATTAAAAGGATCATTATTCTTTCACAGAACTAGAATTTGAAATGAAATTTTTCAAGCAATGCTGAAATTAGGTATGTGCAGAAGAAAAAGGAAATATACCTTTCAGTTAGCTCTCTTTAGAATGCAGAAAAAAAGGAGAAAATATTTTTTTTTTACAATGTGTTTTTTTCCTTTGCTGCTTTGGTTCTGTTATTTTACTGTATTTCAGCTATGTGTTTTAGAGACTATTCCTTGTATATGAAGAGGCAGAAAAAGTGTCTTTATTTAGGAGACATTGCTACATGACTCCAATTGATTATATTGAGTTCAACTTCATGAGGGAATAGATCTGTAATGCCAGTACAAGTATCACAAGCTGCTGCAGATCCTAGAACACGTAGATATATTCTCTTGAAGACAGTGGCCATGATATTCTGAATGTGATCCACTGAATATGGTTTAAACTTGCATTAGTGCAAACTGCAGATTCCTTTTGCTGGAGATGGTAAATTTCAGCAGAATAGCTGTAAATTTACCTGCTGGATGCTCAGATATATCCAACAGGCTTCACTTGGTACTTGTATAGGTGGATTGAATATCTGAATCCTTCTTTGTCAGAGATGTCCATTTTACTTGCAAGCAGAACAATTAAATTTTCTTCATCAAAATAAACTTTTATAACGTGGACTTGTAAAACACTTGGCCGCATGAAATATTCAAGACCAGATTGAATGAAGCTTTAAAGCAAACTGATCTAAGAAAGGTGCTCCTGTTCTTGGGATGATTTTTGAAGTCCCTTTTGACCCCAAGCCATTCTATAAGACTATGATTCTGTGACTTAACCAAGGCAAATGCATGAAACAGTTGCATATATCTTACTTTTGTTAGAAATATAACACACTAGAGAATGTTAGTATGTAATAGACTAATTCTATATGAAAAACTTTGGGAGCTTTACTTCTCCTGGAGTTGCTACATACAAACATCATCTTATTTCACCCATCAGTTTCTGAGAAGCATGATAGTTTGTAATTTTTATAATGCCTGTAGCTATCTCTTTGACAATCACAAAATAATACTTTAAATGGGGATAAGTTTAAAAAGAAAGTTCTGGAAGTGTTTTTTACTAATCATCTTCTTAATGAACAGCTACCATATGTAATTTTGCAGTGCCTCAAAGTGACAGCTAACAGTTGTCAGTCTGTAAAAACAAACAAACAAACAAACAAACAAAAAACCCACAACCCTAGAAACAAAATGTGGTTGTTCAGTTCATTAATCACCAAGATTATCAGTTGAGGAAATATCTCATATTAGACAGAATGAAATGTCTTCATTTTTTCTTAATCCTTTTTCATACTTATAAAAATTATATTTAAGCAAATTGATTTCCCAAATTCTTAGACAATCTGACAGTTATAATTAAAAACAAGAAATCATATGGTGAGTGAAGCAGCTTTTGAAAATATCCTCTTCCTTGCTTAAAACTATTTGTTTCAAGATATATATTTTCATGTAAAGACAAATTCCTTTTACTGTTGTTTTATGACTGTTTTTATGGAGCTAATTTTTATGAAAGATTGAATATTGGCAGTAAAATAATCAGGATTTGTGACAGAAACACCCTGACTATATGAAATACACATTTTGTCAGTCATAAAAACCTCTCAATAAAACTTCAGCTAAATTTTTTAGCAGCACACTTCTTGGAGCCAGAGATGAATTAATGCATGCACTTTGTGAAGCAGAAAGAGTATTGCTGCTTCATCAATACCAATCATGCTTGTGATCATTTTGAAATTTCCTTTGAGTTTTTTTGTGTTAGTAGTGAAATGTAAACCCAAGAATAAGGTTGCTTCCAAGAAGAAAGGAGGTCTAGGAAAAATACAAGGATATCCAAAATATTCCTTCAAGAGATTGCTTCTTTTAATTCCAGAAAAAGAGAAGACAGAGCAGCTGCAGCCTGATGCACCGTGGTGGACACTGGAGTCTTTGGGGTACCACAGGCAGAGAAAACCTTGCCCAGGCCTTGCATGTTCCCCAGCCAGTGCCTGACAAGCTCTTCTCTCTTGCAGATCTACACAGCCACATGTGAATGGGACAGACAAATATTTTTTTATGCCATACACTTTTCACAATTATTTTTTCTGTCCTTGCTTTAACACACTTTTGCCCACACATTCTGTAGGCAGCAACTTTTTGAAAAATTGCAGTGGATTCAGTCAACCTGAAACTCATCCCACCTCTACTGTCTGGACAGCTACTGTTGCTTGCAGTGTCTGGGTTCAGAGGAAGAAGTATTCAGGTGGGTTACTTAAAGGATTTATAATATCTACAAGTATATCATACATACTATATACACAGACACCTTTGATTTTTGATCACTGATGATTTTTAACTAATGCAGGAGCCTCAAGGACTATTAATTTCAATTATTTCTTGTAGTGCCACAAAAAACAGCACTGCTTCTAATGTTAGAACTTACATAGGAACACACAGATTTTTTTAAAAGCAGGACAAGGCTTGTAAGTGATATCTTTTGTGGACCAAACAACATAATTGGAAAGAAAACAGACAATGTTCTGGACACATAAGTGTCTTTCAAGTCTGAAATAGAAGCAACAAACTTCAAGCAGAATAATTCTGAGTTTTAGAGCTTAAGAAGGAATTTTGGCAATGTTTGCAATAACGGGTAAAGTACTGATAAGGTTGAGAAGTGAATGCTGATGTGTGAATGTACTCAGCCAGGAAGTGAAACAGCAAAAAATCCAACCTGTGATGACCTGAAAGTGTTGGTACCTGAAGTAAGTACATTAAAGCATGACAGCAACAGCAGTTTAAATGAAGACCAAATAAATCTGGTTTTAACTCTTTTCAATTCCTCTTATTCCTCCATGCTTCTGCCTCCTTCCTAGCACCCCCATGGTCATCAAAGTGGAGTCATGTCAGTGAGCACTGATTTCTGACTAACTGTGGGTCACTCCTCTGCTGAGCACTGGAATTTCAGAAAACTGTGCAGGTACTTGTGCCCCACATCACTGTCTTGGATACCATAATGGAGGAAAAACAGAAGATCACTCAGCCAATTTATAGGACCCAGATGTAGTTACTCATAACAGAGAAAACCAGCAGATGACCATGTCACTAAAACTGCCCTTTCTCAGGCAGATGAAACAAGCATTAAAACAATTGTGCGTTTCTATCTCCATGTCTTATTTTTTGTCATTCTAAGGATATTTTTCTGAGTGTGCTTCAAGCTTAACATGCTGTTGGGAACATTAGACACAGTAATAAACATCTGCCTTAAAACAAACTAGAAACACAAAATCAGTAACTTGATATGGTGTATAGAGATTACTGCATTAAGTTGTCCCATGATGGAGAATTTTTCTGACTTTGGTGTACTTTTGCCTAGATTTCTAGGTGAGTTTTATAAATTACTTTCTGACAATATCTAGGCAAGAAGTGTTTCTATGTGACCTTTCAAGGTCCCTTCCAACCTAACCTATTCTGTGGCTCTGTAGGGACAGCCTCAGAGGCTCAGCAGGGATGGGTGCCCCAGGCTCAGCTCCTGACACAAGTTTTGCCTCTTGCATGACTGAAATGGAGGGTGAGGGAAGGGGGGCTGGCAGTACAGACAGTCACAACAAATCCCATTACAGGAAGAGGGGGTGGATTAAAAGGGCTTGGAAAAAGATGAAGAGAGGCTTTTTACACAGGCACTGGTGGAGGGTAGGTTTAGGTTAGAAAACAGGAACAAATTCTTTAGTGTGGGGGTGGTGAGACACAGAAACAAGTTTCCCAAAGAAGCTGGGGACTGTGTTCCTGAAACATCTGGAACTGTTCAGGTCCAGGTTGGCTGGGGTAATGGAAGGTGCCCCTGCCCATGGCAGGGGTGTTGAGACTAGATTAAGGTCCCTTTCCACCAAACCCATTCTGCAGTTCTATGAATTTGTGTGCCAGTGGTGCACTGCAAGGCAGTGGCTTCTGCCCAAAGCTCTGCAATAGGAGGTGGAACAGTGTTGGAATTTGAGAAGCAGAGGTTGCTCTGAGTTTCTCAGAGAGAGATCAACAAGCTGCAGTAAGAGTTGAAAACAAGTATAGAAAACAAGTCTTAAAAACAAGTTTCCGTGAAGGCTCCAAAACATAGTTTTAGACAAAATAATAATATAGTAAGAATATTGCTTGCACTTTTTCAGATAGAACAGATAGGCCATATGCATAGATTATACATAAACTTTCCAACTAAGAAACTAGAATTCTAACAGGTTAAAAGAAATGCTTCAGATTTGTGTTTTTAGCTGATTGGATAATTTGTGAATAAGAATCTGTGTATTGGAGTGAGAGCTCTCTCTTCCTTTACCATCATCATCACCATCACTACCACCACATGAAGAAGAGGAAGAAGAAGAAAATAACAGAAGAAAAAAACAGGGAGCTTCTGCCTCTGGAGACTCTGTACCAGCCTACAGCCTCTGCCTCTGCTCAGGGCTCTGTACTAGGCTGCAACTTCAGCCCTCTCGGGGCTTTGCACCAAGAGCTGCTTCTGCTTCTAATCAGGACTTTTCTTCTATTTGTGACTCTATGCCAAATGCCTTCAGCATGGACTTTAATGATTGGGACTCTTTGCCTTTCAAGACTGATGTGCCTTTACAATAAACAACTTTATAGCAACTAATAACTGCTCAGCTCTTTTAAAAAGAAATACAAATCCTGACAGAACAGGAGCAGCTCTTGCCTCCCATCAGAAGTGGTGGTGCTCTCTCCTCGTGGAGAGCTTTGTGGGGAGGTGGAGGCAATGCTCTGGGGTCTAGAACTGGGTTGCAGGCAGTAAACACTCTCTGAAGAGCAAACCTGCCTGGCTCAGTTCCAGATTGTGTTTATGTTGTCTCATTTGTTTAAATTTAATTTGTTTGTTTAAGCAAACTGCCACTGCTGAAATAAACTTTTTCCTGTGTCTCTGTGCCTTTGATTTCTCTTCTGAGTTCATCTGACTCACTTGATCACATGTGCACCTCCTCTGTAATATAAATGAAGACACCGTCATTGCTCAAGCAGGCTCTGATTATCTCCTGAAATTAAAAATCTGTATGTTAATTTTAAATGAAATTAAAATGCTTAATAACTTAAGAGCATTAGGATGGATACTGTCTAGTTGCTTTGAAATAGATCTAATCATACAGAATGACATTAGTCTAATCTTACAGAAGCACTGATTGCTATTTTGCTACCATGGTAACCTGTAGCAAATACTAGATTTGGTAGAATACTATTTTTTTTCCATTAAAAAATCAGTTGGAAGAAATTTTTGGAGAATTTTCCACCGATAATTTTAAAAAAAGAATATTTAAGACCAAAAAAAAAAAAATTCCATGTAGCTTTGTATTTAATCATAATTTCAATTAAACCCTTATTTTACAAAGTGAAAATAAAATGAAGATTAAACAGGTGTGAAGCACTTCAGTGTGTTTTTATTTTGGCACTAATTATTTTTCTAATCTGCTGCCTTGAAATATTCATTTTTTGTTAATTTTTTTCTGAGAATCAGGTGAAAAGCCAGTGAAGTCTAAAATATGCAGCAGAAAAACCACTTCCCTCTTCCCACAGTTTAAGACAAGTTTTCTGGGCAGGGAAACAAGGGGACAGGAGAATCTACTATTGGAATAGGACAAGCTTTGTCCAGACAAAGACAGCATTTCACACATATGCATTAGTATGTTTGTTACAGTAGAGGTTTTCTGAAATTTTTTTTAGAAACCATTCTGTGTATAAAACCGTTGGGTTTATATGAGAACATAAATATTGTATCAAATTACCACAGAAGAAACATGCATTCCAATGATCACCTTACCCAATAATTTTCTTCTATAGACTCTCTCACTGAGATGTGAAGAAAAGAACCAAAATTGGGAATGCTCTGTGCTGAATTATGTCTATGTTTTTTAGCACACAGTCATAAAATTTCATGCTTCAGCTTACAAACACTTGAAGAAATAAAGAAATATTGGTTAACTTGTCCTGTAAAATCTCTCTTCTGTCAGAAGCACCCGAATTTCCATGTGGTGAAAACATCTCTAATTAACTAATCTGATTTCTAGTCCCTTTTGCTACCCTGAAGGATTCAAGGCAGGCATTTGGGGGAGGTGAGCAGAGGTGCTGGAGCAGCTCTCTGCATAGCACATTCCTGCAGCCCTCTGCTCATGCTGCCTTGATCTCTGGCTTCCTGATAAAGCAAATAAATTGCACTTTGGGGCTTTCAGAGACCCTGATTTTGTTTGCTTGTTCTTTTATTTGTTTGTTTATTTTTCTAATGGGAAATAATGGTTTTTTCACACAATATTGTTTTCTGGCAAGAAAATAGCTTTCTCTCTCCTCCTCTGCCCTCCCCTCCTCTCCCCCACTGCCCCTCCCACTCCCAGTCTTGAACTAAGACTTAGGAAACAGACTAGAATCAGAACCAAAGAAGATGATTTATTGTTACTTGTTTAAAGAAGTAAATGCTCTCCCTTTGACAGTTTCTGTCATCTCATCTAGGTACTTCTTTCCTTAGTACATCTTGTTCCAGGCACGTCATTATTAACTTTGGTTTGCTCATGTTAATAGTATACCAATAAAAATAACATTTGCCAAGGACATGGCAGTTCACAAAGCAGAACACTCAATTTAGATAATGTGGATGAAGGCAGTAAGGATTTTAGAGCAGGGGTCATTTTATTGCCTCTGGCACTGCACAAATCTGAACAGAATGGCAGCCTGGGTCATGATGGGTGACAGGAGGAGCATTTACTCTGTACAAGTATTTGCAATGGGAATGGTAATTATTGTGACAATAATGTTTACATGATTTAATGTGTCTGTAAACTACAGCAACTTGTCTCTTTCCTATGTAAAAATTTTCCAGATCTTATGTCTTGGAAAGTCTTTATTCCTAAAAGGATTCAGCAGTATTAACTGGTTAATTACTTATGTATTTAGTGCTCAGGATGTATTGCTGACAGCCAAGTACCCTAAATCATTTGTTGGGTGCAAAGGAAGCAGTTCAATGACAGCAGATAAGGGCCCATCTGTGCACATATAACCTATCTTAAAAGAGGTGATCAGGCCCCTTTTTCCCCCATTAGCAACTTTTTATTCACAGAGAAAAAGACAAGGACTTCTGACAATGAACTATATTAATACCTTAAATCAAACAATATTTTTGCTGATGCTTAATGTTTAGATCCTGAATCGATCCCTCACAAGATGACCTGTGTGAAAAGCTGCTGAGTGCATATTTTTACAGAATTCTGCATATAATGCTAGAAAGGCAAAAAAACCCCACCAGAGAAATAATTTTCTGAATGAATTTGGATGGTTGACCATAGAATGGAATCTAAAAATTCAATCCAAATTAATGCATAATATGCTACCCCCCGTGGAGGCAGAGACCTTGCTTGGTACAGCTGTTTTTCTAGATTAGTCCTTGTTCATGACCATTTCTAAGTGTATATTATTTCCTGCATGAAGGCACCAACATATTCTGGACTTAGTAAATATATATGAGAATGAAAAATAATGTGATAATTAATTTATCACTGGTGTTTCTCAGCAGGAAAAAAATATAGATGACAATGGAAAGAATATTTCCTTTAGCATATGTTAGCTACAATAACCTTGGGTGAATACAAAACATACAAAAAATATTCCTTTTAATGTGACACTAAAATAACTTTTTAGGGTTTTGTAAAAATAGGACAAAAGAACAATAGAACAATAATCATTCTTTAATGTTTGACATTGTCTGGATAATCATATAGATTTCCTATACAAATTACAAAGGTAGTAACAGTTTAAGCAAACTCGGTTCAAACCCTTACTGTTACTCTCTTTGTGTGCATGTATAATTCCCATTGATTGAAATCAAGGTTACTAGTGGGAAAGCAAAGTGCATTCTTGACTGTTGAAAGTCACTTAGCCAGTCATCTCGTCTGGGCCATAGTTTTTTATCCCCTGTATTCCCTCTCTCACAACTAAAACGTTTGCTTACTATAAATTTTGGGTTTTCTTTAATATTTTTTCCTTTCCAAAAATTTTGTTTTTGTTTAAAATACTGTGTTTCAATTTATTATAATTAGATTACACAGTGGTTTTTTTAAACTTAAAAAGTGTGGAAGTGATAAAACAGATAATTTTGAGTAGACCATGCCAAACCTTTCTGCACTCTTTTGCAATTTCAGCTTCATTTTCCGTTTTAACTTTTTCTTATGTTTTTTTTAGAAGGTTAATGCTTTCAAAAGGTCTTTAGAGCATGTCTCACTGACAACATGTCCCTCAGAACATGCTTAGTGAAGCTCAGAGGAACCAGAGGCTCTCTCAGTGACGCTGCCAGGACCTTTGGAATACATCACAAAACAGATCCAAACAATGGGTAACAAAGCAAAGAGAACAAGGCAAACAGGAGAACAGAAAAACTGCTTGTAAATCACAGAGCATGCCATGGCTCACCACATTACTTGAAAGAACTGATGCTATCAGTCTCTATTAATTTGCTTGATTTTACATTTCCTGCTGTGTAACCTGCAGGCAAGAACTTTAAAGGACTTTTGTATATGTGGAAGAATTCCTTCTCTCTCTTATTGATATTTTCTAATTATCTCTTAGATTTCTTTTCTTAGAGACACATTTTCCCTGCTTGTTACCTTGGAGGCACATGAGAATGACATAAGTCATCAGAGAAGATCGATTCCCTGAGCTGCAAGTTGTGTCTTTGTTTAACCTTTTTTTCCTTGTGTTTATACTCTGTCATTCTACTCAAACAAAATCAACAGAGCACTGACAAGAATTTGGAAGTAGAAGTGGAAAAGAGATGAAAAAGTTTTACTATTCCTTGCTCAAAATTAGGTATTTTCTAATAGACAGGCTTTGGCTCATCTCAAGCTGTAGAAAATAATGCTGAAAGGAGTGAAATTTACTTGTTGATATATTGCCAGGGAGACACATCCCCTTGACTTTTGAGATGCAAGCCAAGCAGGCAGCTTTGTAAACCCAAACATGGCTCTGTCCTAAGTGTACTTTGCACCAAAACTGATTGACAAACTTTTCTGCTTGGTCTGAAAACTTCTCTGCTTGGATGCCTCTGCCCTGCCTGCAGTGGTCTGGACTCCAGACATTGTGCTACACAAAGTAGGAGATAAAAAACATCAGCAGGAGAAAAGCTGGAGTATTTTTCAGGGTTTAGAGATCATTTTGTAACAAGAAAGAATCTTGAATTTAAATAAGGTCTGATATGCAAGAAACAATGTTTGTAGAAACATAATATTCTTCGTTAGTATTTTTACATAGTACCAAAACAGATTGATGGAATTACTGAAAGTCCATTATCTTTAAAGCTGGTCTTTAAAGTACAGCATTCATTAAATGCAAAGCAATGGGAAATACCACTGTGACCTTCACAACATATTAAACTTGCTAGAATGCAGAGGTGTGGTATAGTCTATCTTAAACTAAACATAGAGATTACATTTTTTTTCTCTATGTCTCCTCTTTCTTTTTTTATTTTCCTTTAGTAAGATAGTGCAATGATGTACCACATATACTAATAAAAGTTGTTTTGTAGCATTTGACATTTTGGAAATGTTTATTACAGGTCTTAAAAGGATTTAAATATTTTAAGATAACAGTAAAAACAAGTCTGCATTATCAGAGGTAAGCTAGTAGAATCTCTAAGGGTATTTCTACCTTGTAATGTTTCCAATAATAGATTAGTGTCAAAGAAGCAAAGGAATTTAGAGAGGTATTACATGTTTAATTTGCTGCTGTGGGCATGTAACTAATGAATTAAAGTACATAGGGTTGTATCTACTTTGAGCATAATCTTGGTTTTGGGCAAAGACTCCTCTGCAAAACATTTTCTTATCTTAGGATAGTAGAGAAATAGATTTAATTCCTTACATAAATACTTGTTTCTTGACCATAAAAACTGAGTAAGTGCATATCCATATTCACCAAGTTTCCTGTCTAAACATGTGTTAGGGAAAGACTGTAAGTTACAGAAGTTTGAGACATAAAATTTGGTGTCTTAGGCCAAATGAGGTCCTGTACTAAGAATGTGACCTGATTAATGCAAAAAATTTCTCTTAAGTAATGACTGTTTACTATGAGTTGGCTAGAAAACATGTTTATGATTATCACTTCATTAGTCAGATGAAGAAATTGCTTGGGTTTAGATTAAAAATTAGAATAATCCTTGCTATCAGGGCTAGAAACACACTCAGCACACTCACTTCATGCCACAAGTTTTTTCTGGGTGGGTACAGAGAAGGGCAATCCAGCCTGAACCTCCATCTGGCCTTGGCATCTTGGGAAAAACTTGAATGTACCATGTTCTTAACTCCCTTCTGTTCCAGTAGGCAGGAGTGCCACATCTTGTTTGTCTAAATATGTCTAAAATGAAGAGCTGGTAATTTATTTGAATTCTTATAAGGACAAATCTAATGGTGACACTTTAGAAAACACCCTGTTCTGACCTTTCTTTCTGGTGATGACCTTCTCATAACTTTAGTAGGAGTGTACATAGACATGAACACAGGCTTTTCAAAAATGATGTACAAACAATAAAAAAAGTATGAAATATGTCTGGTTACATTATGATTGCAGCAGGACATGTTTTGATGGATTTTATGTATTTCAGATTGGGTGACTTGTCAAATCACTTATGGTTTCTTTCTGTCCCTTTTTGAAAGTCTGGAACAGTTTTAACCAGAAAATAAAAGCAAAACAGGGCAACTCTTTCCAAAGATGCTGCAAAATAAGTCTTCAGCTATGCTAAATTTCTTGAAGCTTTCAGGTCTAACCCATATTTCCTAAAATGCCATACTTTGATCTGGAGAATGGGAAACCAGGCTTTGAATCACAATTGCCCAAATTCTGTGATTTTGTTTTAAAAAATGTTATGAGATACTTTTGGTCTTGGGTCAGGAAGGAGCTTTTAACTCCTCAAGGTATTACTTATCAGTAGAGTTGGGGATTTTAATCATTTATTTATTTATTCTTCTTTCTGCTTTACCTTTGGGTGACCACTTCTGTGCTGGTTATTCACTCATTTCATTTCAGTCATTCACACCCCTGAAGTATTTATCAGATTTGTTATTGATGTATGAACTTAAATTGTTAACATGAATTTTAGAGCTTTGGTGGGGAGCTGAAAATGTTGCTAACTGGCTAAGGGGGAGAAGAAGAGGTAAAAATAATCACCAATGAATAGTCTTTTTACATAAAAAAAGTTGCACATGGAACAAAAGCAACATTGCATTTCATTACACTCTGCATTTCATGCAGATCTCGGAGACAACTTTGAGAAGAGAGTCTTACTTTCAGTTGCTGCTATTAATGAAACTGCTTGTTTCTGAGCTGTGCAATGAGTGAATGAGAAATTAAACAGAAAGAACTGTACAGATGAAACAAAAAAATATATCTTCAGGAAAAAATTTCTCTGATTATCATGCTGCTTTATGCCATAATTTTCCTGGCTTCTTTGATGTTGAGCGGAATCACTGTTTTACTCAAACAAATATGTTGCACTTTGAATTTTTTGTATTGCTACTTAAAGCATACTGCCCTAAAGTTAAAAAAAAAAAAAAAAAGTGATGATGGACTAGTTTGAGAGGGAAATATTCAAGAGTAGAGATGAAAGTTAAAGACGGTGTCTGTCTCTTTGTGTGGGTAGGTTTTCTTTGTTTTTTTTTTTTTTGTTGTTTTGTTTTGTTTTTGTTTTTTTTGTTTTTTTGGGGTTTTTTTGTTTGTTTGTTTGTTTGTTTGTTTTTAATAAAAATAAATAGAACACCAGAAAATCAGTGTATGCATCTAAACCAGTATCTACATCTGTACCTAAGGGTGTGATCTTAGTTGTTCATTTCATTCTTGAACTGAGTTGAATTAATTGAAATTTCATTCTTGAAGCGGAATAGACTAACGAGAGATGTCACAAGAAAGTCACCAGTTTCTACAGAGTGAGGCTATTATCCCATGTCTTTTGCTCCTCAGAATATTACAAATAAAACCATGTCTTTTTTTTGCTTAACTGACAATCTTGTTTTAGAGCAGATTATTCCAGAACAACTTAAAACTCTTAAAACTAATATGTTTTTAAGTCCACTTAAAGAAAAATCATTTTCCAATACCTAATTTACAAGAATGTTCCTTAGAAGTGGATGCAGGAGAAATAATTTCCATTTCCGTAATTTTCACAATTAGCTGCAGTATGTATTTTCAGCTTCTACAGTGTATTTCCAGTTTCACCATTCAAATAGAACAATCAGAAATAAAAAATGTAGTCTCTGAGAAAAAGTTGAAAACTGGAGAAAGATCTTTTCAAATTCTGTCAAAATATTTGGATTCTTGCTGATTCTAAATAGGCCTCAAACCAGGTAACTGTTTGCCATACCAATTCAAGTACTTTGTCAAATTATGACTTAATTTTCACCTATATTTGATGTCATTGTGTACAGACAGTCATGCTCAAACCCAGGCTTATATTTCCTCCAACTCTGCTGTAACTATGGTTATTAAAGAATTCTCAAAATTATTACTGAAAAACTTCAGAAGTTACTCTTACAGTAAGCTTTTAATCAGTCTCTTTTCTTTTAGCCCAAAGAATGCCTTGAATAAGCTTTCATAAAAAAAAAAAAAAATTAATGTTATCATATCTTCTTAATTGAAAGGAATTAAATTTTTAAAAAAAATTTGGTAGTTGTTGGAAGAAAAGCTCAGAAATCTATTCAGAACCTCTTTTTTAAAGAGAAATAATTTGTTTTTTGCATTCTAAAATTTATAGCACTTCCAGATGAGGTTAAGGGATGATGGAGGGAGAGAACAGGAAAGTCCTTTGCTTTTCATGTGCAAATAGAGCCCAGTGGAGTAGCTGCAGTGAGATTTGTGATACAGCACTGCCTGTGCTAACTGTACCCATCTGCACTTGATTCCCATTTGCTGTATTAACAGGCTCTATTCCCACGTCACTCTTTCTCACAGCTGTGGTACCAGGCAGCTAAAATGTGAGCTGCAAAGTTGTGTCGTGCTTATAAATGCATCTTTTCACCCCCTTCACAGGCAGCAGTTGTCTGACTTTAGAAAAGAAAGGATAAGTGTCTCAGGAGCTGGGACAGACAGCAGCTGGGGCAGCAATTCACTACATGATGTGAGAATTTTCAAATATCAAGAACTTCTTAAAAGTTTTATGCAGAGTAAGAGAGACATAAATGAAATTGAGAACAATTTTTGGATAGCCGCTACATCTTAAATAGTGGATCAGAGATTCTGCCCTGGTGTTGCTAACAAAATAATTTAATTATGAATTTCAGATCTTTATGTATCAACACAGTAAATAGTTTATTGTAGGCTCTATTTAAAAGCAAATCTGAACATTATGTCTCATGTTTGAGTGAATTTGTAATTTTCCAAATAGCCTTGTAGATATGACCAATTCATAAATGAATTTTCTGTTTCCATTAAAATCAGTAGATGCTTTTCCATTGATTTCAGGTGTAAAAGCAGTTTTTTGTCACCTCTATGTCAGTTATCTACTGTATTTTAGAGTTGAAATAAAGGAGTATCAGATTATTATTTACATGGTTCAGTTACAATAGTTATTGTACTGACCTTTCAATTAATTCTTGATTTCCATGGTAAAGGTTTATTCACTTTTAATTGTTACTGTCTTCTCATTTATAGTGATCAAATTACTCTTTACGTTTCCATTTTGCAAGGTAATTAACAAATCTTCCACCTACTTGTACTTTCTCCATGAAATCTGATTAAAACAAACAATTGAATTTTGATTAAGGCTTGCTGCATTTCAAAGGACCAGAGCAGTAGAAACAGACAGTAAAATTTTGAGGCAATATTAGATGACCTCGAAGCTTTGAATTACAGATAGATTTTCTGAATTTCAAATCACATTACAGCAGTCCTGTGAAGAAATTTGTCCATTTGCTTACCAGCTGATCTGTATTTTGTCCATGCAGGAATTGTTGTTACCTGTTGTTGAGATACCAGCAGACCCTGTGACTCTACTTTGTGTGCAAGAAGGCAGAAATTATGCAAGTTATCAAAAATGGAGCACAGTCCTTTATGGCTTTTGTTTTCTGCAGTTACAAAATTATTTATATAGATTATCCCAGAACTATAATTTTGCTTTCAAACAATGCTGGTTTAAGCATACAAAATAGTATTCCTACATCATGGTAAAATTCTTGAATATTCTGTTAAGACTTTATGACAGGTAACTCAGAGGCAACCACATAAAAATGTAGACCAGTAAGATACATGTGTGGCTGTAGTATTACCTATAAACATGTCAAAATTCACTCTAAGTCGGAGTTATTTTAAAAGTGAAATGGAAATTTTCAGTAGAATTATGAGAAAATTGATGTGGTACTAAATGTACAAAGAAATGAGGTAATATTGACTCCCAGATCATATTGCTAATCCAGGATATTTTGACATAAACCACTTTTAGATTAGTCAAAGTTCTTATTCCTTTAGGGTAATAAGTGCCAGTAAAAAATGCATCATTTTCATATTTTCTACAGTTTTCTGGATTCAAGACAAAAATAAGACATGATTATATTAGATTATCTACCAAACACAGTCAAGATTAAGTACTAGTTTAGATTAAACTCAACAGGAGTGATACAGCAAATGTGTCTCTTACCTGTGGTTACTGCTGTTGAGAACCTTGTATTTCCAGTTGAATCTTTCTCATTCCCTGCACTAAGCAGAACCACAGATATTTTGCCATCACACTTTTCACCACAGTGCACTAGAAAACACAAGTACCAGAAGTTCTAGGAGACAAACACACCAACGTTTTTATTATTAATATTTTTTTTTACTTCTTTAGCATCTTTCTGTTCCTCAGCTATTCAAAAATGTTATGGAAAAGTTCATCTGAAGGAATGCTGCATTTTTACCCAGGCTTGTCTTGTTCTGCAG
Source organism: Muscicapa striata striata (assembly GCA_030060385.1). Classification (NCBI taxonomy): domain Eukaryota; kingdom Metazoa; phylum Chordata; class Aves; order Passeriformes; family Muscicapidae; genus Muscicapa; species Muscicapa striata. Next base: position 386,872 of record JAREIS010000066.1, on the reverse strand, counting down.
GATAGCAGGTCCTCCTGATGGAATGATTAATAAAAATTGCCTTGGGGCGGGGGCGGGGGGGAAACCTTTTTCTTGGAACAAATCTACAGATCTTGGGAAATGATTACAGCTGGGTCATTCTGTAGGCTCCAGGCAATTTTTTGCTCTTGTATAATCCCTAGCTTTGAACACTTTTGTTTGGTTTCCATTGCAAGATGGTGAGTGATAAGAAACAAACATGATGGACAGCAAACTATATTTTTTCATTAATCCTCAGATAGGCTTCTATCAAATACCTTAATCTCAAACTATTGCAAAGATTGAGAGATTCTTCAAGCAGCACTACAATGGTACCAATTCATGCTGAAAGGAGTGAAGTTCTGAACTTATTTTTTAAAAACGAAATTGTTGACACATTCCTTCATCATCTAAGCATTTTAAATGGAAAAAAATATACATGTAATAGAACAAGAAACCAAGGGCAGAAGGGAACTAAATCTATTCACAGCTGGAAGCTTTGACCAATAGTGTATCTGTGTAAAAGTGAAGACACAGTACTACGAAGAAAAATATTTTTTTCTGCACTTATGGGGAATTTCAATGAACTTAAAAATCATTGAAGTGCTTATTGTAAATGAGAACTTGAATGTCATTTTTGATTTTTTTGGCAGCATGATTTATTATGTTGTTTTCCACAGTATTTTCTTTGAATGAACACCAGATAAAGGAAGAATCCAGCCCATACAAGAAAAGGCCACAGGGACAGTAAATACTGACAGATCTGGTATAGTTTAATTAGGAAAATTTGGTGGCTTTAAGAATTTATATCAAGCTTGATTTAAAGTGAGGAATATCAAGCATAATGAATGGCAGGAAGAAGTATCTGTCCTCTTCATCCTCTATAGTACTGCAACTTCTTGATAACTGAACATCACATTCTTTCCTTACTGAGACAGAAGCTTTCCTGAAGTTCACTGTTCTCATTGTTACTCTTTAGAAAATATCTGTTTTGAGACACTACCTGTTATAAGGAGGATGCAGCAAAGACAGAAAGGAGCTAAAAACTTTATGTCAGGCTAAAGATCTCTGTGAAAACTTTGTTAGTTGTTCAAGGTGAAATGGCATAGCTATTTTTATGAGAAAAATTCTGTTCAGCATCCCCTGACACTGCTGTGTTCTCTAAATCTGCCTCAAGGTTCTGTGTATCATCAGAGGGAACTTAACACTCCCTACTCCAACACTAATCACTGTGCCTCTGTGCATAACAGGAGAGATGGTGAAACAAATCTAAGCAGATCACAAACCCCAGAATGTTTGCTGTCACCTTTTATACGAACTTGTGTGCATCTGTAAGTACATATATGTGTTTATAGGTACACCCATAGGTGCACACAAATGTACAAATACACACAAACACAATGCACCAAATCAGACTATGCAGCCCAGAAAAGTTGTGTGGTTTCTTACTCTGCAGAAGGTGTCGAGTATCTCATGAATCATGAAGTGTGAACAAAGACTTTCCATGGAATAGCTTAATGTACTGAAAATCCAAACTCGTAACTATAGACCCACTTGTGTACCCATATGGGAGAGCTGTGCATTTAAAGAACTGGGTTTGTGCTATCACTTTATACAGCCATTTGAGTTCTGTGAAATGTCTGGTAATTATGAGTGAAATGCATTACAGTTTGGATGTCTTCTCCTCTAAGTGGTGACATACTGTTGCATATTATGTGATCTGGAGGTGTACAAGTGAGAAAGTGGCAGCGTTTTTGGCAGGACTGCTTTGAAGTAGAGTAGGTTAAGGAATTTGAGAGCCATATTCAAAATGAAGTGTGGATTTCAGTCTGATTTCTCATACTCCATATGCATTTTGGGCTCTCTATTTGAAATATATCCTCATGTTTTGAATTGAATTATCATTGATTGAAAGGTTTGAACCTTGGCTTCCCTTGGTTCTGCAGTGTACATTAGCTGTTGTCAATTATATTAGCTATCCAATTATTTTTCTGATTGCAGTTAGAAACTCCCATCCTTAGCTGAGAAATTCCTCTTGATTATGTTTGTACTGAAACTTGATGTGTGAAAAGTTTAAATTTCAGCAAATTGACATTTCTGTAGAAACCAACCCCACAAACTTCATAAAAAAATTCCTGACAATTTTCAACTACAAAGTAGAGTTCAGGAAGAGACACACATTTAGAGCCTGTCATAGAGGTTATGTAGGTAGCTCCTTTATTTAAAGATTATAACATTTAATTTTTGATTATATGTGTAATTTAGAATTCAAAATGAAATACCACAGTGATAAATAGCAATCTGTACAGAAATGGCAATAGGAGTGAATGACAGGAAGAGGTTAAATGGTAAGCTGACACTAATTTTCTACCACATCCTGTATGTGTTATAAAAAGAAAATTCATCACCAAGATAAAATCACAACACAAAAGATCAGGCAGGTAATACAAAAGGTGAACCAAAATTCAGTGACAAAGTTCAGATACCTTCCCACTTCAGCAGGGATTTGATGCGAACTCCAACAAACATATCTTTAATTGTTAGTATTTAAAAGATTTTAGTCACTGACAAACTCTTAATCTTTCACTAAAGACAAAATCTTTCACTAACTTCTGTTGTTATTTCTGTTAATCCAAATTGGGTTTCAAGGCTGTCACTGCATAAATTCTCAGTCCCAAGGGCTGGGAAAATAGTCTAATTCTGTTTTCATTTAACCTTGCGAAAAAGTACATTTTGTGATACTGATCCAACATTTAGCCATCATTCTCCTTGTACCAAGTTCCTGCAGGCTGTCACATTGCAGGAAACAGCAGAAGAAGCACAAACCACCTCAGATAAAATTATTCAGGCTCATTATTAATTGTCAGTAGTGTGACCTGTCTCACTTTGTGGCTCACAAAAGCTGTTCTCCCTATGGTTTATGCAGGCTTGTAGAGGAGCAAGTGCTTGCCTTTGCTACTGCCTTTACCTTTGCAAACAGGAAAATTCTTCAGCTTGCTACGTTTCTGCCTTTCATAGAAGCATAAATAATGTACTGATACAGTAAGGTGACATTTTGTAAGGATTAATGTTATAAGTAGGAGGCAATAATAATATATGGTAAAAATAGCTGATGCTATAAGATGATGTCAAATTTATTGAAAGGATGAACAAATATATGTCTAGACAGGTGGAAGTTATAGATTGAGCAAAAAGAATAGATGCAGGATTTTAGATCTTCTCCCCACAAAACTTTTCAGCTGAGCTTTGCAATCAGATCTGGGAAAATATAATTATGCTTTTCCCATTTTTTTTCCCCTTCAAGCAAATATCTTTCTACAAAAAAGTCCAAAACTTATTTAAAAATTTGCAACCCAAGTCTTTTATAATTCTACTCAATGTGGTAGATTATGGGGATTTTATTTTTCTGTATTATACATTAGAAAGTGTCATGGTCCTGCCCCCGGCCGCGGGTGTCAACTTTTGCAGGTTCTGTAAAAGAGAGCTTTTTGTTCTAAAAATCAACCAAATCTTTCAAAACCTTAGAACTACCGTGGTTCAAAACAAACAACAAAGATGCCTTAAACAAGCAAAAAAACAATGTATTAAATAAATATTTCCTTGTTTTAAAAGCCAATTACAGTACTTTACTAAATAGGTAAAAATACACTGTAGTGAAACTATGTAACACAAAATAGCTAATAAACTACAAGGTCATTAAAAATATTTCTTTAAAGTTAAACTGAAAGGGGGAACTGTGTGAAATGGAAAAGATATAAAACTCTCAGAAAGCTTTGTGAAAGCAAATCTCAGGATGGAAAAATACAAGAATGCTGAAGATGCAAAGACAAGAAACAATAGGGCTGTGAGCTGTGTAAAGATAGGCCTCAGGAAAATATGTTAAGCAAGATAGTAGAAATATATAAGCTCTATAATGAAGCTTTATCTATTGTTTTAAGATATTACAAGCAAGCATTGTTCAAAGCAAGACATGTAACTTTATTAATTGTCCTGAGCAAACGCTTGTCAGCTTTTAAAATTATGCAATTGGCTAGAAAGTTGTTAAAAGGCTTTTTAACACAGAGAACTTCATCTGCAGTTCTAGCAGCTGAAGCTGTTCCATCTCCCTCGCTTTGTTCTGTAAAATAAGACTGATAATTGCAATGGAATAAGGCTTCGAGGCAGCTGCTCTGGCATTCCCATCCCATTGTTTGTGTACGTATATATATGTAAATATAAAGTGAGAAATAAAAAATACATCCCAGGAAAACCCAACATATGCACATGTTGTATTAAAAGTTCTGTTCTTACTTTGTTTTAGACAATGACTAGGCAACTCTCCAAATTGCTCCTTATGAAAATTTATTAAATGTAATGGTTTTGAAAGAAAGGTATTGCATGGGGTCAGATAAATGTAAAACAGTTCCACTGGGTACCAGAGCAGTAGGAATAAAAAGTGTGTGAATTAATTTTTCCTTGGCAGTTAACTCTATTCAGTGTAAAATTTGTTCAGGGTTTGTTGCAGAGCTTAAATATTTGAGATTCAGATGAAATATATGTTTGTTTTTTCTAAAGCTGTCAGGGGCATGCACGTGTCAGTTTTCATTAAGAATAATTTCCCTCAGGATCTTTGGCTTAAGTTAACCTTCAGACCTCCACCGACCCCTTCCAAGCCATCAGGGTTTCTTTTTGTGTATTGTTCCATGGATAAATGTACCTGCCAAAACCTAAGAGCTTCAGAGAATGATGTTGACTGAATGTCTGAGCACTTCTCAAGCCCAAGAAATGTGCCCTGCAAACTACAAGAAATTGCCTTCTTTCCTTTCCTCTGAAATTTTCTATTTTCCCAGTACTAATAAAACAAATACTCGGTAAGTTAATATAGCAGGGGCATTTAAAAATTACTCTCTCTTATGTTAAAGCTTCTTTCTGTAAAAATCACATTGTGCTGCACATGCTTAAGACCAATTTCCAACCTGAAAATTTATACTTGCAAAAAAATGACAAAGCATAGTTCTGGCACTTCTTGAAATTCTTTAAAAGGAATCCATTAACTTGACATTATAGCAGTAATATATGGCTAAGGTGGCTTCTCTGGACAAAATGCTCTTTTTTCACTGGCCAGGGAGACTTCCCAAAGACCATGAGCCCTGCTAGTGTACTGGTTGGGACATATGTGTGAACCCCTTTTCAGTCCTTGCTGCTGGTATAGGCCACCAATTTCCTAAGAGTTAATTTTGTTCCCTGTTCAAATGCGGCAAATAATTTTAGAGTTAGGTCATTGCTGGCAAGGAGAGGAGGACTGCTGAAAGTAAGAAAGTTTCCAGGGAAAAGCAGAGACTGAAATATTATTCAAGGATCCTTCTGCCTAAAAATCATGAGGTTATTGTAACATAGCGTTCTGGTTCACACGATCCACTGATGTTAGTCAGTGAGGAATGCTGAAATGTTTTGATTTGAAGGCTGTGTTGGAAATGAATAATTCACTTCATTTTTGCACCCATGAGTTGAGAAATAAATGTGCAATACACACTTCTCTTATTGAATGCTTTAATGAAAGACTTGTTATTTTCTTTCTGTTAGATGAAATCCCACAACTGGTTTTTTGTAAAGAGCTATCAAAAAAGGATCTTTGCTGCAGGACTAAGGCAAGGGATCAGCTTTATTTGCAATAAACCACACCAGTAACTGATACTTTACTGTCTATTGTTTAGCAATATGAAACCTTAACATAGATAGACTTTTGTAAATATATCACTCACTGTGATTTTTATCTAAAGTTATTATTAAAAATAAAAAAATGTTTTCAGTTGTGCATTTCCTAGTTGTAGTATTCCCTTAAAGTTACGTACTGGGCTGTATACATTGATCTGCATGTTGGGTTATGGAAAATTTACTTCAGAGGAGGTATGTGTTCAGTGCTAGGTGTTGTCCCTCTCTCAGCTCACTCCATTTGCTTTTTGAATCACCTGGATAAGAGTACAGCCCAGAGCTGGGTGAAATCTGCCTTTTATTATTCATTGTTTTCACAACAGAGATAAGCTAAAGCTGCTCTTAGGGAGATATTTTTTCTTCTAAGCAGGATTTCTTGTATGTTCATAATATCAGTGATATTGCAGTTTCAGACTTTACCCATGTTTCAAAGCTTCTCTGTACTCTGCATGAGATATGGCAATAGCCAAACTGGAGTTAAACAAACTCCCTCAGGAACATGAACAGGTCTGGTCATGACAGCAAAGTGCATCGTGGTTATTAAGCATATTACTGAGTTTAAAGGAAGATACTTTCTCAGAAACTTCTAAAGTAAAAAGTGTGCTCATGAAAGTGCTTTACAAAAGGTTCCAAGCTGACTCCCCACTCAGTCATGGCCAGCTGGTTACCCAATTTAAATATCAGTGACCCCATCTGGAGTAAAGGTGTCACCCAAAGTCACCCAAAGTCACAGTCAGAGAGGACTGGCAGAAAATTTCATCAGTTGGAACCTCCTTGCAAAACAAAGTTTTCTCAGACTTAGGAAAAACTGAAATTTGAAAGGGGAAAATGCCTGCATCCCAAGATTTCCTAAAAATTGTGTAACTTCTCAGGCATCTTTGGTAAAATCGAAAAACTCCTTTAAAAATTGTAGGAAAAATTAGCTGACAATGATGATATGCAATAAAATTCCTAAATAAAAATAAGCATTTTTAATTTGAGTGTTCTTGCAGTGATAAAGTTTATGATGGTCATCTTTAAAACTTAGAATCTGCATGTATTTCTTTAAGCCTCCTCTTCTCATAGCTTTCAGATGCTATATCTAGTGCTATTTTCTGGTTAAAAAATGAAAAAAAAAAAAAAGAAAAGAAAATTTTCCAAGCAGCACTAATTCATCTATCTTTCCTTAACTTACTCAGCAGTCCTCTTGCTAGTTACTTTTCCACTGACTGGTGCTTCCTTTTTTAATTTTTGATTTTAACTTGGGGACTATGGAAGATGTAGTTGAATGTGGATAAACTGGAGTAATAAACCTTCTTCACTGCACCTGTCTTTACAGGTATTTTTAACAATTTTGAGCTATTTTAGCATTAATTAAATTTTATTAAGGGGAGATTTTGTTGTTGTTGTTGTTTTGTTTTTTATTTCTGATAATATATATTCAGTATGATTGTATAAGCAAAGTGAGTTTTATATACATACAAAAGTCTCTTTTGGGACTAGTCTGATTATCACAGTGCTGAAAATCTAATGCACTTGTGTCAAAGTACTTTTAGTATATATATTACTAGAACTTCAGTTTTCTTTCTGAAGGTCTAAAGCTCCATGACTGTGAGGGTGACATTCTTGGAAAAGTGTGTAATTTCCCTTGGCACCAGGCTTCATTTGTTCAAAATATTCCATTCAGTGATGCTTTCCTCTCACCATCAGGATTCTGACATCTCCTGACAGTGATGAGGGTGGCAGAATAAATTCTGGGGTTCTCTCCTTGATCTATTGCTTCAATATAATATTTTTCTTTTAGCATTCATAGTTGTCCTTAGCAGAAAATCCTGGCATTCAGCTCTGTGTATTGTTCTTTATAGTCAAGCAAACGGCTTAAGATTAAATAAGGATGGGATCCTAGCTTCTCCCTGTCCTATTATAATTTGGAGTTTCAGTTTATTTTCACATAAGTTGTTTTGAACTCTCTGCACTTCTTACTTCTCAGCTGAAACAAAAAGGCTGTATCTGAAATTCACCTTTTCATAAAGGATTCATTCACCTTTTGCCAAGTAAAAGGGCTGAGATGTTAAATCCTTTTGTGTGTAAAAAAAAATCTTGGTGTATCTTCATAAACCAGTTCATGGGTGTTTTTGAAGACACTGCATACCATGAAAAAGGTATGGACAAGAACTTTGAGGTGAAAGAGGAGGAAGTAAAGGAAATAGAGCAGGATGGGAGATATCAAGGATGAAGTAAGGACATGCAAAGACTGACTTGGACAAATTGCAGTTCAGAGTGGGACTGCAAAAACATCTAACCATCACTTCTTGTCTTTCTCTTTTCCCAAGCAGCCTACAGCTATAGGTCCTTCAGGCTTTCAAAACTGGCCCTGCTGATGAAAAACAGCAACTATCATCAATCATGCTGATTCAAAGTCAAGTACAGTGAAGTAGGAGCCTTCCCAAAAATCTTATGGCTACTGCATCAAAAGCTGCAATAAACATGTGTATGGACATGTGCAATTCATCATTTAAAATAGCTGGGGTGCCTCTGGTATGGGTAGCTAAATAAAACAACCTCTTCAGTATATAAACTGAACATACCCATGTGGATGTGTTTATTTTTAAAGGAAAATTATGACTATTCCTATTGGTATCTTTGAGACCATTTCAATAGTACTTTATCTAGTTTGTGTTTATAATTTTTTCAGGTTAAAAAAAATCCTAGAGGTCACTGAGAATCTAGCAATTAAATGTTCAAGCTTACTTCTATTCATACTGAAAGCAGAAAATTTATCATGGTAGCACATTAGCTCCAGCTTTAGAACCCAATTTAGAAGCAAGGCTTCCCTGAATGCCTAGAGAGTTTCAGTGACAGTTTCAAGATAAGTAATACCTGTGGAAGTAAGGAATTAAAAGAATACTTAGATTTATCTGTTATATAACATTTTAATGCATTTATCTGAGGTTTAAATGTTTGTAATGGGAGAGGTTTGACTGTATAGTCTACTTATTTATTTTTCATTATACCTGATAGTTAAGAAGAATATCACAACTATATAATATTTCTTGCCTGTTGATTTTGTGAAAGAGTAGTTTAAATATAATAAAGGAGTTTGAATAATAATCCAGAACATTTAACCATGAGAAAGTTAAAGTCTACAGAATACATTAAATGGATGCTCTTGTGCAGTCACATAGAAGTTGTTTTCCTGTTTTTTTGGTAGTGGTCTTTAATACAAAGCTGAAACCAGTTCTTCAGATCCACTAGAGAAAATTCAGGATCTAAACATGAAGCAGAGGTAACAGAGATGTGAAAAAGAGTAGTATTGTTTACAATAAATGTTTTAAGTCATAGCTTCTAGCATACAGTTTTGTGCTATTTTGTAGTCAATTTATTATTCTTTTATTTGAGAGAAACATACTGCAATGAAATAAGAAATTACATGAAGTACAAAAGAAACACTCAAAAAGGTAAAGATGAAAAACGGGAAGGTTAACAGAGTATAAAATGAACCTGTGTAGCAGGCAGACATAGAGGTAAATCATCTACTCAGTATACATGGTCAAATAAGGTACATTTGTTTCAGATCCCTATTTAAACATTTAGTCTTTTTACTGAAAATATTACTAGGCAGAAATACTATGCTTTATTCTATGGGAAATAGACCATTTTTTGGATATAATTTTCTAGTATAAGAAAGAGAAAAAATGAAAATATGGGGAAAAATATGTCACCCTACATATAAAATAAGCAGGAAGAGAAGGTTTAAATGTCATTCAGTACCAAATTACTTTATCACACTCTTGATGTTCAGTTCATATCATTCCAAACTCCTAAGAAAGGATAGAAATGGTTTTCCTTTTCCCTCCTCCTCTGAACTCTATTGTTGAAATCCCATTTCCATCAGATATCAAGCTTTTTTTTTGTTGTTGCTTTTGTGTTTAGCCATTTTGTCAAAGCCGTTGGAGGATACAAAGTGCCTACTTGCAGTCCTAGAAATAAATCTCTAAATATCCTTTGAGGGTGAATTGTGTGTATACTTGTAGGCTGGAAGGTGTCAGAGCTAGGAGTGAAAACAGGGATGTAGGGAGTCATACATATTCACACCCATTTTTATTATCTCCCTGTCTGCATGGTGCTCACTCTGCTGACACATGTTGCCCTGATGTCTTTGGGTCATTAAAACAACAAGCCTGAAAAAAATCAGTTTTTGTCTTTATCTGACACATGCATTTTGCTAAGGTGGACAAGTCTCTTTCCTTGCAGGCAGAACCATAAGGCCTCTCAAGAAAATGAGAACAAAAGATGAACTAATATGATGTGCTCTGGAGAACCCCGTGATCTTGAGCTGAGTGATATATTTGTTTTGCACACCATGGGGTCCTTCTGTTGGGATGGAGAGCAGTTGTGACTTGGTACCACAAAGAAAATTACATTATTTTAAAACTCTTTTAAAATTTAAAATATTTACAAGAAAGACTTAAAATTAAAATTTTAAAGTTTCACAATTAAAAGTTGCTGAAAAATATGTTCAAAAAAATTTCTATTGGAGGGACTAGTAAAGAGACTTTTGTTCAGCTCAAGGTTTGTCACCTTCATAGCCAAACACCTGGGCTCCTTGGACTCATGAACCCTTTTATGGCTTGACTTCCTATACCCTTCTTTTTTCACTGTTCTCCTAAGAAAAAATATAACAAAGAAATCTATGATATCTCTTTCTTGCAAAGTAATGGTTTAATAGGTAAATAAATATTCAGGGAACTATACTGTGCTGTACTACTTACTGAAATAAAAGCTGGTATTTTCTTATACAAATCCCTGCAGAAATACATGACTTTCAGTACTCCAAGCCATTTGACAAAATTGAGGTAAAAATAGTCATCTGAATTACTATGTATCTAATCCCATATATCAAAACACTACTAGGACAGACATGGCTAAATCTTATGCCTCTGTGCAACAGAATAATTTCACTCTGTTGTTTTCCATGTAAATAGCTTTTAATATAAGTTTATACTTTTTTTACCATTAATGTTTATACATATGCAAGACACAGGTAAAACATTGAGTGTAGCAAATTTTAAAATACTCATAGGGCTGAGATCAGCACCTCCATGAAGGAGCTATATCATCATATTTCATATTTACTTAATGCCAAATCCTACACTAAGTTCATTTAGAAAAGGTGAAAAATTGAGAAATGTTTCATATCTCCATTGGATAGGACCTATTTGATAAAGAAGTATGAAATTTAAAATATATATACATAATAAGTAAAATATTACTGTTATGTCTCCTGCTCAGATTATGTGGAAAAGCTCTTCACTTCTCAAGCAGGAGCTCAGCCACCAGTACCTGGTCAATCTCACCACTCTTCTTCCCCCTGTTGCTGGAAGGGTGGTTTATGCCTTTTACTTTGACAGCCATTGGATGAATCCCATAATATACAGCACAAAATCAGGAGGAATGGACTTTTCTTGGTAAGAAGACACCTTGAATAAAAGATACGTCAAAGAAAATATTAATAGTCATTTTCACAGACAAATTAATTTGACCTAAGAGGTACAAAGGAGCACAGATACAGCATGGGAATGGCTCTTCATTGGCACCTTATCTTTAATTTCATAAATATGAAGCATCTGAGGCAGATATCAGCCCAACTCCCAATAGTCATAACCCTGCCACTAATGTTTATCATCAGTTTTGCCTCCAGGAAGGAATCTGATCAATAAAACATATTTTTAAACTGCCTGCTTAACACAGTATGAACAATGCCATTTAGCACTTACATATCAGCTTATGCTTGTGCTGCTGCACACACACTGATTAATTAACCAACTAAAACAAAAGAAAGAAAGCCTTGCACTGTCTCTGTTTAACTGGTGCATTAAAAGCAGAGAGTTTTTAGCAATTCAGTTTAATAAACTGAAAATTTCTCCATTAATGTAGCTGGACTTGTACCCTTGCTTTTTATGTTTTATGTACGTTTGTGTGCTTGTAATATCACTCTGTCCACACAGTATTCTGAATACTAATTTAACAACAATGTCACTTAGGAAGCTATGATCCTTGTCTCAGAGCACTCAGGGATGTGTGCAATTGCATCTCAATGACTAAATGTCACAGACACAAAGAAAACTGAGGCAAAGAAATCATTCATAAGGATACCCTGATTGAAGCAGAACAGGTTTTCCTGTAATAAAAGAGCTTATAGCAATGAAATGATACTTTAAAATTGAAAGAACTCCTACTACATGCAAGAAAAAGTCTTCAATATTGTGAAAAAGAAGATAAGAGTCTCTAAAAGGAGGAAGCCAGTGCCATTGCTTTAGGGAACAGAAGGTGGAAGGTCAACCTAAACTGTGACAGTGTCCCATGAATCTGCAGGTGACAGTGTCAGAGTACAATTGTCACTAACAGTGACATAAACATGGCCAAGGCCTGTGCTGTAAAACTCCTTGGAGACAAGCTAGATTGTGTAGAAGTAATCATTTAAACAGAATATCCAGGTTCTCTTAATTTAAGGTGTGATCCCTCAGGCCCCTGCTCCTGGAGTAAATCTCAGTGAGACTCTTGCTGCACCTCTGTCACCAGCCCTTAGTTGGATGCCAAGAATTGATCGTACAAGCACCTCAAAAAAAGACAACAGTTGTTCATGTAGTGTGGTGTTAACCCATGCTGACAAGGAACAAGAATGGGTCATTAAGTAATTAAAAAATTATTTTTTTATTCATTATTATTTTTCATGCTTAAAAAACCTTTTTGAAAGACATATTTAATTTTTAAGTCATATGAATTCCTTGGCAGATTTTGTGTTGAACAGAAGATAAAAGTTAATTCCCAATGAACTTAGCAAATTCTGGTTTCAATTGCTAATAGAAATTGCTAAATGCTGAAAAAGTGCATATCAATACATATGGATATTCCCTCTCTTGCCCTGGGAATAACTATTTTCTTGCTTCTCAGTGCAGTGAGTATGGGTTTCCAACCATTTTAAAGTGCTCCCCAAAGTGAGAACACAGAAAATTTTAAGCCAGTTTGACCAAGATAGTAGCTTATGATTCTCAAAGAAAATTAGTAGTCCTACATCTCCAATTATTTAGTGTAGAACAGCTGCCCCAGGGCAGACCAAGAGCTCCAGGTAATCTTGTCCTCTGTGTTTTGAAGGAGCACTGCTAAAGAAAACAAAATTGGCATTTTAAGGTCTGAAAAAGGGAAACAAATACAGGTGAATATATGTTTCAAGAAAGGAAAGTTCAAACTAAGTCAAGAGAGTAAGATCAATGAGTGGCTGGAAGGTGCACTTTAAATGGAGAACAGCAAAAATGAATAATTTTCAATATTAAATTGTCTTCCATCAATATGCCAATAAATGTTTCCAATTCAAAACTGAAATGGCAGGCTTCTGTGAATAACCTATTACTAACATACAATAGAAAGCAGGAAATAAGCAGAAAGTGTCTGTGAAAACTAAGATTGAACCATTGACACAGTGCATTTCATCACTCAATATTTTTGTCACTGTTTTTGAGTGTATTGCCATTGTTCCTGCAAGAACCATGGACCAGCACACCACTGTGTAAATTGCCATTCCATTTTATAGCAAAAAACATCTGAAAAGTTGACTATTTGTAGTGATTGCAGGAAGTTCTTCATTTCTGTGTTGTTCCAGTACACATCTTCCCCTGTGAACTCTGTATGAACTTACAAAGATATCTCAAACATTCATGGCAACAGTTCATGCAGAGGATCAAGGAATCAAAGAATAGTTTTGGTTGGAAAGAAGCATGTGTGGATTTTACTAAAGGTCTAATATTTTACCCATCATTACCCTTTCACTACCAGTGAAAATAGTTCAAATAGTCCTCATTATAATCATTATCCTTTAATTCTGTGTAGTGGAGTAAGTTCCCAAAACTACTGGTTTTGGCATAGTTTTAATACATGCAAAAGACCAATAGAAAATGGGGACAAAAATCTGACTATAAAATCAAGATAATCCTTACAGTCCCCCATGATTACAAACAGTTTTTAAAACATCTTATGGGTGTCAATGCACTTTAAGATATTTACAAAATAACATTTTTGTAAAGCCATTTGTTTGGAATTAATCTCCTGAGAATGTAAGATGGGAGGAGACTAAAAAGGAATGGCAAGGGAGTTTCTAATTCTACTGGCCAGCAAATTAGTCATGAAAAGTCAGGTTACAGGAAGGAATGAAGATTCATTTAATGTATAATTAAATATCCCTTTTAACAAATCAAGCAGATATAATCCAAGAAAAGGAAGCAGGAATTGTTTAGTACAAAATATGCTGAATGAAATGGAGATTCCTTTGATGTGAAGAAATAAAACAGATTTTTAAAATCGCATTATCTTAGTCTGAAAAGAAAAGGCTTCCTCCTCAGCACACTGAAATGTATGAAATTTCAAGAGAGGATAACAACAAAGACTAAAATAAAACTGAAGTAAAGTCTATCTAAGGATATAACTGTGAAGGATTATAACATAAAGAGACAGTCCAGAGCTGCAGACTGTAATATATCTGAGAAGAATTGGAGATTCTAGTTTTCTCTTTGCTGGTGATTAAAGCTCATGAAAGTAATAGAAATAAAAATGCTAGAATGAAGTATGAGACAGGAAGAGATATTGTTGCAAAAGACGTAAAGGATGATTCAGAACTGCAAGGTTTTTTAATATTTAGTTTTTTGAAATTATATTTGTAGCCAATGTGAAATTTTCTACCTACACATGTACACTAATATATAGCTATGTATCTAATCATAAAAGGTAAATTAAGACTTTTGCAATACTACTTGTGAGAAATATACTTTTTGTCAGCACACAAAATTCTTATATAATCCTTGGCTTCTGGGGTAGCTGTATTTTTCTAATCCTGCAGTGATTATGAAATGAGCTGTAGGATGTGCTGTGAGGTGTGTTTGCTTTGCCAGACATTTGAGAAGAATAAGGGTTGTTCTGTTGTTTTTACTTCATCTGACTGTGGTCTTCTCTGAGATCTAAAAATGTCTTCATGAACAACCTTTCCCACAGGCCAACAGAAAATCCTCCTCAGGCTGAATCTTGTCTCCTATCTCCTACAGAAGATGTCTTCTGGAAATATATTGTACAATGGATCTAAGAGTTCTTTTCTTTTTTCTTTTCTTTTCTTTTTTTTCTTTTTCTTTTTTTCTTTTCTTTTCTTTTCTTTTCTTTTCTTTTCTTTTCTTTTCTTTTCTTTTCTTTTCTTTTCTTTTCTTTTCTTTCTCTCTTTCTGTCTCTCTTTTGTGAAATAATTGGAGTTTAGTGGATTCCTAAGCCTGTTGCAAAAGACAAAATAATTAACCACTGTGAAAATTCATATGTCAGGGCAGCAGGTATTTATTCCTAAAGAAAACTAAAGTCAGAGTAGAATATTGAAGTAGAGAGTAATTTGCTAAGCAAGTACTAAAATTAAGATGATTGGTCAATTATTTTTCAAAAAGCAGCTCATAATAATACCTTCCAGTCTTGAAATTCAATGTCAGTGTGATACTTTTATCAGACAAAATTAACATTTCCAGGGCAAGGAAGGAATAACAAGAAACTTTCTGGTGTTAAAAAAAATCTGAAGTTCTTTCTTAAATTATTTTAAAGGTTTTAAAAATATTAATTTGAATACAATTTAAAGGTCTTAATAGTGATTCTTTGTCCAAATATCATTTCCTACAAGCTTCCCAGAAAATATGGGTTTGATCTCATCACAGGTTCAAAATATGCTCTGTGCATTGTGGTTCATTTTCACAGCCTAAAACTGAAGGAAGCCACCTTCTTTCAGACCTAAACATATTAAATTCAGAACACAATAGAAACAAAATTTCATTCAGCCTAAATTAAATGTCTCTAATGCCTGTGAGCAATATGACTGTATCATCTGTTTGGAAAGATGTTTCTATTTTCCTTCACTCATTGCATGAGGTTACATAATAATCAAATTTACTGTAAATGTTCACTTCATCACCTTAAATAAAATGAGCTTCCTTTCCTTCTTTATGAAGATTGTTTTGCAGTTCATAGATTCTTTTTTAATCATACTGCTTTGAGTAATCTTATAATTTAATATATTTTATAATTAAAAAAAAAAAAAAAAAAATCAGAGCACATTCTTCTCATGGAATTTAACCAAACTGCCTAAAAGACACAAGTGCCCATCCATGCTCCTAATTGATTTTCTCATTTCAGATATTAGAGAATCAGCTTAGCTTTGTTAGGGCACAGCATTTCCAGTAGTTATGAACTCCCTTTTTTACTCCTGGCTTTCCAGAAACCACATGCTAGTATTTGGAACAGCACTAAATTTCATAAATCTAAGACTGTCTTTGGAATATATATGGAGGGAGATCTTACTTAATGGGAATAGACACATCCTTCAGGCACAAGATTCCTTGTGACTTTTTACAGGAGATTATTTCTGATTGTTTTTAAGTTCTTTTGAACATTCTTGAGCCTAAGACATCCTTTTTGTGTTCTTAGTTCCTGGAAAAATTACAATGTATTTGAAATGTGCTTTTTTACTCTTTTAGGATTGCAGGATTAGAATCTAATTATGCATATTGCAGTAAAGAGGAAAAAAAAAAAAGAAAAAAAAAAGAAATCAAACAAAAAAACTAACAAACAATTGTTTCTGTTTTGGAGCTTCTAGAATACAGTTCCAATGAGCACATTTCACTCTGTATCTCTTGCTGTCTATATGTACATCTATCTATCTATCTATCTCTATCTATCTATCTATCTATCTATCTATCTCACAGAAGTTATCAAGGACATTACATGGAGATGATTTTCACAGACATTTGCATCATGACAGGTTCAAGTTTACATTGAAAAAAAACAGAGGTGTTTTTAAAACATTGTTTTGTTTTTTTTTCCTTTCCTCAAAAATTTTTAAACAATGAATGGTATAAATTTAATAATTATGATTCATGATATTTCCATACTTCATGGATATTACTCTGTTTATAACAGTTCTTCATGGGTTTTAATCCAGCTATTTCATGAGTTTTAATCCAGAATAGAACTTTCATTGAAATTCATAATGTTTTCCAATTTCTAATTGGAAATAATAAAGAAAAATAAATTACGATTTTTAATTCTTAAATTGAATCACTTTGAAAGCAAAGGACTTAGGTAAAACAACAGGCAGGAACATCAGCTTTGTGGGCCAAGCTTATCCAAAATTTAGAGGTTTTTCACTTTACAGGTTGGCAAATTTGACAAAGCATTGAGCTTAAATGTATAACACCTAAGTTAATTACAAAAATAATGTAGGAGAAAGGGATGTCACATGGAGAAAAAGAGAACAGAAAGGTAGTAATGAGATTTTCAGGTTTTGACCATCATAGATTCAAGGAGAGACAAGAGTCTTTAAGAGCTGTGACAGTAGCAAGACTGTGGTAACCATGGAATAAAATACAGTGGTGGTTATTCGGCCTTAATAGGATTCTACTTTTGTGAAACATGCTGGGAGATTTAGAATAGGCTACAAAGAGAGACAGAATGACACAAATTGAATTTAGCTACTAGTTTTATATGAATTTATGGGACCAATAAAGCAGGTGGAGTTACACTTGACAGTTTTAGGGGATTGAAACAAGGGAGTTCCAAGGCAAAAGCTATATAAAACATACAGTTGGAAGGACAAAGTTCACAAAACAACAACAGAAAAATGTGCTCTTTCCAAAAGGAAATTGCAGCATTTAATATTGCATTTTTCTTAAAGACATTTACAGATTTCTTTTCTTACACCACAGGTCAGTAATATTAACATTTTTTGTAAATAAATTGACCACTGAACTGTCAATTTTTTGAGCGCTTCTTTATCACTCATTGTTGTTAGTTGATATTTTATAATACTGATAAAATGAGACATCATACCTCTGGCTTGTGTTCACTATTTTACTATAATAATCATCATTAAATAATAAGGAATTTTGTTATGCAAAGTAAATAAAGAAAAAATCACAAACAAAGAAGCCTGTAGTTATTTCTTTATCATATATTTCTCTATAAAACAGACTAATGAATTTCACTGCTATTTATCAAAAGACATCCAATAGAATGCCTAATGGACCATTTGAAACAGTGGTAAGTAGGTGGTAACTAGCAGTGTAGACAAGAAACAAAAGGTGTGAGGAAATCTAAGATTTTACTCAAGATGACATTTTTCTAAACTTAAAAGTAAGTATTGACTTATGAAATCTCTATGAAATATTAGTATTAAATTCAACATTTTTTGGAATAAATATTGAATACTAAAGTAAAGTAGAAGAGATTAAAAATTATGGAAGATTATGTACAAAGCAGCTTTTTCTGTAGACTTTCAGCCTTCCTCCCTTTACTCTGCTGCATTCTTTGAAATCTCCAGCTATTACTGGGTGGACTGAGCAGAATGTAACAGTATCCACACAAAATGCAGAATCCACATTTTTGCTAACATTTCTGCATGAAAGTCTTTCTGACCAGCTTATTGCAAAAATGATGCAGGAAGGCTTATTTAAAAGAAGTAGAGAAGAGGAGAAAACAGGTATAAAAAAGCTGTTGAAATATTGGGACATGAGCTTAAATAACAATGTGCTGATTAATGTGTATGGGATTACATCAGCACAGGGATCTTACACTTTATATAAATGTACAAAGAAAAGGAAATATGTCATGGGGCATTCTAATACTCCAGTTCTAGCTTTTAACTCAGTATAATTTATAAATTTCCTTCTTTAACTGAGGCTAGAGGAAATGAATATACATGTATCTGTGCATGTGAAAAGAGATGTGAAGGAGATATCTTTTGATATTGAGTAGGTGGCTATGGGCATCTTATGATTATGAAATCCATTCATACCAGACAGGTCAAAGCATTTCTATATCTCTTTCTCCTGTCTTATTGTTTGTGATAATGATTTGATACATTTTCAAGTCCTGACAGTAATAGCAAATGTCCAATAAAAAGTTCATTATAGATCTAAAATGATATTATTTGAGTATTTTAAGGTGGGCAAAGTCTACGTCTTCCAAATTGTCTCATTACAACTCCCACAAAACCTTCCCTAACCCTGATGCATTTGAACAATTGTATTAATGATGAGAAGCATGAAATCTGGTAGCTTTGGACACCTTTTGACTTGACTGAAGATTGTTAAATAATTCATTCCTGGCGGTCCTCATTTGTTTCCTGCTTTTAAGTTACACATGGGATTTAACTGGGGTTTGTAGCTATTTTGTGCTTAATGAGGAGTTTCTCAGTAGGAAGATTTTTCCAGGCTCTTACAGCTTTACCACAGGTACACATCTGGGTGATTAGCTGAAGAAATGCATGATTGAGCCAAGATATTTGCATGAGTAGGTGGGACCCATGAAGCAAATTAAACAGCTCCATTAGCTAAAGCCATTTAAAAAATACATATCACAAGGGGGAATGCACTGTGTGCAAGGATCCTGAGGCAGTCAGGGGCTGTCATGTGGAAGGCAAGGATTAGGGCTGTTAAACAGTGCAGGCTATGTTTGTGGATTAGCTAAGTGGACCCCAAAACCTGCAGCTGTTGGCAATGCCTGAGACAAAGGAAACCCTGGAGGCTACACAAGGGCTATGCATGGTGTGTTTGACAGACTTGCTATTTATTACTTTTAATTTCATGAGCACAGGATTGTGTTTGCTTTCATTGTCTTTCCTGTCAATCAGATGTGATACATTGGCTCTGTTCAGGCAGATATTCAGAAAAGTAGCATAGTCATTGCAATGCTGAGAACTGCAACCTTTCTGGTATAGCAGCTCAACTTCTTGAGTAGAATAAAGAAAGTTTCCAATGTTCTGGTACATTGAATAGATAAACATGTATTAGACAGGGATTCATCAAAGGCAATATACATCAAAGGAAGCACACCTGAAAGTCTGCTTCATTATAGTTGAAAAGCTGAACCTAGCAGGAAACATTTTGATGAAGAATAGGCAAGAAATTGCAAAGAAACTTCTTTTCCCCAAACCTAAACTCCCAGTTTTTTCTTCTTGTTTTCCATCCTTGGAAAATTAAATAATGAATTCTTTTTTGACAGAATCTTCTGCAACTTATTCTTTTTGTCTGTGAATCAAAATTATATTCACTATATTGTTAAAAATACTATTATATAATTATGAAGTAGGTGTACTTCTAAAGGAAGTGATTCTTTGGGACAGAAAATATTTGAAAGCCTAAATAACAAGGAATTTTATTAGCCCATTACTAAAGCTAAAATTTTTCATTTGCAGTCAAGCAAGACTAAATCTGCTTTTTAGCATATAGGTAATTCTGCCATGTGAAAATTGACTTCTGTGGCTGAAATTTGAATTTTTTTCTCTGCACTAAATTGACACAATATGAATAATGCCATTCATGAGCCTGTATGCTTAAGCACAAGCATCTGCATGTGTGTGCAAGCTTAGATCACACAGTCCATGCACTTTCCTTCCTGGTAACTCATGTTGCTTTACAGGTGAGTAAGTCCATATCTAAAGCTGAAGAAACCTTTTTCTCCTCTCTAAGTGGTTGTGAAGCAGGGCTCAAAATTTTGTCTCCTTCAGAGGAGCAGCTCTGAAATCCAGAATAACCCTGGGCTCAACAAGAAACTTCACTGTCAAATGGGCTTAAGAGAACATAAATTAAAAGTATGAGTAAAACATAAATTGAAAGTTTGAGTAAAACATGAGGTTTGTATTCAATGTCCTTTAAGGGGAACTTTACACACTTATTAGATTTTGCAATCAAAGCTGGCTGAAATAGTTGTGATATGCAGAAAATATGCCCAATCCAAGGGAAGAGGGCAATGGAGGTATTTTTGAATCCAAATCCAGTTAGAAAATAGTCTAAGCAGATGAGTAAAGGTGTGTGGGATTTCTGAGAACAAAAGGATCCTTTTACCACAGCTCTATTCAAAATTTAAGAAGGGTGTTAATAAACTGGAGAGGGCTCAGAAAAAAGCTGTGACTAAAGGACTGTATGATATGCCTCTATTCTAAAAGAAGGAAGGATCTCTGTCTGTTTATCTTACAAAGAGAAGGTTAAAGAGTATGATTTACATGGAGTATACTCCTATGCAGGAGAAGAAAATTTATAGTAGAGGGATCTTCAATCTACTATACACAAACAAAATGACATCGAGAATGAAGTCTGGCAAATGAGCATGAAATGCTAATGCAGTTTTTAGTGAACATAGTGAACCACATGAAAAACTTCTGGAGAATTTTGGTTAGTTCCATGCCAGCAGCAATAGAAATAGGTTTTTTTTCTCAAATATGTACTTCATACTTGTGGGAAGTGGGAGTGGGAAGTGTTTTGGGAAAATGTGTGACTTGATGTGCAAAATTTCAAATTGGAATCAATGTGGTCTCTACCAGGTTTTTAATTTGTGGCTGTATATTGTGTAGCAGCATGCTTGTTTTGTTATTGCTTTTAGTTAGTTGAGATCTTAATTCTAGATTATCTGTGTTAATTTTTTCTATATTGTGGCTCCTGTAGACTTGGGATTCTGAAATTTGTACATAGATTTGTTCCTGATAGATGAGCCACAGAAAAAAAGAAATAAAATACAGGTAGCTGAATAAGAGTGGCTTTACTATTATAGGGCCAACTGATCATGAAATAGATCAGCAGAGCTTTTTTATTAGATGGTATTTTAAAGTGCAAGCTCACAGGAAGTCGTAGGTGCTAAGATCAACATGAACTTCTACTAGAAGTAACAGAATAGAAACACCCTATGAACCAGTCTTGTCTAGAGTGAATTAATTATTGATCAGTTGTGTTCAAATCTTTGGTGAACTCATAAAATAATTTTTTAAGTTTGCTGGAAAATAATCTTTTCTAGTTAGGAACCTTTTGAAAAAAATAAGTTAATCTAGGGAGCCCCTTCTAGCTTTAATTCCTCACACTGTAAGCCATTTTCAGGCTGCAATTCCTAACACTGTTATCAGTATTTTTACCTAAGTTTATTCTACAGCATGTACCTTTAGCAAAATGGAAGCTAAAATGAGAATGAAATATGTAGAAGTAAATCCTGTAGCTCTTCTACCTTCCTTTCCAGGCCAAAGATATCCTCATGACATCCATGCTTAACTGAGGAATATGCAATTAGAAAATTTTGTCCTTGTCTTTTTAATTTATTTTTGTATTTTAAAAAAAATTATCTTGGTGTAACTCAGGAGTATATCATACATTCGCAATTTCGTTTTTTAAATTACATTTCACTAAGGTATGAAGGTGTGAATTTTGAATCCTCGGTGATCCATTTCCAATTTTATTAATTCTAAGGAGTCAATATAATAACATAAGCTTTCAACAGCAATATAGAAATTGTGCTTTCTAAACTTCATCTAAAGAATGAGCACCTAATGTGTGTGTGACTGTGTGTGTGCTCACAGGTGCACATACATATGTGTGTTTATGCACACAAACACACAGAAGGATGCAGCTAATCTGAATTTTGAAATCTGCTCTGCAATATATATGGTGTGGTAGATGTACTGTATATTTGTGAGAATGTGATATGGTCTATAGCCTGTAATGATGAAGTGGATCTTGTTTTCTTCCCACTCTGTCAGGCTCATTTATGGGCCTCCTGAAGAAATTTTCCCTGTTGAAAATGTTTTAATCTGCCACTAATAAGAAGTATTTAAAATATCTGGAAGGAAGAAGGAGAAATAGTCAGTAGGTCCTGTTCATATTCCAGATGTTGTTGAGTCTTACACATTCTGTCAGCCAATCCTTCCCATTAGGCCATTATTACTGGATAATAGCCAGGTGATGGTGTGAAATCACTGTCTGTGAGGGTGGTTCCTTGTGTCTTGTGTCACTGGCCTTTACAATGTATTCATATGTAGAGCTTAATTTGGGATCTTTACACATTTATTTATAAGGTAACGTAGCATAATGTACTAAACATAATGCCTAAAGCTGGGGTCCTTCAGAACTGCTGGTAAAAATAAATACAGTATTAATTGCTTGTGAAAGTAAATGTGGATTGGGTTTTTCTTTTATTACATGTTATGGATGCTGGGATGAAAGATGGATGCTCCTTGAAAGAGTTTATCCTTGTCATAAATTATCAACAAGGCTGTTGTAGATGGACTTAATCTTTTCTGTATCAGAACACAAACAAACCTCCAGCCTGGAAGATGTGCTTGCCAGATCTCACTTCAGCTGGGGAATTTGCAGCTCAGAAATCACACATTCTTATTTTCAATACTGAGACAGAAAGAATGACCATAATAAAAGAAATTGGTAGTGTCACTGACACCCCAAACTGTGAAAATTATCCTTTAATGGTTTTGCTAGTTGGATTTTTTTTTTCCTAAATTTAATTATAACAGATCAAAATTATAACAACAGTCAATGTTTTATGTCCTTGTTCAGTTGTGCTTAATATTTAATAGCCTCAGAGGGGGAAACAATTTCAAGTTAGTGCCAGGTCATACCTGAGCCAGTTGCTAAAAATGTGATTGGTTATCTTTGATATGTTTAGCTCCTAACATCATTTGGAGACCCTTTTTCCATAATATGATCTGTAGGTTAACTCACCATTTAGCCTATGTTATTTTCTGTACAAATGTTTATAATAGTCAGTCTTGTTATGCAGGTTGATATGCAAATAAAAAGTTTCAAGAAATTCATGTCAATCCCAGAGCTCTACAGCAAAAGTGAAGAGAGTTGAAATCAAGGAATTTCTAATTTTTTAGCTAACATTTGCTGAAATATCTTTCACTGTTTGAACATCTCCAGTCAACAGGAGCCAATATCCTCATGCTGTCTGTAGAATGCACAGCTGCACTAATCAGATCTTTCCTTGCTCTGCAATTCCTCTTTTTGCTCAGTCTAGCTGGGTTCTCCTTTAATACAGCTGATTGCTATGGTTACAGACTGCCTGCTGTATGTTAGGCCTGAATAGGCTGTAGAAGAAAATAATTTATTATACATAGGTAAATATTAGTGTTTCTTATTGGAATATTATATACATTTATTTAAACTTTCATTGAAAATTTTTTTTTTGCAACAGCCACTGCACTGAGCATTTAACAATTAATGACTTTTAAACAAACAGCGAGACTTTGACAATGTGGAATACTTAAGTTTCTCTTTGTTCTCTGTCATGACCTGTGAAGAACTGTGTACAGCCACGTAAATATAGAAGAATATGTTATTTTGACCATTTTCCTTCAAGCTTCTGTTATTGTTTCTTAATGTTTTGAAAGGGGGAATGTAGCTGATTGGGATAGGGGAGCTGATTGATATCCATGTGTGCAGCAGGGACATTGTGTGGCAACAAGAATGAAAGAAAACATCCAGGCTTCATATTCCTTGCAAAATCAAGACCATAGTGGTCCATGGTATATCTTTGCCAAATATATTTATTGCTTTAAACAACCCTACTTGTTGTTTCTATGTCCTTGCATTCCTACATATAAAATTTTCAGCAAGGGAATTTATTTCACATCCAGAGGTGCGGAAAAGGAGGTTAAAATGAAGAGTAGAAAGATATTTAAAATAAAATACTTCAGTCCTGTCATCTGCCCCAAGTCACTCATTATTAAGGAAGCACAGGAAACTGGTCCTCTTGTCCAGTTGAGCAACCCATTTTTATAGGTACAAAATGAGAGCTATGAAGACAGTTAATAAAACATTTGAGAACTCCTTTATCAGGTCAACCCTGGCCAGAGGGATGAACAATAAAGTCTGAAAAAATATTCCCATTCATCTTCAAGTACACTGTGCTAGTTCATTTACAAAGTGTCCTGACTGATGTACAGCTCAAATGATTTTCAAGTGATATTTCATTTTAGTCAATGTATTAATAGACACAGAACTAACTTTTTTTGCCTGTAAATTCTAGAAATGCATTTTCACACTGGGAAACAGGCAACATTTTTTTAAGATTTAACTCGAGTTCTAGAACAAGGGGGAATTCTTAAAAATTCTTTTTATTCAGGTTTTGTAGTCATGCTTTTGACATTGGTGGGTTCACAGGATTACATTGTTTTGTCATAAGTCATTATGTCATAATTTTTAAGTTTGGTTTAAGTGGATGTGCATTTCATTTTTTTGAAAAATACTGCAACATAAGTTGCAAATAGAGAGCAAGGTAAACAGTAGTGAGAAATCAAGCACAGGTAAATCATCACGGTATTCTTAAACATATTTAAAATTTTCAACAGTTGTATAGTGGTGTACAACTCTAGACCTATATGTTTCCCAAAACAGATGTCATTAAACTCTTCCAGCTTTACTAAATGTTATGTATTTGCATACTATGCCCATATCTTCAGCGTAAGATTTAAATAAACATCAATTTCTTTAATTCTGGAATTGTATTTGATTGGTTATAAGTATTTGTCTTTTCATTTAACTTAATTTGATCAATCAAATCAAATAACACTCTGAAATCTACTAGGTTGCAAAAAACTTGGTAATTTGGCCTTAGCCAAAAAGTAAGTGAAAATCAAAGATTTATACCTACACAGGTTTTGCTCAGGTCAGTCAGGAATTCTAACCCTTCTGATGTGAGGCTAAGCAAAGAACATGCAGTGTGCTTTTCTTTTTGCAATTATCTTCAAGGGTCATCAAAAAGGAAGAGGAGTGTCAGGACATTTCCAGAATATCAACTGCTATAAATTAGGGTTATATAACTACACTACTGTATTCAGTTCATGCTTATTTATGTTTCATGACTTTTTAAGTAAAATCAGATTATTTCACCTTACTAGAATTTACCAGCTTTTATTTAGATTAATAGGAATTGCATATTTCATTGAAACTTTATGCAGTCACAAATGAAACCACAGCTTTAAAATTCCTGAATTCAAGAATATTGCCATCCTTAGAGAAAAGTTATAATTTTATTTTAAATGCAAAATCCAGAAGACTTCATCTTTACACTCTCAGTATATCCCCCTCAGTATTGCATGGTATCACCACACATCCACGCTTTCACCAGCAGATGCAATGGTCTTTATGAAGCATTTCTAAAACAGCTACCAACCACTGCAGCAGAAGTTACTTAAAATTATTCTCAAAAGAGTGCTAGGAAAAAAACAACAAAAAACCCACCAAACAACAAAACACAGAAGCTGGAGCCAACAGCTAAATAATGGGTTTTAAATAGTATTGGGAGAAAGCCAGTATAGCAACTGTTTCTGGACAGAATTCATAATCTGTTTTATTCTGTGTTGAATGTCATAAACTACCTTTCTAATCATGCTCAAATGTGCTGCAAGCTCATTCAAGAACATAACATCCCTAAACAACAGTGTTATGGCACTTTGCAAGTTAAATCTAGAGAAATGCTGAATGGCATTCTCTACAATTCCTTCTCTCTAAAAGATGTACAAAAGTCTGAATGCACACAAATTTTGATAGAAAGGATGCACAATGCACAGACTTTTTTTTTTTTATCCTGTCACAAGGGATGCCAGATATATCAAACAGTGATGATAAAGGATTATAAACCTTTGGATCCTGTGGCAAACTGGCCTGTGGTGTGTTCTGTATGTCATAGTATTTAAAGCAGTGGGAAGCAGAGTGCTGCAGCTGCTGCTGTAGATGCTGCAATCTTCTCCTGTAAGTAGACTATATCTGTGCCATCTTTCAGGGTGGATAAATGCCTATGACATCATTGGATAGGTTGAACTGAAAGTCTGGAGCCCCCAGCCCAAAGTAGGGCTAGATACAGGTTAGAGGAAATGGCTCAGGGAAGTATCCAATGGAGCTATGAGTCTTCTAAGCTGAAGAGATCAGCCTGGTTCAGTGTTTTCCCATCTGCATTACATGCTTTTTTAATTATATCTGATTGGAATTTCTCTTGCTGCAATTTTTGTTCATTATTTCTCTTTTTTTTGTTCCCTTTGTCCTCTTTTGTCCAAAAATACAGGCTCCATCTCTACAATCAACTTGCTGGGAACAAAAAGCAGCAATTAATTTCTTTCCATTGCTTTCCTCTACTACAAGTTTATCTGTGCTTTCTCTTTGTGTATTACATAGGCACAAATGCTTGTCCAGGGAATGCATGAGTAAAAGCCCTTCCTCTGTGCAGGCAGGGGAATGTCCTGTGTGAGTCTGGTTGCTTCTAACACAGGAATAGACACGGCTCAGGAGATATATTTTCTCCAACAGTTCTTCTTCACAAGATCCTGATGGAAAATAGATGCTTTTACCTGCACTTAAGTGTCTAAAACTAAGGAATCTGTATCCAGGCTTATTTTCAAAGAGATTCATTCCTTTGGGCAGAAATTTTGTGTTGAACAGGCAAAAACAACCAGTTGCTAATTGAAGTCTTCAGAGGTTAAAACTGCCTGGGCAATACCATTTTTGCAACAACTACTGGAGTTTTTTTTAGGTATGTCAGTCCAGGCACAAAAAAAAATTGGACATTATGTTTTCCAAATGATTAATGAAAAAAGCTGCTTATAGTAGTAAGAAGTAGTCAGAATCTGTTTTTGAAAGGGGTTGTTTAAAAATGGTTTTATAGGAATGAGGAGGAGTGTGATGAAACTATGCACAATTGTTTGTTGCAAAAATATCATATATATTCTCCTCATTTATTCTGATGCCAAATCAGTCTGAATAAAAATAGCATTGCTGGCACTAACGTGGGAAGCTCTGAGAGTGTTTACATGATTGCCACACCAATTATTAATAATCTTTTAGGTAAAGAACAAAAGGCATGAATTTTTTTATCCAATTATATATTTTTCCTTTTCTGAATAGTTAAATGAATAGATTTTTTTTTTTCCAGCAATGAATAATAAGGCCATGTCTTCTCCAAGATGTCACATTGATCCAGTTTGTTCTCTCTAATTGCTTTGATTTAATGTTATTGAACTGAAACTCTTACTACCACTGTAATGCACTAAGTCTTAAGGTGGGCTCCTTTGAAATTGGTACATCCATGTGTATTGTTTTTTTTTTTTTTTTTTTCAAATTCAGCTACCATTTTATCTTTCCTTGTTATCACATATATATTATGTACAGCCTACCACAAACAATTAACCAGCAGACCAGGGAGATTTCAACTGACAGGAAAAAAATCACAAACTTCAGTAGTCCTTTCCAAGTATCCATTAGCTTGGCAACATTGTATTTACCATTTAGAATACTGAAAATATAAACAAGATTGTACCCTGCATGAAGTGTTATAAGGCCACAGCAAGCATATTGAGCACATACCATGACACAGAAAAAAGAAGGTAATTGCCAGTGTGATCCTCTTCCCATGCCCTGGACATTAATCACGGCACAGATCGTCACTTATGGGAGAATTCTAGGGAAGTCAGTTCAAACACTGATTTTTACATTCCAAATAGCTATATAGGATCAGAATACTGACACCCTTTGCCTGCTTTCTGGAATCAGAAAGGAAATATTTTTCCCTTGTAGACAAGGGCACCAGTAGTGTTGTGAGACCATCAATCATTTTTGAAAGTCCCGTTGACTCCCTGCTTCCACACATTTTGGAGCCTTTTACTGGGCTGATGGCCAAGAGAAAGGAGACATTTAACTTCACCCTAAGGACTTTAAAGTGTCAGTGATGTGTACTTTGGAAGAGTGGAAGTGGTGTTGGGGTGAGGAAGTGGTGTTTCCATATGCCAAGACACATTATTATGTGCTCCATGTATTGTCTGCTCCATTTCAGCCAACATCTGTGAAATGTAAAGAGGAATCCTGGAGGATATGTCTGCTGAGTGGACATGAAGGACTTGGAAGATTAGAGCTGTCTAGAACAATGCACTTCAAAATCTGCACGATCACTGCAGTGTTTCTCTGAAGTTCCAGGGGAGAACAGGTCTGGGTAATTAATAGGTGGCAAACAAGAAAATTTTAAGGGGAACAGGTATCTCCTGCCTAAAGTTCTTGATGGCTTGTCTTTTTACATGCTGAAATGAGTGTTCTGAAGGAATAGAAATTATGGGAATTTTTCTTTCTCCACAAAGGCAATAAAAACGTAAAACATGAGAGTAGGGTTACTATGTTGGGATAATATTTTAAGTATTTACAGATGCTGTTGTGATTTAACCCCAGGTGGCAGCTAAGCCCTATAGAGCCACTCACTCACCCCTTTCCCCCAAAGGATGGGGGAGATAACTGGAAGAATGAAAATGAGAAAACTCACAGATTGAGATAAAGGCAGCTTAGTAGGGGAGGCAAATCTGCACACAAACAAAACAAAATAAGGAATTCATTCACCACTTTCCATTGTCAGGCAGGTGCTCACCTTTCTTCAGGACAGTAGGGCCCCATCACGTGCAATTGTGACTTGGGAAGACAAACACAATCAGTCCAAATATTCCCATCTTCCCTTCTTCTCCCTACAACTTTCTACACAGACCATGACACCATATGGTGTGGGACATCTATTTTTGGTCAAGTGGGGTCAGCTGTCCCAGTTGTGTCACCTCCCAGACTCTTGTGCACCCCCAGCCTCCTCTCTGGTGGAGTGGGGTGAGAGGCAGAAAAGGTCTTGGCTCTGGGTAAGCCCTGCTCAGCAATAACAAGAACATTCTATATCATCAGCACTGTTTCAAGCTCAGATCCAAAACACAGCACCACATCATCTACTGTAAAGAAAATTAACCCCATCCCAGTCAAAACCAGCACAAATGCCTGTGAAAAATATGCTTCCTTTCTGTGTAAACAAATATTTTGGGAATGTTTCAGGCATGATTTGACTGAAAATTGCCACTAGTAGTAGTATTTGTATGCTTAATATTTTGTTGGACTTCAGCATGTTTGCATAAAGTGCAAAATGCTGGAAACTAAAGACAGTACTTTCTCTTGCTTTAGCCTAGATTTTTCATTGTTGTGGGAGATACTAAAAATATAAATTTAAAGCATGCCACGTATAGCAAAGAGCATACTAAAACAAACTATATGCCTTCACTGTAACTGAAAGGCTCCTGTAGGTGAATTCTTAAATATATTAATTCTCCCAGTAAACATAAACTAATCTCCACAAAACTCTATAAATAGAAATATTATAAGATAGTAAAGACTTATAAAATTAAGATAATTCTTTTCTATGTGTATGGAGGTTTCTGTAGGACATGAATTGCAAAGCTAAATTGCAAGAAAAACTAGGGCTATTCTACCCCAAAAATGTTCTTATTTTACTAAGGTAGTCATCAATGAGGTTGTTCCAGAGCTCTTTGCTCACGTGTTGCATACAGTTATGATGTGATTAGGAATTCTTTTGGATAGGCACTTTCTCTGTTTGCCTGCTTTCTTTTAATGGGTATGCATATCCCAGTCTTCCTTGAATCCTCTGGACACTACTTATCAACAGTATTATTTTCCTAGAAAAGTCTTTACTATCCATTTTGTCTACTTTTCATCTGCAGGAGGAAGAGGAGCTGGGAATTAAGAGGAACATGCCCATTGCCATTCTGCAGAGTCTGACTGTGCTGACTCAGGTTTGGGGAGGTGTGTGTACTGTGTGCCCCAAAATACTCATCCATTTGCTGCAGATTGGGATTTGCTGTGATTACTCTGTGACCAGTCTCTGTGATCATTCCATGAACAAGGCTTGTGCTGTGCTAAGGCTGTGATGGCAAGTGAAACATTTGCTGCAGTGGAGAGACCCCAGTCTCAGCAAAAGATCAGATATTTTACTGTTCTACCAGAGGATTTCAAACAACCACAGGATTTCTCTCCTTTTCCTGTAGGTAATAATATACAAGTGACACAAGGCTCAATGCAGCATTAGTGTCTCTCAGATAAGCAAACGAGCATTAGCTAGTTAAATAAACACACTAAACAGCCATATTTTGCTTCAACAAAGTATATTGAACAACATTGCCCTTTAGGGGATATATAAAGTAGAACTAAGCTACTAAAAAATGTAAATTTATTCCTCAGCATATTGCTGTTCAAACTGGGAATATTCAGATGTCTCTGAGGCATTTCTGGATAATTTTATCAGTTTATGGCAACAATACTTCAGGGCCAGATAATAATGTTAGTTCCTTAAAATGAAATCAAAGGAAAGCAATTTTTTTCCTATTTGACAGTTCTGGAGGTCCCAAAGTCCTCTTCTGTTTGTCATCTTAATTCAACTTATCTCTGCTTGTTCAAATTAATATATGGTGTCATAATACAGGGAAATATGAACCAAAGTTAAGTAATTCATAGTGTCATTTCCACATTTCCAGTATGTTATTATCATATTTTTGTATCATATTCATTCTATAAAATTTAGGACCAGTTTAACAGATCTCTGCCCAGCAAGATGAGAGAAATTTTGAACTTAATGAGAATGTTACAAATAACAGTAGGACCAAACTCAGAATTTTATATTTTATGGTTGAAATTTATTCATTCATTTATTCATTCCCTCATACATTCATTCATTGAAAGTGTTCTCACTGACTTCCTTGGAAGCAGCTGAGCATGTTATAAAGAGGAAATGTAATAAGGATGAAGGAACATGTAACACAGTTTCAATTTTATATTCTCCATGTAATGTATTGCTGTTTTGTTAAATTAATGTCTGATTTCTAGACCATTATATCTTGATAGCTGTTGTAATCTTATTTATAAGACCTCCAGGAAAATCAGTTCCACTCATGTTCTGGATGTCAGGCTGGAATTACAGAGAAGTAAATTAGGTTATGATTCCAAAGAATTTTAAATAGTATTTTTTAGATAATATTAAGGTATCCAGAGAAAAGAATTGTGTTCCTCACAGACAAGAAGAGACAAAATGTTTTAGTAGTACCTTCTGTCACTCCCCAATCCCCACACAGATTTAAAGAGAGGTCACACTGGCTTAATGAAACTAGATTATTTTAGGATGACAGTTAAAGGTTTTATTTTCTTTATATTTTTGGAGCCTGCTTTCTGCATTAATAATTAATTAAATGTCAATAATTATGAGATAGAATGGGAAAACCCCCTTATATGCTTACAGTACACTAAGTTTTAGTACTCAAAAGAGTACAAAAATTTTTTTTCAAAATTTGAGTTTATTTAGTTGGTTATTTGACACAAAAATACATAAATTATCTGCACCAGCTTCGTCCCAAATATTGTCAGAGATATGTGAAATTATGTCCACAGTGTCTCATTCTCTATTTTGTACAAACTTCTTCCCCCTAAACTGCAAAAATTCAATAAATTAAATAGCTATGATGGAGAATGAGAAGATTAATTGCCTAAATCCAAGGATGAAACTTGCAAGTAGTATAAAAGTAGTTAGCAGTTTAAGAAAAACTCTGTATGTTAGAAATACTGCCTAGAGTTGGAGAAAAAAAATTTAATAATCTAAACAAAGCAACAGAAACAACAACAGCAATTATATATTTAGGAGTATTCAGGCAGATTAATGGATTTATTACTTCATGTGAGAAAAAAATGCCTGAAAATTTATATCAACAGTTACAAAAAGACAGAAAAATGTGTTCTTTTGGTATACAAATATATGTTTTGTAACAGACAGATTTTACCAGTGACACAGAGAGACATGCAAACAAAAATATATCTGGTTACATTTCCTCCAGATATGAGTTTCTCCAGAAAGTCTATTTCTGTCATTTATTATTATCACCCTATACTGAGAAACAAGGACAGACTCTTTACAACCCTCTGTTGTAGTTTCTTTGGTAAACTTTATCAGTAGAACATAAAAGTCACTAAAATCTGCCGGTTGTTAATGATTCTAAGAGATTATTTTCTATTATTTAGGTGTTATTTATTGTTTAAATTGTAAAGCAACAACAGAAAACCCAAGTTTTCATTACACTTCCAAACTATTGCAATCTAGGCACAATTTAGCCTTTGATCTAGTTCTCAGCATGAACTTCACCATTCTACTAGGTTTTTTTTTAAAAATATGTATCTCATACCCATAATGTCTCTCCTGACATCAATACCTGAATGTCCCTCAATAGCCCACTATGGTGCAGTCATCAAGTTGGCAGAGCAATGCAGTTCTTTGTTCTGGAATCCACACTTCAAAGATTACATTAACAAATTGGAATGCAGCAAGCAAATGACCTACAAGAATGCTCAAGGTCTGGAAAGTCTGCTACAAAATACAGAAACTCTGCATCTGTTTAATTTATCTAAGAGATTAAGAGCTGTCTCGATCCTATTCTACAGGAGAAGTATTTTAGATAGTAGATTAATTTTTAATCTAGAAGAAAAGAAAATAGTATAGGATCCAGAAGTAGAAAACTGATATATGACACATTCAGTCTAGAAACAAAGTGAAAATACATAACAAAGAAATAATTTAAGTACGGATGTTGTATATAATCCAAGTTGAATTTTGCATTTTTTACTTCTTTTCTTTTTAATGATGACCTGCAGTTAAAAGAGTGCTCAAGTTTTATAATCAGCAAGTGATTTATTTTTATTTTTCACTGGCAAGAAGAAAATGAAAGTTCAAAGTTTCTATTTTTCCACCTGACACACGTGTAGTAAATGTGTATTGAACAACCTGATCTTATGTTTCACAGTAAGACACTTGTGACTCAAAATTTGGAGTTTACCCTGATCAAGAAAATGTTGCTGCCTATACACTCAACTTAAATATTGTTTCCTAACATGGAGTCTAGGGGTTGTATTCCTGGTACTGAACCACAGTGCATAGAAACCCCTTCCCAAAGCAACCTGCATATTTGGCATAATCCTTTTTATGTCCCCATGGGAATTTCTGCACCTTATATCCAGACTGTGACAGGCTTGTAGTTTTATCAATATTCTTCTCACAGCTGAAATTTGTTGACCTGAATCTCAGAAAGAAGAGGCCAATACAGAATCTGTGGCTCCTCACTGCACAGTTATGAAATGTTGGAATCAACAACATTTTCTGCAAGTCTGTTCCTTCTTCACTGGCTGTTAAAAGATATTGCCACTGCAATTGCTTTTGTTAGGGAGCTTGAATTTTCAGATTTGTGATATGTGTCTCTGAGCTCAACTCCAGGACACAATCCTTAGAGGACTTTGTAAGAGAAATATCTAATTTCTGTAAGATTACTAACTTATTGCAATGATCACATTTTTTTTTTTTTCAGAGTTTTTGAGAGATCATTTTAGGTACCAAGAACACCCCTCAGCACTAATAAATTTTTCATGTGTAAAGTGAGCACTGATGAGTTTGGATGGCTATCATTACCTTATATTTGAACACTGGGGTCAGGTTGATACTATTAGATTTAACAGTATAAATCTCATTTTAAGAATGTAAATATTACTGCCTATCTGGGCCTTATATTTTAGGATTTTATAAGAGCTCAGCACCCTGGTGCTTCCATTTAGAGCCTTGGATATGCTGCTGGGTATTATCTGTTTCTGTGCTATGCTGCACACAGATAATCTGCTTGACCAGAAGTTTCACTGACTGACCCTCTTTGAGGATATTTTAGTCCTTCACTACTTTTATGCCTCCTACTTCCTCATTCAGCATTCTCTTAATTTCTCATATTCTCATTTCTGCTGTGTACTATTTGGTTTAGATATTCCTTTTTTTCTTCTTGGCTTTTCCTGGTTTTACTTATAGTCCACACTGGTAGAATCAGCCATGAAATTGGCACCAAAGCACATTAACAGCACAATGTTGGTTTTCCTTCTTGTGAGACTCAGACACTACTGATCTGTGAACTGCTTAAAACCTACCTGTCTGTATACTGTTAAGCAATTTTGAAGTAAGACTACATTTAACTCCTGAACTGGAAGCCCTGGAAAACTGCTTAAGACCAAATTTTTAATAGACTATTTTATCAAATAGCTTGGTATGTAGTTTTGTGTCAGATATTGTACTGTAAAGTGACAAATAAAAATATCTTTAAGGGTTAAATTATTGCTAATGCCACAACTGAACAGCAGGACAGTCAGTGAACTGTTTTGAACTATGTCTCATTAGAAAGGAAAATAAATAGACTTTTAATAATACAATCTCCCTCTTCACACTTTATTTTGTTTCCAGTACAGGTACAGTTTAGATCCCAATGTAAGATATGCAAGTAGCTCCTATGCAGAATGAAAAACAAAGACGCAAAACGTATTTTAGAGATTAACTGCAAACAATCAAATCTCTTTAATAAAAGTATCCTTATTATGGTTTTATGAGATAAATTTTCTCTCATGAAATCTGATAACAATAATAAACTGCACCACTTTTAAAATATTTTTTTAAAAATTAGTGAAAGAAGGTTAATGTATTTATATAATCATGTCCACATGCTATGGGTAATGTCAGTGTGATAGGTAACTACATTCATTTTAACTAGATCAAAGGTTAAATCAAAGCTGCCACATCCTTGTACAGTTTTTCCTAACAAACTAGACATAACAGATTTTCTTTCATTCAAGGTTCAATCATTACATTGCTGTTTACCATTAAAGGCTGGGTGATTACCCTAAAATTTGTTTTGTGCATTTAATAAAATAGAATTTACACTCTGAATTAAGACAAATTTGGTCTTTTAACATAAAGAACTCAGATATACCACACATCATGAAAACTGTGCCTTCTCTATAACGTGTTTTTCCCAGTTTTTATGAAATCTTGAATCCATGGGCAGAGTTGCAATTTATTAAATGTCATGGATGGGTCATCTGACCAGTAGTTTGAGCAAGAAATTCATATCCCATGATTCTGAAGGTTGAAAGGTTAATACATAACAGATGCTGCTTTGGAGGAAACCATTCCAGGCAATGCTTTTCAATCAATGAGATGCTATTATGGGCAATAGAACCAATTTCTTTTAATCAATGGACATTTATTACGACATTTACTAAGAGAAGCTCTATGCAGCTCTTATGAACCATTCTGCAATTTTGAAAAACAATTTTTTTTGTTTCTAGCCTTTTTATGGTTTTTCTAGTTTTACTCATTTTAAGGTAGTACACTGGATTTACACTCAACCTTCCTGATTAAAAAGCAGCAAAAGAATCTTGGTAGCAAACATGCATTCAAAGCTGAGGGGCAGTAAGGGCTGTGTGAGAGTCCTGATGGGCAGTGGGGTACTCTGAGCACTGGGAGAACCCACCACAAATAGCTCAGCCCACTTCTTCAGAATGGAAGATTTTGCTCAGACTGAGGACCATCAGCTCCCATCCTCAGCAGCAGCTGTTCTTGCCTGTGTGACACCACCACATTTTGCATCTTAGTTCCATATTGAGTGTTGAATAAAATTATAAGCACAAGTGAGCAAGGATTATCCATAGTGGCCTTGCAGTGGTCAATGAGAACTCCTTCAACACAACTAACTTCACCCCATCGGGGCCCACAGACTTGTGTGTGTCCAATTCTCTTAAACTTCCCTCATCTCACCCTTTTCACTAAAAAATTTTCATTGGCCCAGCCTTTGCCATGGCCTCTGGGACCTGACATATCTGGGAGATGATCTGACATTTGGTGCATCAGCCTTTTCTCTATCTGTCTAACAGATACTCTGTCTTGTTGAACAATGGGTCTGCACTTTCCTCAATCTCCTTTCTTTCACCTATCTACAGGTAGAAGGCTTTTTTGGCGTTGCCATCCCTGGCCATATTTAATTTCCCTTGGGCTTTACTTTTTCTAACTTCATCCCTGAATTCTCAGAGAATGTTTCTGTGTTTCTCCCATATCCCCTATCCTTGCTTCCTCCCTTTGTATGGTTTCCTCTTTTCTCTGGGTTTGGTTATGAGCTCTGTTCCTCCGCAAAGACTTTCTGGCATTTTTGCCTAATTTCATATTCATTGGCATCAACTAGTCTTGAAAATGGAGGAGGTGGTCTTTGACTATTTTACAGCCTTCTTGCACAGGGCTTTTCCAAACAAACCTGTGAGAGGCCAAAGCCTGAGAACATGCTCTCAGTTTGAGACTACATGTGACTCAATTATTTCTTTTTCAAATTTGTTTAAAATTCTTAACTTCTCTGCGTTTGAAATGTCATTGATGATTTTTTGTGGCAAAACAGACCATTTAAAAGCCCCCCAGAAGACCATGGATATGGTTTTTCAGCAATTTGAAAACCCACAGAGATATATTCAATAGTGTATATATATTTTTTACTCCATATTATAATTTACCCAGGTTATACCCATGTATATGAATATATATATGAGAAGTAAAATATGAAAGACTGATTTGTTAATAAAATCTGTGCATATGGTTTACTCTGAGTAATGCTCTTCTCTGAAAATATTGTGTCACTTTTTTGTAAGTATGTGGAATTAAGTATACACTCTTTTTAAAGAATTATTTGTCCTAAAAATAGTTATGAAAAAATTAAGTGCTCTCCATAATTCTCCTCCACACTTATTTCTATTCCATCTATTCTGCAGACTACAGGGAAAATTTCAAATTGGTAAGAAAGAAAGGCATAAGTGTTAAAACAGTCATATAAAATGTGGGAAAAAATTATTTCAGGCTGGTTTTTTTGTTGTTTTTTTGTTTGTTTGTTTTTTTAGCTCAGGGTGTTCTATTTTTGTAGCAGTATTAATCTTACATATTATATCATCAAGTATATTAAGAGAATGTGCAAAATGATTTTTAGCAGCACAGTCTACTTTTATAATGAGCTTCCTAAAACAATGCAGCCGTGCTCCTCTTATTATGTGATTATCTGTGAAAATACCACAGAAGCAAAGAGATGCAGCAAGAGGAGCTGTCTCCATGGCATATATCTTGTTCAGAGAAAAGTACAGCTTTCATTCCAGAATGTCTGCAAAAACCACTGGACATCTTGCCAAATGCCATCTTTTGTAAAGGAAAGAAAAGCAGTTTGTCTAACACATTAGCATGGCAGCCCAGGTGGACATTTGAGAAAGAAAATGAGCAACGTGAGAGCAGCAAAATGGCACTGTTACACAGCTGTCTAAGCTGGCAAGGAATTTACCCCAAGGCTGTCAGCAAGGCTTCCTTGTCCCACCTTGGGCAAAGCAGGCAGTGCCAAACCACTGGGAATGGTTTTCACATCATGAGGGACCAGGGGAGCTGCAAGGTCTCTGTGCTTCTCTGGATATGCTCTGGGTCAAGTCCATGGCAGTAGTCATGACAAATTTCAGAGGGTGGCTGTATTTCCTGGGAAAATGGCCTATAAAGATAAAGAATCTCCTCTCTTTCAATTGAAAAGTGAAATAATAAGAGAATTGTGTGCACAGGGTTGTATCTCATGAGCATATCTTGCAAAACAGGATGTGCTGACTTCCACTGTGATCATGGGAAGAGGAAATTAGGTTGAATTTTCTGTCCTTCTTTCTGGACTCTGAATTAAGGTATTTGTTTCAGAAGACTACTTTAAGAGAAGATTGGAATGGTCATAGACTTGAGCACTGGTACCAAATTCCACCTACCTGTTGGCACTCACTGCCAGTGCCTTATGAAGAGGGTAGAAACTGCATAATATATATTACATGAGCTGGAGATCTTTGCACATGTTGCTGAGTGCAATTGCATGATTCCATCACAAGGACAGAGGGAGCTGATTCCACAGTTTGGAAAGAAGGTGCCAATGACTGCACACCAGTGCAGAGCAACTCAGTGACAGGAGCATCATCATAAACATATATACACAGATGAAGGAAACTGTCATGTGAAGAGAATATTTAGAGAATAGCCAGGTCCTTGTGGACTGTTTAAATGAATTCATGAAGAATCACTATCTAGGAAATAAATCCATAACCAACCAGCCAGAAATAGACCTCAACAGACTTAGCTACAGGCTTTTTTTCCAATAATTCCCAAAACACAAGCTCAGAACAGCTCAGGCTGCTGTCTTGCAATAGCTCTTCCACATCTTTCTGACTTAGTCAGGTGGAAGAAGTGACCCATTTCCTTTTTAGTTTTCTTGCTTCCAACATACAGTATATGGTATATATAAGAAAGTGATATTTACTTATGCTGGAAATGAATTTTTCCAAATACTTGAAGTTGTCTTACAATGCTTAATATCTATAATATTTTCTAAAAATCAGTTCTATATAGTTTGGGTGACAGAAATAGTTTATCATTGTAAATAACAATATAATGCAATAAAAAATCTTTTAGCGCTTTATGTCATAATTAGCATTGATCTAGATCTTTGAATTTGTGAATTTCTGACACATTTTAAATGTTACATTGGGATTCTTTATTAGTAGGTACATGAAGTGGTATCTACTGCAATTCTATTTAGTCCCTTTGACAAGTCATAAATTTTTCTATCAGAAGATTTCTTTTGAAGTGTTTTAAATTAATCATATTAAATTTGGATGGGGGGTTTTGGTGTTTTTATTTTATTTTTAAACCTGGCTGTACTTTCATAACTTTTTTTTTCACCAAATATCTTGTGGAATGCATCTATGCTGATTATTATCTTTACATCACTTTCTTTCCTATTGATATAATGAGTTAGATTATCAGCTTTACCTTTTAAACTCTCATATCCCCATATATCCTATTTTCTCTCACTGTTACTCTCCTTTTTAATTAAAGGACTTTCCAAGGTAAAGTTTTTCTCCTTAAGGAGTAAAATTCAACACATTGCATATATAGTTAACATTTCATTGTTACAAATATATGTGAATATAATAAAAATGCAGATATTGTCAACATTAATAATATATTTATATAGTGAACGCTTCAATTATATATTCAATTAAATTTATTTTCTTTTCCTTTTCCTTTCCTGTTTACACCTTGACCTGGGCACAGATAAATGAATCTATTGCTTAAGTTTGTCTATTTTTTGTTCTTGTATAGACATTTTTCATATACACCAGTGTTTTTTAATAGCCAGACTCAATATAGGTTTTTATAAAGAAGGATCACTTTATTTAGCATGAAAGAAGTATCCTTGCCCTGGGCTTAAAGTAGCTGTATGATTTTAAATTATAAATTAGAAAACAATCTCAACATCTGCATGTGATACAGGAGTGTTATTTCTTCTGCCAAGGAAAAGCCATGCTGTCATGTTCACTGTTGTTTCCAATATTTCATTCTTAAGATGGTGGGATGCAGAGGTGAATGCTGAATCCTCATGTGATAGCTTACAAAATTCCTAATTGCTTTTGCCAAAACATGAGTTACTAGTTTTGAAGGATACTGCTTTTCCAGAAGCCACAGCTGATGAGGCAGTGGAAAGGAGAGACCCAGCCCTCCTGTCACTTCTGCCGGCAGCAGTGAAGTCAGCAAACCTTTTCATATGTCAGTTAGACTGCACTTGTTCATGAATACATGAAATCACCACAGTGCAAACAGAGTTTGTGGCCAAATACTTCGTGAGGAATCACTCTCTCAGCATGTTTGATTCCAGATGTTTTCTTGTTTACCCTTATGAATCCATGAGGTTTGTGAAGGACCCTGGGCATGTGACAAGTGCACATCTACGACTCATCAGTGCATGTCCCGACCACAGCAGCAGCTGCTCCTCTGCTCCCTTTGGAACGCAGTCATGGCAGAAGAGACTCCCAGCTGGACATGGATCCAAAGCTACACACTGCTCTCGACTTGCTCACTGTCAGCCACCACCAGTAACCCTCAGAAGTTACATGATGTTTTATGGACACCTTCATGCTGCCCTTGTCCCCAGTCCGTAGAGCACAAGGCATCCAGTTGCATTTTCTTACATCTTATTGTTGCAGATAATACCAGCCTCAAGAAATAGAAAGAAATGTTCAGAATTCCATGACAAATAAAAATTTAAGTGTAAAATATACCTCTTCACTGCTCTTCTATGACTTACACCTCTGCTGAGATTATAATCTATGCTTATTTGGGCATCCAGACATTGAAACAAAATAGAGAGAAACCACAGTACTACACTAGAGTCTGACATAGACAATGAATAAAACTGACAGGTCAAGGCCTCCTATGATTGTTATTGTCTACTGGAGTAAGAATAAAGAACAGTTAGAAATACCAGAACATTTTCTAGTTTTCTAGTTTACCACCCAGATCCATTACTTCTAGCTCTCACAGGTTTTGTTATCTAAGTGCATTTCTACAATGTATAATGGCAGAATAAAGTGGAAAGACTTTCAGTTTCCAGGTGGTCCTATTTTAAAAATTAACAAAGGAGAAAAAAAAAAATATTGGGAAAAAAATAGAGATTTAAGGACATCACTTAGCTTTGTTTTCACACTATTCCATGGGGCTGGAGCAAGCAGTGCATGCCCTGAGCCTGCCTGGCTGAGAGTCTGTGGCAAGGGACAGGCAGGGAGGTTTGAAGGCTGGTGGAGTGTACTCCCTTCCATTCCTTGGGAAGACCTCAGGGTGAGTGTCCTGTGCAGTTCATGACTTGTGATCATGCTGTTCACAGACCATGTTTTCCCTCAGTTTCTCACTCGGTGTCTGCTGCCTGATGGCTGCCAGACTGCATTTTGCCAAATGCCCTGGTCTGCATCTCTCTTGGATCTGAGCTGTGGGCCTGTCACTCATCTACTGAGCTGTGATGGGGCTTAAAACCTCTGGTCAGCAGAGTGTAGCTAAATACAATTTTGCATACAGTAAAGGGAAGGAGTAAATTTGGACACGCCAATGGAATTAAACCTCTTCCAGAAATCCTTTGTCATTAGTGCCCAAAGGCTTCATTAAATCTCCATTTATCCTGGCATTTATCATCTTTTCTGTCAAATGTAGCCTTCAAAGGATGCCTCCAAGTCATTGAGAATGCTGTGCTGCATGACTGCACGGTGCTCAATTTACTGCAGACACTGTAAGAACAACAAAACTCTTCATAATACATTTGCCCATCCTGGAAGCATCAGTTTCATTTAGCCAGAATCTCCACTTTTTTCAGTTCATTTCTATGTAAAATTCAAGGTGTTGTCTCTGATCTGTTAAGCTCTGTGTGATTTGTTTCTTGGCCTTAACCAAGGCAGTTAATGTCAAGATTGTCACATCACATTAACAGCCTTTCCAAGCTGCTGGACACCAGTCTGAGTCAGATTGAATCACTTAAAAAGGGAAATTCAGTTACAACACAGGCTAACAGCTGGGATTGCAAGTCTAGTCATGTACCTAGAAGTGCAGAAGTGCTTCTGAGAATCTGGGTATACCGGAATTAATATTTGTGGGTTTTTCCTAGAATACATAGACAACATTAAAGTAAACCTGTTTCCTAGTGCAGAATGTCTATTAGAAATATTCTCAGTGAAATAATCTATTTTTCAAAGAGCTCATGCAGAATATAATATTATTTAATAATTTTATTGTCTTTAGAGTTATGGAATTTTTAATAGCTACAACATAAGAAATAAAAAATTAGATAGATTCTTGGTATTGTACTGCCGAAGGAACAATGTGAAACACAAAATAATGCTTCTAATCTATGATTTTCTTAATTTTTTGTTGGCTTAAGTTCCCCCACTACTGACTTATTAAGAGTGACCCTCATCTCCCAGCAGAGCAGTGCACACAGTTACAGACACCTGAACAGGTGCCCATTAGCCAAGAAGCAGTGAGCTGCAGCATCACCTGAGCACCTCAAGAGGAAGAAGCAGAAGCCAGGGAAACATAGCTGCACATTAGCTGTATTCATATACAGAATAGAAGAAATGAAAGACACAATTAAGGAAAAAACACAATGAAAATCCAACCAACAGTAAAAATATTAATTTTAAAGTAATTGTGATATGCTGATAATAAAGACGATTAGAAGTT
This sequence comes from Muscicapa striata striata, assembly GCA_030060385.1. Taxonomy (NCBI): domain Eukaryota; kingdom Metazoa; phylum Chordata; class Aves; order Passeriformes; family Muscicapidae; genus Muscicapa; species Muscicapa striata. The sequence continues at coordinate 344,602 of JAREIS010000066.1, read as the reverse complement.
TGTTTTTTTTCTTGTCTAGAACTTATTATTATTATTGTCACTCCAAAACCAGTCTTTGTTAAAAACCCAACAAGCTATATGAAGAATATATTGACTGTGTGAAGCCTTTTGACATGATACTGTATTGAGGATAAATTGCATGTAATGAAACAGAAGAAAGTGGCCTTTTCTGCAGCAGTAAATTAGAGTCAGAATTTTATGGAAAAAAGAGAGAGCAGTAACTCAAACAATATGCAATTTTTGCTCAGAACCATAGTGAAATAGAAGAAAACATTAGTAGCCATATTTTTGAGACTTTTTTCAGGTCAATTTTTTTATTATGGTTATTTTATGTGCCTGTGATGATATCACTTTATTTAAGGCCTTACTGATACCAGGTAGTACCTGGGTACTCAAATAGTCCCATCTATTTCAGGGTGACTTGCCTTCCCACTAGATTCTAACAACATAAAATAAGACATCAGGAATAAACAGCGATTCAGAAATTGTTAGTAGGCATCTAATTAGATTTTACTAATTAGTTCCTATTAAGTTAAATTGAAAGTTAAAAATACACTCAATTAGACTCCAGAAATAGAACTAGGACCCCTGAAATTATCCTAATCACAATAGTGTTGAAACTTGCTGCTGAACTGTGTATTAGTTGAGAGGATTACGATGTCCAGTACTGCACACTTTGGATCAGTGAATACAAAAAATATTTTGTTTCATTTTAGAAACTGTCTATTTTGGCATGTAATTCCCATGGAGAGTTTCAGCCCAAGGTTCAGGATGCTTGTGTCCCATGTATGCTGCAGACTGAGGCATTGTTTGGGCACGTGTCATAACAGGGCTGTGCAACACCATCAGTCCTGCTTGGCAGACAAATGGCAGAGCTGGAAGGAAAATGGGCATGAAGTTATCTATGATATTTTTCAGGTTTCAAATGAATTGGGTACCTAGCATAAGTTTATTTTCTGCACTTACTAGCTTTATAAATTGCTGGAAACCCATTACAGAGCAAGCAACTCAAACCCTCTAGCACTGGCTTTGACTCAGTCCAGTCAGAGCCAGCAGACTTTGGCTGTTGATGTTAAAAGGCTCAGGACCATCATAGGATCACAGACTGATTTGGGTTGGAGAAGCTTCCAAAGCACTTGAAACTCCATCCATTAGATTAGATTAGGGCCCCATTCTCTAGTGGCCATGATCAAAAGCAAAACATCTAACAGTGTCTTGCTAAGAACAAACAGAAAAACGACTCAGCCAAGGAGATTACATCAGGCATTCTGGGAATAATATAAAAAATGACAAGTCAGTGAGGATTGTGGCAAAGCTTGATTCTTTCTTGCATCAGCTTTAAGCAGGACTATTCTGCTACTGGTGTCAGTGGACTTGGGCTTGTGTAGTGGATGGAGGGATCATTCATGTTACCTAAAGATTGCCTTGTTTATGCTGACATTTTTGTGAACTTTTAAGTTTGTTTTTTTTTCATTCTTAAGAGGTAGGGCTTTTGTAACATTATTTTATGACAATTTGAATAATGCTATCCATAATTATCATTGCCATTGGTATTACAATTTCTTTCATTTTTTTCATTTTTCCCAAAATAAATGAATATTTGCTGCTAGAAAAGTTTACATCTTCTCTTGTTGACTTGCCAACAAGACTGCAGTAATAAACTACAGAAAGGATGAATTGGATTTCTGGCTTTGTCTGGTTTAGGTGGCTTAGTCAGAATGAGAATTTCTATGCTTGTAGCAGGTATGCACTGAAGTAGGAGTAGATTTAATGTCCCACGAGATATGTTTAATGTAGATAAAGTGGTAGGATGAGGCCACTGTGATTTTAAGTTCATGTCTACATCCCAAAAGGACTCCCCAACATTTTGTACCATTGCAAGTTATTATAGGAAGAGTTGTATATTTATTCAGTTTGTCTAAGACTTTGTGCATTAGATGCTGACCTGTGCAAAAATAGAAATACTTCAATTGAAAAAGAAGGGAAATATTGTATAGGCTTGGCCTGCAAGGCTTTCACAATCCATTTCTGCTAAGTTATATAGAAGGTTTACTGAAAGAATCCTCTCTCTGAGTAACGTCTCAGAGAAAATGTCAGCTTTTTAATTTTTTATTTTCAAATATTTCCATTTGAATTAAAAAAAAAAGAAATGGGAATGAAGGCCTATCTATTTATTGCAAATGTTTAAAAACCCTTTTCTAGCAACAACAGTGTGAAGATTTAAACATTTTAAAACGCATGTGCAGTTGAAAACAGGAAGTGTTGCAAGTTATTTTATATCATATTTGCTGGCTGTTTCTGTTGGAGACATTTTTCAACAAAACTAAGGTTTGACAATAATAGGAAGAATAACACGTGTTAATGAAATGACTGCTGTGTATTACACACAGCTCTGTGAGCAGCTGCTGAACTGACCCAGATCACAACAGGATGAACGTGAAAAGCAATTGTTCAGGGACAAGGGGGAGCAGAGAGCAGAAGAGGATGAAAATCACCTGGTCTGTGATGCCTGCAAGGGACATACTGCTGATATCCAATAGTTTAATAATAGCACAAGACTCAAGGGGCTGTTCCTCCCTGACTTAGCCTTAATTGGGAAGGCTAACTTTAAAATTGTTTCCTTGGCAAAACCTTTTCATTAATAAGGATAGTTAAAACACCCTAGGTTTATCCTATTTAACCTATTCGTGTCTGGTTTAGGGTGGTAATAAAAAAATACATTTTTCCCAAACCAGGGAACTAGTTAAAGTCTCATGATTTCCCATAAGCTCATAACATTTAATCAGATGCATATCAAATGCCTTGGTCATGTAGTTTAAAGAGTTTTTTTATTGTGACTTTTTTATTCTGCCCATTAATATTTAACTGCTTAGTGTAAGCTTATAAAAAATAAAATTCAAGCTGTCTTCACAGGAAAAAGTTGTTATTTAGAACTTGGAGCTTATATTTTAATATTTTAAATAGTTAAATATTTTTAAAACGAGGGAAAAATCAAAATTATTCCTGTGAGACAAGCAATTCTCCTTTGGTTTTACAATTATTTTCTGGGGAAATATAGGTCAGCATTTCTTCAACTTTTCTTGTCAGGGATTCTTTAAAATTTATAGTGTAGAGAAATGAAAATGGGTGAATATTAAACTATTACCCAAATAAAACCAACTATTTTTAAAAAGCATATATAAACTGTCTGATGAAAGAAATTATTTCAGATTCCAGAATAGTAATTTAATTTTTTTCCATTTTACTTTTGTTTTTTTTTAGTGAAAAATATATTCTTTTGAAACCTTTTATTTAACAAATGAATGCAACTATATTTTTCCTGTTTGGGAGTGGTCCCAAATAGCATTTTACAGACATTTATTGTGCATGCCTGCTTGATATAGTGCTAATGATGAATAAATTCATAGGACACTTGTTAGTTTTGACATAAGTAAAAGACTAAGCAAGAAAAGTAAGAAAACAGGGAAGAAATTACCATCATCTAAATAAAATCTGAAAGGTTTTTTATTCACTGGAAATTTTGGCTAAAAGTTTGACTATAAAAGCATGAGTGTTTTTGGAAAAGATATTTAAATTTGTGTTTAAGATATCCAAGTTGTCAGATGAAACTCTGTTGAGGGAACAACTGCTATAGGGAATGTAAAAGCAGGGATTAAGGACATTTAAGTACTGTACTGAGGTTGTTAGAGATTACATTTTTCTAATTTAAGATACAGTATATGTTTTATTCTGAGTCATGAAAGGAGGAAAGTAGGGACGTATAGTTAATACAGATTGCTAGGAATAAAAAGTGGGGAGGAAAATCCCTGTTGCCTTTATCCTAATTTGCATCTGCACTTAAGAAGAAGAGTGTCTATAATTGCTTTAAAGGAATGCAAGTGAAATAAGCTAAATTAATACTAGTTATGAAGCAAGATTAAAGAAGTTCAGCTTTTTTTTTCTTCCTCATTTAAGAAGAAATTTCACAGTGACATAGCTGAGTTTTCTAAAAAATATGAGGAGTGAAGATTACCAAAAGCAGAGAACAAAACATTAAGACAAAAAGGAACATAAAAATTGGCAAAAGAGAGGACATATACAGAACTGTTTCAGATAAATAGGGCTGCTCCTAGAGAATCTTTTACCAGAAGAGAGAAGACAAGGAAACTCAGGGGAAAAGAGACAGTCTTCTAAGCAAAAAGTTGGTGCAATTTAATATAAAGAAAACCAGAAACTGAAACTTAGGTTTGAGAAATGAGTCTGGACTAACTGATAACAAGAAACATGCTTTTAGCTAAAACTCAAACAACTTTTTCCAGAGCCTAAAAATGAAAAGAAGGGTTGTTTTTTTTTTCTCTCTACTCCTCTTTTCCCAGGCACACATATCCTTGCTTCTGTTTAATAACTTGATTTCAAAGTAGATTTGCTACAGTCATCCCTGAAAAAGAAGGTCAAGAAAATCTGTTGGTATTTACAGTAGTATATAGATAATATCTGTAAGTAGATGCTCATGCATTTTGGAAGGATAAAGACATAATGGGGAGCAGTAAAAATGGAAATCAATAATTTGTATTTTGTATGTGATTTGCATTAAGAAGCATTGGTACCTCAAGAAATGCAATTGGTTTTCACATTCTGATACCTCTTGCAAAAATGTATGGATAACTGATATTGCAGGTTTAAATACTTTAAATTTTGATTTATTCTTTAACAGCTGCTGCATACAAGAGCTAATGTGCTCTTGAACAATGTGTTCTTTTTACACTGGCACAGAGCTTCTTTCCTAGTAGAAGTCTTTTGTAATTTTAAAGAGAATGTGCAATCCTGTGGTGATCCCACATCTCAGGAATGCCTGTGATTCTCACATCTCAAAAAATGAAACACTAGATTGAAAATAATAAAGTGAAGAATTAAGAGCACAATCAAAGGTAGGGAATCCTGTATTTTTACAGCAGGTAATATTAAACTGTCTGGAAAGCCTCGTTCTTGGCCCGGGAAGAGATGACTAGAAATATGACATGACTAGAGGAAAGAAATTAGAGCCATGAAGTGTCTGTTTTGGAAATAATTTATTCGCTGTTTCCCCAACAGAGATGGGATGAAGATGGTTTGTAGAAATTTGTCAGGTGGCCATTAAAAGAAATGTCAGCCTCACTCAATTACACTGTGCAACATGTCACAGAATACTTTTGATACTATATCTTTAGCTAGCTTCAAAAAGTAATTAGGAAAATTCTTCAAAGAAAGTCTTGGAAACAAAAGTGTTAAGAATTCTTTCAAACAAAATTTTAAAACTAGGGAAGCATGCTGGAAGCAAAACATTTCTCTGTGTTTGATTGCATTTTATATGCTAATCCCAAGCATCCAATCCCAGTAATCACAGAATGCAAGATACTTGACTAGGTGGACCCTTGACTAATGCAAGACAACTTTTTCTCAACACAGTCATAAAGATACAAATAGTATCCATATAGCACTATGTAAGGCAAATATTTATCTTTTAGCTGAGTAAGGGGAAAAATGTTCAGAAACAGCAAAACTTCTAGCTGTTTGCACATGCTGACATTTTAATAAATATGGTCTTCAATTATATTACAAAAGCAAATGATGTTTTAGGTTTCCATTTCATTAGCTTGATAAATCAAATCTATTTCAAAATTCTGATTAATTTCAAACACTTTCTGACATGGTGCAAGAACAAGTATACTAATGCTGGTTACATAACAATTTATACCACAGATCCCTTTGGAACCTCTTTGAGTATCTCATTCCTTACCATTTTTATGGGATTTTTGAGGTCTTCATTATTTGTCATTTCTGGATTGACTGTTTCATATTTCACTGAAGTTACTTTTTTGTGATAGCTTGCTTTGATCATTTTGGTACCAGAGCTAAGAATCATATTGCTACCTACACATTTCATATTACAGATAATCCTGCCACAAATCTTGTCTTGATCCTTGCAGTTATCTGCTGCTAGCTCTGTGGAAGTAATTTTAATTTCCAGAATTTCAAGGTTATATACTGCAACACAGCAGGTAAGACAAGCATGTTACCTTCTCTGCTTCAACACACTTGTTTTGTTTGCTTGTAATTGAATCTGAATCTATTTGTTGTTTTATTAATTACATTCCATTGTTTTAGCAGAAGATTGAGATGTCAATTACTCGTACTGTATTTACAGAATCAAATATTGCCATGGCCTTTTTTTTTTTTTTTTTTTGGCCCCACAAGGAAGATGGTCACATAAACCAAACCTTTCCTGACAGATGTTTATCTTATGTAAATATTTATGTAATACAAATTCTAGATCCTTCCAAGATCCTGACTGTGATGTTGAATGGTTCTGGTTTCAAGATTTTTTTCTTTGCAATTTCCAATGTAGATCTTCTTTGAAGTAATTTAAAATCCTTACCTCTTGCTTTTGCCTAAAAAGAACAAAGATAAACCTTATTCCCATTTGTCCCCACTGCAAATTTTCACACTTCTGAAGACCTGTCATATTTCTCCAATGTGTCCAATTCTCTAACAGAAACCTAGTTCTTAGTAGTTTCAGAAAATGTATTCTAGTTCTTTGATCATTGTTTTAATGCATTGTCTTATGCATTGTCTTCTAATAGTTTTCATCATTTACTGTATCAGGAGTAGGATAAAGGAGGATAAAATGTTTAAGATAGTAAAATATCTCAAATAGTTTGTTTTAAACTATTAAAAGTTTTAGGTAACATATAAAGCTGTATAAGTCTTTTAGTTGAAGACTTCACATTGATTTTTCCCCTCTTTTTTCTCCCTTAGAGAAAATTATATTTATGTTAGAATATTTCAGTGTACAACAGCAGTAGTGTAGTGTAAGTAGCAGTTAACTATGTTAAAACACATTTGATTGAAATGCAGATTAAAAAAAAAAAAAAAAAAAGAACTCATCTGTGGTTTTAAAAAGCAGCTCTATTGTCATATTGTGTTTCCTCCTAGCTTTTATCCATCTCCCACTTAAAATTAAAGCAAACAAAAAACCCAGCAAACAAACAAACCAACAAACCCAGGAACTGGACTTGCTTATATATGGAACAGCACTTGCTTATATATGTTATCAATACATTGATTATTCCATTTTACTGGCTGTTCTGGCTGTTTTTACTGATTGTACAATTGTTTTGTAGCTTGCTGAAATTACAGCTTCTATATTACATGTGCACAGATTATAAATTATATTAAAAAACTTGTCAGAATATGTTTGTATGAATATGTTGTAACTACCAGGCAGTCTTTCATAAGTGATCTGAGATATCAAAAAGGGAACAAGTAACATCAATGCTGAAAAGATTAAAGAAATATGATTCTGAAAACAGGTTGTCATATGCCAGAATCAAAAATAAGGTGTGTAGAATAATCATGGATATTGTATGAGGGACGAGGTGTTGTGATGAGAGACAAGTGCTGAAATCAAGGAAATATCATACAGTGAAAATGAATGAGTGGCGTGTGGGGACTTTGATTGGGAGATACAACTGATGAGGCAAAGCAAGAGGGATTCATCAATAGAGCAGAGCAGAGAACAAGGAAGTTAAAAGAAAATCTTTGATACTGTCAAGAAGTATCCTAAATCACTCAGCCTTCCTTGCAAAGTCATCAAGGCAGCAGATGGCAGGGCCCTAATGAGACTAGAAAACATCAATACCTTCTTTGAAAGAAGACTTCTAGAACCATACAAAACACTGAGGGAAATTCCAGTCTTGAGTAGGAGTGAAATACCCTCTATATAGAACAATATCCATACATAGCTACTGTCAAGCTAGAGAATAAACAGTTGTAAATTGTATATCCAATATTATTTTACATAATCTAATTATACAAACACAATATCTACTTAAATTTTAAGGATGGCATGCTTCAGTCTCCATGGAGAAGGCACCAGTAAGTTTTCCTGTTCATAATGCACAGTAAGCTTTTGTGGAACTGCCTAAATGATTAAATTGGAGATTATAAGAATATGAAGATTTAAACAGAATTGATGTGCTTCAGGATGCATATCCTGTGTGCATATATTGCATAATCAAGAGTGTAGGTAATTTAGGTACAGTTTTACCAGGCATTCAGTCTTTTTCTAAAACTGATTTCACAGCTGGAGCCCAAGATCCTTAAACTCTCTCTCTTTCCCCTTCAATGTCTCCTGCCTCCTCCCTTTTAAAGAAATATGTTTTCCCCTGTTGTAGAAATGTTTTCTCTATTTCTTTGCTGTGCATGTTCTTTCTCCAGCTTTCCTCAAGTAAAAGTCATATTAAAATTTCAGTGACAAGAGGGAGAGCACAAAGAAGTGGCATTAACAGCAGCTTGATTTTAGTTTCATTATAAGATTAAGATTCCTTTTCCTCTCCATTCCATCTTCTCCCTTTTCCTTATTTTCCTTATTTTTTTCCCTATTCCCATTCCCACACTGTCCAGCATCACTGTTTTCCTCTGCCTTTCCTTCTTGTTATATGCTATTTTTTTTCACTTAAAGTGTATTAGATATTTTATTTCTACTAATTTCTTATCTTTATTTATAGGACAGAAACTACTTTATTCCTTCTATGGTTATATAACAAAGAATCTCAGAAAACAAGAAGTTGTTTCCATTAAGAAATTTACAGAAGTTGTAGAATCTTTCTAATGAAGAAAGCAGAAGGCTGTGGACAGTGGTGCAAATAATCAACTCATACCCTTCTAACAGACAAGGGAGAGTTAAATGAGTGTGAAACTGCACAATAATCAATCTCCTATGGGAATAAGATTCTGCTGCATTTCATTAGAGATCGTTTCAAGGGCAAGATGGAAATGACAAGACTCAGCAACTGTACAGAAGGCAAGAGCAGGCTCTGACTATACAGCAAGTCCTACTAAGGGCATAATCCTACCCTCAACTACCTTGCACTCCTTTTCATCTGCCCAACAACAAACATAAAAAAACCCAAAAAGCCACTGACATGCAGTGCATGGAATTTGAAACAGCAGGACAAGCAGCAATGAAATTTGAAATGTCACTACAGGAGTACACTAAAGTCCTGCTTTGGGACTGCCATTCTGCTATAGTGCCACACAGTAAAAGCAGAACTAAAGGCTGAGTGGTTCCTCACTGCAGCTACAGCTTCCTGATGGTGGGGGGCCAGCAGAGGGGTGCTGATCTTCCCTTTCTGGTGATCAGCAAGAGGACACCTGGAAATGGAATGAAGCTGCATCAGGGAGGCTCAGACTGGACATTAATAGCAGACCCCTCACCCAGAAGGAGGTTGGTCACAGGCTCCCAAGAGGAATGGCTGCAGAACCAAACTTGTGAGTGTCCAGTGAACATCTAGAGGATACTGTTAGTGATCCTGTTTAGTGCTGGGCAGTCCTGCAAAGAGCAGAGACTAGGGCTCGATGATCCTTATGGGTGGCTTCCAACTCCCAGTATTCTTATTCTACCAGTCTGAACAGCTGTCCACAAAAACAAATCTGTTTAACAAAAACACCCCAATACTTTCCTGCTGCTCTTCATGTATTATCTTTGCTTCTTAAGTAACTTGGGATAGTCTATATTTCAGATTTGCAGAAACTTCATAATTAATTCTGTTGCCTGGAAACACATCCGAGGTGAATTTTACACCCAGCTACAGCAAGGGAATGCTGGAGGATGGTTTAGGTTAGGTATGAAACAGCTGAGACCCCTGTCCAAATGCAAGTTCTTTCAGATCCTACAAGATGTATTTAATTGAAAATATTTTAAGCCTTTCCAAAAAACAGTGTTGTGAACTGGAATGAGCAATTAAGTTTATTTGTTTTTTTATTTAATTAAACTTTCTGCACCTAAACCAGATTAATCACTAAAAGGAAGATCTGCCATCAGCCAGACTTTAGTTCAAATTTCCATGTTCAACATTTCTGCTCTTTTGGTTTTGTGCTGGTTTCATAGGGAGAGGTGGGAGGAGAAGCTATGTTTTAGGACTAGGAATATGGACAAAGACTTTCAATAAAAAAAGAGATGAAGAGAATTTTGTTTTTCAGCAGCCTGCCTTTAAAAGTAGTACCCCAAGTGTGCATCATAACCCATAACACAGCTCTGGAAGAACTCTGGGAATGGGAGGAAAAATCATAATTTGCAGTTGTTCTCCGGGTGGACGCAGATTGTGAGAGTGAAGACATCCCCTAAGCCTAAAACAAAAAAAGGTCGTTTCTCTCTAGAGTGAACTGAAGTGATTATTTAAGTAAACAACTGACTGAAGTGTTCTCTGTATGTTACTGTTAAGAAATGTGAAAGATGAGGGAAGGGGAAGGAGGAAATAATCTAGAAATCTTTTTTCTGAATTTTTTGTGTTATTAATAAATTTCTTCTTATACCCTTTTAAGTTTTAAGCCTGCCTTGTCTTTGCTCCTAAATCCTATCTCTAAAAAAATTAAATATATTAAAATTGGCAAACCCCAGTCACACCTTGACAGGTTTTTCACTTGGTTGTTCTCTCCACAACCTTTAACATCAAATAAACATTCACACAATGGTTTGAGGGGGCCATGCCTGCTCTTCATGATTGAGTATAACTTTATTACAAACAGAACTATCTCTAGAAACCACAGTAGTGCAGCTTGAAAAGAATGAAGAACAAAGTATGGCCTAAGAAAATTTGTGAGTAACTGGGATCAGTGGATGGATGGCTCAGGAAACTGTCCCTTGCAAAATAAAAACAAAAAACAACTAGCAAAGATTGAGGCATAAAACCATAGGAAGTTGTGAAATGAATTTCCAGGGTTATAGATATGGAAATAATTTTCATTTCTGTAAGAGCAGATGGGTTCAGTACAAGCTAGTGTGCTCACAGAGCTGGTGTCAGAAACCTAGAATCACAACCATTAGGACTGGAAACGACCCTTAAGATCATTTGTTCAACCATAAACCCATCACTATCACAGCCATATCCAGCACCAAGCCACGTCCCTAGTGCCACATCTACATGTCCTTTAAAAAGATCCAAGGACTGGGACTCAGCCACTTGGGCATTGGTTGGGGCAGCAGAGCTCCAGTGCAGCCCAGCAACCCTGGCACCCAAAACCCTTAACCAAGGATTGGTACATTTGTAGCCACAGGAATGGTGTATGGGAAATGGACTTTAGGACCCTGTTTGTCTGGAAAAAAAAAAAAATCTAGTCTTAGAGTGCTATGTGAAGAGCAAAGAAAGGGGTTTTATACCTCAGGAGCAGCGTGCAGGAATCAGCTGCTGATTGCAGAGCCTGTGCTTGTGCATGGGATGCAGATGGAATCCCCTAGAAATGGGGTTTCTGTTGCAGGTCAATTACCTTCTGAAGGACTCTGCTGCACTTCAGAAGCCCTTTCCTTCCTTTTTCAATAGTTATCAATATTTATCTATGTTTTATATGTATGTTTGCATGTATATCAATCTATGTATCTTTTTATATTTTTTCAACTTCCGAATAAAATATAAAAATATCTGCAAAAAACTGGGATTTTCTTAAAATAAGAAAGCTTCCTCAGTGTTTAGAGGATGAAATAAAATAATGAAATTCCCTCTCCAATATCTATGCCAATATTTCTTTTCTTTTTTATTTCTTTAAACATTTCATTTTTTTTTTTCAACCATGTCCTACTTCAGACTGAAGATAATTCTTTTCTTAACTCTGTTTCTGTAAAGATCAATAGTGAGCTGATAAAGCAGACATCTGAAAGACATGCAGAATAATTATGAGCACTGGCATATCATGATTCGGATTTTAATTACCTGTTAGAAGTAGGCTAGATGAGATAATAATAATAATAGTAATATATCTTATTGGATTTTTTGTCTTTGCTTTACTTACCATGCCCAGAATTTTTTTTTTAATAGTTTTGGATGCTTAATGGATACATAGGTTCTGTTGCTATTAGCCCATAATATAAGATCATTGGAGCAGAAGACACCAGGAAGTAAAAATGAGTTGCTTTCAAGAAACGATTGTTGCACCTTTTATTGTTGAGTCAAAAAAAAAATTCAGTTCTGGCTCTCTTTATCAGTTTAAAGGAGCTCATTGATGCTAGAACAACTGGAGGATAATGTCCCCAGTCCTATCCATATTGTCATTTCAAATCAAAGTCAGCAATAATTTCTAGCATGATTGTGGTTTTCTACAAATGCTAGAAATGTAAGTAAAGAAAGAGGAATTTGACTCTTTAGCCTTGAATGAAGATGTCAATATACAAGACCTGTCAGAAAGCCATGTGAAGAGACCAAGGAGAACACTAATAACATGATACCAAACATACAAAAGAGACATTTAATTTTGCTGTCAGCAAAATTTTCTTGGGTTAAAAGGCCTTGAGATCAAAGCAAAAGAAAGAAACAAGCTAACTACCCTGGTAATTAGCACAGAACCTGTGTGAACTGAAATCAAAAGAACAAATAAAGCAGAGTCTGTATTACCAATTGCTGACTGAGATGGGCTCATTGACTGTGATATGCTGAGAGAAATCAGAGATACCAAGGGCAGAAAAAACAACTGTACTGCAATTTCCCCCATGCAGACTGGTCAGATGTCACACTGGAATGTGAGTCAGAATTAAATTTTTAGGTGTTTTCCCAGAGTGTCCACAGAACAGGCCCAGAGGAGCAGCACAGCCTTGGGCTTGCTTAGAGCAATTTGTAGCAATCTCAAAGCCAAGATATCCTGTTTCTATGATCCTAAAGATTTAACACCAATCTGTTTAAGAAAAAAAAATAAAAACACTTTCCTGCTGCTATAGAGAATTAAAACCACATTGGCAAATGATCACCACAGAAATGCCACTACAATTGGCTCACCTCTAAAGAAGCAAAAGAAATAACCTCAGGTAAGTTAAACTTCTCTAAGAGGAATGATGTGGAAAAGCAGAAGATTAAAAGATAGCTAAGATAATTGCATTCCTATGGTTAGTTTTTAATGTTACTGAAGATGCCATCCTGGCAGTATTGTGGCTGGGAAAGACTTGAGAATGAGAAGAGGGAAAGAAGGTGTCATTCAAAAAGGTGAAGTAGCATCTAAATGAGGAAAACAGCAATGATCCAATAGAGCATATGATCCAAATGATCATGAACTCTGTAAATTTGCATGCAAAACTATAATATAATGTAATAAAAATTGTATGAATAGCTGGGCAACCTAATGGTATAAAAACCAGTACCTGATCTTTTTTCCTTCATTAGGAGTGAAGAACCTGCCCAGAAAGTAATTTTATTTTGTAATAGAAAATGAGTCATTTGACTGAAGATGCATAAAGATGATTAAAGACAGCCATATGTTTGAAATAAGAGTTATACATATGGATTAAAACAGGAAAAAATTGAATACTTTAGTATCTATCAAGTGATTCACTAAAACTACTTTTAAGATCTGCAACTTTTAAGATCTGCACTGATGTAAAAAAAGTCTGAAAAAAACAAACCTTCAGAAGAATGGACATTTTAACCCATGACATGGAGAAAAATGGACTTCCCTCCTGGTTTTGTTAGAGTTTCGTTAGCATTTTGTAATTGTGGAGTTTAGTTTTGTTCTTTGTGTACTGTTAGTATATCAAGATTGTAAACTTTGTAAAGTTTGCAAATCTTATTAAATCTCCTGTCCTTGTGTATATTCTGCTCTACAAAGAAAGAACATAAGTGTTAATGAAATTTTCATTTTTGAAGTAACATTGACAGACACAAAAATCAAGAGTTGAATACCTTAAGTTCTTCACTAATGAAAAACAAAAGACTAATTTGTCAAAGAGGACTATACTAATGTCAAATTTGTCATTTTTTGCTTTAGGTGCAGAATTTGCCCTACAGTTCAGAAACATATGTCTCACCAAAGAAATCAGTTTTTTATTCTTTTGACCTCTCAGATCACTCACAGCCTTCTTGTGATTTACAGTTCTTTACATAACTGTTACATTTTCCCAGGGGCTGTCATTTCCATCCTTTAAAATTTAAGATTTGGTGGCTGCACAGACACGTGGAGGTGAAACATCTTCCAGCAGGCTGCTGTTGTTTCCTGGTTACCTGTCCTGCTAAGATCTCAGCTCTGGGGTCTGGCTGACCTCCTTGTCAGCTCAGCACTGTTTCTCCACTGCTGATGTGGCTGTAGACAATCCTCTGTTGTGCACAGCACATGTCAAAGCCTCCAGGAGCAGAGGTCAGTGTACCTGCACTGTGTAGCTCTATGTTCTACCTATACTATATCTTTTCAAACATAAGGGGAGGTTGCTTTATCTCCATACAACCTTGTATTCTGTTGATGTTTGGCCCTTCAGGGCAGCACATCCGTTTTTTTTTTTTTTTTTTCCCTGCAAATCAATGTAAACTGATGGGCTGGATGTCTTTGTGTATTAAAATTGGAATGGAGCTACCCTACTGCATGAGCAAATTAATGCATACTGTCATTTCAAGGAGTGAGTACTCATCCAAAGATCAAGATAAATATATGTTTTTGAATGGATTTACTCCAAGAGAAGGTCAGTTTGCTTTAACCAGAAGGTTTCAAACATCTGTTTTACAAGTCAAACTATTGGAGGAATGATGCTTAGACAGCTATATTATTCCCTTTGGAATAATTTGCTCATTCTCAGCCATGTTGTTTTGCATATACCCTGCTCTTATTGTGTTTGTACACATTGTACTGTTAAACAGAATTATCCTCCATAGGATGCTATTCAAAATATTTTGCAGTGTGAGGTTTAAAGTGACCCTGTGAATGCTGCATGTGTAGCATTTCCTTCTCCAACAGAGGTCACAGAGAACCCCCAGCAAGTCAAGAGGCTCTCCAGCAAATCTGAGACTACTTATTATTTCAGAAGTAAACTTAGATAAATAACTATTTTTTCTAAACCCACACAAGTCACACAAACACACGCACACATAACCCAAAACCAACCCCCAAAAAACAGAGGGGATGGGATTGTCCCTGCTTATAGCCACAACTGTGAGGCATTTGGAACATAATAAGCAGAATTACCTGAAATAAAAGTAGAAATTGAGATGGTCTTTTGGGTAGATATCTTTTTCCCATGTATTTCATTGTTAAAAATGATACAATTTTAAGAGGTTGTGTAATTGCAGTAAGAACCATTATGATTTCCACAGTAATCTCCATGCTTTATGCTCACCATATACCAATACCTGAAATACAACACACCACCTGGTCAATACAACCAGGCTGGGTGCAGTAAATGGCAGCAAGTATTTGCTTTGTCTTTGTAATATTGTTAACAGCAATAGTCATATAGCAATAGCCACATTGCTTTGTGATAAAACCAGCAATTATTTTGACTTCACTTGGAAATTTTCATTAAATAAATGAACATACTGTAAGCCATTTGTTGGGCAAATACGGAATGATTTCATCTGTTGGAATGATTTTCACATCTATACTATTAAAATTTTTACTGGTGAACAATCATTGCCTTTTTTCTTTTCTGAACAGAAGTAATTTGTCATAGAAATAATATTTTACATTTATTTATTTAATTATTTATTTATTTATTTATTTATTTTGCCTGTATGACTTTGATAAGCACAGTCGAAGTTAGGAGAATTTTGCATGGTGACTTGCAGTGTAAAAGTCAATTTTAGCATACAAAATTCTCTGTTTCCCTAACACAGAGAAAAGCAAGTAAAGCAGTTGTAGTACATGAATTAAAATTTGAAAGTTGCATCCTCCCCTTCCTTTTCCAGCTGGAAAAGGGAAATAGTTTTTCTTTTTTTTTTTTTTTTTTTTTTCTTAGGACAGAAATACTTTTTCTGAGAACTATCTCCACACAAAAGCTTACAGAGCTGAATATGATGTCTTGTCTTATCACTTCTGAACAGACTCTGGAGTTTGAAAAGTATTCTGAAATTTGCTTAACTTGCCATTTCCTAATATAATGAGGAAATCAATGTGTCTTGCTTTTAGAAATGCTGGTGGCTTCAGAATAATTTGAGAGTCAGCAAGGATAAGAAGAAATGAATCTGCAACTACTTGCTCATCATTGAAATATCTGAGATGATTTAGAGATAAAAATGTGCTAATTTACTATTGTCAGGGAAAATATGTCATTCAGACACGCTCAGTGTTCTGAGCATTTTTTGAACAAGCTAATTCAGGCTTTAGGGGCTTCTGAATGAAAGCTACAGGGGTGTCCATACCCACCACACTGCAGCTGAGCAGGGCTGCAAAAGGGGATGGCAGCAGGGAAAACAGCTCTGGGGATGAAATGCAACAGAAATGACAGCTCTGGAGTATGAAATGCAGCAGGGGTAACAGCTCTGGGGGATGAAATGCAGCAGGGGTAACAGCTCTGGGGATGAAATGCAACAGAAATGACAGCTCTGGAGTATGAAATGCAGCAGGGGTAACAGCTCTGGGGGATGAAATGCAGCAGGGGTAACAGCTCTGGAGATGAAATGCAGGAGTGGGTAACAGCTCTGGAGATGAAATGCAGGAGTGGGTAACAGCTCTGGGGGATGAAATATGGCAGTGGGAAGCATGAGCTCCCCAGTGAGCAAAGCCCAGACCTTTACTCCCTCAAACCAGCCTCCTCCTGGCAAGCCTCAGCCCAGACCTGGTCACTGGTTTCTGGAGGAAATCTAAAATTTTTAGGGAACATATATATATAAGAATATGCTTTCATGTTTAAAGAACATCAACAAGTGTATCACAAATATAGTACAAGGTGAATTCTTTAAAGAAAATGATTTGTGAAATACAGTCTGAGTGTACTTATCTTTAGCACTGTCTCTGTACCTTAGCATTTCCTTAGGGTTGTTGCTGAGGGTTTGTGGGGGGATTTTAGTTTGTGTGTAAAGTAGAGAAGCTAAATTTCAGTCTGACATTCAGGTAATTTTCCAGTCAACTGCTGCTGCAGAGGATTATTTGAATGAGACTATACTAATTTTAATGAAGTCCAAAGTTTAAATTAGATACAGCAGTACATAGGTTTAATGCAGAAGTTATTTAAAATTACATTTTACATAGAGTTATTCACATGATTGCATTTTGATCTGGTTCCTCAACCAAAATTTTGTGAAAAGCTTATTTCAGAATAACTGTTTTGATCAGCTTGAAATATTTTTACATTTTAAACGTTTTATTTGAGTTTAGTTTTGTTTTTCTCAATTTTAAAACAGAAACTTCAAACGTTAAGAGAAAAAATTGAACACTAGCTTTTTTTTCTGAGCTTTTATTATTGTTTCAAGAAAAAATACTTTCTAAACTTAATTTACTCCCAAATTAAAAGAGCAGAGACTAATCGCATATAATATAATGCATAAATAGTCTGCCTATTTATAAAACGTGTCTCTAACTTTTTCACTGTTTCTTTGAAGCTATATCCAATTTTGGTATTCTGCCTTGTTACATGTTGATGAACATTTTTCTCTGATAGGATTTGACTAGATTCCCAGTGTTTTTGGAGAAATTCTATCCTGACTATCATCAATGACTGTTAAAAGAAGTCTGCTTTTATACATCTGAAATCTTTCTCCTGATCTTGATTCCACCTGTAGTGAAGAGTCTTAACAAACTTTCCAGCTTTCTTTAATTGAGGGCTGTTCTCAAACCTATTCATTCTGTACTGGCCCATGAAGACTCAAAGGATGCCCATCTCTATTCTCATGTCCTCTCATTCCCCATGCCAGAGTGTTTTAGATTATAAACCAAAAACAGTTAAAGGCTCTAGTGTCTGAGATGCAAACAGACATTAATGCTATTGTTTTGAGTTGAGAACAGTTTGTACCCATGCTACTACAAAAACAAAAATCTGGAATAAAAATTTAGGAGAATATTTTAAAATACTTGTCAGTGTTAATGCAATACCAATGCTTCCAGTGTGGACAAAAGTCAGGCAGCTCTTTGGAATGTTTTATAACTCAAGCAATCACAAAGGCAAATAACATCCTTACCACTAGAGAGAGCTCTCACACTAAAATAATAGAACATTGCCTTGTGCTCTTTTTTTGAGAGTTGAAGAAAAAATGAGAAAAGGAAAAAATTGTACCATCTGGACTCATGATGGGAAGATATGACCTGACAAAAAGAAGAGTCCAGAGGCTGGTTCCAGCTGGACATGGGGAGAGGGGAACATGTTGTCTTCATTCTTCACTGTGGCAGATTCTGTCTGGATCCCATGAAAGGGAACAAGAAATGTCTGAAAGCAAATAGGTTTATTTTTCCACTTTTGGCAGAGAAAATTTGAGTTGATGGGGCATATGGTAGTTGCTCCTGTCTTTTCCTTCTATACAGGCAAAGCCAAGCAGAGTAAGAATCGTAGTGTGTTTTGCCATTTTCAGAAGGGACCAAAATCTGTCCCCAGAAGCAAACCATGAAGTCATAGCAACATTATTCAAACATGTTCATGTTTCTAAAAGCATGGAGGAAAACACTGCAACAGGCTTTTTATCTTAGCAGCCATGAATGAAAATCAGTGCTACAGAACACCAGGAACAGAATTGGTATCTGCAGTAGAGCAGGTTGTGATGGGAAACTTCAGGGCAAGATGATGGAAGAGTCCAAGTCAAGAGAAAGGATATTTTTGAGCATAGTTTTGAGTACTTTAGTAAACTTGTATTCAAGAGTGACATTGACTTTTGAGGAAAGTGACACAGGAAATTTTAGATGGTGTTGTAATTTTGAGCAGTATTTAAATTTTAGTGAAAGTGCTCTGCATTTGATTAAGCTGCTAGAAATAAACATTTCTAATAAACATTTTCAAGCTAAGGAAGAGAATATGTTTGGGGAAAGTATAGAAAACTTAGAGTCCCACATGCCCTTCTTTCTCATTCACTTCCACATCCTCCACATACAAAAAGCTGAACCTGAAAGCTTTAAGGGTTTGAATTTCCTGATTTTTTGACTAAGGCTCTAGTCTACCATCCAGAAAATGAAAATGCAAAAAGTTTTATGATGTTATTCAGGTCTAATTTTATTTATTACTTGAGAATTTGTATTAATTTTGGCCCTTTTAAATTAAACATGTAATTAAAATAAGCTTCTGAAAGATGAGATATCTCATATTCCCAAGGGATCAAAGAGGACTCATGGTCTTCTGTCAAATCCTGAAATTTCTTTACAAAAGCAGATATTCCAACAGAGAGATGAAATACTTTTTTGTCATAAAAGATGTTGTTAGTGGCATGAAAGACAGGCAAAGGAGAGTTGTTATAATCATTTATCTAAGAAGTTTCTTAATTTGGCATTTGTGTGAATCTAAACCCTTTCGAAATGACTTGTGAATTCAGTCATCTGTGTGACCAGAGACAACTTTGTAATTGTGTGCAAGGCTGGGTTCCTAATTACTCTGAGATCTAAGGCAATTAAAATTATACAATTTTCCCCTCCATCAACTTTCCTGTCTGAGAAAAACTTCCTTTGTTTTTTACCTCAAACTCTCAATACTCCTTAAGATATAGCAACAGACTAAAATAAGTTTGGACTGAGAACACAGGAATTTTCATGTTCTCTCAGTGTCTCTTTTTCTCCCAGTTTACAGGAAGATATTTGCCTACTTGCCATTTTCTTCCACTCTCTTCTACCTCCCTTTTGCTTGGATTCTGCTTCCATATTCTGCATTATGTTACAAGAATATGAGTTTCATGCAAATGAATAGTTAATGTTATAGGAAGAAAGCAGGGGGTAACTGGACAGGTAACATGAGATACCTATAAATATTCCAGGGTATTCTTAGTTGCCCCTACTTCTGAACAAATCATCCCCTCATCAGTTAGATTAAGCTAATAAGAGCTGAAATATTTATTTTTTACCTCTACCAACGGAATTGTTGCTATTCTACTGAGAAATAACCTCTTACCTCAGGCTTCAGTAAAGTCATTCAAGGACAGACGTTCCTTTTCACAATCAATTTAATTCAAGTCATTAACCAAGAAGCCCAAAGAAGTTTATAGACCTTAAAAATACAAATAACAGAGTGTGCTACGTCTTTAATTAGTAACACTCCAGATTTGAAATGATGACCTAGAGGTATATAACTCCATAGCCCATTACCAATCCCCTGAGCCACTCCAATCTGTCAGAGACCTTGTCCCTGCCTTACACTTTTAAGTAAGGTTAAGAAAACCTAGAGACAAAGTGGGGATTTTCCTTTTCTTTTTCTCTTTTTGTTAAAATTTTCAACTGCCTTTCAAAATGCTTAAAAAAACTCCATAGTTTGTGTTAAAATACAAAATATTTGAAAATTTGCTAATATTTAAGAAAATGTGGCTATCAATCCTTTTAAAAAAATGTAAAAAAATTTTTTTGGGAAATATATTTGATAAATCTTATTAAAGGTGAAAATTTTATATTTTCATTTTCTTCATTTTTTGTGTGTGTGAAACTAAATATAAAACAAATACCACCTTTTTAGCATGAGGTTAGTCATCTATTTCTGTAGTGTTACCATAGTCAACATCATCTCTAATCTCAGAAAGCCTTGCCAATATTTGTTTCCAATTTATAAACATGGGACATATAAAACTACAAGTTCAAATTTCCTTTGAAGGAGATACTTACCACTAAATAGTAAAATAAAAACCCAAAACATTAGTGTCCTTATGCTCTTAAAAGCAGAATCAAATTTTATAAATTTTGGGCATTGCAGCACACTTAAAAATGAGTTCCTAGTACACAGAAATTCTGGAAATTTGCATTTACTTCTATTTTGAAGATTACCATCTCAGAATTTTGTGAAATAAATAATTCAAATATATACTCAATACATTTTTTTTTCTCTCAGCTTTAAAGCTTTGAATATGTACTGCAATATATTGCAATCCATGCTTTACTTATACGCTTTTCCTTCCTTTTTCTCAGGAGGATAATATTCAAAAATTTCTAAATCACTGTACACATTGGGAACTCACATTCTGTGATGCCAGGATGATATAATTACTCTATTTATTAAATTTAACATGGTTTTTTTTTCTGTCTAGCAAGAATATTCTGTCTAGCGGTGTCTTTCCTGAAGCCATCAGGCAAGTGGACTATGGACTTCACTTTTCTGAAGTCCATGTGAACTGAACTGTGAAACTCTGTGAGAATTTTTAAACATCACTTCAACCATCCAAGACTCATAACAGCAAGGGAGAGGTTCATAACTCCAGAGTGGATATGAAAGGTTTCAGAAAAGTAATTCTTTGTCTCCTCCTGCCCTTCAGAGGAGGAATTTCATTCCTTGGGAGGATGCTTGGTGGTCAAATGTTGGTTTTTTCCCATCTCAGTCCAACAACAAAGATAAAACAACACCAGTAGTGAGATACAGTTCACTCATGAACTGATACTGATATTTCAAACCTATAAATTTATTTTATTCATTTTTTTGTTAGTATGCTAGCTCAGACAACTGTATTATTATTGTCATCACTACTGCTGCTGAGTTCCTTGGGCTTAGTCCTTGAGATTTATGCTTTTTCAATATATTTACACATTAGTTAAAGACATAGTTCTAAATACTAGAATGTAGAAGAACAAGAGGATGGGGCCAGCCCTTACAGTAGTGCCCAATGACAAGATAAGGGACAATGGGCACAAACAGAAAGGCAGAAAGTTCTATCTGAATAAGAGGAAAAAGCACTTTGATGTTACACCGGAGCAGGCAGCTCAGAGAGGATGTGGAGTCTCCTTCTTGAGATATTCAAAACTCACCTGGACATGCAACCTGCTCTAAATGAACCTGCTTCAGCAGAGGGGCTCAACAAGATGCTCTTCAGAAGTCCTTTCTGACTCCAACCATTCTCTGACAAACAACAGATGTTCCAGGTTTCTCCGTGAATGCTCTCTCTAGACACTGTGGAGACAAATGCCCTTGGCCATCTGAAGCAGCTGCCTAAGGCAGAATGCAATTTCAGCCCTTTAGATAGTGAAATGGCAATAACAGATGTTTCTGTTCTCTCTATCCCACAGCCTGTTCTCCCTTCTGTAACTGCTTTTAGATTTTAGATCTAGACCTGACTATTGTCTCATCTTTGACAGCTTACCAGGTAGGGTGCTTTGCCATATATTTTTACATTCTTTATGTTATAGTTTATTTATTCTGTGTAGAGTGGATTATTTTCTTTTTTTCCCACAAATGTCCATTGTCTGTATGGCACTGACAAAGCCAGACAAAGGATGCTCTTTTAGCAGCAAAGTAAGATTCAGGGTACCTCAACACAATGATCAAAAAGCCTGCCTGAATTATGCAAATCAGTTTAATTACAGCTTTTTTCCATGAAGCCTTTATGCCAGAAAGATAAGTCTCAGCAACCTCAAAACTGAATATTTTGCAAACATTTTAGGATCTGCTAAGATAAAAGGGTTTGTCTGTTTCAGGATCTATTCTGATTGATAATTTCTGTCAAATGGATTTTGACATTATAATTGAATGGTTGCAAACCTGAAAGTAAAAGTGACATTCTATTCCCTTTGAACATGAAATGAAAGGAAGTGTACCTTATTATCACTAAGTATCTTGTTTAATCAATGTTATTCTTAATCCAAATTTTTATGGACAAGATACACAGTTGTTAAATTAAGTACTACAACCAGATACCTGCTCAGGGGTTGGGGAACAGATAGGGAGAATGAATTGAGACCATCTCCCTGAAGAAAGATCTTTTACCTTACATAGGTATTTTGAAGACATTGACGTTTCTCTGGAGACATGTAGAAAAAACTTTCCAGTTCTCTTAAATTAAGTAACTAGATTAATCCCATTAAATCATATCAATCAAGTGATCAGAGATCGTGTTCATGAACAATATAATTTTTTACTAGCTATAACACCATATCATCAAAACGCTAGAAGAAAACTTCCCCCAGAAAATAAGATGCTTACAAATATTCTGAAGTTCTGAAAGGACCAAACTGTCAACTCATCCTCCAGCATCACCTCCCCATCTCAAATATCTTAGCAAAAGACAGCAACTGCAGACTCCACTGATCTAGACCATCATGATAAAAAAGAATTTGTGGACTAGAGGTACTTCACTGGATGAAAAAGTTGGCACAATGGAATGTTTATGCTGTCACATGTTTAACTACACTACCAGCTAATTTTATGTGTTCCAGGAGAATTCAGAGATAACCAAGAAGCAAAAATTAGTTGAAGGATCAGAAAAAGATTTGGGCATAAAAAATATAAAAATGTCATGTTGGTATTACCTTTATGTGTGACAGGAGAACTAATATATCTTGTCATGGACCACAACTTCATTTTGCAGGATATTTCATAAAGACAGAAGACAGAACCAAAAAAAAAAAAAAAAAAAAAAAATAGCTCATTAGGTTTTAAATTTTTAGGCATAAATCAATGAGAAAGCAAATTACTGGAAGACAACAAAGAAACCCTGAGATAATATGCATTAGCCTGAATAGTCCTGACAGGTAAATCATCCTTATTGATGGATAACCTCTCCATTGCGTTCAGTTTTAAATTAAAATTTCTATTAAACAAGAATTTTTTAACCAAGTAGATTTTCAGGTAATCCATGGTCAGACATGCATCGAAACTTCAAGTAAAATAAATGCTTAAAATATCACTTCTGGAGTGATTTAAAAAGCATTTTAAGGCAGTGTTTGCTTATTCTATGTTTGTTTAACAATCCTGAAAAAAAATACTATCTTTATTTTAACTACTGATTATCTCTTTCCTCTAAATTAACTTCAAATCCTTTGCTCATATTGAATCAAAGTGACTTCAAACAGAAGTCCATTTATTAAATATTTTATTAGGTCTTTCATTATGTATGCTTGTTAAGATCTTAATAGAGATGTTAAGTAATGGAATTTTACAAGTTCCTAAAATTTCATAAATCTCCATAAATTTTCTTTTTATGAGAAACCTGCTTTCATAGTGTCTGATTTTTTATTCATACCCAACAAAAATGTTAATATAGTGTAATTAAGCTAATGTGATTTATCTTTTCACTCATTATATAAGTTAATTTTTGTTCTAAAGAAATCCTGTTTTCGAATTCTCTCCAGCAATGTAGAATGAAAGTAATTATGGTTTGGCACAGGAAATTAGTCATTAATGGCCATGATTTCTAAACTAAATGGAAGTTTTCACAGGCTGGATTAGCCATATACTTTAGAAAAAGGAAGAATATAAAGGAAATAATTTGCAGTGCAAATTATTCTTAGTGCAAGAACTCACCTTTTTGGTACAAATTCTTCAGATGATAAGTAATATATTAACAGGACAAGAAGTTTGAATTTTTTAATCTATTTTCTATTTGTCCTTGCTGAGTGAGATCATTAACATCTCTGGGTGTTTTGGTTGCTTTTTTTTGTTTTGTTTTGTTTAGTTGTTTTTTTCTTTGTTTGTTTGGGGTTTTTGCTTTGTTTTGTCCTGTTTTGATTTCAGAAACTGTGAAGATCACACCAGTGTAACTGTCATAGTTTCCTTCCCAAATCTCTGACTAATGGAAGAATATTGACAGCTTCACAAGTGTGGATGTACCCATTGAAGCTCGTGGAAGTTCTTGCACATAAATTTACTAAACCAATGACTGTATGACAGATTTTATTGTGCTGCTAATGAAATATTTGCAGCCTCCATGACTCAAGCCATCATTCACTGAGATCTTTGAAGCTTCTGCACTGAAGTAAAGAGATCTTATCAGGGTAACACTGGGCCTGGTGTTGATAAAGTGGGTACTGATGAGAATGAAATAACCACAGCAAAGGATGAGTCTGACAACAAAAAATAGAAGGCTACTTCTATCAACTTGATATTAAGTGCAATGAAATGAACTCTCCTTTGCCTAGAAAAAGCTGGAACAGAGCCTTAACTAGGAAAATTAAAACACTGTTAGAGGTCAGAGGATGAACGTGACACAATAAACCCAGAGTCAGGGAGAAGAGAACAAAAAGATTGGGACTTGTTATTGCTTATAACATATCACAAGGTAATGCACTCAAAAACTTAATAAAGTACAATCATCTACATCTGCAAAACCCTCTGAAATATGCAAAATAAGTTATAGTTGCAGAATACACTTCAGGAGTGCTGGTTAGGACAGCTTTAAAGGAAAACTGGACTGTTTATGAAATCTACTTTGACCAATACATTAAATAAAATACTAAGTGAGAAAAACAAAGTAGACTTCCTTATTCTTGAGAATTTAAAAACATATTTGAAACTAGAAATCAAGACAAAACTAAAATTATCAAATTGATTATGGTTTTTGTTGTTCAATGAAACTGAATGCTTCATGAGAGTTAATCTATGATTTTTTTATATGAGAAGCTTATCATGAGATGTCAGAGAGATGTAATTTCTACACATCCTCACATACCTATCTGTGCTTGAATAAAATGCCCTAGTGCAGGATACAGACATCATCTTCTATAAGATCACCAGTCCATGACATCAATTATGAAATGAGGTTTCCCCTTGAACTTTTTTCCTCTATTATATTTTCATTACTACATTCAGTGTAGGAGTTAGGCTGGACAATTTTCTTGCTGCCATGATGGATGATTATGACATGTTATGAATAAAAGGTGATTAAATATAAACTATGTGTTGTCCATCAATGCAGTTATTATGAAGGTTTTGTTATTAATATATTTTTAATTTCTCAGTTCACGGATGAAAGGATCAGCCTACATTAATAATGCTACATAAAGGGATAATTTAGAAAGATACCTGGTGCCCTAATCCTGATTCAGATAAACTTCCCATTAAAATATGTGGAAATGGCACTGTGACTAAACCCTTTAGTTTGGTCCTAGACTCAGGAAAAATCTTGTTCTATTCAACACAATAGGAAGTTCAATTCAGAATATTTATTCATATTAAATTTTATCCATCTGTTTAAGGAATATGCTGAAAATATGGTGCACAGATAATTTTCTTCTTGTTAGGAGAAGCATAATTTATTTGATTCTCTACAATTTTGTCACATCCTTAAGCAATAAAGGGAAGTGGGTGAAGAAAGCACCCTAACCAACATGAAGCAGAAACTCAACTTGCCTCTGTATCTGCTTTCCAGCTTATGCAATAAAATCTATTGAAAATCATCATTTACAAAAATCCTCAGAGACTGACTTAAAACAGTTTTTGGTAAGGTTTTTTGGGTTTTTTTTTTTTTTTTTGTTTTGTTTTGTTTTGTTTTGTTTTGTTTTGGTGTATGAAATGATAAATTATTTTCCACGTTTTTTTCTCCTGTGGTTTAGACATATTAAGGAGTCAGCTACACATTCCTGCTTTTTCCCATTACCACTCTGCTTTTTTTCCCCTTCTTGAGTAACCACAGTGAATTGTGTTGTACAGAATATGGGACAAAAAGTTTATTACAAATAAATGGCAGAAAAACTTCTATTAATTTTTTTTTTTAAATAGATATCTTTATAATATTTTATGGTCTCTATTTTTGGTTTTATATTGTGCATTTAAGGCACTTTGACTACAGATATTTCAGAACATGATAAAATGCTGAGAAGAGGCAGGGTTTAAGGGAAATATATAGTAAAACAAATGTGATGTGGTCAGAACATAGATCTTTTTTTTTTTTCCCTGGTAGACAATTCAGTGCAGAGCCAAGACTTTAAAAGAAAGAGGTTTTCCAGTTCGAGGAGAAAAGGAAGAGAAAGGACATATGAAGGATATCTTCAGCTTCAGTGAGCTATGAGAGGGAAAGGAATAGTACAAGGATGATTTAAAAAATTCCTTTCAAGTAAATGAATGTATTGCAAGAGCTAATTTTATTCTGTGGACAAAATTTGGTGACAATGTTATTCACACAGGGTTTGAGACAGCCTTTGGCACCTCAGTGAGCCTGAAGGAGCCTGCAGAGAGACAGCAGAGCAGCCCTGGTGACCTTCTAATCAATTAACTCTGATCAAAGTCTTTCAACCCATGCAAATAACAGATGCAGCTCCTTTATTTTCCATCTTGAATTTAAGGAGGATGCAAAAGTAGAAAAATTTAATATTAGATATAGGTGAACCCAGAGATGGAGGAATGGCTGGTTTATCCATTGACATTAAATTTTCTTCACATACTATTGAAGTAAATGCTAGAGAGAGAAAACACTCTGTCAGTAGCTTAAAGTGAACAGGTTTTTGTTTGCCTAGGAAAGGGGTATGTTTTCCATGACGCTCCTTGTCAGTTGCAAATTTATTCTGACCTTATATAATGCCTGTCTCTACTTTTTGCATAATATTATTCATTCAATTTAAAATGAAATATAAAATGCAGAAGTGGTGATTATAAAAGAAAATTATTTTGATTGAACTATTTTATTTCTTTCAAAGAAAATGTTTTCAAGCTATTGCTGTACTTGGAAGAAGACTAAAAGGAGAAAAAGGGAATCTGGAGAAGCAGTCAGTGGGTACAGGTAAGAGATGTAGAACTCACAGAAGCTGGATATTGTCTTACCAATAATTTTGTTGAACTCAAATCACTAAAATAACAGTGCACAAGAAAAAAACAATATGATTGAATTTAAGCATATAACATATATTATCCATTTACAAAGTTGCTTTATCATCAGTACACCAATGAAATGAATCCTCAATGCAGATAATTTCAGCCAATTTAAATATAAAACATTAATGAAGTCACATGTGAGGGGCCAAACCGGGATGCTAAACAAGTCTGGAAATCACAAATAAATTCTAGACCAAGTCTCAATCAATTTTTGGTTAATGGCATATTAAGTAAGAGTAATTAGTCAAGTTAGGGGTTTCTTTGTACAAATTACAGGTAATAAGCTTAATGTAGATATGACATAGTTCCTTAATTCTAGCCATTAAGGAAAGTAGATTTAACTCCATTAAGTAACCTCACTTAAATATGACAATAGATAACCTTGGTCATTAAACTAATGACATCTGTCATCAACATTGATGTCACCACTATAACATGCATGCTTCCAGAATAAAGTCTCAGTCAGTATTTCTGTTATAAATTGGTTCAGGGAGTTGTAGCCTGGCTATTTTAAGTAATGGTGGAGGAAGAAACATTTAGTCCACCCAAGATAAAAGTCATTGAACAAGGTCGGCATCAGTAATGTCCATGGGGAAGTCTCTACAGTTGATGTGCATGTGGCAGAGCAGGAAGAATTTTGATAAGGTAGAACTGTGAAATGGCATTTAACACATATATGGCTACATCAATCTGTGCTTTAGAAAAACTGTCAGCACAGAACTCCTCAAAAAGCCTTATAGAGATGAAACCTGCACTGTTCAAATGCTCTTTCTTTGTTCTATTCTGAGTTCCTAGTCATCTTCAGTAAGAGGATTCCAGCATATATTCCCAGTATGAAGTATTTGCTCCTTATACCTACAGATGAGCACAGATCAAGCCCTTACACATTTCTAAACAGCAGCTAATAGCTTTGGTGGAAATATGAGTGATGTCTAATAAGTTTGCAAACTGCAAGTAGCTCACTTAGAGATATCCTCAGGGTATCTCCTGCTGTCTATACATTCAGATTTACAGAATAACCTGCTGTTCTGAATTTATTAGCTCAGCACTGAAGAAGTGCTGGGGTTCTTAGCATTCTCTAAAATAAAATAAATTAAATATAAAATAAAATAAAATAAAATAAAATAAAATAAAATAAAATAAAATAAAATAAAATAAAATAAAATAAAATATTCATTCTCTACTATTTTTGTACACTCACTCCCTGTACTTTTTTTTACTGCTTCCTCAGTGCTCAATTCTTATCTGGTTGGGAAAATATAAGTCAGTGTGTATCCCTATCAATCTGACAGAACTGGCTAGGGTACAGTGAAAATGATGTTAAAAAACAGAGAGGATGGTTTATATTTTAAAGCCAGTAGAAATAACATCATTTGAAACCTATTGTTCTGCAGTACAGGATGGCATCTTCTGAATGAGGCTTGAGAGCAGAACACATCCTCTCTGGTCTCCCTGATGCCTTGCAGACACCTCTTTTTCAGCACCTCTGTCTTACCCCTAAGCTTGTTCTGGCATTGCAGCAGCTTTTCTCAGCATTTGCTTAGGAGATGGGACTTGGAAACTCCATGTGTGCAGGGCAGACCTGTTCTAGGAGAAAGCAGCTTGTTTGCTTGCCTATTCTTGTGCAAGAATTAGACAAGATAGTTTGTTGTTGTTTGTTTGTTTGTTTGTTTTTTTTCTCTTGATATTTCAGCACTGGACTTACATTTTCTCATTTTTAGTTTTGTTCCTTTGAATTATTAAATAAAGGAAAAGCACTCACACTGTTAGAAACACCACTGGGACACACCAGCCATAGCCTTCCTTTTTTGCATTTCCTTTTGCCCTTGCTCAGGAATTCTACAAATTATCTTCCTCTCTCCCCATAGGCAGTTTGCTCCAGAGAGTGCAGCCTTTCTTCTACTGGCAGGGTGAGGGAGATCAGTCAGGCTCAAAGTCATGAGCTAAATAAAGTATCAGTATTTTTCACCAAAGGAGGAAGAGGGGAAATTGATACAGCCTTTGGGGTGCAGTAACTGCTGAACAGAATTCTGTGAAGAGACTGCTTTGCTTAAGAACTCTGGGCAATTCCTGCTGTTTTCTGGTGAGCAAGTAGGCAATAATTTATAATGCAATAAGAAAGTACTGTATGTTCTTTAAGCTCCCTTGCAAATAACAAGTGAGAAACTGCTGGAATGAAACTGATACTGTTAAAAACAAACCAAAAAAACCCCTAAAAATTACAAACTATTGTAAAAATCAATTATAAGGGATAAAAATGAAAATCACAGAACAATTTATTTGTTAGAAATATTATAGTGTTTTAAGAAAGAGAAAAATAGTTGTTTCAGCGTGGTCAAAGCCCTGTTTTTTCTTTCTTACCTTCTAGGCAAAAGAGCTAAACTTCATGCTAAATGGAAATGAAAACAAAGTGTTTTCACTTTCAATTTCTAGTACATGGTGTGGAGTAAGAAGAAGAAAGGATTGGTTTATTGAATACAGGTATGAAATTAAACATAAGCAAAACACATTTAAGTGGACAAGTGAAAATAATTATAGCCCTAGACTGCTGGAGAGGTTACTACTGATTTCTACAGACAGGACCCTGTAGCACACAAGGTACCACAAACAGCTTTTCAGATGATGATTTCTTCAAAGGTAAAATCAAATGTCAAAACTTCTGCTAATCTACCTCAGTCAGTGAAATCACATGTCATAAAATGAAGGTCTAATTATAGTGCTTTCTGTTGAAAATTTGACAGCTAGCATGCAATAGAGTTAAATATCCCAAAGGAAGTCTTTATTTTACAAGTACAGATGAAAATTTAATGGGAGTTTGCATCCTATTCACTGCTACTCTGGATAATGGAGCAGATGTCTTCAACACACCTCTAAGTCAGTCAAATATGCCTGCAAACCTCAGTGTGGTGTGTGCAGCCCATTAGCACTGCAGCCATATCAACAGGGCACAGCAACGAGTGCAGTGCCATGCCAAAGGGCATTGATGATTAAAGATCTGCTAGATCCCATGAACAACATCTTGGTGCTCCCTGAAACATGATTTCTTAGATGTTTTGCATTTGGGATCAGTAATTCTATTTTAGATATAATTGGACTCCTCAAGAGACCCAGGGGATAGCTGGATTAAAAAACCTCTTCACATAATTTTCTAGGTGTTAAAACTATTGGGGAAGGTTTGAAAGAAGGGGATGAAAACTTGTTCTTCCACTTGGTCTCTTTCCTCTCAGCAGCCTTCAAAGATGTCAAAACACTAAAGATAATATGAGATTCAACTGGGGCAGTGACAACTTTCTGCCACCAACTCATTGCATGTGGGGCAGTAACCACATATCACATAAAAATATCCATAAACCTCAGATTCATATCTGAAAAAGCCCAGTAAATAAATGGCTCTCCTACAGGCTAATAGGATATTAGGGTGACCTCAACTGGTCCATCTTTGTAGAAAAACACCAGATGTATTTTAGATAGTTGAATTTAGATGGCATGTAGCCATTTTGAGCTGTCTTTATTCTGCAGTTTTCTCAGGAATTTATCACTATGCTCAAGAGCCTCACCTCTTAAACATTTTACACAGTCAACTTTATAAGGTGGACTATGTTTCCACACAATGAGTTTTTAAACTTTTGATGATAAATCTCATGGACAAGGTGAGTGAATGGTCAAAGTAACTAGTTTGAGTTAATTTACACATGAGAATTTTTAATAGGGATACTGAGTATGGGTTTTATAGATTATAAATCAACCTTGTTATATATAGAGAAATATGGATTTGAAGAGGTGAGTTTTTTGCTGTTACTTATGCTCGTTTAGGTGAGATGCCATTTACTCTTGGTTTTCCTAGAGGATGTATCAGTATAGGAATAAGAAGTATGAGTCAAGACAAAAGAGGCTTTATGAGAACAGAACACATGAAATCTGAGAAATCAGGAATTATATGAACAATAAGTGTAAGAGGGTACCATTATAAGTAGGAAATTTCAGAAATATGTTTAATAAAGTATGTTGTAAATATTATTTTAAAAGTTCTTGGATAAAAAATATTGTCTTCTATATTTTTAGAAATTTGTAGAAGAAAAGTAAATAAACAGGGTTTTAAAAGCATATTGTATAGCTGTGACTCATGGGAAGGTGGACAAATCACTGTAGTATAAAATAAATACCAGAAGTATGAGATAAACTATTCAGATAGGTGACAAATCCATGTTTCATAGTTGGTAAAACAGAGCTGGAATGCTAATTGAGCAGGAAAGATAGTATTTTTAAAACTGATGGATTTAGCCAGTGACTGCATGTGAAAAACAGAGATAGAATTTGCAATTGTTACCAGTTTGGATGACCAGAGGGGGAGAAAGATTCAGTTTTTTGAAAAAGATCTAGAGGTAAAGAAGACCCAAAAAAAAGGAAAAATGCCTTTGGAAAGAAATTGTTTGATGAATGATATAAATATTTGATTTTTGAGTCACATTAGAAAACTCCTTTCTAAAAAACAGTAAAAGTGCAATGGACTGACAGCTACAACTTACAACTTTCTCAATCTCTCATTTGAGATTAAAATGAAAATCTGTCAGACTAAAGATTTTTTTAATCTCTTCATAACAGAGACTGAAACTTTTCTAATCATATTCTGCAATAAAACAAAATCCATTTTAACAGATGTTTCAGAGGAAAAGAGATTATTAAGCAAATGTCAGGTCAAATAAAATTATGTGAAATGCCAAATGAATGTGGGAAAATACAATTTTTTCTTTTTATTTCTATTTACATTCTCAGAAAACCATTTTTTTGTTGTTGCTGTCTCAGTCTTGAAGTGATTGGCCCAAGGATTCTAACCTTTGTGTTCAGTGTTGTAGCAGAGTTTATTGCTGTAAAGGATGGGGTAGCAGAACTCCTGGGGGGCAGAGGGGTTTAGGAAAACCAAAAAGAGCTGGGATGTAGGGCTAGAAGGACAGAAGGGTTTCAAGATAAGTGATTCAAGGAGTCTAGATGTAAAAGAAGCAAGAGAAAAGAAGGTCTGTGAGAAGAAAGGATCTGGGCATTATGTTCAGGCTTGTGCGATGTTTGGGTCTCTCTGAGTCCCAAGAGATCTCAAACTATGTCCTTTTCAATTTCTTATGCCTTTCACCTGCTCTCTCTGGAATTCTCATTCCCAGCTGCCCCATCACAGCAAAGTCAGGCTTTTCCTAAAAAAGCCTCACAGCTTTGCACATGTCTAAGGCAGGGAAACCATGAGTGTGGCCAAAGTGACTTTTGAAAATACTTTAGTTCTTCAGAATGTATCCCTAGGGGGATTTCTTTTGCATTGAAAGATTTAGGATTAGGGTTTAAAATGAATCAATTAATGATTCATTTAAATTATTTTAAATCATTCATCCACTTCAGCAGGTTTTACCAATTATCAGGGAAAGTAATGGTCCCTTACAGTTAAAGGTGAGAGTTATTTGTGATTTTCTCCCTAACCACATGGGTTTCCTTGTTAATGACTGATTGCAGAAGGGAAGAACATGAGCATCCCTGTGCAAAATGCAGTTATGATTATCTCATGCCCTACTTTACACTGAAGTAATTAAATATTAGCAAGATTGTGAAGCAATTCTAATGTAGTATAAAGACAAAATATTATTTTGCAATAACTTCAGTTAAAGTTTGCTAAGTTTACTCACACATCTGAATGGCATTTCAACTCACAAAATAAACACTATAGTAAATACTGTACCTGTGGCATTTAATATTATTTACTTACACTGCAAGAGTTGGAAAATGCAGATTGTATGTGGTGGGAAATGCAGACGTCTCGTTCTGTCCTGTGCTTCTACACAGGATATGATGGCAGATCCAGACTGACAGAAAAGTGCCAGGTCATGTGTGGAAATGGTAACTAGGACAAGAAAACACTAAAAAGATAAATTCCAAATTCCAACTTATTTCAAAATACATGTAAATTTGATTTTTTTTTTTTTTTTTTTAATCTGAAACGTCAAACAGTATTAAATTGACAATACATGGTGTAAGTTAATAGCAAGAGGAATAACAGAAAGCTAAAAACAAATCTAATACTGCAGTCTTTCTGGCTGATACAAGCAGATTTTTCTTGCTATTTTCTTATATTTCTGTTTCTTCTTCTCCCTAGATCGTGAAAAATAAGGAAAGGCATGAAAATGTAATAAGCCTATTTCATTGTTCCTGCTGGGTAAGGTCTATCCAGCTTGATAGCCTCTTCTTTTCTGCCAGTATTTCTTCCCTTTTAATTAAGATTCTGCAATTACTTCCCAAATCAACGGTGGATGAATTTTCTTCATTTTCTTTTTCTTCTGTGTAGAGATAAAATCTGTTAGCAAGAGATTTGTGGGTGACCATGAGTCACACCATTGGTTAAAGTGGGAAAATCTAAGTATTTTCACTGTTCACATTATATTTGAAAAGGATAAAACCCCACCAAACACAAACATTTAAATAAAACATTTTTTTTTGTTTCCAATTCCATTGAATTCTGAGATTGCCTCTGAACATAGAGCTCCCAATAAAAGACCTGCCAGAAGAAAACTGGCATTTTTTAACACCACTTCCAGTTTTTTATTTTCTACAGTGTACTTGGGCAGATTGAAACAGACCACTGGTATTTGTACCTGGATGTTCTTAGACCTACAGTTTCACTTGGCCTAAACTCAGACTTGCCTTTACTTTATACCAGATATTTGTGTTTAGATATTTGCTATGTATCTGTTCAGTAAAAAATGCCTTTTCAAGGGATTACTCAGCATCTAAGATTTCTCATTTGTGCATTTCATGGAGCTACTCAATGATTCTGTAAGTCCAGCAAATGATTAAAAAAAAAGTGCCTTTTGATGGTTCTTACTACAACAGTATTTATGAGCTTCCCATTTTTTAGAAAAGGGGACCAAGCCAGTTCCCAGTCATAGTAGGGAAAATTAATAGATAGGTGAAATGCCCAAGCATTTTTGGACAGAAACTGCCTTGGTGATGAGTCAACACCAGTAGCGTGCCTTTGTTTTGTTATTTGGCTATGTGTATTGTACATATAAATATTCCCAAAATCTGGAATTATTCACAGTAAGAAGTTGCTTTTCTAGGATGAAAATTAATAAGTAGGATCTTTTCTTAAGGAGCATTAACAATGCCTGAACACTCACTTTACATTCAGACTCAGTGCTATATGTGGAAGGAGGGGTTTAGGTGATTAAATTCCACTACTGAGATTAAGAAAAAATTTTGCAAATTCCAAACTTCTTCATAGATTTATAAAGTGACATTGGACATGTTACTTCACCTCTCTTCTTAATCTACAATAGAGGATCCAATTCTTTGCTTTTTCATCATCCAAAAAAAAATTCTTTGAACAAAGTGAGGAATAAGGATCAATTACCCAATCTTCCAACTGAGCTAAATGTCCTGATGAAGCACAGCTGTAGAGGCAAAAAAATAAAAACATTACTAAACATCAGTTCTATATATATCATAAAATTATTTGGGACAATATTTCAGTAGTTTTACTCCTTTTGCTTCACATGATTCACTCTTAAGTCTTGTTCTATAAGACCAGGAGAATGTGTGTATTTTAGTTTTTAAGGATGGAGAATCAATTATGAGGGCCTCTGCCAAATAAGATGAAGGCAGCACAATTACATGAAAACACAGATCAAAAGACGGCAAATCTTCCATCCCCCCTGAATAACTGTGCCTGTAAAATGGCTTAAATATGAAAACTTTTCCAAGCTGAATTAACTGGGCTTTTTGAATATACTGTTAATACCTAGAAATCTTAATTAGTAGCTGGAAACTATGGCATATAGTAGGTAGTATTTTCTTAAAGAAAAAGAACAGGCTTGCTTTCCTCCTATATCTGCTCTGTCCCTTGGCTCCCTGAGACCCTTGGCCATGATGTGGGGAGCACAGTGTGTGTCCACCTTACAAGGAGATGATGAGAGTGCTGTTGTCACCCTTAAGTGACTACCAGCTGCTGCTATCAAATCAAAAATGGCTGGAAAAATTGAAAGGGACATAAGAAAGTAATCCCTTCAAATTGCCACAATATTTACTGGAAAGAGAGGCTTTCAGGGGAAATCAAGCATGTAATCCTGTAAGCCCTCTGCCCAGTCATAGCATGAGCACACAGGGGCACCTATCGAAATATGGTAATGATCTCAGTCCTGCAGCCCAGGAAACAAATGAAAATAATGAAAACTTTTCAAAAACAGGGAGAGATTCACTATTCCAGTCTTTTGCATGAACTCAGAACAACTGTTGCCATTCATAATTAAAAGCACCAAGCTCTGTATTTTTTGTTTTTATGTAAATTTTTTTAGAACTGAGATGGCAAAAAACTCCCACCCAACAAAACACATTTATAGAAATAGTCACAGCATTACCATGCTGCATAATATAAAAAACATCCATTTTATGGCTGCACAATTTCCTCCTCATAATGCTGTGTGCCAGCAGTAACAAATATGAAAGCAGATCGATTTAAAGTTCAAGTTAAGTTGCATGAGTTTCCCATGGTGAAGCAATTATTCCCTCAGAGGCTCTCATTTTCTTTATCACACCATGAATTCCTCAGGAAACGAATGTGCAGCTTCTACCATGTGGATACTTGTACTGCAACAAAAAAACCTCAGAAACAGTATTTAAGGATAGACATTTTTCTCTCTGTGGAGGCTTCCTAAATTTGAAGTTTGACCTCTCTACAGTCAAAAGCATTTACTCTTGGCAAAACCATGTTCCTATTAATCTAATCTAAGCCATCCATTTCCCTTTAAACTCAGAATTTATTTATTTCTCAATAATATAGGTTAAACTTTTCAGTAAAAGCCTGGGGTAAATATAATAATACTACATACATTGGGGTGCACTGAAGTGGTATCACAAATATTTTATATACCTAAGAGCTGGAAATGGACGTCATTTCTGAACCTTTGTATTATTCTCTGCCATATCCCTCTGAAATGCATGGGAAATATTGATTTCAAACCTGTCAATAGGCTCAAAATCCAGTTTCTTTCTTGCAGAACTCAGCTCTGTGGACCTTCCATTTCCAGCTGAAGCCTTCCTGAAGCCAGGACTGTGAGTATGGTCTCCACCTGTTTTTTCCTCTCTCCGATGTGACCATTAGGGAGCAGAGGTCTGCAGATATGAGAGAGAAAAAAAATAATGGATCTGAGAATTTGACATTGCAAATACACATTGCATAAAAACAATGATGGTTTTATTTCTAGTTTGGTAAAGATGTCCTTGAGCATCTTCAGTGGATTAGAATAGTCTCAATAAAACTTCTGGTTAAAAAAACCTGATATATTACAATAATAAAATTGATTCATTTAAGTTCATAATTCCTTTATTTTTCTGCTAAATATGATTTATTTTCTTTTCTATCTCTTTTTTTCATTTAGTTTCAAAATGCTGGAAAACTCATCTGATCAATCAGTAAAAACTACATTAAGACCTAAATTCTATTTTCATTCTCACATTTATTAGACATGATATGAATACATGCTTTAGAGACTTGATTTGCATTAATCCCTTCTTTCTATATATTTCTATATATAAGTTTCTATAGGTAGCTGGGTTGTTGTTTTTCCTTGTGGCAAAATTAATAAATACCTCTCCTGCAAAGTATTTCCTGATGGCTTAGACAGGACTTCTGAAGGCAGTGAGTGGGTATGAAACACTAGACTCAAGGGCTTATGTGGAATTTGGGCATGTGAACAGGAGTGCTGGATGCTGCATGGTGACCTTTCTCCCAGTCATCTACACTAGAAGACAAGAATGGCTGAAGGGTGGAAATCTACTGTCAAATAAGGATAATATTTTTAATCCACTTTTTACATTAAAATTATGTGCATGCACACGCACACACATATATACACATATATCCACTGATTAATTTTCTAATTTTTGTATGCTATTTTTAGCTGTGGTTGCCTATAGAAAGGAAAACCAAATGAAGTCCTGAATAAAAATGCAGAGGAAGAATGATCATACTAGACAGAGTTCAGGCAAAAGAGTCAGGATCAGGGAAAAGACAGATTTTACTGTGAGATGTGGCCCAGTGTAGTGTAAGAATGGGAGGAAAGAGCAGGAGACACTCTGTGGAGTCAAGCACAATGAAGCAGATCTTCAGTAGGCTGTGAAGGAGAGAACTTCAAACCCCCCAAAAAAATGGCAAAAGACAGCTCAAGAAAGATATTGTCACCCTAAAATTGAATTATATCTTCAGTATTATTTGAATTACTTCAGCAGAAGTATGACAGGTAGTACACCCACTTCATCACAACTTAAATAATTTCTGAAAATGGAGATTTTATATATTTGTCAATGAAATCAGTATTTGCTGCTGAATGATTTCTACTTTGTTC
The DNA here is from genome assembly GCA_030060385.1 of Muscicapa striata striata. NCBI lineage: Eukaryota > Metazoa > Chordata > Aves > Passeriformes > Muscicapidae > Muscicapa > Muscicapa striata. The sequence goes on along the minus strand of JAREIS010000066.1, from coordinate 306,847 downwards.
ATTCAACTATCACCTACTTCTCAGCTTTGGAATTAAGACTAATAAGTGTATACAATTTTCTACAGTAGGAAAAATTAAGATATTTCATTTTCTTCAGAAAGAAAAGAAGTTATTTCCACACTTTCCATGTAACGTAAATTTATAAAAAATAATTCAGGAAAACAAATATTTCAGCTTGTTTGCATGGAAATAAAACTCAACATCTTGCTGCTCCCTGGGGCATTCCCTGCTGCACATGAGCAGCATCCCCAGGTGAGTGATGGGGCTCAGCTGCAGGCAGTAGGGAGGTTTCCCATATCTGATCTATGGGGCAGAAGTGGCCTGAAACTATGTTTCTTAGAAATCTGAACTCCCAGCCAAACACTACACTGGTGAACGTGCATCAAAATCATTTTATTTCCATCAAAATGAATCTATTTCCATGCAATACTTCAGTTTTGACAAAGCATCGTTCTCCACATAGAAGCACATTGCAAAATTTCTGACAGGTTTTGTTCACAGGACAGAGCTAGATAAGAGCAGATATCTGTGTTTGCAGCTGGTTTTTGTAAGGGAACTTACATTTTGATACTTTCCTGATACTAACTAGAAAAATATCGTCAACAAATGTTATTTTTTCTTTTAAATAAATATTCATCAGCCCTCTTACACCAAAAATATAATGGTGGAGAGCTAGGTCTTAATACTCACTAAATCATAGTTTTATTGCAAATGTAAATTATAAGAGACAAAAAGGGAAAAGAGCATGTGTGTCATCTTGAGGTACAGCTGAAACTACAGCTTATCAGCAATTTGATAACAGGTCAGCCAGCAGTGCTCACTAGTTCATGACTATTATCTACATGTTTTCCCATTTATTACATACCAGCTGAGGCCAATTTTCAGCTGGGAACTATAGCAGCTGTCTCTGCGGAAAATAAAGGAATGTCACTTTAAATTTCTTTGCAGCATGACAGAAATGTCAGCCTCATGCTGGAAACGTACAGTGATACCCATTTCTTCTGACCTGAACACATTGCATCAATTCATGCTCATGAAAATGTCATTTGTGCCTTTGTTTTTTTTTTTTTTTTTGCTTTTTAACCAATTTCCAACCTAAAAAAAAATCCTCTTCAAGCTACATCACTGATCACAGTGTAAATTTAACACTGACCTCTCATACAGTATTCTCAAAGCTTTAAAGATTTTATATATTTTTGATGGTATCATTTGCCATTGAATAAATTTTGATAGAGAAGACAATAAAAAATGAGGGAGGGAGGGAAGGAAGGAAGGAAGGGAAGGAAGGAAGGAAGGAAGGAAGGAAGGAAGGAAGGAAGGAAGGAAGGAAGGAAGGAAGGAAGGAAGGAAGGAAGGAAGGAAGGAAGGAAGGAAGGAAGGAAGGAAGGAAGGAAGGAAGGAAGGAAGGAAGGAAGGAAGGAAGGAAGGAAGGAAGGAAGGAAGGAAGGGAAGAGAGAATGGAGGAAAATCTGTTTTCTGTGCTCTTCACAAACTGCATCAACAATTATCTACTTTTGCAGTCCATTTTCTCCTCAGTCTGTATAATCACACAAGCTATTCCAGTTTATCTTATTTTTGGCCATTGACATGTTTGATCAAGTGTACAGGAATAAAATATTAGAGATACCTGATCTTTTAATAAGTATTTCTGGAACAATATGCTAATTCTTCCATCATCATCAGCCACTATTCTGAGAGAAGTTAAACTTGATAAAGAACTAAAAAACTGGTCTTATAATTAAATATCTATCTCTAAGCTGTTGGAAAGAAACACAAAAAGGTCACATTTCATCAGGCTTTAATTTTCCATTCTCATTTTCAAGGAGACTCATCTCTGTATTCTTCACAGAAGTATAAAGCCCTCCCTACCTCTGATAATCCTTTTATGCTTTCACATTAATATAGCAGAGTGCAGAGAATTAATTATTAAGTACTGCTTATACAGTGCTGTAAATATATACTATGTTACAAAACTTAAGATAAGTAAAGGCTCCATTCCTAATAAGCTTACAATAATTAAGTTCATTGTTGAATCTACATATAAAATGTAGCTAGGAGTCAAACCACAAGGGAAAAACCTTTAAGCCAGGTAGAGGCACAGATGTGAATCTAACTTGTTTCTGGGTTATGAAAATTAATATCAATTGTAGACTGGTTAGCTATTGACTCACGTAATTCACTGATCTTTTCAGGAAGTATTGATAAAATGTGGAACTTGCATGTTATACATACACAGTGGAGCTGAAAAACTGACCTGAGATGTTTGATGGTTCATAATCTCTGTAATGTGTCAGATTATTTTTTTTTCAGATGAATATGCTGGATATTGAAAGTACCTAATGGTATGCACAACATTGTAAGCACATTATTTCTAATCAAGATTCATTCTACCTTCAAACTTCAAATGAAAAAAATCCCTTTCCCTGCCCACATTACAACTCATAGCTGTGGTGTAGTTATTTGTTTGTGGTGTTTCTTTGTTTGAAAAGTGGAAACCTTGTAGGAATAAGTTTATAAATTAACTGTGTGTCTTTCTGGGAGTGTTTATGCTTATACAGAAGAAGATACAGGAGATCAAGTACAAAAGAAACAGAATAAAGAAAAAACAAAAGAAAAATCTGTAAATCTTGGTTGTAGAGTGATATTTAAGAATTTACTAGGTACAGTAATGTGTATACCCATTCAATACCCAGAAAATATTAATAATTTAACTGTTTTCAGCATTAAAAGGAGAGAAAAATCTGTCTCCTATTCCCAAATGCAAAGGAACCTGTTCTCAAATACAACCTTATATACTGCCTTTTTCACTGACAATCATTCCATCCCAATCTCACATATGGGAAGACTTTCATCACAGGCAGATGAGCAACTTTCTAGGGAGGAATCCAGACTCTGCTCTACATCATGCCCATGAGCTTGCTTGAAGTAAAAAGCTGTGATTGGAATATATATAAAATATATATAGAATAAATTCTATAATCACATAATTTCATGGTGTGAGCAGAGTTGATCTGTTTATAAAATATAAGTTACCTTCCTCTGGTGCTCCACTCTCTTCACTTGGGGTAACAGACTTTCCTCCTTAAATGTTGCTTTTTGGTGTACGGGGTTAAAGGTGAAGGCACAAAACCCTTTGCACAGTAGAAGGAAGGACATGGAGTCATCTCAATGATCAATTTATTTTATTATCCCAAATGTTTAGATCACCTGGTGGGATGGTCTAACATGGCAAACCAAACAGCCACACCCCACAGCTGCACTGCTGGCTGGCACTATGGACAGCTTCAGGGCTGGGCAGATAAGGGCAGGAAAGGTGAGAATTTTTAATTGCAAATCACAGCTGTCTTGATCTTGGTATAAATCAGCACAGCAGAGACCAAACACTTTGTACACATACACTATCCACTTTACTAGGCATTATTCATCAGCCAAAATGCCAGGGGAAAAAATCCTAATTGTTGGTTTCAGCAGTAAAGCTTGGCAACATACTGTTAGGCAGGGATTTTTGAAGGCTAACCTTGACAATACAGGAATATATTGTCCTACTCTCAATATTGCCCATATAATTTCTCCAGGAACCATACAGCATTTTTATTTCTAGTGGATTATCTCTAATGGAAGAACCTCTAGATTCCTAGTGTTAAATACAAATTCATACATTTCTTGTTTATTTGCAGCATATGTTCCTTGGCTGTAGTACATGACACACACTGTGTGTTACTTCCATAAAACAGATGCTACAAGGAAGCCAAAAAGCATGAATTTATCTTTAATGTTAAAAATACCCACAATAGCAGAAAAATACTAACAGAAGAATGTTAGATGCAGAACCAAAATATCTATAATTTCCTCTAACAGTGCCAATTGAAAAGCAAATATATAATGAACTGTGATATAAAGATGGACCCAACTTTAAGAAGTCTTTATTTTCAGTTGTGTCTTTTAAACCACTTAACATGACTCTTCAGGATTTTGCATATTGACTGTGCCCTAACATTTAATTCTTTATTTACTCAGGAATTTACAACTCTAAATCCAATTCAGTAATTTAAAATAACTGAGGTCTACCTGACATATTTAGACTGTTAGATTTTCACAATCATTATGAGGAATTGTTTTCTGAGAGGAGATATTTTTGTGTCAAATACTTTCCTGCGTTAACATTAATGCTGTTAATTTTTAAATTTCACTAGTATTGATGTGGATCTCCTTGAATGATTGTTTATAATCTGTTTTTCCTTCAGCACAGAACTCACTCTGCTACTCTAACAGTTATCATTTGTCTGGATTGTCATGCCTTCTCACAGTGACAGACAAACTGGTTGGGTCAGTGACATTTGACTACAGCCAACCAGCAGAAGTGTAATATAAACTGGATATTTTTCCTTTCTTAGAGATGAGCAATGGTAACATTAGAGATAAACCACTGCTCACATTGCATCACCATTAACTTCTTTCAAGATGAATAAGAGTGAAAAGTGCTTATGTTTTCATTTTTTCATGAAGTAATTGATTAGCTGGAGGAGTTGTAAGATTCCTAAGAAACAATCTATCCAACTTCTCTTGATTCATCAAATCATGACAGGCTTTTTCAAACGAAAGCAGAGACAGTTTATCTCTTTGGGTAAAAGATCTTCACATGAACTTGACAGGGAGTATTATCACAGTTCCTCTCTGAAAGCTTAGATGAATTATAGTATCTGACACTTCACCACAGCTTTCTTGATATACTTAGAGACTTTTTTTCCTGGATTCCAGTTATTCAGCCTGATTTGGAGACATTTTCTGTGTAAAAAGGAGAGTGGAAAAAAGTTTTTGTCTTCTTTTTTAAAGGAAAAAAAAAAGTGCAGTTTAATCATTAATCTTGTTCTGAGCCATTTCAAGTGCTGTTACAGCCAGAAGTCAGTTTTTTATGAGAGATAAGATGTTTCTTCGTGTTCATACTTTAGCTGACAGATTTACTCCCTATGTGTATTGAGCACTTATTGGATACTCCTAACTAATGAAACTCCACTGTGTCTCCTGTGCACATGGAATGTGAGCACCATCACTCAGTCAGGAGTGGAAGGCTCCAAGCATGGGAGTCATGAGAAGGATGTAATGATTTCCTGTATCCTTACATGAGAGGCACTGCTGTCCATCTTCCCTGAGATAAAATACTAAAAGCTGTTTCAAAATTAAAGGGTGTTTTCAAATACCAATCATTTCCTTCTCTATTGTTTATTATTTTTATAAGGAATACATCCTGGGAGGGGTACATGTGGTACCAGGAGCCTTCTGAGCAGCTCAATATCCCTTTGGTTCAGTGCATCATGAGATTAAGCATGAACAGCCAACCATGCATCTATGCATATCCTGAGCACAGGTTCCAAGAAAAGGAAATTGAGAAGGGATTTCTTATGCTCTGTGAATTTGTGAGAATAGATTTGGTCAAAAAAGAAATCTAGTGCAATCTTGGTCAATAGTTGAGCAGTGTAGAGGTTAATATAAAATAACAGATTTACTTCATTTTATTCATCATTCTATTAAGAATTCTACTAAATATTTTGAGCCCACTAAGAGAAAAAAAAAGGAAAAAAAAATTTAGATAATATAACAGGTTTCAAGCTCAAAAGGCCTCATTATCTCAAATTCTGAAATTCTTTTCAATGGAAAACAAAACTAACTCATGGGCAGCCCAAAACTCTGGAATTGTCTTTCTAAATATCCAGTTAATGTATCTGTTAAAAAAATAAATTCTACTGTGGGAAAAGAGTAAGCATGATTACAGTAGATGATGCAATTAATTATTCATCTTCATTAATAATTATATTTTTATAACTTATTTATTATATGCAATATATAAAATTTCTTAGAGATAAATGAGATTTTCACATATATATAAGTGTAAGTAAAAATGATACATTTTTCAATTGTATGAGCCAGGACCTGAATCTTTAAACTTTTGAAGAAACAATATGAAATACAGTCCCTTTCCAATGTTGCTTACCATATCATAATCTTGTGCAATTTATCCATACATAACATAACAATTAAATTGAACTTTGATTCTTGCAATCACATCATACTTGCTTATTTAAAGGTCAACCATTACTCTTAGAAGTAAACCCATTAAAATATTGTGATGTAAGAACGTAAATTACAATGCATCTAAATGTGAAGTTATTACTTAAACATCAAATGACACGAAGACGTGACTAAAAACTAAATAAGATTCATCAGTATTCAGCTGGAAAAATCAAGATCAGAGAGTGAATATAATCTTTTTTTTTTTTTTTTTTTTGAGCAATCTGATAGAACTGGGCCTGAAAATTTGAAAACTTCATGAGATTGTGCTTTTAAAAAAAGTAATCTGTTATTTTCTGGTGTTCTGTTTCCTTTTCAAGATACAGACAGTCATCTGAATGTGGATTGGCTTTAACCAGCCATCTCAAAATGATTTATGTAGGAAAATTAAATGAAACAAGGTCAAAGAACCTCTGTATGAAAAATAACAGTCAGAAAAATATATCTGTACTGTATCAATTTTTAATGTTATCTGATTTTATCCTGATTGCTGAGAGGATATATTCCTCATCCTCCTCATTAAAACAACCTCACTGGAAAAAATGAAAAGGATTACATTCAAAGAGCATGGATATAATTCATGCCTAAAAGAATATGCAAAAGATAATCAACTGTCTTAGGAGAAAGTCAAGAGGGCTCCTGTCTGAGCTACAACAGTGGGTCTGGAAACTGAGTTTGCAAGGGACCAAAAAGAAAAGCAAGCTTCAAGTGGAATAGATGCTGAGACAAGGTACTTAAATGAATGAGGGAATACAATATCTGTCATCAAAGTGTGAGCTAGTAGTGTGTGACCTATTTAGTCTAGCGAAACAAAGGCTGAGAGAGGATAATATTGCTGTCTATAAAACCTTCCAGAGAGGGGTTTAAGCTTTTGGGAGGAAGATCTTCAAGAGAAAGGATATATAGAATCATGGTTGTGAATACATTTAGACTGAAAAGACAAGAACACTCAGGAAGTCAGAGCTCAAAAATGCATCTGTTTAGCATTGGACATAAAACATAAGAGGAAAGCCTTGTATTACTATGAAAATGTTAAACAGAGAAAACAGTTACTTTGCTGATAAGAAAAATCTGACAAAATATCATGCTGAGATCTTTGTTTTTGTTTTTGTTTTGTTTTTTAATACCTTACTTGCCATTGAAAAGGGGAGTTGCAATCAGCTGGCTAACATGCTTATCATCATTGACAAAAAACTTACTGCTCCTGTCTGAAATGAAGAAGGAAGAGCATCAGAATATTTGGCTATTTTTTAAATGCCCAGATTTGATAAAATTTACCTGGGCTACTTATATATATTGAAATTTTCTCTAAGAACTTAGATAGGTGGCTGAGCTTCCAAATCCAACCAATCTGATTGTATTTAAAAGTAGGGGTGGTGGTGAAAAGGGAACCTGGAAATCCAAGGCTATGGCTCTCTTTCAGCTCCTGGAAATAAGAAGTGTTACAGAAAATCAAAAGCTGTTAATATCACCTAGACCAGCAAAAGTTCTAATATTTGTAAGTGGTGGGGAGTGAAACAGAAAATATTGTAGTAAATGTGCATATTTGTGTGATGGTGTGTGCTGAGTGTGTGTGTGCAGTAAGGCAGCAGACATCTAAGGGGACAGTAGCAAAGGAAACTAGACAATAAATCTTTCTGTCTAGGTAACATCCCCAAGGTAAGACTATTTATTTATTATACTTTAAATAAAGGTCACTATCTTTTAAACCACCTTGTCAATGCACTCTCTTGATTAACTTCTCAGGTTGCCATATATTCCTCTCTGTTGAGTTTGGGAGGAAGCCAGCAAAATGTCCATGGAGGGACACTGTGCAACAGCAAGGCAGAGAAGAACGCCATGGAGCACTTGTTGGTCTTATTTGTCAGCTCAGAAAATCTGCCTCATTTAATCTCTCTGGAACCAGCAGCATCCAGCTCAGCACTCAATTGAAAAACAAACAAACAAACAAAAAAAACAACCTGAAATAAAAGGTACAACAGAGTGTCCATCAGCTTATGTGCTCAATCCCATGTCTGAGGGGGTGCCTCCGAGCTAGCAGGGAAATTCTCAGTGGGGCTACACAGAACAAGCACAGCCTGTGTGGAGCTGAGCTGGCTTCCAAGGGCACCTTCTGCACTAAGCTCAAGAGAGAAGTAAGGCTCAGAAAGTTTTCACCAGGTGTTAAACCGTTCTGGTGGGGATGGACACCATTACCCCCAAGGTAAGAATCAACCTCGATGGAGATTGTAACAGGAGATGATTAACTGCCAGCATGTATTTGTCAGGAAAAAGTCACAGAAAGCCAATCTGATTTGCTTCTAAAATTAGCATAAAGGACAGGTAAGTAGACAAGCCATAGATACAAACAATGCTAGTAAGATTTCAAACTCCATTTGTTAAGACCACAAAGTCCAGACAAAACTTACCAGACGTTTGCAAAACCATACTGTAAAGCTATTCTTAGTGGCTGTGTACAAATATCTGCTTTGGCATGTGGGTTGTATCACAAATATTTATATACAATTCAGTTGATGTAAGTTAGGGTAGCTTAATTAATTGCTCAGATTATTTGAAACCAGTTGTTTCAAATTGGAATTATCTAGAAAAATTTAAATTCTCTGAGATAATATATGTCATGATTTATCATAGAATCATAGAATCATAAAATCATAGAATCAGAATCATAGAATTACTTGGGTTAAAAGAGGCCTTAGAGGTCATCTAATTTCAAGTCCCCTGCTGTGAACAGGGACACTTTTCACTAGACCATTTAAAATGGAAAAGTGAAATTTCCATTTCATATGAATATGTGAAATTCTATCTGTAGACAAGAAATTTATTTTCATATATATGCGATGGAGAATGAATAAACAGCTTACAATACAACCAAAAGAATTTGTGCCTTATATTGTGACCAGAAACTGAATTTAAGCCAAGTGAGTCTGGCTTTTGCAAACATTCAAACACCATATTGGCATGTTTGAGAAGAACAGCTAAAGTAAAAGAAAATAAATAATCTGATATTGTACTAAGAGATCCTAAGCCAGAATACTATTCTTAGTTTTGATCACTATATTTTACAAATTATGTGATCAGATGAGAATAGATGAGATGGAAGCAATAAAGATGCTCAGGATGTCTAAAAGAAATGGGATGCTACAGGGAAAATTTGAGAAAACCAGGGTTACTTAGGCTAAAGAAAACAACAAAAAGAATATAGGTAATATTATATAAAAGATTCATATAAAGTACTGAGAAAAAGAATAAAACTTCATTTATATAGAGATGGAAAAACATTTTACTTAATGTAGCAAAGACTGAAGTTGAGGTTAAAAATTAAGAAAAATGTTCTATGATTGCTGAAATAGATCCCTTTTAAAGTATCCAAAATGCTAAGATTTTAATAATAATAATTTAAACAGGTATTTTTAAGAGTGAGAAAAAAATCTTTTCCCTTGGGACACTGATGTTGCTAAAGTGCTTTCCAGAACTTTTATTTATGGAATAGAAAAAGGATATTTTACAGTAAGGTTTGATACACCTTTTCAAGTGGAGTCATGGTGTGAAAAATCTCAACCATTCTAAGATGGACTTTGCCACATCTATGAAAGACACAGTCAGGCTCTTGACTCATGCTCAAAACTATACCCTGTTTTCCAAGCAGGTAATTAAAATAATTTTACAGAACCTGGTTTTGATACCTACTTTCAGTCAGCTCCATTTAATACCTACTGAAGACTATCAAAAAGTTCATGCTTCGGTCAGGTTTTGTCAAGCTGCCTCTAGTACCTTACAGCAGTTCATTTGGAGTGAGTGCACCAAGGGGAAGAGTAGAGGACTACTCACTCCAAGTGTGAATGGTATCATTTGGCCTGAAGATCCCTTCAGGTAATCATTTATATGATGAATGAATATGAAGCAAGGGAAAGAGGGACTTAAGGCTAAAGGATTTTAAAAGGATTTTGCAAGTGTAATGACCACATCCCAGTGAGTTTCAAAGGAACTTCATTACTTTAAGTGCCTTTGAGAATACCATGCCACACAAACAGTGTAAGAGTTGTAAGACACAGGGTGTGTGCAGTTCCTGCCCCTCTTTCTTTGGGATCTGCAGATATATAGAGACCAGCTTAAATCCATTTCCAAAATGTACCAAGTTAGTTCAAAGTAATTGTGTTAATGCCAGTTCAAAAATCACTCACATCCCTAAAACTTTCTAAATTGTAGTGGCAAACCTCAAAGACCCTATTTGGAGAATTCCAGAGAACTTTAGCAAAATGTTCTGTCTTAAAAGTTCTTCAGAATGTTTTCTCATTTTAAAAATTATTTTTTCAAGCATATTTCCTAATCTGATTTTTCCCTAAATAAAACTGGTAAGTTATCAATTAGGTACCTTAATTTGAATAATGGACAGATTTAATTGCAAGTTACTTGAAGTCATCCATTTTGAGTTATTAAAAATTTCAAGTATTTTTGTTTAAATTTTGGATTTAAACTGGGAACTAGAGAATGCCATCCTTCCACATCACATGTACAAACAATTTCTTTGTATTGTATTTAACTCTCCATAGAGATTGTGTAGTGCTTTTTTTTTTTTTCAGGGAGTATCAAGCATTATTCTTGATTAGGCTTTATTCACTTTAATGTTATTTGATATCAACATAACATAGACTCTATGTGTTTTATGATGTTTTATATTAGACTGCATGAGATTGAATCTCTTTAACTCAATGCCTTTAGCAATTGAATCACAATTTATGAGCTACTGGGCAACATTTTCCAGTCCTGCTTCATGCATGAAAAGTCCATGTTGTGTGCTCAGATCACTCTGTGATTTGAACAGATGTGAGGAGAATTAGAAATTCTACTCAAAAGCACATGCCTTCTTTGAAATAAATATTTGTGGACAAACACCCTAGGAAAGAAAATTCCAAAGAGCCACTTTTTATTAAATAAGAGAAAAATATGTTTGGAAAACTGTCCAAGGGAAATTAAAAGAGAGATTTATGTTTTCATTTGTTCATATATGAAACACATAATTTAGAGTGAAGAGGGCTAACTGTGTTGCAGGATAGAACAATGAGACCATTTTAAATTGGAAACAAGAATTAGCAATTTCTATAGACATTTATAAGCTAATGTGTGAATTCTACACTGTATTATAGAATAATGCAGTTAATGTTGTGATCAGTGGGTCAAAGACCTAGTGAAGATGAATCAGTTGTGACTCCCAGGGGTCAAGAGGCACAGATACATGGGTGTGAGTTCAGTGAAGGGCCATATGAGTGATAGGGTGATTCAGAGATTTTGACATTTGAAGAGATGCTGGGCAAACTGTGGCTTCCCAGCTCAAAAAGAAAGGACTCAGGAGGTCTTGCTGGATCTTACCAGTGCATGTAAATACCTGCCTGGAGCAGGGTAAGAAAGATGGCACAGCCAGACTCTTATTGGTGCCAGGAATAGTACAGATAGGTAGTATGCACAAGTTAAAATATGGAAAGTTATGTATTTTTTTTTTCCTTCTGATATTTTTTTATTCACTAAGTGCTTTATTTCTTTTCTATGTAGCAGGGAAAATGTTTTCATGTATTTGCATCCTTGCAGAGTGCAGTGTGTAGGAATTGTAACTTATACCAAAAGGTATAAGTTTCTCAAACTCAAAGCACTTGAAAGTGTATTTTCCAAGAAAACTATTTACAATATAGGTCCCTAAGTTAATACTGCAATGAGTTCTGTCTCTCTGTGTAAAAGCTGGCTCTGTGATGCTTTGAAGTTAAAAGCATGATTTTAAAACAGGGAGCTTTCTGCTCTTTTCCCTAATTACCTGTTGCTTTTGAGATTGCAGTGACTGTACATGGTTTTGAAAACTGTCTTCTACTTTCTGGAAGTAATCTAAATTCTATTGTTTACTCACATTCATGAGGTTTAATACTTAGCACTGTAGTCTTCCAGTGGTCAGAGAAATTCTTTTTGTAACTACTGTTATTTTTATTTTTTATACATTTTTGGTAGCTTTCTTTTTTAGCAGCCTATACCTTGCAGCACTTCATGAACACTTCTTTTATACTAATACACATCTAAAGTGACTGAAAGATGTTTTTCCTTATATTACTATATCCACAAGCTATCATTCTAAGCATAACCCCTTGCTCCATGCACTTTTCAGTAGTATTTCTCAAATGTCTGAACAGCCTGTCACAAAGGCCATCAGCAAAGCCATCAACAAAACTTTAAAGCTTTTTAATGAAGCACTAGGGTACACTGGGATGGACTCTAAAATATTTAAAGATAACTATTGAATACTACATTTTTCAAATACTTCAGGTTTCTAATAAGCCAAGGTCAGAAAGAACACTTGTGCATGTATTTACAATAGCTGATGGAAAAGAGGCTCAGCACTAACTGAAGTAAATTAATTAGAAACCACATTAATGCACTTACAAATATCAGTCTATTAAAGCCATTGTGAAAGAAAATGCTTTAAGGCATGACACTGTAGAGGGAGCTTTTTTGTTTTATAAAGGCAGTGAAGAATTTGCTGAGATAGGGCAATAAGTTTCAAATAGAAATATTTTATGGCAATCTTTTTAAAATTTAGAAAATTTCCCTTTTTTATCTTATGTAGACTGTTTTAAATATTATCTATTTAGTTATGTTTTAGAATATTAAACTTTTTTATTGAAATATCCAAAACAAAGTGATGCCAGGGAAAATTTACTTTTATTCCAGAAAGAAAATCTCTCTTTTCAGATATACCTATATTATGTATACAGCCATTTAAAGAGACACAAAGAGCAAAGTTGTCTACTAGATTTATTAAATAAGACCTCAGTTCAGGGGAAAGAAAATGCCAGCTTTGAAGCAGATTCTTTAATGTAAGCCTATTCCTAATACAAGTTAAGTTGGACAATGGGTTATTCATGAAATGACACCTTACTATTTTAACAAGACATTTGATGTCTTATTTTTCATTTTCATGGCTGCTACTTTCTTTTTTACTCCATGTAAAAATTTAACCTTTCAGAAAATATTACTGTACAGAGGCAATACAACTAGGAAAAAGTGCTAGGCTTGCCCTACCTGAGAATAAGAATTGCCACTTTTGACACTCCAATTAAAAAATTATCAACCATCAATTCTAGCTTTACTTAAAAGTTGTATCACTGAATTAAATAGTCTTATGCTTGTTTTCTGATAACACAAACTTAAGACTAGATTGTCATATAAATGAAAAAGTAAACTATGTTTATGATGTGCTGGATCAGCTCTTTTTCAGATGACATGTAAAGCAATACCTTGTTGTATAATTTTCAAAAGTCTTATGAAAGTTTATGAGGAGTACGTTCATGTCAAAACACCAAAATTGGACAAATAAATAATGCAGATCTCATTCCTCTGAGACAACGAAGTTTACATTGTATCTTCTAATCAGAGAGGAACCTTCATATTTTAGGTGACATGAAAGTGGTATAATTTTAATGGAAGGGATAAAAATTTTGTGTGTCTTCTGCCTGCCTGGTGCAACTTGGTTTAGTTTAATTTTAGGAATTAATATTTATAATTTCCTTGGAGATCCTTTGCTGAAAGATGCCATGCAGTAGCAATCACCTACCTTCGCTTATGTTGTTCTCTTTATGTTTGGCAAATCACATTCTTTGACTTTTCATTCTGAAAGAGACAGTTTAAATGAGATATACTTGAATTCTTGCCATTAGAAATATCTGTTTTGTCATCAAAGTCACCATTAAGAGTTTACTAGAGAGATTATGAGGTATTTACTAAACAGAAAAGTCAGGCAATTAGAGATGAGCTACAGTGGTTTCCATCTGTCTCAGAGCAATTGGTCCAACAAGGCATTGAGCTCCAGTGGTTGTCTAGCAGATGAAGAAAGGTGGTGGAGAGGCAAGGAAGATCTCTAATTAATCCTGTGGCTGTAGGAACTTTTCAAAGCCAGTGAGTTGTTGCAGACACTATAAAAGGTATGTTAATTTCTCCCTAGTTTGGGTTATTTTCCTGCATTGGACCACTGAGGCTGACATATTCTTGACTATGGTGCCTTAGGTTTAATCACAGTCCAGCTTCTAGATGCCATGGTCTATGAGAATACAGCAATTAAGCAATGAAACAGATTGGATTTGAGCCTTAACCATCTCCTTGATCCCAAGCACTAGTACAGAAATTATATGAAATACAAGCTAACAAATAGAGCAATTCAGTAGAGTATGGGGACTTGTAAATAAACATCAGCAAAACTCCTGAGGGAAACACTACCCATTAATAGCTATCAGATATAATGTTTTAAGAAACAGCAAAGAAGTATAAAATTGCTGAACAGAATAATTCAAATGTTACCATAATTTGCCCTCTGGTGGATATGTATTAGGTATTATATGAAATTCTATGAATTTACACAATTTTCCCTCACAGTCTCCTATCATTTAGTGGATGGAATGGATGATGATTACTTAATGAGCAGCTACTCAAGTTTTTTCCCCTGTGTGGCCCCAGGATTTATTTACTGTGGGAAAGTTAAATCTGTTCTAAAGGCAAAATAATTAATTTTCTCATGGTCTAAGCCGCTCTCCAAAAAAGTACCTGAATGCTTTATAGACATAGGTTTTGGCAAAATTTGGTCAGGTTTTTAGTACCCTGCCTACTTAAAGATGGTCTTGAGAAGAAGAATTCTCTGGAAAAAATACACTATATTACTCTCAATTTCACATGACCCCTGACTTGGGGCAATTGCAGACACACCTGCAGGTTGGGTGGAGAAGTGATAGAGTGCAGCCCTGTGGAAAAGGGCTTGAGGGTGATGAAAAGCTCAGCAAGAGCCAGCATTGTGTGCACAGCAAGCCAGTGGAATCCTGGGCTGCATCAAAAGGAGCCCAGTCAGGTCAAGGGAGGGAATTCTGCCCCTCTGCTCTGCTCCTGTGAGACCCCACCTGGGTCTGCATCCAGTTCTGGTGTCACCAAAACAACAAGGGCATGGAACTGTTGGAGCAAGCCCAGAGGAGACCCCAAGCTGATAAGGGGACAGAAGCACTTTCCCTATGAAATCAAAGTGAGAAAGGTGTTCAACCTGGAGAAGAGAAGGGTGTGTGGGAGACCTCTTGGCAACCTTCCAGTATCTGAAGGGACCTGCAAGGAATTCAGAGAGGAACTCTTCATCAGGAACTGTAATGGTTAGACAAGGAGGAATAGCTTCAAAATGAAAAACAGTAGATTTAGATTAGTTATTGGGAAGCAACTGTTTACTGTGAGGGTGGTGGTGGAACACTTTGCTTAGAGATGTTGTTGATGTCCCATCCCTGGAAGAGTTTAAGGCCAGGTTGGATGGGGCTTTGGGCAGCCTGGTCTAGTGAGAGGTGTTGTTGCCCAAGGCAAGGAAAAGAGAGTGCAAGATTTTCAGTTCTCATAATGAAACCTGTAAAAATAAAAAACTCTTAAAAAGGTGAAGTGCATGAAAGCATTTCCTTGACAAAAAGCGTCTCAGTGAATGAAGCAAGTGGCAGGCAGATTTTAAAAAAAGGAAATGCAATCAGTCTTCCTATTGATTTATCCTTATCTAATTCTGTATATAATCTAAATTTAAATCCATCTACCATCTACTGCTCCAATTTCCATCCACTGGAAATTAGAATCCGGTTGTTTACCTCATGCTGAATTATTCTATTTACAGATACTTCATTTATGATTAATCAGAAATTTCAATTGCGTGAGCTAGGTAGATTCATTACTAATGCACATGAAGGAGCTCACTAATCCCAGCCCACAGCTTTTAATGACCTCAAACTCCCTCTCTGTGAATGTGCAGATATTTTGCTTCCAAACAGCATGGTTTTTACCTCACTTCCTACTCAACCCTATAACTGGCTACTCAATTCCTAATTATTATTAATGACTCAGTTTACCCTGAGGAAAATATTCAACAAAGCAAAAGCTACTGATTGCACGTGGCTCATTAAAGTCACATTAGTTTCAATATTTGAGAGGATCCTTCAAATCCATAAATAACTCATTAAACTAGCTGCATCATCTTCCTCCTCTTGTGCATGTAAGAATGTATTTTTGTGCCTTAGCAACCATCAAAGCACAGTCATGAAATTTACTTTTTCGTACTGTTTTTTTTTTTTTTTTTGAGAAGTAAAATCACAGACATAGGTTCAAATAGTCCTGACCTAGAAGGGAAAACTCATTTGTGAAAAAAAAAAAATAAAGAATTAACAAAAATACCTTATTTGAGGTATTTATCTTCAATAAATACCAGGTTTGATCACAGAATGGTTGGGGTCAGAAAACACCTCTGGGGATCATTTAATCAACAACCAAGCTAAAGGAATGAACGTTTACTTCCAAATCCACCACTTGACCTGAACATCTTGGTAGTTAGTACATAGAGACACAAAAATAGCAAAATCTTTAAATTCAGCAATCTTCAACTTCTGTGGAAGTCTTAAATTAGAGAAGTTTTCCAAGACAGGCTGTAGGAAGCATGCTTAAAACCAAGATTCCAGATGTCAGTGTGAAGACAGTCTGTGGAATAAGCAGACAATGCTGAGAAGGATCACACAGTTTATGTGTCTGTAGTTATTCTTTGGTACTCAGAATCACAGAATGGGCCAGGTTGGAAAGGTAGATGCAGGGCAGGTAAGATTTGTCAGATATGGCCTAAATTTTAAGACTGTCAAGTGAAGCAGGTATTGCAGTGGTTTTAAGCATAAAGCTACAGAAGATAGACTGCACCCATAAGAGCATTCATGGTGTCAGAGCAGAGGATGCTGCCTCTGCTGGCATCAGCCTGGCTGCCTGAGACAGCAGAAGAGGAAATGCTCTCAACACCCAGGATGCAGAATGCCAGGGCAGTGTCTGCTCAGCACTCCTCCACTCAGCTCATGGTCATCTCTGCAAAAAATCCTCCCTCTTTCAGGCACAGATCTAGTTACCTCTACACTGCTGGACACAAAAAGGAGAAAAATGGCCAATTGCTTCTGGAGCCCTCGGGAGGAGCAGAGCCTCACTAATATCCCTGTGCACCTGTGAGAGTGACAGGCCACTTTATAAGCTCCAACACTGAATAGCTGCTACGGGTATTTTTTTTTCTCTCTGTGTGAACACAAGCACTGGCTGGTTCCAAGCAAGGAACTGAAGAATTACATCTATTTGCTGTCACTATATATTTTGTATAGCTCCCAGGAAAGACTTTAATTTGCAACACACAGGCAATCATTTTTGTCAAGTGGCCTTATTATGATTATTACTTGTTGTATGTGGTTCTCGACACATTTATGGGAAGATCTGAGTCTAAATGACCTTGCAGTACACAGGATCACATCCAAAGAAGAAAGTATTTTTCCTATTTAAACGAGGAGTGGCTTAGATATTTCTGAACAATTCATTACAGACATATATGCTTTCAGTGGAGCTTCTGGTTTTATCAATCAAGTTTAAGCGCTTCACTGGAATAAATTAGAAAAGTGTTTCAATGGTTTTATTATAGTTTTTGTATGTTTCCTGAGGCTAAGTTTTATTCTTAATATTGCTTTTTTTTTTTTTTTTTAAAAACACCTTAATATTTTATTAATAGTTGGCAAACAAATAGTAATTTTTTTACACTAATAACAGAAAAACAAGGCCAAAATAACATAAGAATGATAAATACAGGAAAATAAAGGCACTCTAAACAATACAATGTCCTTTGAATTCTTATTATATCCCACAGTCAGCTGTTTTCAAAGGGTCTTGACTAGTATCCCAAAAACGTTTCAGCACTATTGCTTAAAATTGCAAATATGAATATGAAAATAACACAGGAGCTGGAAGAAACTTTGTGCACATTAGTGTACTTAAGGAAAACTGTGCTTCCATTTATGACCTTAGCAAGCACAAAAATTCATCTGTATTTATAGCACCTTAGAAAGCACGTCTCCTTAGTGGCAGCAAGGTTCAATGGGAGAATTCATGGTTTAATAGCACAATGTGCTAATAGCAACACCTATACGTGGCTGAGTCTGTAATTGTGTCCCTCTGGATATGGGGAGCTCATCTGAACACATTCAAATTGTCCTAGAATGCATATGCCTGGAGCTATTCCAAGATCATTCCACTTCATAGCTACTCTAAAAATAAACTTGAGAGTTTTGCACTTCATTCATTTAAAAGCACTCACAAGAGCTGTGCTCAGATTGGGGATTCAGTGATGTGAAGTACTGCAGGTCCAGTGTAGCTCCTTTCCAGATAGCTTCTAGGTGCAATTCAGGAAGCAGGCAGGAACTACCTACAGAATACACAGAGAGTGCAGTGAAACTTTCTTACACACACACATAACCCACAGCACCTCAGTGCCTTCACGCAGTGCACATCACCACCCTGGGATGTCTGTCTCACAGGAAGAACACACCTAGGAATTGTTATTTTAATATCTCATTTCTCAATTGCATTTGTAGCAATGTCTGAGGGTCACTAGCTAAGTAATGCTCCAGTTGGCATATTAAGATTACATCTATTAAAAAATTGCTCCCCAAAGAGGTCTGAGACAAAAGAGAAGTGAATACAAGAAGCAGAGAGGAACAGCTCTGGATACTGGATTGACTACTCTGTGTCCTCAGGTGCAGCAACAGCACACCTGCAACACAGCCATTACTTTTAAGAAGCATAATTTTCATATCAGTGATTTATATGGCTTTTGAACTCTTTGATACCTGTAAAAGCAACATACAGTGTAGTGGGCTTCAATAGCTGAATGGTTAAAGTGTATAAAATGTTATCTTAAAATATTATTTAATAGAAATTTTAGTTCCCAAATATTTTTTTTTTAGCTTTCTACAAAAATAAATTAATTCATTGAAATCCACTTTGGAGAGACTCACACTTTTTCTCGTACTTGAGAAACAATTTATGAAGGAACAGGAAAGCACCAAGCTTCTCAAACCAGAACAGCAGAGATAAACTTGATGCATCTGATACACAGAGGTAATGCAGGCTCAAGAGGTGCAATATTGGGCATCTAGATCTCTGAAGTGTGGAATTTTCAGCTTGAAGAGTAACAGCTTCAAGTTCTTCCAAGAAACTGAAGGAAAAGAGTTTGAAAAGGGAAAAAAAATACAGATTAAAAAAACTGTGGTGGAAATTGCTTCTTCTGCCTTAATACATAAAAAGCTGGTTTCCTATCAGCTGCAGAGGTGCAAATCTCAGCTGTTTCTGAAATTGTGGGACTAACTGACAGCAAAATCTGGTCCAGCAAAAATAGTTTTATTTTTTAATGTAGCCACCTTGCAACAAGCACTGTCCTTTAGAAACAAACCTTTGAATGTTCTCTTGCTGCCTTTTATCAGACAGGAGCAGCCTGTCAGAGCTCTTTGCAGTTTCCCAGGGGTGCCTGCAGACATTAAAAGAGATGAGCAGGTCAAGGCACACTAAAACATGAGAAAATCCCAGGCAGATCATACCTGGAATTTACCTCTAATGTCCTCTTCAGGCAAACGTTCTTGCATAAATTCAACTCCATGCACACCTGCCAGTAAGTTTGTGGATGATTTTTTTTTTTTTTTTTTTTCCAGGGATGAATAGTAAATCATATAAGATAAGATATCCTGGAAGTACAACCACATCAAGAATTTCTTAGTATTGCTGCTTGCGGGTGGAACATACAAGTAGAAAATGAAATACCACTTACAAGGGGAAGAAGTAGGACCAAACAACAGTTAAAGCTATACTTGCAAGTGTGTAATATTTGGACTTTTTAAGCCTTAATTTGCCTGGACATATTTAAATGGGCTGTTTCTATACAGTCCTTTATAACTTGTTCTGACATGTAGTATTTTCAGAAGTGCTTAGGCTGTACAGGGCTCTTAGACTGGAAACAGACAAACTCAAATTTAGACAAAAATACATATTTTTTGTCAGAGCCATTACATTGAGGTCTTTAGTGTAAGTGACATAGGGAAGAGTAGTCACAAAGGTTATGTTCAGCCTGGCTCATTTCCCCATTCACTCTACATAGTCCATGGGAAAGAAAACTTTTCTGAGCCTTATTAGGAAAAAGCAATGCCCTTTTTAGTAGGCATTGTGTGCCTACATTTAGTGCCCTTTTTACTTAAAAGTATTAAGGGTGTAGTGACTTCCCCAGCTTCAGTTCTTGGGGGAGACTAGGCACCTCACTCCAGTCCTGGATTTCCCTCAGAAATGAATGCAGCTCAAGATGTTGAAAGGTTCCAGATGCTCAAAAGGAGAGGGGAATCAGGAGGGTTGGGGTAGGTGAGAAATATTTTAGATTATGAATGATGATTGGTGACTGATAATTGTGTTTATGTGTGAATAACTGAAAGAGAATGTTTGAACTCCCAAGCATAATCCTACTGTCTGCTACCTGCAGCAGGTACAGAGGAACTGAGCAGGATCAACAAGCCTTTCTATCATATTCTGAAAAGAGTTTTTAGAATTAGTTTTTAGCTTTAGTTTTAGTTTTTCAGTCTTGATGGGTGATAAGGGGGCCCAGCAAAGTTCACCATTGCTTATGTCAGTAATGCTCTGCATTCAGCAGAAAGAGCAGGAGTGAAAGCCCATCATGCTGAGAAATATAGGCTGGATTCAAAACAAAATTTGAAACAGTTTTTAGTAGTGTTAGATCTAGTTTAGATCTTGGCACACATTAATACATATGTTGTCATTATTTTCATCAGTGAAGGTTTTCCAAGTTTATTTGCATTCAGCTGCAGAAAAAAAAACAAACAAACAAACAAAAAAACCACGAAACCAAACCAGTGGATTCTGTTGGTGTGGAATAGACATCAAGTATAAGTAATAGGAACAGTTTCAGTTTCATATTCTTGTTTTTGTCGGATGGTTTGGGTTTTGTCTTGGATTCTTTGTTTTTGGGTTTGGTTTGGGGTTTTTTGAGGTTTTCTGGCTGTGGTTTTTATTTGAAGTTTGCCAGGTTAAACTCCCCTGAAACCAGAATGCTATTAAAGAAAGGATCAGATTTTGAGATGCAGGACTATCACCTTTTGAACAGCTCTGCTGCTCTCTTTAGCTAATCCTCTTGAGAATTCTATCCTCTGTATGGCTTCCATAATTGCAATGTTCAGTCATCTCAAAGACATTATTTCTGCCTTATTGGCTGAAATTATGCCTCCTATTCACATCTGATAATGGTTCTGATTTTGAATCATACAATTCAGACATTTCACAGCAGTAGCAGCAAGGGCAGAACATTTTAATTATTTTGCAATGCCTTTGTTGCTGATGTCATTTTATCTCTCATCCCTACATGCTGTTTTTCTACATGCACATCTCACAATATGCATTTAGAACTAGAAACAAGGAAACAACTATAGAATATAAGTCAGATTAAAGTCCTGTGTTTTAACATAAGCGTTTTGTTAGCAAACCCACTTGAATGAAGTCTTAAATTTTGCCAGTCATTCATTTGGATCTAGAACCTCTAAACTACAATGGATTTACACCTGATGCAGTCCATAAGAGGCAAAAGATATCTTAATTCACTTACAGTTGGCTGCTATTCCAGTTTTACACCCCTGGAATGTTTTTTCTCTTTCTTTTAGTAAAGAAGTACATATACTTTAAATTAACAATTTGGCTTTAGACTTCATAGAAATGTACACATTAATTTATGCCTAAAAAAGAGTTTAAAACACCTGATAAATCAAATTGCTATACATATAAGAAATGCTACAAACCTCCTAAGAGTGTATATATATATTCCCAGGACAAATTCTGTTGTTTAAATGGTCTGGGGAAGGTAACTCCAGGTAGCTTGATCCACAGTCTTAGAAATCGAATCACAAGCTTTTCCTAATTCTTAGACTGAATTTTTATTAAACTTAGATTAAACCATATTGAATATAGATCAATTTCTTTCCTAGAATCTTTTAAGAATGATTTACACCTTTTTGCATACTAGATTGCTATCCCTTCTTCCAGTTTTTTTTTGTTTTTCTTTGCAATCTTTAAAATCTTTATATTTTTATAGAAATAAATCTATTCCATAAGTCATATGTATTTGTTTACTCTAGGATGCATCATTATTTACATATTTTTAAAGTTGCTAGATTTAGACACTTATTATAACGGATGTCCAACATGTTTCTAAGGATTTTTTATGTTATCTTTTTCACAGTGTGCCCAATATCAGCTAGAATGAGGCTTTTCCTTTTTGGCAATAGCATTCTAACAGTAACTGCTATTTTGTTACCTATCTGCTTTAAGGTCTAATTCCTTTTTTTTTCTCTATTTTATACTATTTTCTCTTTTGTGTTTGTCGGCTTTGTTTCTCTTTCCTAGTGGAAGATTTCATGTATTCTATGTTAATTTAATTATCTTGATTTTGGACTCCATTTCTTGAGTGGCTGAGCTTATTTTTTTTCTTCTGACCCTTTCTTTTGATCTGTTTGCATGAAACACTGTCAAAATCTTCCACAGGGTGGAGAGAAATCTTCTGCATTAAAGTTGACTGACAGTGTTTATACACACTTTACCTACCTGGATGTAGCCATGGTATTCCTCGAGGGAATTCCCAGGAGCAGATGAACACAGGCAGAGAATACAGGCATACACATGGTGTCTACAATCTCAGACCACTTTCTATGCATGAAGCTCAATGGATTTTAGTTCCATTCATCATTCTGCTTTGCACTTATGTGCTTACATGGTGCAGAAAACATTTTTCTATCATAAGTAACAAATGCCAGCCATACTTATGGCTGCTGCATCTGATTTCCTGGTTATGAGCACTGTTAAATACATATTTTGGCTTGACCTTGGTGTAGCCATGAGCTTTCTCTGCTGAGTTATTTATTTCCCATTGTCTTGTTTAGATGAGTTTTCAGTTCAGTTTATGGTGGCCACAGCTTGTACAACCTCTAGTTCATGCTTATATGATCAGAGGGGGGGAAGCTAAATGCTCAGAGGTAAAACTCCATCATGCAGAGGATCATTCTGCTGTTTTTCAGTGCTGTGGGTTGGACACTCAGTATAGGCACAGGAATAGATTGCCATTATCAAGTGATGTCTAAAAGTCAAAGGTGTTAAGCTAGCAATCTTTGCTTGTGCATAGTCTTTGCAATAAAAGTCAAAACCAGTATGCAGCAATATGAGTTTGCATGGACAATATAATTGGTCTAAGGTTGATTTAAATTTCATCTCAAAGTCAAAAGCATGAAACCTATCTCTCTAAATTAAATTAACACATTTCTGAAATATTTGATACTGACCAAAGTAGATAGGATCCATTAATTTATTTTGCTGGAAAAAATCCAACTCATATCACTTGGGAAATCTGCCCTCTCAAAAAGACTGAAGATCTGAGAGGCATTAATGCCTACTAAAAATATTGGGAACTGCTGACATTCTTGGAAACAAACCCTGTAGCATTACATTACCTTAACTTACTGCTTTTTTATTTTATTTTATTTTATGTGTTTTCTATTCTTATTAAAAGGTCCAGCAGAAGGACAATATCCTGCAACACAGCAAGATTTCATCTTCATGTGGCAACTACTTTAGTCACCACTTATTTTCCTCTAGGAAAGTTATTCTACAAAATACTGAATATTGTCAGTGAACTGGCAATGGGACTCTGAAGTATTATCAGAGAAATATTTTTCAACATTGCCTTTCATAGTATTTGATGCATGCTATTAAAGACATATGATTTCAGTAAAGTTGGAAAAAAGAGCTTGGATTTTTATTCCTGAAGAGAAATTTAACACCAGTAATGAACTATTATTATAAAGTCTTATTCTTATAGTTTTTTGAAGCAATGCATTTGCCTATCTTTTAATAGTAATCAATATCTAGCTGTTGGGAAGAGAAACACTGAACCAAGATGAAGATCTCAGAGCACTATTTATGTGCCAATATGTGTGACTGGTTGTGAGTGAGCAGAACACAGCCCTTCCAAGGGATGGATCATTCACTCATGCAGATTATTAGAGAAACACCTCAGGAACAGCTGCCCAGACATCCATGTCTTCCAGTGTCCTTGACAGGTGACCAAATAGCTGTTACACCTCTAGTGCCCAGCAGTGACAGCTCAGCCTAACTCTTACCACAGGCACAGACTGATACAGAGGTAAAAAAAAGTCTTTTCCCATTTAAGGCAAATTTCATTCTCCTCTGATCAGCAGCAAAGGGAGCAGTTAGTGTTCAACAGACCTTTGAGTTTTAGAGGTAAAGACCTTGCTCTGGCCTTATGCAGCTTATCTTGGATTCCATATATTAGGACTTAAAAGCCCATTAATCCTAACTGAACGTGCTTTACTAGAAACTTTGAAATAAAAAAGCAGGATAACTGCTGAGCAAAACAGAGGGCACAGGCTTCTTACCTGATATTCCCCCTGACATTTCAACATCCAGCCTCCCTCAAACCATGTAGCTGCAGCAGCAGAGATAGGGAGATATGGAGTGACTGAGTCACCTCTGACATTTATTTTGAGTCATGAAAATAATATTATGCATTTACAGTGCATTAATTTTTCAAATTGAATTTATTCCTGTGGACTTCTCCAGCTTTCTTCTTATCAGGTGATAAGACTGAGTTTTGTTCACATTTATTTTCCAGCCATGCTTCATAACCACTTGAAAGTTTCCCATTCAGGAGGAAGAGTTTTGTGAGGGCACATGGGCCAGTCAATCTATCCATGCCAGTGAACTGCAGGAAAGGCCAGCAAATGGTTCCAGTCACTGGTGCTGTGGCCTAGCAGTCCATCGCTGAAGAGAAAAAACATTATTAATGCATTAAATTTTTTTTTAGTACTGAAATGAGTGGCTATATACTATGTGAGGAAATAACAACCCACTAATAAAAAATAAATAATTTTGGTTTAAATTCTTTCAACTTGTCAGTAGGTTTACACACTGAGTAATTTTCTTCTGTGAATCCAACAGCCACTACCAGCAGCAGGTGATTTCTCCAGCTAGTGTTTTCCTATAACTGCTCTGAATTAATTCTGCTCATCAATTTACAAAAAAAATTCCAAATATGCAAAAAGATGTCCCAATGACATGAAGTTTTGCAAAAAAATTTGAGCAATACAAAATCCATTCTGCAGTATATATAACCTAATATAATGTAATCATGATATATTACAGCCACTGAAGTAACAAGAACTGTGATTTCACATGCAAAGAAGCTGTGAAAGTCTTATTAAACAGAGACTTACTGCAGTTTTCTAGTGTCTTCCTTTTGATTAACTTTCACTGCATCTTAGAGCAAGTCTTAGAGCAAGAGTTGTGATATTGGATTTTTAGAGCCCTTTCTCAAGAATTTCATCCATTTTTTCTTCCATTACCATTTTCTGTGTCAGATTCTAATTTTTGGATGTAAATCTGCAGCAAAACTTATACCATCTCCTATAGCAGCTGTGCCTATGACGAAAGGCAAAACCCCAGATATTTATATAGCATTATGTTACTCACTCTAGCATAGGTAAAATTTGAACTAAATGAAGGCAAATTATCTACTGTTTGGGCTAATATTTTAGAAATGTTTTGGTGTCTTGATGTTAAAGTTCAATAAACTAATAATTAAAAGACTGATATATTTCTGACCAACATAGTAAATATCTAGAAAATATCTTTCACCTGAAAAACTTTTAATGGCTTGCTTGAACAGAAATTCTTATGATTTATGGAATAAAAATGAATTATTCTGAAATAAAAATGTATTTGTGAGTCGAGGTGAAGATTTGCACTGTTTTAATATATCAGCTGTATGTCTCACATTACAGCTGATGAAAAGGTCCACTCAGGTCCTGTAACAAAAGAGCAGAAGGCACCCCATGACTACCTTGCCTCTTGGCTAGTTTTGCAGGTAAACTTCTATTGTCCTTCCTTTAAAGTGTATGTGCAACCAGATTTAGGTTAAATTTCCAATTTATAAGCTAGTCTTTGTCAAATGTTTATAGGTCTTGTAAATAGATGCTCTTACAGTACGCCCTTTGACAAAACACACTACAGACACTCTTTCAGCAGATGGAGAAGATGAGCTGACAAAACAGCCAAGGGGGCATAGGGCCTCCAATAGACTCTGAGATCTCTTTAAATGAGCCTTTGACAGTTTCTTTATATGTGAAATGAGAACTCTTACTGCTTTTCCTGCACAGCTCCATTACAACTGTGAATGTTGGATTACTCATATGGTTTTCGTGCTTGTCTTCCTATGAGAATTTTCTCATTTGAACATCCTTGAGCGTATGGGTCTAAATCTGACTTCATGTACTCAAACTGTATCTGTGTTTCACATACATTAAAACAAGAATTATTGAGACAAATGTATTTTGTCTACAGGATAAACTGAAAAAAATTCTTCTGTATCACAGTGAAAACTCCTTTATTTCCAGTGTTAATCCAGGGAGCCCTCCTTGTTTACCACTATGTTCTACCCTGGAGTGAGTTGTCAGCAAGGAGCACAGTGCCCATTTGTTCTGGCTGGTTCTTCCCTGCCCAGTGGCCAGCAGACTGCTGGCACCCACAGAGCACAACAGCTCTCCTCTGCCTGGTTTCCCTTCAGGATGAACTAGACTGGGTCAGTGTCATCTCTGCAGCTACCCACTCTGGGGTGGTTTGCAGAATGGACATTATCACTGAGACCACCAGATGTCACATTTTAATGACTCTTGGATCATTAATCCATAAATTAAACCATAAAACTCATGAACTCTGGGTTTTATGGAAGAGTCTAAAGGTTTTTAAACCTTTCATAAAGTAGCTAGAAAACTACAGCATTAACCTAGTAGATCTAGGTGAGTCAGAAGATACTTAAGGCCTAATCTAGGGGGGAAACAGCAGCTATGATGTAAAAAGATAGGTGCTCTTTTCTACTTGTATCTTTACCACAATGTGGAAAAGGAAGAACAAATTCCTTTTCAGTCTGGTGAAAGTTAGACAGATGTTGTAGAATAAGGAATTAGGGAATTCATGTAAGAGAAATTACTTTTGAAACATGATTCTTGTTATAAGGTTTAAGATTATTTAGTGTGGAAATCAGAATTTCTTCATAAAAAAATTATATCCAAAGATTTATAGATTTATCCATATTAGCAGAGTTAACTAAATACCACACAAAAAAACCTCCAGAAGTCCCATTCTCCTTTTTTTTTTTTTTTTTTTTTTAATGTGGCTATATAAATCTTGTGCTGCAGAACGATGTAGCTTTCAAAAAATGTGGTGAAGCTTGCTCTTGACTATAGCCAAGTGCCCAGAATATTTTGGCCAACTGGCTGTTTGGATTTTGAATTTCTCAAGGTAATAAGAAAATGAACCTAGAGAGTGGGTTTTAATTTTCTATCCATAAAGTTTGTGGTTTTTTTGTTGTAGTATTTCAGGGTACCCGAAGACCCTCTGAAACGGTGAGTGAGTATCACAGTCTGAGCTGGAGACATGTAACTCACTGGTTTAGCACCTGAAGGTCAGGCACAACACTGTGCTAGACAATAATCCTACCCTATCTGTGAGCCAACTACTTTTAAAATAAAAACATTCATCTTCCTCACTGATTCCTCCGCATGGTCTGTTGCAAAATGCTTCATCTTATACATGTTCTGTGCACCTACCAAAGTGGCTCTGCCTTGTTCTTGGGCTGAATTTGTTGATACAGCTAATATCCAACAAATCTTCTTATGTGCTTGTTTGTTACGGTTTGTTTGGGTCTGTTTGTTTTGTTTCCCTGCTTCTGCCACCTATATTCTCTCAAATATCTTCTCAGTCACTCAGAGACACTCAAAATGTAAATATAACACAAGGTTTTCATAACGCAATTTTTACCTGTGGTTCGGGGATCATTGGGTGTCAAGGTTTGACTTAGGGTTTGCCAATTTTAATGTATTTAATTTTTATAGAGCTAGGAGTTAAGAGCAAAAACAAGGCAGGCTTAAAACTTACAAGGGTATAAGAAGAAATTTACTAATAACACAGAAAAAAAAAAAAAAACGGAACAAGATTTCCAGATCATTCTCCCCTTCCCTCATCTTCCACATTTCTTAACAACAACATAAAGAGAACCCTTCAATCAGTCATCTACTTAAAAAATCATTTCAGATCACTCTAGAGAGAAAAGTTCCTTTTTTTGGTTTAGGCTTAGGGGGTGTCTTCACTTTCACAATCTGCATGCGCCCAGGGAAGAACTGCAAATCGTGAACTTCCTCTCACCTTCACAGCCTTTCCAGTGTTGTGTTATGGGTTATGCCACACACTCAGGGGTATTACTTTTAAAGGCAAGCTGCTGAAACACAAATTCCTTTTCATCTCTTTTCCTATAAAATGTCTCTGTCTATATTTCCAGTCCCAAAACAGAGACCCTCATTCCCTCAGAGCAAAAGATCCTTTTCTCAAACACTTTAACCTCTCCTAAGTATTTTCACAGTTTAAAGGAATTTCCATGTAGTCACAGTCCCCTCATAACCCACAAAAAAAAGTTTTCAGCTACTTATCAGTGGCATCTCTTCAATCTCTTCCCATCTGGAAACTTAGCTTTCATTTCACTGACTTCAGTACACTCCTTGCTTTATTCTTCTCATTCAGGGGAGCTCAGGAGATCTTGAGTCTTATCTAGGCATTAAAATGGTTCAAATTTCATCCAGTGAAAGTGAAGGAGCTGGGCCAGGCCATGCTGGAAAAAACGTGCCAGGGGTTTTCGGGCCACAAGGGCCATGTGGAGGAGACCAGGCAAAACCGCAAAGCCCAGCTGCACCTCCCCACGCCGCGCGGTCAGCTGGGGCCTCTCCCTCTCCTGGCTGCTTCCAAAATGGTGGCAGAAGCCTTGGCTGAGCCGTGGCCACACTGCGGGGTAGGGGGGGACCAGGACCTCAGCAAAAGCTTCCCGCTCTCGGCCACCAGGGCTCCCTAGCCAAGAGGAGGGAGGAGGGCTTTGGTGGTTCCCCCACCCCTGCCCGGCCAGGCCGCGTGGGGAGGGGGGCTGGGCCAGGCCATGCCCGGGGCCAACCTGACCTCCGGAGAGGCCAGAAGTCAAAAGAGTGGGATTAACTTTACCAATGTGATTTATGAAAGCAAAATAACTTTTTAATTGGTTACTTGGGCTGTCAACTACTATATCAGCCCTCTGACTGGTCCCTGCAGCCCACAGAGGAAGCTCTGCAGAGAAAACGGCCCTCCTCTATTTCCGGGCAGTGCTGCTCCCCTCAGGAGACCCCCCCACTCCATGCAAAACCAGCACATCGGGCAAAACAAACAAACAAATAAACAAACATCCCCCACCGTCCTGGAAATGAAATTATACTATCTCCTTTTAGACAAAACTATGAAAGGCTGAGTTCTGTGGCTCCGATGGCTAATCCATAATAGCAACTGAACACTCCAGGCTGCTAGTAGAGTTACAATCATAGGGTGGCACCTTCTTTTTAAAGTACTTTTATCAAATTGTACTTTTCCTAAATCCTTTTGATCAAATTGCAGCACAAGTGTCACAAATCTGATTTTTGCTATTGAACTATGTGAATATAACCAGTTTCTTAATTTATGTTGTTAAACATTTTGTGAGGAAATTGCCTATTGTGTTTTGTTGTGGTTTTCATTAATATAATGTAACTCAGCTTTCTCTAAGATTAAAATCAAAGATGAATAACTTTGTGCTCAGCTCAAGCATGCCATTTGCTAAATCATCTGAGATCAATAATGCTTGAATGAATAATTTAGTAAACCACTGTGCATCCTTTTCAGCTGCTTTATTTTCTTCCACAAATTACACTTATTTGCAAAAATATACAGCATTTAGAGAGGTAAGGAAAAGAAAGACTTTCTTCCTCTTTTTTTTTTTTTTTTTTTTTTTTTCCCATAGCAGAAAATCGGTGGTTTTCAATTCTGAATACTTGACTGAAAAATTTTTCAAGAATTTAAAGTCTCAATATCGGCTTTTATTAAAGCACTCTTTGGACATTCTTTTTACTTTTCTTTCTTGATGATTGCTTCTATAATGTTCATTGAATTCCTGTGCAAATAAATGAAGCAAATGTAGTGTTGAAAAACAACGTTTTATATGTGCATGGTAAGAGTTACACTAGTGTAACAGTTGTCAGACAGATTGATCTTTTGTAGCAAGTCCAAAATGCCTGAAGGAAATTGAACATATGCAAAACACAGTTAGGCCAGTGACCTAAATTACCAGGCACAGGTCATTCCAGGTATTTGGGTGTGATGCCTCTGTTCAGAATCATTTAAGACTGAAAAAATCAAATTGTGGGATCAAATAGGAAAGATCTCTTTCTCACAAAAGGATCAATGCACTTTTAAGATTCTAGCTAGGGTGATAGGGATTAGGATTTTTTTAGTACTGGAGTGAATTTGAATTATATTACCATAAGTATGTTTCTATGTTTTCTTCTAATTAGTCTGTGGGCCAAAAAGGTGGGGTGAGGTGGAGAAAAGGCAAAAATGCTATGAATTTTGGCAATAGCTTCAGATAAGGGATGGATGGATGGATGGATGGATGGATGGATGGATGGATGGATGGAGATATTAAGTCACACAGAATTTTAGCTGTTTTTTTCCTAAGACACATATCTCAGAAGCTTTACTGTATAAATGATTTAAGAAGAATCCTTCTGCTAGTGTCACTTCTTCACTGCTTGCTTTGCAGTTATTTTGATGACTTCCTAAGGATATGCCTTCAGATTCACGAGATAATGCAAGTCTCGCAACTTTCATCCTCACTTTAAAGGATATACCTTCTAATGCTTATGGCTGCAAATAACAAGTAGAAATCTATTCTGTGCATTTCTTTGATGTACAGAACCTAAGCATCTCTTTTTTATTGCCATTTTTTAAAGAGAAATCCTTTGGGAAATGCAAAAAAGTGATATACTAGGATTGCCATTTGGGATGCTATGGGATGGGACATTTAACAAAAACAAAACAAAACAAGAAAACAACAACAACAAAAAAAAAAAAAAGAAAAAGAAAAAAAAAGAA
Organism: Muscicapa striata striata; assembly: GCA_030060385.1. Classification (NCBI taxonomy): domain Eukaryota; kingdom Metazoa; phylum Chordata; class Aves; order Passeriformes; family Muscicapidae; genus Muscicapa; species Muscicapa striata. The sequence continues at coordinate 275,863 of JAREIS010000066.1, read as the reverse complement.
AACAAAAGAAAAGAAAATCAACAACAACAAAAGAACCCCAAACCAAACAAATAAACCCCAAGCCAAACCAAACCAAACCAACCAACCAACCAAACAAACAAACAGGAAAAGAACAAAAAAGCCCCAAAAAAGAAAACAAAACAAAACTCCCCAAAAAGACACCACAAGGGAGATTTATGTCTCTCTGGACCTGAATGCTGGACGCTCTTACCTCAGGACATCCTAGATACAACTTGGTTCCTACCCTTAGGCAAATTAAGTGAGTCCATCACATAGCGTAATTAGGTTGACATATGCTTTGATCTGTTGAATTGACTGTTTGAAGTGATGTATCATTTTTTCCTCCTTTATAAAAACAAAATCAGACTGTGGATTGCTTACTTTACTCTGGCAGTAGTATCTAGCGCCACTGAGTCTCTTCTGGATCTAGACCATGGATATGTGAAGGAGAGAATCAAATACGAATACATATCCTATATTGGTGTGAAGAGCTTTTACAGTATTTGCAATTTATAAAATATTAGGATCTGGAAACTTTTCCTTTTCACAAATGGTTAAAAAACAGGACGAACTTGGATCTAGTATCCAATGTTAATGTTATACTTTGTCTTTATTAAGTGGAAGGTTATTGATTTGAATAATTGCGCTGCATGACATGTCATTACCTTGAGTCAGTGAATTAATGCAAATGAAATACCTAGGAAGAGAAAATCAGTTTGATAATTCTGCTGATAGTTATAACGATGTATTGATTACATATTAACACAATAAGATATATAGTTATATGCAGTATATTAATTCTGCATTGATATCCATAAATATTTTTAATATTGTGTCTAATTGTCCAATTATACTTTCTGTTTGGAATCAGACAACAGGGAATTTTAACCAGTGAAGAAGTGTGTATGGTCTTTCTTTTTTACACATTTGTGCATTTGTTTTCTTTTGGATTCCAGAAATGTCTGAGCTAAGGTGTCCCTGTAGCTAATCCTACTGGCTACGTGCTGAGCAGAACTTGTACCTACAAGGAAAATTTGCCTTGGGCTCTTTATGAACATAATGCAACTGAACTGTATTACTGGAAAATTATATGTAAGCAACTTCATTTTAAACTGTGCATTACCCTTTTTGTGTCTGTGGCATGCTCTCTTCTTTGCCTTTATTTTTCCATGTTAGTCATTCTCAGATGTATATCTGAAAACACATTTCTTTTCAAAACTGAGGTCTGTTGTGAAATAATGACAAAAAAAGCCCACAGCATGTCTGTGGTGGTGATTTTGAGCCAGTAACTATGCAGAATTTCTTCAGAGATCTACAGATATAATTGCACACAATTCAGCACTGGACAGTGCAATTTGGAGGCATTTTCATGTCTCACACGATTCAAGATTTTTGGTGCCTGACTGTTTTCTGTGTGAGGAATTCCTCCCCCAGTGGCAGCACTATCAGCAGCCCTATTTGTCAGCCTGACTGAGGTATTTGCAAATAATTTTAGATTTGCACATTAACATGATGTAGAATAACCTTTTACATCCAGTATCAAGAGATATATTCTAAACACAAACATCTGATAAATTCATCAAGGCACTTCTTATGCAGCCCTTGGCAATACAGGTGATGCCAGATAGAACAGCTCCATTGGGGTAGCTGTAATCTTTTCATCTCTGGTTTAAAAGCCTCTATTTCTACTGCCTGCAAATGTCAGATAATAACTAATACATGCAGATAGATTGATTTAGGCAGACATCGTAAGTGTCTTGTTTAGTTAGAAAAAAATCAGGAATCTCTGGGGGAAAACTCTTACAGCTAGTACTAAAACAATAGACCTGAATGACCATTGTGAAAAGATTCGAACATTTTTGATAAACAAGCTACCTTGGATAACAGAAATTGTTTTTCTGTGCAACATCAAACTAAGAATAAGGCTAATTTACTTTGCTGCTTCTCCAGATATAGGGTGTCTATCAAATATTTTGGTATCTTAGATTACCATTTAGCCTTCTCCCATGAAGCCAAGTAGGTCATCCCTGCATTGAACTGAAACTACTTCAGTATAGACACAACTCAAGCAAGGAAATTCTTCCTACAATTGCTGCTTGCTTTTTTTTTTTTTTTTCTTCCCCTCCATTTGTATTAGTTGATTTAGAAAAATCTCATTTATTTCTTTGACATCCTCATATCCTAAGACCGACATATGGAATGGTTAAGCGACTATAGCAAATTTACTTATGGATTACCATATCCATGGTAAGAACAAATTTATCTCTGTATGGTAAAAAATAATGGTTTACAATTTTGTTAATTATTTTAAAAGAAGCAGAGGGAGGACATCAGTGACACTTCATATGCCTTAATTGTCTAGTAACACGTGTATTCCATGACAGTTTAGCAACACCTGGAAGCAAAGAGTTAAGGTGTTAAGATGTGTTCTGAATACAATTTCAAGGCCTCAACCACTGTATTTTGGGTGTAATATTACTTAGAAGGATTACCAAAGGAAAGCTACATCAATTTGCAGCTCAAACCTGAGAAGTGAGTTCAAGTTCACTGTAACTTGTAACCTGAAACATTGAATGTCAGTAAAACAAGTATGACAGACAAATGGGATAAATTTCAATTAAAGTGATTTTAACTCTCTAAAGATCAAATATTTATCCTAAATTACTCTATGCTTAATAGAAACAATTAGGGAGCCCAGAAAGTGCAATGTAGATGAGAGTGGTACCTGAGAGACCAAAATGTGACATTTGAGGTAGGTAGAACATATAATCTTGTCAAAATGCCTGTGGAAGTATTCAGTGTCTGTTGAAACTGGATATGAACATAATTCAGTCACCTAAACATTGGTGACTAGTGCTATTCAAGGAATCCTTATCAGGATGACATTATGTCACAGGATTTGTGAGTAATCCAGCAGTAGAAAATCTGACAGGAGAACTGAGAGTATCTCAGACGTTAGCAGTTGCAAATGATTAACAAAGTGAATCAAGACATGAACTTAAAAAAAAACCCCAAGAAATTAGAAAAATAGTCCTTAAAGACTAAAATAGTTTGAAATTATTAAAAATCTCAGCCCTCAGGTATAAGTTTTGGAGTGGGCACTGTTAATATCTTTGTCAGTGGCACAGACAGTGGGATCCACTTTCAGTAATTTGCTGACAGCACCAAGCTGTGTGGTATAGACACCCTGGAGGGCAGGGATGCCATCCAGAGGGACCTTGTGAGGCTGGAGAGAACCAGTCTGAAGCTGGAGGAAACCTCCTGAAGCTCAAGAAGGCCTTAAGGTCCTGGGTCAGGGCAATCCAAGACACAAACACAGGCTCACAGGACAGAGAATGGATTAAGAGCAGCCCTGAGTAGAAGAATTTGGAGTGTTGGTTGCCAAGAGCTCTACATGGCACAGCAACATGCATTCACAGACCAGAAAGCCAAATGTGGCCCGGGCAGCATTAAAAGAAACATGATCAGCAGAACCTGATATTGAGATAAGGTGATCTTTAGGGATCCCTTCAACACAAAACAGTCTACAATTCATGAAAAAATAATAGTACAGTACCAGAGCTATGCCATGATTATATGTGATAAACTAGAGTGAACATAAGTCTGGGAGTCAGAATAAGAAAGAGTTATATGTTATAGATCAGATACTTTAGAATAAATAATGACCAGACAAGCCAAATGGTCACTCTCATGCAGATTTTTCGGTAGTGTGTTTGTAAAGGTCTCATGATGGTTTATGCATTTCACGACTCAGCTTCACTGGTGAGCTCCATTGAGGAGATCTGGGTAAATAGTAGTACAGATGGAAATTTCTTAGTGTTGTGACAAATCGAGCACATTCAAATTGTGGTTTTGTCTTTCATAGATCTTCTTTCCTTTTTCTCACCTTTTAATTTCTTTTATACTCTAACTACAGTCCAACATTTCCCCTCCATCTCCAGATCCAGAACAACCTATGGAAAAGGAAAGATAGAGAAAGGATAGTTTATCTCTAATTAGGAAGATGAGCTAGGATTCTGCTCAGGTCTAGACATAAAGTTTGAGTAACCCAAGCTCCCTGTAATTAAATTACAAAATTTCTTTGACTGCATGTGATAATGAATCCTTTGATTGCTCAAAAATTATTTTGATTTCAACAACTGTTGTAAATATAAATTTATCACAAGTACAGGAACACCCTCAAAAATATGACAAATATTTCAGGTGTTGGTAATAAACAATATAGTTAGGAAATATTTGGGAGTAAAATGACATACTTTTGGAGAAGCTTCTGACTTATTAGTAAAAAATTCTGCACTGATTGAGGAAGTGGATTTTGAATGATGATTTTGCAGAGAATTATACTAAGATGAAGAAGCAGCAAACCTATTTAGGACTCCACATGCCTATTCTATTTCCTGGAGATGTAGGCCATTAAGGATTATGCAGAGCATTATAGTTAATTCAACTATTGAATTAATAGATTTTGGAGACTCTAAACTCTCCAAAATACAGGTCCTAAATTCCTTGAGGGGTTGAGTAAGCTGCACTGCTTAGTCATTTAAAATATATTTCCTATGACTGTCAAATATGCTTTGTATTTCTACTGCTTTTCAAAAGGAAAACATTTGATGGTCTTTCTAATCAGGAATAAACTCATGCAAGGCTGAGTCAAAACTTCAGATTACACCAGCTAGTAGTGGAATTCAGACATCTCTCAGTCTCACCAGGGAATTGACTTTTTCTTGCTAATTGCTTTGGTCTCCTTGATATGGTTCCGGCTGCGCTGCTTATAAGCCTGACTGATATCCTAGAAATGCCTTCTAAATGACTTCCTTATCAGTGACAAATTCTTTTAGCTCCCTAGAGGAACAAGGAAGAGAGTTGTTTTATCCTCTTTTACTAAAACATGAAGATTACTACTGCTTTTCCAAAAATTTACACACCAACTGACCAAAATGCATATATTATGACAGTCTTATTTTGATATTGTTTTCCATAATGAAAATTGTTTATTGTGGATTCAACACTGAGTCTTACTCAGACTTCTTTGAGAAATGTCAGGGGCATAAAATGAAGAAAATATTCTGCAAAAAATGGCTGTATGATATTGTTGATGCCTTGTTTCATAATTTTTTTTTTTTTTTTTTAAGGAAATGGGTTGGGAAAGAAGTTGAAAAGAAAGGCAAAATGGAAACATGAGGTGAGAGAATGAACTCTCAGAAGGAAATTGCAACTCTTCCTCCGTAACTATCCCTTCATAGTGTATCCTATCATTTTCATTTTGCTGGTTTTTAAAACTGTTTAAAATATCATCCCAGTCTTTCATTTACGTTTGTTTGCTTCCTGTGTGCTTTTGGCTCTCTGGTCCTGGATTTAATCAAGAAAACCTGTGCAACCTACTAGATGATCATGGTGTTACATTATGTTTTTCCCCATTGTTTTTGCTGCAGGAGTATCCAAGTTTGAATTCTGTGAATCATAATGGAGTTCCAGCTTTGGAATAATAGATTATAAATAGATTGTAGTGACACTGCAAAATATGTCTGTCTTGGTTTGTTAAATGCAGGCTGCTTGAAAAGAAAACTCGAGGTTGTATTGACAGATCAGAAAATGAAGTTTTTAACTGTACTCAAAGTAGGCACAATTCCTTTCATAATCACCTGTGAGGAATGAAACTGGATATGTGTCAGTGATGTTTGTTGGCTACAAGTCACTTTAGACCAGAATGAGAGGTTTTCAGTGACTCAGCTTTGCAGCTAAACTCAAAGGGAGCACTGTGATAGTCATTGGAAACCGTGACAAGAACTTAAGACTGGAAAGGATTTACCAAAGCTTCAAGCCATGCCTCCTTCATATCTATATGAAATACAGTTCTTTTCACAAACTCTAGCACTATGCAGTTTGACATTTTTGGCTGCATAGAGGGATATTTCTTTCCACTTGCAGCATAAATGTTTCCATGACAAATGTGTTCTTTAGTGGGTTTATGCCAATATTTTCCCTTAGCTCAGGTCGTTCTCTCCCGTCTCAGTTCTTTACTTCCTCAAATTGATCACCAAACAGTCTTAGCTTCAATCTCCAGTCGTTCCAGTTTAACCTGAAGGGAGAATCCCTTGTAGCTCTTACTGATAAGAAACCATTTTAAAAAGTGAGCAGTTCTGATTATCTTCAGCAGAGGTCAGTGGTGCAGTTTATTATGGTTTTAGTTGTCCCAAACAACTAAAGACCAAGCTTCTCAAAACTGGTTATCTAAACCAGGTGGCCTAAGGCTCATAATCACTTGTCTTTGAGTTGTCAGAGATGAATAGCCACAAATTCATCACACCAGGTTTACTGATACAATCAGTCCTCTTTAATAACAAGATTTGGGAAGGGTTAGTTACCAATAAACAGTGGAAAATTCTTTCATGTTCTGTTCCTAAGGCATGTACCCAAGTTTCCAGACTCACACTGGACAAGATACTTATTATTCACTTTCTCTGTGTTTATAAATCTGCAAGATTATACTATGTGGAGTGTTAATCTGTATTATGAGCTTTCTTTACTCCATCTCTTCTCAGTGAATGCAGGCTTGACTTTTGCATAGTTTAGATTTAGTTTTGGTCCTGATGGTGTGCTGGGGAATAATGTCTACTGGATCACCTCTTTCTGCGTAAGAACACAAGTGCTGGGCAGAATAGTTGCCTGGTGCTTCATCCAGGTGTTTTGGAGAGATTGACTTCTCTCCTAGAAATAGAAAGAGATTTTAGGAAGACCAAACCCTTTCAGCCTACAGTACAAGTTGAGTGTTACAAAGCCTTCCTCCTCTGCCCTTATCTCATTGAATTATATTTTCATTTTCAGTTACTGTGAAGACTTCAATGGACAGCTTTAGATAAAATAGGCAACTACCTGCATAATACATCACAAAAAACCCCATAAAATTGGAACTGCAGTTTACAGCCTGATCCTGAGATAAAGCATGGAGAGATATAAGAAACAGTTGAGATCATCTCTTTCCCCTGAGCGAGGATCAGATAATGCAGGTCAACTTTTCCGTGCAGCCTTGAGAGAAGATGTTGGGCTGGAGGCCCCATGCAGAGGAGTGCCCAGCTGTTCTGGGATGGGTTGTGGTGGGCCACTTGCTGTTCTGTTATGCTGCTTCAGGACCCTTTTGGGCACTGTGAGTCTTTTATGCTTGCTAAGCACAGACAGAGCAGCAAGCTACATGAGTCCAACAGAGAATAATAATGTGTTTATACAGCACCTAACAGAAAATCACAACTGCTAAAAGCCAGGTTGCCTTCTGCACTTGGGTTATTAATTTGGGTTCATCTCTCTATTTTACATTTCCAAGATAACTGCTGCATGATAATAGTCCAGTACTTTTTAATTATTGCACCAGTCCAAATAAGAACTGAATTTGTCCCATAAACCCATTAAACCATAGCTCACCAAAGAAAATCCTTAATAACTGAGGACGCTGAGTTGGCTCAAATGTTCAAGTGGTATAAAAGAGCAGTGTATAAGCTTTGCTAGAAAATATGCTGGTCTTACCTGGAAATGTTCATTAGCAAGCATCTCTAGCCCTAATGAGGGATGCAGATATTGATGACTGTGTTTTACAGGAGGGAAAATATTGTTTTGTCAAAGTCAAGAAGCAAGCCTGTGGTATATATCGGACAATTTGTAGATGTGACTCATCAGTCCACAGTTCTGCCATATACAATGTCCTGTAGGCTATGCCAGCTCTGCAAACTAGCTCTTAGAGTAGAAAACAATGACTACAAGCAGCACAGCCAGCAGTTTTTAGGGGAAAAATCTAAATAAAATATATTATGGTAATAAAACAAATTAGCAGCTGTTATCCTGAGGCAACAGCAATGAAGCTCTCACAAAACAGGCCTTTATTAGAAGTAGTAACAGTAATCATAAGTTCAAGTTTAACTAAGTGAGCCATTAAAAGCGTAATGCTGAAATGAACTGAACCAAATGACAAAGTAAAACATGCCTGGGGCGTTGAACAGGTTTTTAATTTGTTTAACTTCCATCTCTCTGGTGCCTGGCTCTAAAAAATGATGTGACAAAACACTCCTCATGACATTCTAGTCTGAACACTAAATAAATTAATAAAAGCAGCAGCAACAATAGTATGTACAGCCTACTCATCTCCCACAGTGCTAACATCACTAGTCCTCTCTGGCTTTGTGCTCTAGTTTTCCATTATTCAGGGAAGACCATAGTCCCTCCTCCCTCAGGAGGGTGTTTCCATGCAGGCATAGAGACCTTCACACAGCAAAGACCTGTCAAACCCCATATTCTGCCACAGTTTGCTATGTGAGAGGATGCTAAACTCACATTTATCAGAAGAATCACATCAGAAATTTCGTGTTCCAGCTCTTTTTTCCAATGTACATGTTCTAGGGGGGAATACTCCAGTGCAGGCTGCTGTGAGGGTGTCACCACCTGCAGGCACATCCAGGCAGGCCTGGCATCTCCTGGACATGGTACAGGCTTATGTCATTCTGAGCAGCTCTGGGGTATGCTCAGAAATTGTGACTGCAAAATTAGAACAGAAAAGAACATCAAATTACATTACAGACACATTTTTCAAACTTTTCTAGACCATAGTATCCTGTAGAAATATGATTCTAGCTTTCTTTAAGACAAAATGGTAGTTGCTTTGCAGTATAGTCATGACAGAACTCGTTTCATTCATATTTACATCTCTGACTTTAATTTAAATGGGTTTATCTCCTATAATCCTGGGGTTTTTTGCAAAAATGTAATTTCTTGTTTCCCAAATTATTAATGAAAATAGCACCAGAGAAATAAAGGTAACTATGGTTTTCATATAACATTTGTAAAAGTACTTTAAATATTGTAAATAGCTACTTCCATCACCAGGCATGCTGGAGAAAGTTAACTAGAAAAAAAAAAAAAAAAGCCATAATGACTTTCAAGGATTTGCTGAAGGCAAAAAATTGCATTTTATAAATCAAATTCCATAAAAATGCTGACTTAGTTTCAAAATCATTTTCTCTACTTATCTTCTGAGTTTCTCCTTGCTGTGCTAGAAATTGTACAGTGAGCTTTATAAGAGCTGTGAAAATGGATTTGTGATTTTAAGCTAGCAAATCTAAACCAAAATAATAGTTGCCATTTAAAAAAGAAAACAAAACAAAATCCCCAGCATCAACAGCTTCTGATGTTAAAAACAATAAATTTGACTAGTCAAAATCTTATTATTACAAACATCATTACACAATGTGGACTCTTGTATTTTTTACTTGATTTATGAGTCAGTGAAATAGTTTCCTCTTGCGAAGAACTGCATGCTAGTCTAAATGTAAATAACTTCAATGAAATAATTTGTGCCTTGAATATTAGGAGTTAGAAGAAAAAAAAATGGAGAACTGATTGGTTTATTATGGGAACTTCGTGGTATGAGTTGTTGCAGTCTTTAAAAGGGGGCAAGAACAGCTGTAGAGTGTGTGATCCAACTCTGCCTATTGCAGTAACAGGTCAGGACTCACTGGGAAAGACATGGAAAAGGGGCAGTACCTCTTTGCCTCCTGGTCTCTGGCTACCTGATGTTGCATCCAAAGTGTTTCATGGGTCAAATCCATTATGACAAACTCTATTCTTAGACCATGTGTGTTAAGTACCTTTTCCTATAGCAGTTTGGATATTGGCATACATGTTCAGCTTTTTTCTATAATCACGATTTCACAGAATTTATGGGGGGAAAAAGTGTGTTTTCACAGCAGCTGAAAATTAAATTTAATTTCACTTAAGAAAGATCAAAATCTTATTAGCCTTTTCATCTGCTAGCTAGTTGATTTATATTCACATCTTGTCTAAATGCTTAGAACTAACTTTAAAAAAAAATTGTAGGCACGTATCTAAACAGGAACTTGTTGCTCAAAGTTTTAAATAATATTTCCATGTAATTTCAAATGTATAAAAATGTTTTGAAAATATAATGAAGTTCAAATATTTGGTGAATTTTAGTATGCAGAAGAAATGTGCTTTTAACTCTACCATTTTTCCATGTACACAAAGTGGTTTTTCAGGTGTGCTACCATTACCATGACCAAAGGTCATACTTGCACAAATCATGGCTTTGTTTACTGTGATTAATGTTAAAAATCCCAAATAACCCATATTCAGAGACTGACAATTTGTGGTGATGCATATAGTGGTCCCTGAAGAAACAGAAATTGGGGGAGATTCTGTCTTCCAGCTAAAGGTCATTTGCACTAAGAAAGATTGGTAAGTCAATGCACTATTTCTGAAAGCAAAACTCAGTCCTCACAAATTATTTTCCTGTAAGAAAGTTTTCAATTCTGTTCACAACACTGGTTTCTTTGAATACAGAGAAGACACCGTGGTTCACAGCCTGGTGTTCTCTTGGGTATTTTGCCATCATTTAGGGCACAAAACCTTACTTGGGGGGACAGGGAGGATATTCATAGCTCAGAGTTTGCTGTGTAGGACATTTTTGTTCTGAGTCTCTGAATAACTTGGAATGTCAGAAGGCTCTGGTTTCCCTGTGAATGGTAAACAGGAAAGATTCTTTGTGGGTACAGCTGCATTGGTGAAAAATGGCTCCTCAGCTCGTTATCAGGTGTGGTTCCCTATGGTGTTCATTGAGCACAAAATGCTACTTGATTCTCAGCCTCCCTTTTTGTGAAGAACTTGTTAGTTTGGGTATAGTTCACTACAGAAATTGCTCATATGAGGAAGTATGAAGGAGTCTGCCTTGTTTGACTGCATGCACCCTCCTCCAGTGTAGTTCAATGCTATCCCAAAATACATTTACTTACTGTTTCAGGTGCTTAAAAATGAAAAAAAAAAAAAACCAAACGCCCATATAGACACAAAATAATTATTCCTTAGGATTACAGAGGCAGCATATGGGGCCCAAATTACATCCAGAGTTAAATATTGTTAAATATTCCTTAAGGAAGGTTAGTGTGTGTGGATGAAAAGAGAGTACAAGATATTCTGTCCAAGCTGAGATGGATGAATTTCGCAGTATGGATGTAACATGGGTGATTCCAGAGGTTTCACTCTTCTGTCTTCTCATTTGGTCACATAGGAAATTATAATGTCTATAAATTACAAATGGGCCATCTGCAATGTTTTTGTATATCTAATGGAATCCTCTTCAAAGTTTCTTCAAAGGAGGTTGCCATCTGGAAAATAATTTTGCTATTGGTGATGTTTTTTACCTACCTTCCTAAGCTGATGGTTCACTTATGCCTCAAGGAATGCTTGTGCTTCTTTTTCTGCAACTATTCTTTTATATTCTATCTAAAGTAACTATGGATGTTCTCATTATCCTTATAAAGGTTTAATCCTTTTTTAATTCCTGCTAAGCTCTTGGTCTGAATACTGTATTGTTACAATGGATTCTAATAACATATTATTGAGCCTTTGACTATTTAAAATCCCTCTTAGCCTACGTTTTCAAAGTATATTTCACCTGCAATTTTTTTACTGCAAAATTTACTTAAAAAGAAACACCCACTTCTTTGAAAGTCATGATCAATTAACCTCTTGATTGCTGTCCATTTCTTCATTTTTTGAAAAATTTATATTTATTTTTATTATGGATTATTAAAGGAAAGGCAGGTTTAAAGGTTAAATTATCACCTTTGAATTTCCTTGTTGTGCAACCTCTGTGTATATAATCCTGAGCAAATCACTGAGTTTTGCCCCAGTGACTCATCTGTACAAAGGGAATGGTAACATTTTCTGTCTTAAAATGCATTTGGCAATGCCCAGTGTGGTAGCTGGGGTTTCCTCTAGGTGTATTAAAAAGATAGTGTCATTACTTTTTATAAGCTATTGCTTTGTTTAGATTCATTTTTCCTTTCTTATTTTAATCCTTACATTTTTATTTACAGGGGTTTTTATTTATATGATTCCCTTAGTGAGCATGAAGGATTTTGACATATGCTAATCACTATTACATAAAACTCAGCTACATTAATTAAAAAAAGCTTCCTTTTGTTTCAGTATTTCATTTATATATTCATTTCCTTGTGTTTCATACATTTATGGTTAGGTACCACATCACCTGGTGTAGTGCAGAAATACTGTTGTTTCTAAATGGAAACACTTAGAATATCAACAAATTCATTTATATTTAATCTAAATGGATTATTTGGACAGTATATATATGGGTGCTTCACAATTACTGTTTTACAAAATGCTGAGTCATTACCTTTCATTACTTTGTTTAGTGATAAGAACTGAATGTGTCAATGAATCATATGTTGAATTTTGTCTGGACATTGACTATATAACAACAATTTTGACAAGAGTTGAAATGGTTACAAAGAAAAATCATTAATATATTCTAATTCAAAAATAAAGAAATAATCCAGAGGAGATAAACATAACACCTCTCAATGACTTCTCTTCATTTGAACTACAAATCAGATATTCTAAAAAATACATTAACAATTTTATGCATGAATTACATTTTTTTTTTTTCATAGGAACTTTCATAGTGAGGGAAAAAAGTCTTTGTTCCCCTAGGTAAAGTCAACTAGGGCATTCTTCTCATTTGGCCTTTTCTTAGTTACAGTGATTTAGTGAAATCATTATTTTAAGTAAAAAATCTTATTAAATACTGCATTTATATTGTAAGGATGGCTCCTATCTACACCTTTAAGCAGCTTTATTACACTGTTAGTTCTGCTTTGTCAGTATTTCTGTGTTAAACTGTTCATATGACTAATTAAAATGTGATTCTAAATTCTATTTGTTATTGCTTCTATTATCTTTGTTATAACACACTGACATAACATGTTTATGGGTTCTGTAAGCTAATCTAATTTAATATTGTGCTTGTAAGTGAAATGTCCTTAATAGCAATAGCTGCCCTTGGAATACTGATTTGAATATATATGCACAAACAGACACATACATAAATAAATATATATATTAGTCAGACTGCTAGGTTTTACCTACTTTAGCCTTGCTGGTACTCCAGAGAAGCAAATCTTTTCATGGTTGAGGATGTTAATTCATATTCAATTAAAGGAAAGGGAGCTGGGTGCATGATAATCACATCAACACTATACCAAATTCAAGGACAAAAGTAAAATAAGCATAAAGAAAATGTAGTTTGATATTTCATATTGCTCAGCTTGTAGAAAAGTAGATACAGCCTTCCTTTTGCCAGGAGAATAGTAAATATGTAAATATGCCACATTTCTTGGTTTCATGGCCTTTAGCATATGGGCTTTGCATCTCCATCACCCTTTACCCTTTCTGCCAGGTAGCACTGAGTTTCCTTGTTTTTTTCCCTCTGTTTACATTTCTCCACTTTTTGCAAGTATCATTGGAGCCATGGATTTCAAATCAATGCATAAAATTTAAAACTATTTTGTGCTATATAGTATACTATCACCAAATCATGATCCTTTGACAATTCTTATTTAGATAATCAGAAGCATGGGTAGCTTGCCCAAAGGTTCTTGCAGTTTTGTACACTAGAGAGAAACTCTGGTCTAAAAATCTTGTTGCCATCATGTTTTGGCAGCAAAGTTTCTTCTTAATAGCTCAGAGTAATAGAGTTTGTGATTAAAGGTTGTTTGGGAGTTGGCAGAAAAGCAGTGCTCATGGAAAGCCTTGTAAGAATATTTTGGGTGCCTAGAAAACTAGTTCTTTTTTTTTACAATATAAACATATTAGAAAGACTGCTTCTTAGATTTAAAGAAGAAAACCCAAATAAACAAATAAATTAATCACATTGAAAGGTACAGAAAGCCAAGTTTCCATTGAGGTTATGTAATATTTTGGTACATATTACAAAGAAAAATGTATTCAGCAGTTATGTTTCTTCTCAAGAATTTTATTCTCCTCCATTGAAGTAAAGAAAATCAGCAATTTGAGTACCACTGAAAATCCAGTTAGTATCTATAGCATATATTAAATGACTTCTGCTTTGCTCTATTTGCAATTTCTGAGTATCTTGCAGTCATGTTTTGAGCTATGTGTGCAACATCTGATCTTTCCACAGGTGAGTTACAAACCCATCTCTCTCCAGCCAGACGAGTAGGTGTACCTTTTAAAACAACAACAATAGCCTTGTAAATGGCTTCCTCATTACCAACGCTAATTTTTCAAATTATCTTGCTCTGAATGAGCAATTTTTCCCAGAGAAAATCCTAGACACACATTGTCTGTTATGTTATATCCTTTCCTATGTTTTCTATTGCTAACACAAGTGGCCAGCTTCTTAAACTTGAAGGAGCAGTTAGTGAAAGGTGAATTTCAAGCTCATTACAAGTGTTGAGACCACCTAGAGAATGGGATTGTATTGTACTGGGCTACATTATACTAGACACTACTGAAAAGTAAGTACAAGCACAGGAAAAGCATATCCTGCCCCAGGGAATTTCCATGAAACAGGCATGATAGATACAATTAAAGAAAATTACCTTATTTCAAAGACTGGATCTGTGGCAGGAAGAAAGCAAAAGACATTGGACAGAGATTGCCAACTACAAGTCTACAAGAAAAGCCTCCAAGTTCAAACTACCAATACTTAGCAAGAGAAATTATGTAATTATATATGTTTATTCAGTATTGCCTATTCTTGCTTTTATGACAATTTTTGATTTTACCTTTGACAACAGCTTTCAAAATTATATGAATATGAGTGGCTTAATACATATATAGTGATTATAATGTACTGACATAATAGCTGGAAAGAAAAGCTCAGTAATGTGATTTAAATATAAATAAAAAATGTAAAATTACTGCAGTAATTAAAACTAAAACAAAACCAAACACCTAACTGATCTGTAGTATTTTAGTATTTTAAAATCAAGATGAATGGGTATTTCAGAAGATGCTTTCTATCAGAAGGTAAATTCTTTTCATGACATGTTTTTTTACTATTCATTTTCACAGCATAAGCAGGAGTGGAAATGCAAGATCTTCGCAGATGTTGGCTGAATAAATAAATTCATAAATGGTTAATTTTGCCTGTCACAGATATGTGGTTAATTACTATAATGAAGAATATTTTTGGAAAAAAAGAAAAAGTTGAATGCTGATATTACCAATTAACACACAAATCTAAGAAGCAAAAATCCACGGTTAACAGAACACTACATAGTCCTTGTAATTAAAGTGTGACATGAGAGTCCAGTGTCACAAAGAAGAGAAATCCTCTAATTAGCAAGGATTTGAAAAGCAAAGACAAAATTGGAAGGTTAAACAGGGAGAAGCCATGTTGCAACTTAATACTGTAAAAAAAATGACAAAACTTAGACAGTTTCCAGTCACCCTATTTCTGGATTTGGGATTGTCTCTATAGAGAATTTTGTGCCAAATCACCTGTCCCAACTTTTTCTGTAGTGGCAACACCAAAAATAACAATGGAAAGCAACTTGCTGTCAGACCTGCACAGTTAAAGCCTCCATAGCTACTGTTGGGTCTGGCAGGGACAAGGTTCTTTTATCATGTTTTTGATATTTTACATCAGGAAAAGGAGGTAAATCTGCATTAATGGTTTAGGCTTAGTGTAAAAATAATCTTTTTATTTCACCTGTTTTTGGACATCACATCACAGCAACTTGATTTCACTCACTAATAAAATCTTATGTTTTCAAGGCAATGAAATTCGGGTTTCCTACAATAGACTTTATAAATGAAAGTAGTATTAGAGAAAAAGACACATTATGGAGGTAGACACTTCTTCACTTTCTAATTTAGCTGATATGTTCCATTAAGATGCATAGATTAATTCCTTAATTTGTAGAAAAAAAGTTCAAAATTTAGTCCACTAATGAATGTAGAGTTCATAAAAATGTAAGTCAGGAAAAAATGTTGAAGGTATCTAAAAGCTGCTATCAAATACACCATACAAATAAATTGCATGAAAGAAGTAATACAGAAAAGTTAATAGACAGATGGTAACTGAATTTCTTAATCAGGACCAATTTCCTTTATTTACACATCTGTTTGAACCAGATAATCATATGATATGATATTCTTAAAAATGG
Organism: Muscicapa striata striata; assembly: GCA_030060385.1. Taxonomy (NCBI): domain Eukaryota; kingdom Metazoa; phylum Chordata; class Aves; order Passeriformes; family Muscicapidae; genus Muscicapa; species Muscicapa striata. The sequence goes on along the minus strand of JAREIS010000066.1, from coordinate 259,868 downwards.
ATTCTACCATAACAGTGGTAAAATTTAATTTCATGCATAAAATATTGCATCTGACATGTCCAAGAAAAGAATATCTGTGAATACAGTGGCCCAAGCTTACTGCTTCTTGAAATACAGACAACTGTTGCAATATACACTAAAAAGCAGAATTCTACTGTCTTAACATCTGCCTTAGGAAGGGTAACTCTTATCATAGCTCAAAATTTTAGTTCCAGACTTTCAGCTGAAATATTCAACTTCATGTATTAAAGAGGCAAAGGAATTTTTTTGTTTTCTTATAGGAGCAAAAGATATTCAATGGACTACTATGGAGGAAACTACTCAGACAAGAAAAAGCTTGCAACATCAGACTATACTGTTCTGTGGATATCATTAACTTTTCCTGTATTTGTTGAGCTGTGGTATTTTCATCTGAGAGTCTCTGTATTTTTAAGGGTCTTTTGTTACAAATGCTTACACAAATTTCTTTGCATTCCAATACATTTGTAATAGAGATTTTCTATTCCTGAGCTGAATAAGACAATCTGTCTCATCCAAGTAAAATATGTATCTGAAAGGATGAATGTTGTTAGCTGTAATAGCATATCTAAGTGGCTTTGAAAAAAGAACCCATTAGTTTTTATCCCGGGCTCATTTTGCACTGAAATATTCATGCAACCTCTGGAAGTGTTGCCAGTAAAACATCTGGCTTGAACACAGAAGCTCACTATACAGAAGTGGCTGCTATTCCTATGTCCCATATGACTCTTTACATGCTCAGCCTGGCTTGATTGTACCTTTCCCCTGCTTTGTTTCTATGACATAGATGTATTGGCAATGATTATGAGGATTTGCAAAGCAAAGTGCCTCTTGTAGTGCTACAGACCAACTTGTTTAGCCTGCAGCATGTTTGTAACACTCAGGTTGATTATCACTTCTAACAAAATAGTCCTTAGTGACTCTCAGATGCATTTGTATATATGTCAGAAAGTGTATGTACTGAAATAAGTAGTAACTACTCTAACAGAGACTAAATTTGATGTGAGTGCTTTTTTTTTTTTTTTTTTTGTTTAGAGGCATTTTTCATATGTGTGTGCAGATTTTTATCTGTGATTTTAACATCAAAAAAATTAAGTTGATTTTTTAAAATATATAAATATATATATATTTTGTTTCAAGCTGGTCTGACTCAAATCTCTCTCCCTCCTCCTTCTCCTTGTGTTTGTCCTTAATCTTGTCTTGACTAGTTTCTTTTAACTATGGTATGATATTTTGCAATGATAGCTGGAAAATATTTGGGATATTATACAGTTTCTTATAAAAATATACTTTTTTTCTTTTTATCTAACTTTTTGTTACTGTAAAATTATTGAACACTGAAATACTTAACCTAGTAATATCTTCTGAACAATAATATACCAAAAAGATATCTGACCTTATAGACTTACTTTAAATCTAATTCTTTGGTCTTCATTTCCAACATTTTCACCTACTTAAGTCTTTACCCATATGTGATATGTGATACCCCATGTCAGGGTGGAGTGCTTAAATCTGATCAGAAGGAGTAACTACTGTAAGTATTCCCAGTATATTGTTTGTATGCCTATTTTATCTATGTTATTTGGATGCTGGTCTTCAGTAAAGGAGGCAAACTGCATTTTGATAGCATCAGTTATTATGAAAGCATACAGATATATTAAATCATCTTGTTGGAATGGAAAATCTTTTCTTCTCTATCTATATCTCTGTCGTGGACAATCACCTGTGTACAAAGGAGATGACACGTTCTGTCCAAAAACATTTCTCACAGGAAGACCCATCCTTTCAGCTCTCTGAGATTCTCTGATCACATGTAATTTAAAGCATAATCCCTTCTCCTTTATTGAAATGATCTTGGCTTTTTATTTTTGTTGACATGTTTCCTGCCCAATGTGGAACATTCCCTTTCTTATTTCCATCATGTGTAAAAGAATGACTGAATCAGTCAAAAGCCTTCAGAGCAAATTTTAGCAATCTAGTTATTGATTAAACTGAAGTATTTTCTGAAAAAAACCCCACATCTTTTTCCTACATTTGCCAACACCTCATATCATATATAGCAACAAATAGTCTACATAGTTGTCATTTTCTGCACTAGTGAAACAGAAACAACTTATTGTTTTCTCTTTTACTATTTTTAGACAAAAGAGAAATTGCATTAGGAATAATCGAAAAATGAGAAGCGCTTGAAGCAGATTTCTCTGAATTTTAGATATGCCTCATCATTTGTAAATGCTAAAGCCAAGGTAGGAGATACTACTTAGTCTGTATAAAAAAGTGCACAAATTTGTTTCCAGTTATTTGTCCATCTTATTTTCTCATAATATTGCAAAATGAGTGCTAGATAGCTCTTCATCTGATTTTTTAGACTGAGTGTCAAAAGCTCTCAATTGCCTTTCTTTAAAGAGGTTCAGAACTGCAGGACATGGCTCATTTTGCCAGCTCTGAACACAGAGAGATATGGATGTGTTCCTAAAGGATGTATATCTTTATACCATGAAGTTGAAAGCATCTTTAAAAGTTTTCTAGATATTAGAATTACTTTTGTACAGCATGAAAGGCTTTATCAACTGGATTTTTAAAATTTATACTGATTTTATAAAGATGTAAAATTATTTTTTCTTTATTTGGATGCTTGCTGAAGTTCTTTAAGCATTATTAAGATTTTAAACTCCAGTTTTAAAATTAGAACAGCCTGCTCCTATATGAGCTGAAATTTGGAATGCAATGAATGCATGAAAGTGTAAAATGCTCAATGACTTAGGATTTGGTCATAAATGTAAAAAACTCTTATTTAAAAACTATTGGGGAAAAGTATAAGAAATGAAAAAAGGGTTTAGTTTAATGGTGTGTAGCAGATTGCAGATAATACACTTCACATTTTGGTTCCGACAGTTTTAATTTTATTGGGCCACTTTTTCTAGGGGAAAATGCCATCACCACCAAAAAACCACCAAATCCCCCTTCCCTGCCAAACCCCCACAAAATATTTTAAAAACCCCAAAGCAAACAATCAAATCTGAAGTGAAATCAACCCTAAATATTTTGGGTGGTTCAGGTTAAAAAACTTTTTTTTGTAATAAAGGTTAGCTCACAATAAGAGGTTCTTGTAAAGTACAAAAACTTGACATTGGGAATGATTTCATGATCAATCTTGTGCAATTTGCTTGAATGCTATATAGAAGATATCCCTTCAGTGACAAACACAGAAGTTAACAATATTTTTTAACAGAAGTTAAAATAACATGTTCTTTGTGTGTACTTCACTTCAGGACAAACTTCATAAATGTGATAAATATTGAATCTAGAGACAGTTAATCTCATTTAAGCTAATTTCATTTCTTAATATAAAATGCTTTATGTGATAATGAAAAAAGTATAATCATATATAATTATAATAATGATATGTATTGTATACAAATATATGTACATACTCATAGGAAATAATGTTTTAAAATAGATTGCTGTTTATGGTGACTCATCTATATTTTGTTACTTTTAAGGGGAAAAAAGGCTATATGATGTACTAAAGGAAAGAGGGTTCTGAGGTAAAGTCCTTTTTTTTCACCTTCAACATGGTTCACTTATAAGACTTGTTTACCTTACCTGTTTTTAACTGTCACAGATTACCAGAGCAAAATAATTAGCTAAGCTCCCTTTTCTCTGTTTTGTGTGAGAGGTTGAATGGAACAACTTCCTGGATCTGCAACTCCCAGGGAAAATCCTGAAGTCATGAAAAACTTGTGATGTGGCAACAATCTAACTGAATGCACTTATTGCTGACATGAGAGATTGCCAAATCAGAATGGACACATTAAATACCTAAAAAAATGAGCTGCAAAGATGTAGCAATATTTGGAGAGTACAAAGAGCACAGTGTTACAGAGAGGAGAAGAAAGAAGGAACTGAAAACAGCTCAGCAGGAGCATCTGCTGTGTTATTTCCAACACAAATTTGCACTCTATTTCCAATCCCCGCTCTATCTCCAGCCCCAGGAGTGTCTTCAGTTAAGGTGCACCCTTGTATCTAGGATTTAGCATGAGTACAGACACACATGCAGCATTTATCTGCAGTGGTGCACACTGGTCAGGAACAGGCAGCCAGCTCATGCTCTAAACTCTCCTCAGCAGTGCTCAGGCACTGACCTCCAGGGCACCAGTGCATCTCTACCTGTGTAATCCAATTAGATTTTCTCACCTCTACTTTTTCGTCGGAATTTTCTTGCAACTTTTTTTAACACATGTTGATTTTGTCTTTTTCTTACTTGAAAAGTTAGGATATACCATTTTAGAAATATATCTCCTCTTTGGTCTTTCAGTTAAAAATTATAGCCAAGTTTTTGACGTTTAGGTCAAGCATTTCTTTAAAGGGTTGTCAGGAAGAAGAGACAAATGCATGCTAGAAGTATATATGTTACATTTCAGCTCCTTATGACAAAATAAAATTAAAAAAAAAGGAGGCGGGGGAATAACTTCAGTACATCTTTTATGTCTTCTAATGCCCCAGGCTAATAAAATCAAATGCTTTCTTTAAAGTATAAAGCTATTTCTTAATTAATGCATTTGCAACGTTTCCAACATCATTAAGTACAGATTTCTAAGTCTGTCTTAAGTCACTGAGCATTTTCTTTATGTGACAAGGAATCTGATAGAATAAAATGAATTAATCTATACTATTCAACAACTAATCACACCAAAATTAAATTGCTAGAGAATTCTCAGTCCTTAGGTACATATTTTCAGCATTATGCTCAGATATATCAGGCCTGCTAATAGTAACAGTAAATGTATGTTCAATTTTGGCTTTGTAAAAGGAAAAAAATTTAAGTGAAGAACAAAGACATAGGTGTTAATGCTTGATCTTGGCAGGTATAAAGAAGGAATAGCTCACTCTGGCTTATTAAAACCCTGGAAATTTTGGCAATGAAAAGAAATATATTTTTGGCTGAGGGCAAAACCAGAAGAGAATATAATTTCACTGTAGCATAAGAGGAATTCAACACTTAGAAAATGCCAAATGCAAAGAAGTCATTTGAATTGCTTAAGATTGCCCTGACTTTGGGTTAAAGGACACTCAGAACTGTGAAAATATTCTTGATAAATACATTTGGCAGTATTATCCATACCTGTTCTTGCTGACATGAATAGAATTTGATGACTGAATCTCCAACAAACTGTGTGCACCTGCTGCCTTCTCTGTTGGGTGCTCCAGGAGGCCTCTGCCAATGCTGGAGGACTTTTTTGTGCACAGCAAGCAGGCTTGACAAGTTGTGGGGCTGGACATCAGAGGAATTAATTTCTCAAACTTCAGGCCATCAAAAGGTTGTTAGATTGCTGTGGCTGGATCACATCCCAGTTAGTTAACCAGAGGAATTGGTGATTCAAAGCCTTACTCAGCAGGATGCTTGAGGACCTCCTGAGCTTCAAGTGTCTGACCAGTGCTACTACTTAAGATGGGAAAGTTAAAATCATTAAAACTCAACCTCCCTCAAGGTTTGCTAACTGTGGTCCTCCAAGTACAAGGGCTCCTGGTAGTGCTATCAACTGATGGCTCTTACTAGTGCAATTATAATTCCATTTTTTCCTGCACCTTATTTAAAATGCAGTTATGCTGATTATTCACATGCTTGTAATGACTGTCTTCCTTAATCAGTGCTCCCAAAAATGTCACATCTCCCTGTGCTCAGACCTAAGCAGGAGGGAGGTCCCTGCTGCCACAAGTCTTGCAGCATCTCACAAATCTTCCTGGTGCCCCTCCTGGTGTCCCCTCTGCCCCCAGCCTGTCAAAACTGGAGCAGTAAGAGAGACACTCCTGCCTGCTTCCCAGCCCTGTGAGATGATTGCTGCTCTGCAGGCTCCCAGGGAGGCAGGCTTATGCAAGAGTGTCACAAAAACCCAAAGCTATGAGCCACAGTTTGAGGTCTAAAGGGGGTCTGTGTCCTTTCTCACTTGCAGGTTTGAGTGGACCTGAGAAGAGCCTGATGTTGGGCAGGTGAGTGCAACTGGATATAAGTGAAGCATTGATTCCTCTCCTCTTATCAAAGCACTGAATACCTTGCTCTGCTCCTGTCCTATTTTTTGACTGTGTGAAGGATGAACCAGCAGTAGTGTTACATACTTGTTTCTGATACCTGATATGTTGAGAGGAACTTGTAGACACCTGATTAAAAAATGAAATAATTTTATTGTGTATACTAGAGAGGAAAGAAACCATCCCTTCCAGTGCACTTGTGAGTATACTTTCCTTTCCTTTTCTTTCTCAATTTCCTGAAAGAAAACAGTGGCACTAAGGTGCAGTCCTGTACTTGGGAAGTGAGGGAGAAAGCTGGTGGCAGTCTGTGCTGCTGACACAGTGTCACAGTGCAATGAGGCATGTTGTATCATCTCAGTGATACATCAAGCCTGGGAAGTGCTCTGAAAAAATTTAACTGCATGGAAGAGGGGTTTATGGCCTTCTTTTTTTGTTAGGGTTTAGCAATAGGATGCGCAAGCAAAATAATCTGTGTGGCTTGCCATTCTATCAGCAGGGACTCTAATGCATCTCCATGTGGTACACAGAACCTCCTAGAAGAGTCAGGAAGAACTACTCCTAGAAGTAGTTTGGGGCTTGGTCTATTATGTCTCACACCAAGACAAGTATTTAATTGTTTTACAGGAGAACTGTGGACTACTGGCACTACTCCAGTTTTTACGTTGCCAACTGTGTCTTCAGCTTGAGAGATTTCCTGTGTGCTCTATGTTTGCTTCTAAGTAGCACAATCTTCCTTGCAATTTTTTTACCCAGTTGTATTTTGCCATTTTGAATCTGGAAGTGTGTGTAATACAACATATTTAATTTAAACTTTTCTTAAATTGGTATTTATCAAGGGTGTTTCAACATGTGCCAGAACTCTACATTCATTAGATTATTTGTAATATTGGGGGAAATTGGAGGAGTTAAGAAGCTTTTCCCATATCATGTTGGTGGAAAAATCATGGAGGAAGAGAATATGGGAATTTTTCATAATATCCTGTGGCACAGAGACTCTTCACCTTCACAGTCCTTTGAGACCACATGGATGAGGGCAGGAAAAGTGGCCCTGCCCCATATTAGAGGACAAATTTGTGCCTCAAAGGCAGGGCCATATGGGTCAATGGGAAGCCTCTTTTCAGATATCAGGTATTTGTTCCATCATTCTGTGCTTCAACTTGTCTTCTTGCAAAAAAAAAAAAAAAAAAAAAAAAATCCACAAAATTCAGCTCCTGAAAATTGTAAAGTTTCATAGCTCACTAAAGATTCATGAAGATCACACTTATTTCCCTTTTCTGTGCAAGGGAGACACTGCTGAATTTTCTAAAGTTGTTTGTGTTCTTAAACTCAGTTGGCCCTGTAGTTGTCCAGGTGTAAGACTTCATACACAGAAACTGCTTGAGGCTTTATCCATTAAATGCATAAAATATTTTGAGAACATCAGGTGTCAGACAATAGAAGTATAAAGGATTAATTGCTACAAGGATAACTGGAGGAGTAGTTTCAGTTGTTACAGATATTAAATAGCTTGATAAACAAAAAGCATTATGTAGAGGATAGGAACAATTGTCCTTATACTTCAACACTTCAAGCCAGTCAGAAGGATTATTTAAAAATTACTTTGATCAGCAGTCTAACCAGGGAAGATGTCACAGTGCAAAGGATTCTTCCCTTACATATGACTCCTTTGAGTTCCATATGCCCAGGAGAAAGTGCCAACTGCTTATGCAGGCACAATTATATTTGTACAAATTGATTTACACATCCACAGGCAGAAGGAGGTGGTGATTGATGTCCTTTTACATCAGGGAGTAGTAAGACAAGGCTGCTCCACAAAGGAAGATGAGCTGGGATGGAGGTGACAGCAGGGCAGTGCCCTCAGCAAACAGGGATGCTCTCACACAGTACCCAACAGGAGAGCAGAGCACATCCAGCAGCCTTGACTAGACCCAATGCTGATCCCTCTCTAGCCCACAGTGATTAGGGAGAAGTAAACTCAGTAAACTCAGTAAACTCAGTAAAGCAAGGTTCAGATCAGCAAAGTGCAAGGCAACCTGTCTTCTGTGATTTTGTCAGTGGTCTGCAGTGCCAGATCTGAATTTACAGTATAACTTGTGTTTCACCTAGGTCAGATAATCTCTGTCATTATTAATGTTGGTTTTACCAAACCCCCAGGGCCTCAGTCTTTTGGGCACCAGTATTTTTTGTAATAATATTTTCCGATAATAATGGTAGTAAATTTCAAGAATAATATAGTGCTAATACAGTTTTACACAAGGCCTTAGTGACAGCTGTGTATCTAATTCTATGGCTATCTGCAGTCCTGCAGGCACTGCAGGGCACCTGTGAGTGATGGTGCTACTGCCTGTCTGCCTTGTCCTGCAAGGGCAGGAACTGTGGGACTTGTCACAGTGCAGTGGTCTACAGAAGGCTGAGACCTGAGGGATGTCTTTGGTGCTTAAACATATAGACAAGATGTTGAGAATCTGGACTGAGCTGTGACTGAACCCAAAGCTGATAACCTGTCAAGGAACCTGTTTCTACCTTCAGGTTGCACAGCTCTTTAGACATGTTTTCCATGCATACCCATTAATAACTTGGCTTTGACACACACCTTGTGGCAAGGACTTTTTTTTGTGCTATTTTCAAAGAACTTCTGTCTTTATATAAATCTGTGTTAAAGTTACTAATACATATAAGATGTGTATTTCTGAATTTCCTTGCATGGATCAGGACCTGACATTCCTATTCCATACACTTCCTTTTTCTGTCCAGATGAAAATTGTTATAGAACTGAAACAACCTGATCAGGAGGGATGTGAATCTCCCACATTGTCTTTTCACTTGCAGCCCCATCATGGAAAAGAAAGAGGTGATTTGGAAGGTTCTCAAGCACAAAGAGAGCAAACCTACGTCCTGGAACTGTTGCACTGGCTGGTACTCACAGTGCTCCCAAATTAAAGTTTGGATTCAACCTGCAAGTTTGGGCTGTGTTTGTTTCAAGTTTTCACAGCCACAAGCTCTTGTTTCTCTCTTATACTGAGTATGTTTGTGCTCAAACTTATGTGGCAATGTCAAGAGGCAAGTTTTAGCATTGAAAACACAAAATCACATCCTTCTGCTTTGACCAGGAAGCTTTCCCCTCACTTTTCAAGTTATTCTTTGGAAAGAAAGGACCACTGCAATATTTGCAGTTCTCTTGCTTTGTGTGCTCTGTGTGCAATTGAGAAGTTTAACCTGTAATGGCAAGGGAGCAAATACATCTGTTTTACCACTTGACCACTGACAGTTCTGCCTGATTTTGAAATTCAATCTACAAATTAATTTTGCACTTTAACACTTTCAAGTTACTGTTATGAATCTCACTGGTGCTAGAAGTACATATTTCAGCAATTTTTAATACTTCTTCATGACTGAATAACTGCTGAAACCTAACTCTCCAAATTTAGAGTTATCTGTGAGATCTTACTGGTCACAAATGTGTTAATGTAGTAATTTATAACTTCTCAACAGCTTGCTATCATCTTTTCTGAATTCCAATGGTAATTAAATGAGAGAGGATGTAATTATACCTGCAGCCATTTCCTTTAGTTCAAAGGGAGCCTTAAATGACTATGGAAGCTCTTGTTAAAGAAGTAAAGCCCTATTCCTGCATCTCACATTCTGTCTGTGTAAAAAGCATTTTCTATCCAATTATTCTTCATTTGCAGTTACTGTCCCCTAATTCTATAAGGGATTTATGTAAAAGTGAAAAATAAACTCTTCTTCAGCATAGTCCACAGTTAAATCTTGACACAGTATTAAAGTTCCATCTGTCTTAGGTACTAAACTATTGGTAGAATGTACAAAACAATGATATGTTTGGTTTTGTGTTTTGGGTGAAAAGCAGGAGAGTCAGAATGGGAGAGAGATTCCAGTTTGTGCTTAGACTGCAAACTTGCAGAACCAGCCTGATGGCTGTAGCCCAAAAAAACCAATAATATTTTTTCTTTTAACTTTTGTTTTCAGAAAAATGACATTTCTCCAGATTCCTATTTGCATATTTTTCCTGTGAAACTCCCCACTGGAAAACTTTGCTCCCATTGTGTGTAACAGCTCACACACCTCATCAGGCATGTGATGCAACCAAAGAGGATGCATGAATGAGAGCAGAAAACTAAAATGTGTGAGTTGCTAGCAGAGTAGTGATTTTTCTTCATTTGCAGCTATTAAATCTGCATCACAAGACTTCTGCCCCCATCCCCAGGAGCTCATTTCTCTGTTCTGGAGATCCCACCCCTCGCATTTACTTCACAAAATCACAGAATTTTCTGAGTTGAAAGGGACCCACAGGGATCAATGTTGAATTTATTCTAAGTGCAGCTGCTGTCCAATGGAAGGGTAAAGGCACCTCTGGGGAGGAGAACTGGAAATGGTAATTTATTTTTTGTTTGCTGGGCTTTCTGTATTCACTGTTGGTTGTATAAACAAGTGAAAATAAGAACCCTGTTGACTTTGGGGCCTGCTTCAGTAATGGACATGCAATCCTAATTTAGTTCCAGAACTGCAAATGTTTGATAGGAATCCATGGCTGTGTCAAATAAGGACAATATTTTTATCTTAAAGATTGATTATTAGTTACTAGAAGTTGCTAGGGAAAGGAAAAATGATAAATAGCTTCACTGAGATGTCTGAGGCATATGTATCTAAGTCTGTATATTGACAAGGCCTATTCCTGATACAAGGAAAAAATATATCATCCAAAGTTTTGGGTTTGTATTTTTCTGATTTGGTTTTGTTGTTTGGCATTTTTTTACTTAAAACATTACAATTAAATAGAAGAAGTTCTATGTGGTGGTTTGCTTGTTGGTTTTGTTTTTTGAGGTTTTTTTTTTGTTTTTTGTTTTTTTAAATCCAGGTGCAGAAACTACAGCAATTAATATTAATCTGAATTTGATTATTTGGCTCTTCAGCTTTTCATTGGATTATGTTGACTTTGTAATTTGATTGCTACACAGATGTAAGCTGCACTGATTGCATTAAAATATGCAAAGGAAATTAAAAGTATTACCAGGTGATGTTCTGAAAACAGTTCTTCCTTGCTAGCTGTGAAGACTTCCTTTTGGGAAGAGAAAAGCAAAGGAAATTAATGAGTACACTAGAATGCCAACCACTGAGCTACAAATAATCCATCCACATGGATAATAAGTATTGAGCCCGTAATTCTTTGTTTCTGGACTAATATGTGTTATCTAACAAAGAAAATTCAGACATGAGCTGTGCTAAAGTGATGTTAGAAAGCTCAGGAAGGGAAATTCAGTTACTTCTGCTCCTGCTCAATCACCTACCTCTCTGATTCTGCTGTGCCATTGCTGGGGCTCAGTCAGTACCTGGCTCAATCCCAACTCTCTGATGGCCCAGCAGAATTTTGTGGCCATCATCTGTCTCAGTCCTCTTTGAACAATATTTGACTATGGAGAACTGAGTAACAAGAAGGATCTTCCCATTCCTGTTTTGTGGCCACCAAAAGTAGCACTTGCCTCTCCACTGACTGCAACAGTACCCAAGAGGATTTCTAGTACACATTAATTCTGTGTGTGATGGGGCACACAGTGGTCCATATGTTACTTCCACAAGTTATTTTGAAAGCATTTTCTGTTCAGAGGTAAATATCATAGCTAAATTTGAAATAAGTGTTTTCAAATTTTATATACAGAATGAATTTTCATTCAAACAAATTAATTCTTCATTAATATTTATTTTATCAACTTCAAGGTGATCTATTTTCCCCACTGCTTTTCCCACCAACCATTCAAGTGCCCCACAAGAGAGGTAGAAGTCGAAAATACTGTGGAAATTTTAAAATTTCTACTGTGTTTTTGTATTAGTCTGAAAAATGGAGGGGAAAAAAACAAAAGCAGTAATAATAATGTTCACTTTACAATTATTCAGACAACTCCTCTCTCTGACTGAATGTGGAAAAGAAGGTGAAACCTGAGCTGGAAGTTTGAGTCTACTAGTTTATTTTTGAAATACTCCACAGATTTTAGAACGATTGCTCATGGAGCAATGTTGTATTCCCCATACTAAATCCCAATCTCAATGAGGAAAAAAGCACAAAAAGCATGAAGATAGCCAAGATATGTTTCTAGTTTGCAGGTCTATAATTGGGGGTAACCTGCAGCACAGCCCTTCCTCTGCAGCTGGGGGAGTTGCCCTGTCAGCCCCACTGCACACAGATGTGCTCATCCCTTCTTTGGGAGAATCCAAAGGAACTGCTCTTCACAGGAAACTGGAGAGACTGTGGCAGCCCTTTACCCACAGTGAGGGCATCTGAAAATCTGACATTAAACTAACAGCTTTAATGTCGTTTTTTCTGCTCAAGCAGAAGCATTTTTTAAGTAACTCAATAAACAAATACATGCCTAGGCTTTCTAATTGCTTCTACAAGTTCCTCCAATGTCTAATATTGTATTAAACCATGGTAGCAGGATTTCAGTTACTTATGCAAAAATCACATCTGCAATTGATAGAAATATTTATCAGTGTATTCACTAAAATGAAAAAGCATTGAAGCAAGTAATAACATTTAAAACAAGTAGGAAAGCACAAATGAAAATGAAGCATCTGAATAATTACACAATATGTAGTGCAGAAAAAATGATATCAAAATTCCACTTCTGTTTCAAATCAATAACACTGAAATGTGACAGGAACTTGATGATGGTGTGTAACTAAAAATTTAATCCAGTCAAAATATCTTTGCAACACACTCACAGACAATCAAATCTTTGCAATTGTTTCTTAATGAAAAGCAATTGGTTTCTGGAAATAATTTGCTTATTTTATAGCCACAATCAAAGAACATATGGAACCAGGCAAGAGTCTTGTTCCCAAGTTAAACATTTCAATTTACAATGTAAAGAGAAATAGAGTATTGTAGCATTTTATAATCACCTCTTATCAGCTTTAATTTGTGAGTGGATGTGGTGATAAAATCCTAAAGGTTATTAGCTAAAAGTACAGAAAAAAGATAATTAAATAATGTAAAATAAGGCCATGGAATGGCCAGTGCAAAGCAGAATAATGGTAAAACAGGAAGAATAACTACTGAGCACAGCTCTGAAAGATGTTCTTTTCCTAAAACATATTAAAAATGAATGTTGGTGTCCCATTGTCTGAGAATCCCTGAGAGAAAACAAGAGATGTTGAAATGCACTTCTGTGTTGAAGGTTTTGATGTTCCTGAAAAACATGGAATGTCATCACCTCACATGTTATGTCCTAATGTATAAAGCTGTATTTCCCACTGACATCAGTTGTGATTATTTCTGTAAAGTCATCATAAAAACCAAGAGGGAAAACTTTGAATTAGTTCACTACAATGTACAAATCCTGACTACTTTATTGTCTTGTGTTTTTTTATAAGTTTTACTGTTTCCAGGAAGATATGGAAAGAATAAAAGGAAAAACTTTTCAGAGGCAAAGAATCTTTATCTCAGAAAACAGTGGCATGACATTAAAAGGAGAATAAATTTGGGTTAGATACAGAGATGCAGCATTTAATTTATGTAAGCATACTGGAAATGAGCTTCTCTAGATAATTTAAGAAAGGAAGATTCACATAAGCTAAAGTATAAGTAGGTTTTAAAGATACCATTTGTCTGGTCATAGCCCAGATACAGGCACTGCAACTCCCTGATAAACTCTTGAATGTTTAGCTGGGATTTTTTTTGCTTTTTGTTGTATTGGGATTTTTTGTTTTGTTTTCTTTTGCTTTGTTTTGTTTTGTTTTGTTTCTTAAACCAGATTAAAAATTGTGATTGGAATAAAGACAATGAGTAAACATCATGAATGTACATTTTAGAGGTAATTCTGTCACAAACCTATCCCTGTGAGAAAATAATAATGACATGCTATTACTGGGGTTTCTGAATGTATAGAAGGTATGCATAGGAAGCATGGAGGCAGGGATTCCCTTGCAGAAGAGGAAGAGGTTTTTGATTATTTCTGGCTGGCTTGTCTTCTTGATTTTATCTTTATTTCTCTTTCAAAGCCCAACCCTGCATTTATTATTACTTATGCTGTCCCTGTCAAGATGAAACCCACTCAGATGAAAAAAAAAAAAAAAAAAAATAAATCCTTCAAAGTACTTTATCTTAACTTCAAATCTCATTCCAACTCATGGTTTAATTTTTTTTCCTTCTTCATGAAGATATGTCAAAGCACATGACTGGTAGAACCTGGGGTGGGATTTCAGAGTCACAGAGTTGCTCAGAAGACTGAACTGAAGAATTTTATTCAGGAAAACTCTATACCAGAGACAATTTTACAGTGGCAATGCAAGTAGTATTGACAGACTAGTGTAACCTAACTACTGCAACTGCACATCCCCTGAAGTGTGAAAGTTATCCATAAGCATATATTTATTCTTTTACAGTATGAACAAACATAAATATCTGCAATCTTTGCAGATGACATTTATTTACTTCATTCTTACTCTGGGCTCAGAATGTTAATTTGAAAATCTACTTTCGACCAGTTGGTGCAAGATAAGTTCTTGGGCATCAAAACTCAATCATAACACTTTTTACTGAAGGCAACAGTTTCAGAATTAATCCTAAAGCATCTTCCAGGTGACTCAGTTTGAGCCTCTCTGCTATAAACTGTTTTTTCTTTGGTGTAAGCAAAGCACAAAAAGTTCAGAGGGTTCACTGAAAGCATTCTGTAAAGATCTTTTTAAATGTCTACTTGGTGAACATTCCTCCTCTTCAAAAAAGCTGAATACAGCAACAGGGTGGCAATTTGGTGATTAGTTATACCTTTCTATTTTACAGTAATGATTTATGAAGGGCATTTACTTAACAAGCTCCTTTTGAAGCTTTTGTACATGATTGCAAATGACATGTGTGACGTCCAGCAGTCCTTCCTTTTGCATAATGGTCACAGATTATACTTAGGAAGGGTAACATCGAGGTAAAGTGACAGCTCCAGTCTCTTAATGAGAAGTTTATTAAGAAACTAGGAGTGATTATCAGTTGCAAATTAACCATGATGTGAGTAATCAGCAGAAACATCACATTGGTGCAAGAAGAACGATAAACACAGGAATGTTCATCCCTGTGCTAATCAAAAAGCACCTACAGCTCATTACAGAGTGTCATTTCTAGGAACCTGGGGACACAGGGTTTGGGAAATGTGTTTTTGGAAATTGTATTTGGCAATATTACTCTATGTACCTTTAGAATGTATTTAACATGCAAAAGGAGTGTGGCTTCTTTTTTCTAAAATAGCGATTCAAGATCTCTATGATAAAGCTGAAATTGCAATAAATAAGACCTTGATTATATTTTTTGACCACTAGACTAGAATGTGTTTTTGAAACAGTGGGGGGAAGGTTGTATTAATTTAAAAACATTATTTTTCCAGTTTTATAAGGCAATTATAAAATGCAAAATTCAAGCCATGGTAATCAATCTCATCTTTTGTTCTGAGAAGGATTTTAATACTATTTTTAAGTATTAAGTAGTATGACTAGTATTTAAAAACTTCACACTGGAGTTCAAGCCTCAAAATTGCAGGGAAAAGGCTGGTCTAGGAAATAAAGGGCTTGTAATTATATATCATCCAAACACAGCAATAGATATGAGCATAATAACAATATAGATATTGTTATCTGGATGACAATGTGCCAGCAGGAATTTTGACACAGTCATCTTGTTTATTTTCATTGGTCCTCAAGTGCACTTTGTTCTACCATAGGTAATTTCATTCCTTTGATTCCAGTCCCCCAGTTCATCTCCTTCTGTTTAATATCCTGATTCTCTTTTTCTCTGGCTCTGCCCACATCATCTGAAAACACCAGTGCTATCCCTTGATCCCTTTTTTATCCTTTTGCCAGCTTTGTTACTGAAAAAAGGAGCTCAAACTTCCCTCTCCTAGAGAAAATTTTACTGTTTAATGCAGCCCTTTGCCAACACCTCCCAGATTTTACTCATCATAACAGTGTTCTCAACAAAACTGCTTGACTAACAAATTTCCCTGTGACACATATCCAATAAATGTCTTGGTGTTTTGTTTGAAGCTTTTGTTTTTGTTTTTGCTTGAGGAGGAGGGCTGTTTTTATGGTTTATGTTCATGTTTATGTTTATGAAGTTATGTTAGATCACTTTTATTTAGTCATTAATGTATTTAAGATAACAGAATCATATGGTACAACTTATCTTTGGTAAAACTCTCATAATTTTATCCCATATTTTATCTGCAGGCATGTCTTTATCAATCTTTCCCTCAGTGTTTGTTCCCAAGAAAAAATCAGAGACTGGATCCTGTGTTTTATAATATAAATTTTTCAGTTAGATTTTTTTCTATATATTTATATATATACACTGTGTAATTTGGAAATATTTTTCACTTTGTGTGTTTCTGAGTTTGATATGGAATAATAGACTGTGTCTCCAGTACCTTTATACAAGCCTCTTTGTGCCAACCATCCAAAATCAAATAACAGATATCCTGAGTATTTCTGTAAGCTTAATATCACTAAATCATCTCAGTATTTTTTTTTCAGAGCTGAATTCTGAAGACATGTTTCTGCATTGGCCTATTTCAAATGTCATAATTATTTCAAGCCCTGCCTAGGATTTCCATTGCTATCTTTGTTAACGAGAAATGAACTTTTGTTCTGAAATGACAGCTGTTTGTTCCACGAAGAAATATCAAAATAATATTTTTTCCCAATTGGGGCCAGATGTTTCTGTAAGACACTTAAAAAAATAAATTTTTAATCCATAAAACAATTTGTCCATGCATATTTCATCCCATTCTAGCCACAAATCTGCTCATTTTAATCAGTGCTCATCTGGATGATGCTTAACAGCATTCAACAGACCCAATATGTGACTTGTATGTGGGACAGATCATTCTTAAAAAATAGATGTGAGAGTCTCCAGTGAGTGGAGATCTGACAGGCAGAAAAACATGCAGCTAGCCCTAGGCACTGAAACCAGCAAGATACATGAAATGTTTACTATTTCTACTTCTATGATGTCTTAATAAAATAACTGCATTTTAATTGTTGCAAGGTTTTTGTTTCATGATTCTCTTTTGCATCAGGAATCAATGTCTTCCCAGCTA
The DNA here is from genome assembly GCA_030060385.1 of Muscicapa striata striata. NCBI lineage: Eukaryota > Metazoa > Chordata > Aves > Passeriformes > Muscicapidae > Muscicapa > Muscicapa striata. Next base: position 242,727 of record JAREIS010000066.1, on the reverse strand, counting down.
CACTGACAGTTCTGTGTCAGTGACTCACATTCACACATTTGGGGAATCAAGAGGGACCATGATGAGCTGCCTTGATCCAGAGGTCTCAGAAAAGTAAGAAAACAGACGAGAGAATCTGGGGCACATAACCCACAGGGAGCTTGCAGCCTGTGGACAAAGCTGTAAGCAGTGGGGAATCCAAAAGGACCATAGGAGCAAGGAGACAACAGCACTGGAAATATTGCAGAAGGAATAACTCAGCCAAAGCATTGAGCAGTTTTAGTGTGTGTTTCAATGAGAAAAATTCAGCAGTTTAGAAATTTTAATTACAAATTTATGGTGCTAAATTAGTCTAACACCATGTAGAGATTTGTATACCAAAATATAAGAAGGAATTGGAGCTTGGGATTCCTTTTAAGGCCTTTGAAGGGATATTATTGTCATTGTCCATAAACAAGGAGCTGCTACAAGCTCCTGTATGCAGAAGGGAGAAAAACATTGAATTCTGTCTGATAGCCACGCTACCAGAGACTGGTCCCAGCTCAGAGGAGATCCTTTGTGCTCTCTTTATTCTATGAACATTTCTGAAAGTCAAAGTGCAAGTCAAACGCCAAGAGCAAAGTAAACACAACAGCACTAATGTTAGAAGCCAATGTTTCCTCCACATCAGACAGGGATAAACACAGTTCCAGTTTAAGTGGTGGCTCTATGAAGGCAAAAAATTTAATATGACACAGATGCTGATGCCACACCGGGAAAAATTATTAATGTTTTTAGCAAATTCCTTCTAAGCCTTCTAGTGTTTTTGCAAACTGACATAATGTGGATGGCCTGCCACAAGAAAACAGAATTGTCCTATTCAGTGATCTTAATGAGATGTCAAAGGGTTAATAAGAAAATTAATTTATCCTTTTAAACACAAGAAGTAATTAAAGTCTAAGCGAAATCTGTACCATAATTGAAAATGAGTAACGAGCAAGCAGGATGTGGAGGAAAAATGAGTTTGGTAATTAAGACAGGAAGTTCAGTATAACAAGAAGGAATAATGTATTTGTCACCTATGGCACAATTATATCATATTAAGTGGGAAAGCTTAAGCTAAAGCAGAACAATAGGGTTGGTGAATGAAGAGGTATTAGATAGTGACACTGCATCCTCAGCTAAGAAAACTACTTCAGGGACCAAGAGTAGGTAGACTTCTGATAGCATCAGGGCTTTCAAATTAATGAAAATGGAATGCATTAAAATGGATTAAGTAGTAATTGTATTAGAATTTATATTAAAGATCCTGAAGTTATTCGTTCTTTGAATTTTTAGAAAAATGGTTCCTGTATTACTCATCAGGAACACCTCAGCTACTATCTTAAAAGGATGGGCCAAAGTTGCCCCTGATATCTTTCCTTCAAAGTCAATAGAGGCCCCAGTGGTGAATCTGGCTTATTACTTCCTATGTTTCTTATCTGAATTTTTATTCTGAAAGTCTGAAGCACTGTAAAAACCTCATATCTCTAGAGGCATCTGTGAGGTTATAGCCATTCAGGGGGTACTAAAACCTTTTGTATGCTTCACTTTCCATGGAAATTGATGCCAATGATGCAATAAAGACATGAAAGAAATTAATAGGATTGAATTCTAAAGACAATTCTTGTGTTCAAACACCCAGTATAATTTACTTTGTTTCTTAGGAAGGTATTCTTAAGTCTTATACAACAAATCTAGAATTAGATCAGCAAGTGCTCATTAACAGGCAAGGTATTGTTAAAAGAATAAAAATGAAGCATACATAAAAGCCAAGAGGATGTTGCCAGCCATCAGTTTTCTTGCAAATATGAGAGCTGTTGTCCTTTTAGAGAAAGAGAATGGTAGGTGGCACTGAAGATGAACACATAAAATGTTTGCATATGTACAAGTCCATTCTCCAGGCTTTTTATTTTTATATATGCAACCTACAGATGCAATAGCCACACTTTTCAGAGGCTTTGGAAAACAGTTCAAACAAAATTTGAAGTTTTTCATAAGGAATTGTATTCCAGATTTAATTATCTACAGAGACAGAGAACTTTATTTAACCACTTTAGAGCATCTTCTCCTCTATGAAATGTACTAGTGCTACTTTTCAAATCTGCACATGCTCATCTTGTGCCCTACACAGCTCTGCTCAAGGAACACATAATTGAATTGTCTCCAAGTTTACTCATGACATGTATTTTGGTCGGGAAGATCAAACATCACCTTTCCTAAGAGCTGAGGAGTGATTTAGTCTTTTTGACTCTTCTCTACCCATATTCTGAGAAAGAATCCCTCATGAAAGAGATGCCCATTCTGCCTTTCAGACGTAAAAAAGAATAACAAAATAAGAAATGGACTCCAGCTTTTGTGTTTGGGAGCTAGCAGGGGCACCTAAATTAAATACCTCATGTTTCTAAGGAAAAGAAGGGCAGCCTTGCCAATCACACTGACACTCAGAGAGGACCCTCAGAGTCACTTCCACAAGCAGGCACAGCAGGTCAGACTGTGCTGCTGCTGAAGAACAAAATGCAGGTACTTGAGGAAGAAGGACTTTGTGAGGATATTGCATTTGGCAGAGTTTTTCCTGAGGATAAAGACTTGTTTTCTTTACAGCCTAATTCCATGATAATGCTTTGTTGGGAGTATGCAAAGAATTTCCTATTCATTTATCAATCAACCATCTGACTCTAAAACCAAGCACTGTCATCCCTCAATTTTGTCTCTTGCATTATCCGTCTGGCACTGCATTCTGTTGAATGTAATGAGGATAATTTTGAGCTAGCAAAGGTAAATTTGACACAGAAGCGAACATGAAGCATGTGTTACTGCCCCTTGTATTGTCACAGAGCAGCTCAAGCATTGGTGCTTGGCTTTATTATCCCCTTTCCTGGCCTTACATCTAAAGCACCTTCTTGCCAAAGGCACTCCAGTCACACAGATCCCTGTGGTGTTTGGAACAATGTATATCATGCTGAATTGAACTACATGGATTCAAAACAAAACAAAACAAAACAAAACAGAACAAAACAAAACAAAACAAAACAAAACAAAACAAAACAAAAAAAGAGAGGAACTGAGATGGTCCCCAAGGGGAAAAAAAGAAAGCCAAAGAAAAAAAATGTTCTTGATCTCAGAAGGCAAAACTAAAAACCCCGGACATTCTTGGAGAATTAAAGTTCTAAAGTAACCCAAATAATCATTTATTTGACTACAGGAAAGAAAAGGAAAAATATATGTGATTAATGCCTGTAGCACTGTCAGTGTGAAATTCATGGTTTGCTGACTACCTAAATTGCCTGGCACATTGCTAACCCTGATCTTAGCTTTATCTAGGCAAGCACTTGTCATTAAAGGGGCAATTAATCTACTGTTCTAATTTCAAATGAGGTAATGACAGGAGGAAAAATTAGATGTGTCATTTAAGTGCTTTCACATTCTAAACCAAGCAAATGCCATGATTTCACAGCAAAATCAACAGGAAGGCTCATAGCAGGCAAATATTCACATTAAAACAAAAGGTCTGTCTTAAATGCTACACACAGGCTAGACTAGACTAAAATACAGACAACACACTCATTGCTTTAATCATTAAAATGGAGAAAATTATATTGTCAGGTTTGGGCAGAAACACTGTTTTCTTAATGGCAAAATGTCTGTGTATGTAAAGCTTGCAGTAACTAACTCCAATCTTACTGGGGAAATCTTTATACTTCATTTACTGCTGATGAAGATGGGCTGAGAATACACTATATATCAGAAAGAAAATTCTTGAGAGTTTTCTCCAACTTTATAGAATTTTTATAACACTATCAGAAAGCAATAGTGCTCAAATACAGTCATAGCTTAGTAAAGATGAGGAAATCTGACTTTCATGTCTAGTCCTAAAGGCACTCAGCCAGAACAAGGAAATTTTTTGTGATACATCAATAAATTTTATTGGTTAAAGCAAAACTCAGATAGCAAAAGGTTACTCCTTTCAAAAATTGTAGTTTTGTGCTATAAGTACCATGAAATTTTAGTGGGGGGATATTTGTGATATAATTTGATAGTATTTATAATAAAGGAAATAAAGAATGTGCATTTAATAAATGAAAGAAAATTCTAGTCTTTCTGTAGTGATAAACATACAAGTGATCTTTAGTGACAACAGCAAATCACACATTTAAAGTAATTTGGAAAAATATCACTGTGATATCTTAGTGTGTCACAGTGATCCAACTTCTCCCTAGGACCACTGTGAGCACCCACAGAGCAGAGTGTGCTGAGAAACCCCCAGAGATCCACCTCAGCCCTCTCTTCAGCTCCTCAGGCCTGAGATTTCTTTTCCTGTTGCTCCTCAGTTTGTTCACAGAACTCTCAGCACAGCCATAGAGGCTACTTCAACAAACTTAAACTGTAATTTGGTTATGTTTTCCTAATATGCTATTTAAAATTTTAGAAATTAAATTCAGGAGGCATACTTTTAATAAAAAAATGCTGTTTTTTGCATTATTTTGAAATGCGTATGGAAATGAGGAAAATGAATTTAATTATTGAGATACATCCATGCATTTTTCAGATTGTATCAGGACAGGAGATGAGGAGATGGCTGCTTTTATCTGGACAAGGGTGGGCAGGATGACATGTTATACATGCAAGGTTGTAAGTGCAGAGATTTTATCCTGCCTAGAGGAAATACTGAATATCCTAGAACAACCTCATTTTGAGCTCTAAAAACTACTTCCACAAACAACAAAGTCTCTGTTTTAGAGAGAAGACAGATCTTTTACAAGAATCTCCATGACACAGGGGTTACAACACCTGAGTCCTTAAAAAAGACAAAGCACTGCCAGGGCCCCTGCTGAGCTGAGCTCTGGGTTATGGCAGGAGTTTGCTGGTGGTGATGCAGGCAGGATGGTTGTGTGTCAGAGAAAGGCAGGAACTCTGTGCGTGGTGCTGTCATGCATTAACTGAAAGAACACAGAAAAAATGTCCTCAAGCTGGGAAAAAAGTAGATATGGGAGAGAATTTGAAAAGGAGGACAGAAGAGTTCTGTAGATTTGCCCTTAACCCCAATAAATTACAATGGAAAATTCAATGAGACTTAGGACTTTACCTGCTTTGCTCTTTTAAATTTTTTATCCTGGGAAAAAGGTCCCTGCCCAAGATATCCTTAGGAATAATAATTATAAACAAAAATAAAGATTTAATTTCACATCTTAAAAGATGCCCAGCTAAAGCAAATCCTCCTTTTCAAGTAGATTAACACATTGATTTCATACTCTGCCTTAAAGGAAAGATAAACTAATCCTTCTGTAGGACATTACATTTGGTAAATCCTCACTTGATCTTTTTTTTGTTTCCTGAACAAAATGAGTTATGCATGTGTAAATTAATCTCAGTTTTAGTTGTTGTTTATCAAAAGTAAGTCTCTGCAACTTGTTTTTCTTTCATAAATGATCAATTTTATTATCCAAGCAGTTTATGGCATCTGAAAAGTGGCACTGTGAGGTGTGATGTACAAATGCAGATGAAGAAACACTCAGGGACAGAAAGTGTTGTACTCTCACCACAGTGATGCACTCTCACCACACTGGCAACCTTGTTATTGCTATTCTGTCTGAATCATAGGATCTGCAAAATTATTTTTTGAACAGCACTAGTAAGCAGTTAAGATAAAAATTATCACGAAATACTGATAATTATTTTGATATTGAAACATAAGCAAATTTTGAAAAAATTATTAAATATTTTTAAAGGAGGTGGAGCTGTACCACCTACATATATGTGTGTATGCACATACATATACACACACATGTGGATATATACACATAAATCCATATCCATCTATGTAGATATACACACAGAGACACACACATTATGTGAGGAATATGTATTATATTCAAATATACATTTCCTAATGGAAATCCTTTTCTACCATTACAGAACAGAAATTGATATTGCTTTAGCTGGAATTTTTCTTGTAAAAATATAATATATTGCATGCATTTTCTTTTATATTATTCCAGGTTTCCTTCACAACCATCTCTTCTTTCTCTACTTGAGAGGAAAAAATAATGTCTGTGAGGAAACTGCAAATAACAAATGTAAAACCTGTATTTTCTTCTAGAAAATGGGCAAAAGTGACTGTAAATAAAAGAACAATGTATATACCTAGATATACAGCAGTACTTATTCTCACAATGTGATCTTCCCAAATTTATTATTTCTGCAAGAAAATATGACAGGAGGAAGCCAGCTAGAAATAGATAATGGACTATCTTCAAAGAGCATCCTTTTATTTCTCATAACAGTAGGTGATAAATGATTCCAATGTCAGTGCTTACTATTTTCTTCTTTTTTTTTTTCTTGCAGCGTATCTCAAATTAGAGAATAATAGCCCCCCAGGAAAAGATATCTTGACACAACTTCTTTCCATCTCCATGCCTGAAGCCAGCACCCCTCACCAATATGAAATGGGGAAGGATGTAGATATTTTGCTCCTTGACAAGGGTTGTACCTTTGGTTTTAGATCATTAAAGAGAAGGTACTTCTATAATTATATTTTTCTCAGAAATATCTAGGTTTTTTGGATTCTTGCTTGCTCTGAAGAGACTCTACGGAACCTCAGGAAATGGGAAAAGGCAAAGAGCCCATGTAGGTCTTGCCTGAAGATGAAGATCCAAAGGGTTGTAGCAACCTGTGTTTTACTTTCAAAGATTACAAGTGAACAACTCTCATCCTGAATTTTAACTTGAAATTAGTAATTAACATATAATTCTAGGGTTATCCTACCTTCTGGAGAATTTTTAACTATGAGCAAAACCTCTTTGAAGTGAAGGAAAGCATCTACTTGAAAGTCATGGTGAAGGTTCTCTCACTCTTTAAAGTCTGAGCTGTGTCTGATGATTCAGATAAAGAGGGAAAATGTGCTGTTGAGAGTAAAACTGTGTTTCACTGCAGAACTCAATTGCTATGTATCTGCAGGCAAATGTGTCTGCAGGCAAATGCATTTGCATTTTTTTCCTCTGTTCCCAGACTGTTGGAGCAGGTTTTGCTTGCTTTGCAGGATTTTTACACAGATAAAAATTGTGACTTTGATGTTCATGATGTCATATTCTGACTCTGCATTGTTTAGGGGCACGAATACACAGAGCCAAAGTATGTAACAGATTTTTTTTCCTAATGATGCTTAAACATTTTTAGTTTCTTCATACATTTTTAGCTTCTTCATACATTTTTAGCTTTATAGACTTTAAATATATAGTTATATTTTGTTTCTAGTAATTTTCCTGCACTTTCACACATTTTAGAAAAACAGTCTAACTCTTTGTAACACATTCTTGAAATTCTGTTTAGTCTTATGCTTAAGAAGAGAATTTCTGACGAGGACGTCTTGCTTTCCACCAGTACTGAAGTGACATAACAAAAAATAGGGCTGGGAATTCCTGGACCAACTCCAGAGGATTGACCCAAGGATGGATTACTGGGGCAACTGTTCTCTTATTGGATGTACCTGCTAGATAAACTAATTAATTAACCTTAATAAAATTGTAGGAATCCTGTATCACACATTCACGTATAGCCATATCTGTGCACCTGAAACTTTCATTAAAGAATTGCTTTTCATCTCACCACTCTTAACATAGTTTAGAAAGTTTTGTCTTTCAATCCCAGGCAATGGTAGGGTTAAATTTTAATAAAAAATTCTATTAGAAAATTAAACAAGTGAATAATGTTATGTAAGTGAGCAGGGGACAAAGAAAGAAAGAACAAACAGTTATATTTTGTTTCTCTGGGATCTGCTGAGTGGTTAATTGAAGTTTTTCTCAAAAGGAAGAGAATCAGGAAACTGTAGTAAATCTGAAATCATACATTCTTAGACTTCAGGCTTATTAGAAATACATGATTCATCAGAAATCTATCTCCATAGCTCTATGAAGATACTGCTTTAGGTTACATGTGGGACAGTTTAGGATTGGTAGGTGGCACCCTATTAAAGAGACTTAAAAAAAATAAACACTACCCTTCTTAAACTCAAAGCAATTTTTTCAACAACATCTCCTATAAATCTCAGGTTCTTTCAATCGAATAATAAATCACTTTTGATAGAAAAGGTTTTTTCCTAAAGTTTCCTACATTTGCAAAGGGAACTGTGCTCATATTCCTGGAAAAGCACGAGCTGGACTGCAAGAAAAGGTCAACAAAAGCATTCACCTACCAATCACTGAATTGAAGTTCACTAAATAATGAAATATTTTAAAAAATCCCAAAAATTTAAATGTCTGAGTCACACTGTGTTTCCCATATTGCCTGAGCACAGTGTTTTTCCTTCTGTGGATGGGTCATCACCATGGAAATCTGTAATTTTGCACTGCATGATACTGATCACAGATGGCTGCTGTCTTCTGGGCCAGTACCAGCATGCACTATGATATGGCATCTTCTACTTTTGATCTCAGAATAAAATATGAGGTTTTTTAATAACAGAAACTCTTGCTGTCTGAAATTCTATAGGAAGATAATCAGTCTGAATTTCTAGTTTAATTATATCCTCTTAAGCAGATATAATATTTTGAAAGGAAATAAAGAAATTATCCCTATAAACATGATATTCTTCTAGAAATTGGCTTTCTTGATATCTACTTTCAAGTGATTTCCTCTCCAGGAAAATTTTAATGGATTTCTTTCTTATGATGAAATTTGCCTCTCTTATTTTCTGAACAGATTTCTAAAAAATTCTCCCTGATCAGCTACAAGAAGTTTGTCAAAAGACTCACAGACTGGTTTGTGTTGGAAGGGACTTTGAAGACCATCTACCTCCAACCACTTCCACTAGACCAAGCAACTGAAAGCCCCATCCAGCCTGGCCTTAAACACTTCCAGGGATGGAGTATCCACACATTCTCTGGGCAACATATTCCAGTGCCTCACCACTTGCCATGTAGCTGTTGATTACAGTGATCATTTGAATGAAATCTGGTCTTTATGAAACCTACCTTTGGAAATAAACTTTAACCAACCATCTCTTATAAAAGTAATCATCCCTCTTTAACTTCAACCATAAGAACATAGCAAAGGCAAACATGCTTTATCCTTTGAGATGGGAGCCTTAGTAAGGATGTAATTCTCTAATTCTGATGCCATGTGGCAGGACTAGTGAATTACAAGCTTCAAAGGGTCCAGTGTTGCAATCATGCCTAAAGCTCTGTACATACAGGTTGAAGGGTAATTCTGTCAATGTTTTATACATCACTATATGCAATGTTACAAACATGTAAAACAGGCCTATTCTATTCTATTCTATTCTATTCTATTCTATTCTATTCTATTCTATTCTATTCTATTCTATTCTATTCTATTCTATTCTATAACCTTTTAAAGTATTTGCAGTCTCTTACTTTTTAAAGTAGAAAGCTCCAGTAAGTTCTACAGATTCCAAAATTTTAAAAATATTTGTTTCACAAATTGTGGTGATAACGGGGAGACTTGTTTGTTTGTTTGTTTTTTTTCTATTACAAAGAATAAGAATGTCCTAAGATGCATATGTGTGTATATATTTTTTTTTTAAATTTTTTTCTTCTTCTTTTTCTCTTCACTATCTTTAAAAACCCACTTGAGAACTTTAATGGAACAGCAAGGAAATTTTGCTCTGGAGAAGTTGGAGCATTTTTTAGATCAGTGAATAGTAACAAAGATGTCTGTGACTGTCTTTTCTACTGGGAGTATCAGCTTCTATGTTTACACTTGCTCCCGGGAAGTGCAGTTTGGTGATGTGTGCTGCTCAGAAACAGACACATTCTGCTGTTTTTATTGATAGCACTTGAATACTTTTTCACTTCCATATGGCCAAAACACATTTCCAGATTTCCAGATCCTGCTGTGTTCACTAGGTTGCAAACCTAGCTCTGATATTGTTTTCCTCCTGTTTAAAGCAACTCAAGCACATTCTCCACATGAATCACGCTGTCCGTGTTGCTTCACTGAGTTGGAGTGTGACACTGTATATATATCAAATGCAATTTGGATGCTGTGTTTTGATATGTCGTTGGCACTGAAGCTAAGAACAATAGAATTTCCATAACAGGACAGAAGCAATGGTCCATCCAGTCCAGCATCCTGCCTGAGGCAGTGGTTGCACGCTTCAGAGGAAAGCATGAGGCCTTGGCGTGCACACAAAATTTAACCATGGAAGAAAATTGCTTTTTGATTTTGTCTGTTGCTCAACTAACACTACAAACCATGAGCATTACTTGTCCCTGTAATTGTTATCCTAGTCAGTGGAACTGTGCATGATAGTCTAATTTATAAATGTCTGATTTTTTTTGGAAATGTGTCATGCCAAGTTTTGAGGGTTACTGTGAACATGTATGCAGTGCTGCTGAAATGAAGGTTAACATTTTTTCTCCATTTATTTATTTTTTAAAGATAAAATTTCTATCAGGAGATGATGTTGTTGCAGAGATATCTTTGAGTTCCATGCAACTCAATATACAGTAAATTAATTCTTTAAAGGATGGTTTCCTGTCAGGTGTAATCAGTCCCTTTGGTTTAATGAAGGCAGTACCAGAAGAGTTGACTCCTCTTGATGACTAATTTATAGATTTTATTTCTTAGTTTCAGCTGCTATTTGTGTTCAGTTCCCATGAGTTAGCAAGATACTACCAAAAATGTGAAGTTATGGATATCATGTGACAGTTATTTTCCTATCTCAAAGTGGGTGAATTGAAAATTTGTGTTCAACAGGCTACCTAGATTATCTCAATATTTTGCTACACACTGGAATGAATGACAGAACTGTAAGCAGAAAAGCTTATTCTTCAACATGTGCTTTCTAGCCCATTCCTGCTCTGGAGAAATTAAAAATCATAGATTAACATTATCATAGCTACAACAATCTCTAAGTTGTACCTATTTTTATCTGCTTGTTCTGGTCCTCTATGAGAAGCTGACTCTTGCTGTGTCCTTGTCCCTCTACAGTCAGGACAAGGAAATGTCTTCTCCTTCCCCTCAGTTCACTTAGTGGTCAAAAGTCATCAGTGGATTGGCTTGAAATGAGCACTTGAAGGACAAATGTCATTCCCTCCTACTGATACCACCATGTAACAACTTTGTGGAGAGGTGTGGAGCAGGTTAATGCCTTCTGCAATCTCCTGAACAGCAGAGCATATGTGACAGTACCATGCCCTGGGGCTCACTTTTATTTCAAGAAAAACACTTGCTTGAATAGCAATCTGTTGCAACGGAATTAAAATCCAACTATTGGGCTACAGCATAAATTATAAATCCAAAGTATTTGCAATCAATCCTCTTGGTATTTAAAAGAGTCATAGAGATGCCAAATTATTTTTCTGCATCAGGTTGAAAGATTGGAAAGAAAAAAATATATATTTACTAACCAAAATTTATGCCAGCAGTTATATAGACACAGATTAACAAGATGGAAACATGCAAAAACTAGTGTTAAAATAACAGCCTGCCTTAATTCATTCAACTCACAACTGTGAAAATAATTATTATCAAATTCCCTGTGCATTTAGAATTCATAGTTTTCTAGATGATTTAGTGCCTAGCAGCAACGTTTAAATGAATAGAAGAATCAGAGTAATTCAGCTGAAAAACTGAATTTGCAGAATAGACACAAAATGCTTAAATTTCATAATCTGCAACAATGGATGCCAATGAGTTTATTTTTTTTTTTTTATTCGGTCAGTGTCTGGATCAAACTGAATGTCTACCAAATCTTCACAGGTCACAGGCTCTCCTCAAATGTTGATTTCATGTCATATTTAACAGATAATTTGTCAGAATAGAACTGGTGGGGGAGACAAATGATTTGTAGATCTAGTTTGGCCAAGTGTGGGGTAGAGATAACTCGCTAAAGAGAAAGGGATCTTGTGACACTGGATACTCTACACAAAACTTGTTAGATCTACTTAAACTGAACACCTCACAAGAAAAATATGTTTTGCACTATCTTAATAAACAGCAAGTCGTTTTAAAGTTTTACTAAATTCTTTATATCTGTAATAACTTTCATTTTGTTTTCCTTCACTACTCCCCACAAACTACATAAAGTAAGGTGCGTATTTTTTGCTTGATTCTTTAAATATACACATGCATCCCACAAAAATCATATTCAATTTTACTTACAGCCATTTTTTAGGGACAAAAACTTCACAGGAATATGAAGTTTAGCAAGAAAATGGACTTAACCTTTTATTTTATGATCCCTTCCTTCCTGTAGTAAGTACCAATGATCTTAGATAATAACTTCAAATGTAGAGTTCCTCCCATGTAATACTGAATTTTCTAGAATCTATACATTGTAGAGTGGATACATGTGTTATGACATTAGAATATTAGGAAAAGACCATTAAAGAAAGCCCTACATTTCATTTTATGCATTTTACTACAGTGTTCTTAACTACTCCTCATAAATGAGGAGTAGTTAAGAACACTGTAGTAAATTTTTTTTAAATTAATGCTCCTGATAAGATCTGTGAATTTTTAATATATTTACAGGAAGCTCAAACGTTTATGTGGACATGTATGGTGCTTTCAAAGAAAAAACTATGATAATTTTTAAACAATTTTATTCTCATGAAGGGTTAACCTGAATTACAGTTTAGTTTAAACTTCAGTCTTCTGATATTTACAGAGATGCAGATAATAGACTGTTATTCCCCAGGGTATCACTCTGATTAAATTTTACATATATTATTTTTTTTATTAGCTTACCCAGTGTAACATTACATTATTACAAAAATCTTTGCATATGTGAAGTTAGGTGATCCCCTGGCTTCAGGCGATTTTGATGCTCCCATGCTTATGATGTAAAAATAATGTAACCATCAGAAGTTTATTAAAATTTTGTTACTGACCTCATCCCCTTAAACCATATAGAATATCCGTTTTCACAGGCAAAGTTTCAGAGCTGGCATTTTTTATTGCTACTTTGTGGTATCAAATTTGACTTATGACTTAACATTGAGGGTTTAATGTGATATTTATGGAAGGATCGAACCTTCACATTACTGTTACAATGAATGAGTTCTAGTTTTAGCAGATTTCAGACAGTGAAATGTGGCTGCTTTAGTGCAATGTTGACAAAGAGAGCTTCCAGTGAAGCTCATCTAATCTCTACAGAACTCTGAAATTGTCAGCATTCAAGTGCCATAACTACTTGGACGTTTCACTTTCCCTCTTAGCAGAAATGTTGAAGCTGACCCTCACCACTGACTTTCTCAGCTGAAAAAATATTTATTACCACAATTAATTTCAATATATGTTAGCAGTCATTGTCCTCTTCCTCCTTCCTCCCTCAACATTAAGAAGATAAAAATTCTGACCACTGCTGGGATTGAGATTGCGTCTCACCAAATCACCATCCTCACCATCTCTTCTCCTTTCACTTGGAAGAGTTTGTACTCACAACCAGTTTTCAAAAAGGAAAAAAAAAAGTAGAAAGACTATGATTAGTATGTTCTGTGCAGCAACGGCATAAGAGACTCAGCTTTCAATGATCAAGCTCTCTCCATGATATTCAGTGGCAATAATCTAGAATGACAATAATCTTCGGTGATTTCTTTATTTCAGTGTGGCTAGATTTTTCCATACAATAATTTAAAACGTGGCAAGGGAACTTCTGCCTTCTATGGGTCAAGAAAAAGAGACTTATTTAAATTTATCCTATTAGTTTTCATAATCATGCTTTGCTCCTGGGTAACAGATTTATTTCATAAACCGTCCCTACTGTACCATAAACCCAGCCCACCCTGGACTGGTAAATCTCTGAATTTATACTCTCATAAAAGATCCTTTTAAGGAAAAAGATTCAGATATTTAAAAAAAAAAAAAAAAAAACAAAAAAAAAAAAAAAAAACAAAAAACCCTTTTTTCCTATTTTTAAATGTAAAGTTCTGCCACATTTGAAACAGAAGCATCTCACTGGTCCTCTTTGGTTTTGTCCTTTATTGGATTCGCCCACACTTCCGCACGTAGTCACATAGCTGATCTCACTCTTAATTTTCTACATTATTGAAAATGGAAAGTTACTTTAATCTTCAAGTTTAAATCAAAATTATTTTTAGTATAAATTGTATGCACAAAATTCTTTGATCCTCCATGACATCCTTTCATGGAGCATTAACATAACAAAGCAGAATAAAAGCAGCTGGAAGAGAATGGTTCAGAATTTCTTTGCTAAAGAATTTGAAATAAGGCCGCTATAGATCCCAAAGACATGAGAGTGTCATTTACTTTTGCAGTTATTAAAATGAATTTGGATAAGAAGAGAGAGAGAGGAGCAAAGTATCAGTCTTTCCAAAGGTGGACAGAAAGCAGGTTCCATGTTTTGTAATTCTACAATGACGTTTTATATTTGCTGCCCTCTTACTCTTGACTACTGTAACACATATAGTGATTAATTTTTTATTTCTAAGTGGTCTACGGAGGGAAAATATCTCATGTTTATGTTCTAAGTGCATAAAGTTTCTCAGGAGTTCTATTCAGTTGCATAGTTTAAAAATGCCAATACAACCTCAGTTTAGCAGTCCTAGAGGCAGAGCTATGATGAATAAGGAATTAATATACAAATTTTATTTGGTTTCAGACCTTTATTTAAAAGACCTTTAGGACAATGTTTCTGCCTCAAGTGCCAGGGTTTTTTTCATTTTTATTCATGGGGCATATCTCAGGTAAGATTTTTAAAGTATATCCACAATCAAAATGTGATTTTCCTGTCATTATGTTTTATACTGAACACGTTGTAAAATGCCTCTATACTGCACAAGGTCTTAGTTCTATAATCAAGTGACCTTCAGGGGACCAATATACAAACAATGGATGTGTTGCAAGACAGGTGTTTAAGATAGTCAATGAATATTACACTTGAGAAATTGTTATCATAGCACAATGATAAACTGTATGCTTTTATTGGTTTATTATGCATATAGAGCTATGATTACACTTTGGTGTATAGCAAGTCTTATAAATATGCTAAAATGAATATGCTATTTAAATGAATAAATGCATTTTTTGCAATTGCAAGCTAACCTATTACTAGATACAGTTTATAAATACTCAGAGCATGTGAGCTGGGATTTAAGGGGAAAATCATGCTGAAGAGTTCAATAGAACATTGCTCTTTCCTAATTTCAGATGCCTAGTCTTTGCTGCCCATTTCATGTTTTACTGATCCATTTTCTACTATGAGTCAACCTCAGGGTCATCTGAAGGTTAAACCTCACATCTCTAATATTGTAATAAACAAGTAAAATGTTTTACAATATATTGTTTTGTCTCCTGTATCTCCGCATTGAAGCTTAACACACTGTGTAAAAGTGTGGGATTTTTGCATCATCAGAGGAGAGGAAAGTAAACTTCATTAAATTCTCCGTTGAATTTCATAATCGTATATTCCAGAAATTCAGGAATATAACCAAGTCATTGCTGCATATCCAGGCAAGCTACTTTCAAAACAGTTTTCTAGGCAGTAAGTGGAATGAAAATAACACAATTTCTTCACTTGAAATAGCCAAATATTCACAAGGGAAGGAGAAAAGGACTTTTCTATGGCTCCAGCACAAGCAAGAAGCTCTTTGTAGGCACAATTTCCTATTCCTCTATAAAATATCTTGTGTGCCTGCAGTTAGTGTAAACACCTCAGTATCTTATTGGAGAATATCTGAGGGGGACTGATGATGATAAGAAAGCAAGTAGGGATATTTCAGGGAGCTGGCAGGGAAATAGTATAGTTTTGATGAACTCTGGCATTTCTGAAAGTATAGAATTCTTGTGCCTGATGTCAGCCCTTCTCTCTCTGCCATTCAAAAACACTGCTGGGTGCATAGTGCAGATAAGTTTACTTCTGTGCAGAGGGGAGAATATGAAATGAATGTAAAGAAAACATGCTCCATGGAAGAGAGATTTCATGCTTTTCCCAATTAAGCTACACAGTAGAGCCAGTGTAGAAATGGCCAAATATATATATATATATATATATATATATGTTTTTGGGGGTTTTTTTGTTTTTTTTTTTTTTTTTTTTTTTCTTTTTGATTTTTTTTTTTTTTTAAGAATTGAGTTCTAAGCTGTATAAAATAGGATCTCTGCTAGCTTGGACTTACAGGAGCTTTATCATCCTAGGACTCTGAGTTACCCACAACATATCCTGCAGTGTTAATGCAAACTGAAATCAATGGTATTTTAATTTAATGTGACAGATTGCAAGTTATGATGGTTAAGGAATGGACAAACTGCCATTTGTGATGTTTCTGTGAGGGGATGGCAACCTCTGGTCTAAGTACAGAATGGACAGGTGAAGACAATTGCTGTCATTGCCCATCACAGGGAAATCCAAGAAGGACCATCATTTTGAACATCCACAGCAAATTAAAAAAAAAAAAAAAACAAAATCAAAAACAAAACCAAAAAAACTTGGCCTAGACTACAGTGAACTTTCTTAGAATTTTGTTGAACCTAGCACATTTTATTAGAAAAGGGAAAGCATACATCTCATTATGTCTCCTGTACTATTATTTTTTTATTTCACAGGACATTAACTTAAGGTTTCAACCATGTAAGATTTCATATCAAGACACTTGGTAAGACAATACAAAGGAGATACCAAAGTGCAATGTGTTACTTGCAGACAGAGTTACTGCTCCTACAAAGCACAGTTTAAAGTTCAAATCATCTTTTTTGCAGCTTTCAGTACTCAAGCAGAAAGAAGACCAGTGCCAGGTGGTTTAAATTTGCAATTAGCTGAGACAGGTTTGAAAAGTGAAAGACCCACCACGGGCATGATTTAAATAAGCAGTGGTGCCCATGTTTCTCTCTCCAATAAAACTTGTCTGCCTGATCCATAATATATTTTTATCTCTCCTCTGCATAATAGGAAACAGTGTTTCAGAGATTAACAAACTGAATCACTGCAGCCGAGGAGCAAATATTTATTTTTACTTAACATTTATGCAACACTTCTCATCCACAATACAAAAATATTTTATTATGTTAGATAAGCATTACTCCTCCGATGCTGTGAAATAAAATAAAGCACTGATTTGTTCACAATAATAATCACAATAGATAATGGAGCTCAGGTCATCTGATTTCCCATCCAATCTATATACTGAAGGCTTTAACTATTTCTATATGCTATTTATGGCATCCTGAAATTCACCAGAGGTTTATGTCCCAGCTTTCTGACTTGAGTAGAAACACATAAGAAGATGCCCTCCAATGAGTGCTAACTGATCAAAAGCAAATACTTCTGTAGTAGCTCTTAGTTTGGATGAAGCTTGCAGCAGTAAGTCTAATATAATTTTTTGTGAGACATAATATGGTTTACCAAGTTCTGAAGGAAAAAAAAAAATTAAATTTATGTGAATGCACTGTTGCACAATGAAATCACATGTGTAGCAACACATTAGGAAATGTATTTTACCAGAGATTCCTGTGTAAAAACCAACTTGATTGTATCAGCTTGAATTACATTCCAAAATAGGCAGTTTCCTCTACTTTTGATGAAATGGGAACAATATATTTTATGCTTGTAAAATATTTTAGAATACACTCTGCTTTGTAAAGGCAGAGATGCATAAATGATGAGGTCAGAAAATGTGCTTAATATCACAGGCAATATCTGTAAGGGTCTCAACCTGACTTTAAATGATCTAACTGAAAACATTTTAAAACTGAAATTCTCACATTCACATTCGCAAATACTGCTGAAAGGTGCAAGTTAAGTCATTACACACACAATGCACAATGAACAGTTTAAAAGGCATGCTAATATCATTTTTATAGACAGCTATAAAATTTTTACATGGACAAGACTAAAGTGATCAATATTTGATATGCTGACAAAAAAATTCAGAGAAGACTTTTAAAGGTGAGAATATCTCATTAAAGAGAATTGGGTCACTGATTTATGGTCTTGTTAATAGTCATAAACATCTAGGTTTCACTTTTCTTAAGTACTGAAAAACATGTTATATTTTGTATTTTGTGTAATTTTTCCTTTGTTCTGTCTTCTGATGAAGAGTGATTGCTTTTTTTAATTTCAGCCTTTCTTACATTAACTCCTGATACCAAACCATATAAGGCACTAACTATTCATGGTAAAGTGAAAAGGTAGCAAAATAACATATTCAAAACTGGCAAATCACCAGGATCATCATTTAACCAAACTCAAGGGTCAGATTCCTTTTTGATGCCACTGGATGTGTTCACTGGAGCTATTCACTGCTTCCAGTGGGAGTACTAACAATGGAAACAAGACCTCAGGACAGCCTGCTGCAGTGGAGTTGTAGAGTTTTTGTTGCACTTTAAAAGGTTGTCAAACAGGTCATAACCCCTTTGTCAAGGCCAGGATGGCATTTTCTATGTTTGTTCCTGATATCACAGTGCCAGAGATGAGCCCTGTTCATTGTGGACTCATTAAACTACTTGTAAGGCATTAGGGCAGCAATCAAGTCTGAGACAGGTGTCAATTTCTTACCAAATACTTGTTGATCCCAGACAATCAAAGAATTTTCTAAAGTTCTTTCTCCCCTTTAATGTCTGTGTACCAATACCTAAAAAATATTCTGAGCAAGCATTTAAGTAATCTTGTATACTAAGAATGAAATCATCTGCAACTTTACTGGAATTTGTCTTTCCTACACATTATGGTCATTAGTGAAGGTTTTCTAAATGTGTTTGATGGCAAAACAAAAATCAAAATCATAATCTGTTCCATTAGTTGAGGTTCTGCCACAAACTTTTTAATTCACATGTGGCTGTTTATGGCCATGAAGGTTTTAACAGCCTTTCCTTGTCAATTTTTTTAATCTGTCTGAGCATGGGGAGATTATGTGTGTTGTCTTAGACATCCTACAGATCTGTACACTTGTAAATGCAGTGTTTGAAAGTAGTGCATGCCCATCACTCATCAGAACCATTAGCCCTGTGTGACAAGCCCATAAATATACTTGTTTGAAGATAGATGTACTCTTTTGTTTCTTAAAACATATCAATAAAAACTACCTCTAACACTGTAAGTTCATGCACACAGAAAAAAAAAGTGCTGGAAAATATCGAAACACACTGTAATAAAAATCCTAGTGAGAATCTGTGAAGCTCCCATTGACACTTTTAATTGTTATTGCCTAGAATTAGTTAATAGTAATAAATTGTTTCCAATGTTTTTCCTGAGTTTTGCAATAGACTCACAAATAAGGAAGAATAAATATACCTAAAGTCTCCTAAGAGAGCTCTTTAGTAAGGACAAGTCATTGATTCTGTTATGTTTTCATTATTTTGACATTGATCAGCAAAACAAGTACTCACACATTTATATACAAACCAATGAATAATTCCCACAAATTTATGCATTGTTCTAGACAGCCAGGCAGAATAGATAAAGACTGTGCTGGTAACGATGTAAAAGCTTTTAAATTGAAGATTCCATATTGCTTTTTTTTTACTACTTTAATAAAATGATCTTAATAAAATAATTATGCACATTATTTAGTCATTCTTATTTCTTCAAGAGATACTCACTGTAAAATTCTTGAAGATTACTTGAAAGGATGGAAAGAAAAGTTTTGTGAAAGTGAAAAAGAGAATTAACTATTTTCTTGACTTCCAGCTAAAATTAAAATGAATTTTATAGCAAGTATTTCAATCCTAAGAAATGTTTATATCTTTTAGCAGCAGTATGTGATACTTTAGAGATGCACCCAATGTCTTGTAGAAGATTTAGGTTTGATTTACAGAAGAGGTGTGGTGTAAAAGTCCTCTTGATATGATGCATATATGACATGAGTGTTCTCAGATGAGCTTATTTCATCATGAGTCCTGGTGAAAGCAAAAAGGACTAAATTCTTACTTTCTATTGAGCAAAGTGGAAGAAAGAAGAGTTTTGTTCCTGTCAATTTTCTAAACACAGAAGCAAGTTGTACATCATAAGTGAACTGTTGTATTACAGGAAATGATGAGTTCTGATTTTGGTGGGTGGCAATTATGACATGTAATACAAAATTTTAAAAGGAGGAAAATCAATGTTATTTTAATCAATTGCATTTCCTTTCACATTATCTTAATAAACCATCAATTTATCAAATAATTTAATTTTCAATTTAGTAAAAACAATGATTTGTGCCACTAACTCACAAAGTCATTGATATTAAGAAGATAATTGTGAAACAGCTGTTATCAGTTAAGTGCTGACTTGGAACCAGCTTGAAATTTCATAACATGTTGCAATGTTATGTTACATCTATTTCTTAATTTGTTGGAATAATGATTTTCCTTTTCATCTAAATTGGATCTGCAGTGTTTTAAAATCTTAATGGGGGAAAATGATGCAGCTTACCTTCACTACTGTACTCCTTGCAACACAAACTGTAATGGTTGTAAAAATAGACCTAAATTTCAAAATTTAAAATATCCTCTAACCAGAGTACATTGATAGAGATAAATCCAAAATTAGTTACCACAGAGGATAGAAGAATACTACTCTCAGAACACTGAAGAAATCTTTACTAATTTTAAATGCTTTGAAAGGAAATATTCAAACACAGTGAGGTGGAAGACAGGTTGACTTCATAGCTGCATAAGCTCTGCCTTTCATGTCCCCATTTAAACTTTTTCCTGCCTTTAGAACAAGCTCTGTTCTTTATGGTCTGACAGAGACATGAGCACCTAAAGTAATGGTGACTATAACCTTCATTTATCATCACAATACTTTGCATTTACTGTAACAAAGACATTTTAAAGCTAATTTTTTTTTTTCAATTTCCATACATTTTTGCCCCTTATCTTTCATTCAAAAATTCCTATCAAACTTCCAGAAAGAAGTTCCTTAAGTCCACTGTAGATAAATTGGTTGAAAATTATCAGATATACAGATGGATTTTTGACATAACCTGTCGAGTACTTTCTGCTTCTAGAGGAAGAAAATTTATTTCACATTCTTCTACTCAAAATGTTTTACTTCCTTTACTGCAGGCTTTGTAGACTTGTCCTAAGGAAACAGCCATGGGTGGAGGTACTGAAACATTTGTTGGTTCTGAAAGAAAGACACTTCATTTTGTATTTTCCTCTGTTCCTTCCAACAACAAAAAAGGCTGATCCTGTCCCTTGCAATCACTGGTATTAATGAATGACCTTCTTTTCATCAGAAACATCTCCCTTCTTGCAGAGCACACAGCTGTGAAAGCAAAACACTGACATTTAAAACATGATAATGTAGGGTGAATTGAAGTGTGGTTTTATCCTAAACCATTAATGTTCAGTTTCCGTCTGGTTCAGAGTATTGAATGTGATTAAAACTGATTATAAATGAGAAGATCCTACCTAATTCAATCCACCTAATGTTATAGCCTCTACTACACAGGATTTGTTCTTTTCAACAATTCCTCATTTTAAATCACCTTGCCCGTGTTTGTTTGAGCAAAGAAGAAAAAAAAGACAAGTCTCCATTTGGCAAAAGGACCTTATGTTCAGAGATATCACATGCTCATTTTACATAGAGCCCACATATAAATTTGTGTGACCTAATCTTCCTCTTGTATTTACCCTTTGTCATGGGAGAAGATAAAAGCCAAGGGCAAAAAGGATCAAACTGCTAACTATTTTTAGCAGTTTTAAATGGTTTAGAATCAGGTTGTCCTTTCTGTGCTCAGAGCCATAGAAAAAAGGGTGGCACATCTGGCTGTGGCTCACTTGTTCCAAGGACAGCCCTATGCAGAACACTGACTACACTTCAGAGGACTATCAGAGAAACAGAACAGAAGTCTAGCTTTACTTTGCCTGCCACTTATTTTCTTTCGTGGAATAAAATGATAATACACTGAATCCCTCAGCTGCAGATCATCAAAAACTTCTTAATTTCAATAAAGGAATTCTCAAATCACTAAGGCTCTTCATTTTCTCTTTAGTAAATAGAAGGTACAATCAATTTTGGTCCCCACGAAATACATAATCTTCTAAAATAAAGTAGATCAAAATCAGAATGTCAACCTCTTTTTTTTTTTTTTTTTTTTTTGTTAAAGAGAGCATCATATTTCCTTTGGGTTTTTTGTCAAGTCCACCTTCAATAGTTGATCCTCTGACTTTATCCTTCATGTCATGGCAGTCACAGAATCTTAGATTTCTGCTATCTGTTTTCAGCATTCCCAAAGCAGAGCTCAGACTGTGGCTCTGAATAAATTTTACCATAGTAATAGGAATTGTACACTGTAATTCAATGTTTGTTCAGGCTTTTTTTTTTTTTTTTTTGGAATTTTATCTATTGACCAGAATCCAGATCTTTCTGAAGATTCAGGTGCATCTTTGTTTCAGCTTTGAAGCTGATAAATCTTTCACTAGTATAATCATAAAATCTTTGAAGTTCAAAGGGCAAAGGATCAGCAAAGAAAAGGAATTATATGGAGGTTCAGATATGAAAATTTATGTCTGCATATTTTCACTAGTAATATTTTGATATGTATAAATATTTTACACATTAAAAAATTATGTGTTTAGGAACACAGCAGGTAAATCAGACATGAGTTGGCAAGTGCCTGGAGGACACAGTTAAAAATATCTCAAATAATTGGTTTAGACCCCCAAAAGAGGCCAATTCTTTGTATGTGTTTCTCCTTAGAGAGATTCACATGTTCATACCTGCTGTAAGCTGCAGTCATCATCCATGGCTGAATACTTTGCAGGTTTAATAAATATGTGTTCAATTTTCAGCCCCTGAGAAGCAGGTGCATCTCAAGCAGATATGTGGTACATCTGTTTGGAGGCAGATGAATCAATAAGACAGTGCCTCTTGGGCAGGTAACTATTCTGACCTGCTTGAAAAGGAGGTCACTGTCAAGGGTGCCTGGCAGGCAGAGTCTGTTCAGCCAGCATGCTCTGCAGCTCCCAGGCTGGTGGCATGGCAGGTTTGCTTAAAATGAGCTACCAGGCATGTAACTGACTCAGGACTGCAGGCTGCAAACTTGTTCAGGCAACCAGTCAAGTCAGACTCTCTTAAAGGTCACAGAGGCTCTATAATAACAAAAGCCTCATTGCCAAACTGTGTACTTCTTTCCATTTTGCTCTCTTAGCTATTTTGCCTTCTTTAGCCTTTCTTCTCACTGCTTCACAATCTTTTCCCAGCAGTGAATCAAGGCCTGAGCTTAGATAACCCCAGATAGATCCCCTGTAAGAAAGCCACAGTGTTTTTATGGTTTAAACCCCTTCTTTCTTCAGTGCCTGGTACAGAAAGGGTCCCAGCCCCAGTTCCAGTGGGACAAGCTCTGAGCTGATTGCTCAGTGCTGGGGGTCTCTGCCACTTGGGTCTATGGCAGAGAAAAAGAGCACAACAGATCCCAGGGCATTTCCCTCTCACCTCCATTTAATTGGGATGTCTGGGAGCAGAGGGCTGGCGCAGGGTAATATAAACTGGTCCTGTGACAGAAGGGCTCCAACACATCTCTCTTGAAGCCTGTATTTTGTCAATGAATTGCCATATGCAGAGCAAAGGAATTAGCACAAGAGCAGTATTACAATTTACTCATGACAGTGAGAGGGCAAACCACAAGACATGACCTGGTTTTCCTTGGTGGTTGGCAATCTGAAATTTGACATTGCAGAATCAGTAACAAAATTGCATTAAATTTAATCTTCTGGTGAAAGAGTTGCCATATCTGAACCCAGTGAAATGCAAAGCAGTGACCTGTACAACCACATTCAGAATTTAGACTAAAACTCCATGATTTGTTGCAGTATGATGTATATAGCCTGGTGCCTTTTACTAACTCCTGGTTAAAAATCAGGAGTGACTGTCTCTCTGCAGCTGATTTATCATAGTTTATAAACCAGACCAGAAGAAGATTTCATGGATTCCACCTGTATCCTGAATCCATTGAGAAAAATTACAGTATATTATAATTATTTATATGCCTATATAATTTACAATTTCTGTAATAAACTCTTAAAATTTCATGCAGCAAAAATTGTTTGACAAATGAAAGTTGGTAAATGCTCCTTATGACAAAAATGTTCTTAAAGTGGAGATTGTTGAAAAAAATCAGATTCATATAATAACAAAGAAAAAAAATTATAGAGTTACTGACTTTCTGTTAGAATTCAAAGAACCATAGAATGGCTTCCAAACTATTATTCATGTATAATTAAATGTCTTTGCATTTAAAGAGAAATATGAAAGGAAATATTTCAAAATTATTTGTATTAATGATTTAAAATGCTTCAATTTGAACTGTTGGGTTGAATGACTCACCAATGGCAATTAATGAAAAAAATTGAATGGCAAAATTTGGATGGTAATCAAGAATAGAAAATCCACCATGTTTAATTTTCCCAGATTTCTTCCATGGGTTGCCATAGCTACCAGTCAGTGGAGGAAGTTATCTGAGAGGCAGGTGAGCAGCATATTTCTCTATCTGCCCTTCATGTGCTGCTGCATCTGCTCTCCTGGTTTCAGGACACCTTCAGGTCCTGGGCTCTCGTGGTGCCAGCTCACCTACCTGGTGCACCAAAGCTGCTTGTCTTAGATAGTTCCTACACAACAGATTTATTTGGACAAACTGATGCTTCACCAGTCAAACACTTTTGCAGGATTGTGGAAGGCAGAGGGGCAGATACCAAAGCAAGCCCATCTGCTGTGCCATTGCTGTTGGCTGTTCATTGTTTTCTCTGATGCTTTCAGTCACCCTCCCTCCAAACATTGGCCTCAATATAAATTCATTTTCCATTTCCAGTGGGTTGTAAATGTTCAGAGACCAGCAATGCTAAATTCTTATGGCATACTAACTTGAAAATGTTGAGATGCCACTGCCTGACTGGAAATTATTTGGGTTGCTTTCTTGTCATTTATGGTTTCATCATATTTGTTTATTGTATAACCCAGACATTTGGTTTAAAAAGTTTAGTCTTTCCATACAGAAGCAGTCACTTCTGTATTTTTTTTCATCTGTACCTGCCACCAGAAGCTAGTAAACAGGAGGAATATGTTATACAGTCAATAGGAAAGGCTTCTAACTAGCTGACAATTTCCTAACACAAAAAGTCCCTTAAATAAAACTCAGATACAATTTTAATTCAGAGACCCTATGATTTTATCCACACATACTGTGGTATATACCATGCCATGTGTCAGAAACAGTTTGGAACTTCAAGAGCAGACAGTTACATGTGCCACTTTTTGACCTCAGCTGCAAAAACTTTTTATATAATTCTCCTACATGCTTATATTCTGCATGACAGAATTAATGAATACAAGAATAATAGGTCTCCAAGGTAATTTACGTGCATTGATTAAATGTCAGCATTGAAATGCAGTAGGTTCTATTTGCTACAAATGCTGTGAACAAAACCAGGAGATTGTAAACATTGGTTAAACAAGTTGCTTATCAATTCCTTTTAGCATATAGTTCATTTTCTTGTTTTATCAAAAGGAAACTCAAATAATAAAACATTTTGAAAGTTGTGCATAAAGTTATTTAGGTTTGAACTTGCAAGATACATTATTAACTCCTTTACTGTATACTAGTATGTACAGTCCAGTAAAACTGGGGGAAATACTCTTGCAACATAAGAGTGATTTCAAGATGTTCATGGGATAATAAGTGATTGATATCAGAGGAAATAAAATTAAAACCTTGCCTCAGTATAACTGAATAGACAGACTGTAAAAATGATTATGACATGGAGAGAGATTGTTCAATTAAGTCCCAGTGAAAAATGTTAATTTTCTGTCATTATTAATACACATTATATATCCATCCTACCCATAACAGCAACACATTTAATATTAAAATCTCCCAGGACACTTCATAACCTATGAGTGACAAAATTCTCTTAAAAAAAAAAAAAAAAAAAAAAAAAAAGAAAAAAGAAAAAAAAAACCACTAAAACCACTCAGTGACTCAAAATGTCAAAACTATTTCACTATAGTGCTGCCTCAAAATTTCAGTCCAACATGTGCACACTACATCTTATTTTATATTATTTTGTATTATCCACACGTGACAGGTTAAATAGCTCTGCACTATAATGGTCAGATCAACCTGCTTGATCAGTGGTAGCAATGAAATCATGGGACACCATGGTGTTTATCTGAATCATTCGTGTGAATTCAAAGTGATGATTTATTCAAGTACATCTAAAAGGATGAAGGTTTGGAATATTCATAGATATACATATAAATACACTATTTATAATACACTAAAATACACTATTCATGTTTTTTCCTAAGTGGTAAAATTTAGCATTTACTGAGTCAGCAAGGTATTTTTTTCCATCTATTCACCCTGACTAAATCAGACATTGAGAAGTTTTAATGGATTCTTCCTGTTGTTACAATTACCTTATTTTGATGAAAGTCAAAATGACAGTGTGTCACATCACAAGTAGTAATAACAGAGAATACTCAATAGCTAAGACATAATTCAGGGAACTGAACAAGACAAGTAATGGGTATAGATACCAGAGATCTCTGAACCAGCAGAGAAACAGGTGTTAAAAATCTAACTTTGCTTGTAGCAAGAAAAGTATTATATTTGCTCTGGGAAAAAAAAAAATCCACTGGGATTTAAGAAGGAGATGGCAGATGTGAACATTTTAAAGGGAAGGCACACAGTGCTATTAAAAAAGTTATGCATGTTGGTAAAGATTTTCTCTCCAACCTAATACACAATTACTGAAGCTTCCCAGCAAGTTATTATGTGATTGAATGTATGTACAACTGCAAATCATAACAGTATGACAGAAGTTGTGTTTGCAGGATGAAATGTGTTCTCATGTATCATGTTATTCCTCACTCCAGAAATCATTCTGTCCCCTGTGCTCTTTCAGATCCTGACGTTTCTGGATGATTTTTCAGTCTTTTACTGTGGTGATGAATGACAATGAGAACCACGGACTGGGTGGGTACATCTCCTGTAATGTTTGGTCATTACCTCCTTCAGGGTCCAGAAGGGGCCATGATCCCCAGTTATGTGAGCATTACCAAACCATCCATTTCTTTTTAGTGTCATCAAAACTATTGGGGGTTGAGGGAGGATGGGGAAAATACTTATAAAGACATCAAAGAGTTAATTTCCAGTTCTTCGGAAAAGAAAGAGGCTCCCTGAGGCTTATACTGCAACTTGGTATTTATTGAACTTTAAGCTACAACCAACAGGCTGGTTAATAACAATTCATGCAGCTGTCAATCTTTTTGACCAATGTCATCAATATTTCATGCTGCCAAATAACAACAATTAAGAACCAGGGCTGGAAGAAGCACTTAGGGCAAAAGTGTTTCTTATACTATAATGAAATCGACGGTGTAGGACAGACATTTCCTATGGGCATTCAAAGAAAGGGTTTTCTGTATTTTTCTTTTCAAAACAGCAAGAATCAGTGTTCTTTATTACACCCTCAAAGTAATAGTGCACTGGGCAAATTTCCTAATGTTAACTCATAAAACTCAAAGTAGTATATTTTTTTGAATGCACATTAGTTAAGAAAATGAGATTTTTTAACCTGAAAGTTATGCCTATATTTCTATAAACAGGACATTTTTTTGCAAGCAAATATATATTTTTTTATAAAACTTTATTTCAATGTTCATATTTCATATTGAATGAAAAATAACAAAAGTTCTGCTTCCAATCAGTAACATAATTATAGAAAAGCACCATCATTTCAAATAGTCTTCCTTGCTCCTTCTTCCCCCAGCTGTTATTGCTGAGCATGACACCACATGGTGTGGGACATCCCTCTGGTCAGGGGGTCAGCTGTCCTGGCTGTGTCCCCTCTGAATCTCTTGTGCACCCCCAGAATCCTCACTGACACGGTGGAGTGAGAGGCAGAAAAGGCCTTGATGCTGTGTTAGAACTATTTCAGCAATAACTAAAATATCAGTATGTTATCAACACTGTTTTGGGCACTAATCCAAAGTACAGCACCCAACAAGCTGTTACAAAGAAAATCAACTCTGTCCCAGTCCAAACCAGTGCAGCACAGAAATGGTTCCTTGTTATGAAAAAGCTTCTCTCCCATCTTTCAAATTGGATCTATAAAAAAAGGGGTTATCTGTGTTACTGTATGTGGACAGCACAACACTTCAAATATTGTGTTTAGGTTCCAGTTAATAAATACTTGCTAGCTGATTTTATCTCTGAAGAAGGTAAAAAAAACAAAACAAAACAAACAAAAAAACCCCAAGAACAAAACAAAACAGAAATAGTAAGATCCCCAAGGTGCTCCTTGATAAGGAATCTCTGTGTTCATGCTAAAATGAGTTAAGACAATCCAATGTGGCTAAAGACAAGTATTTTTCAAATTTATATCACTGCATGTTGTATCTTTTACTGAACAAAAAAAAGTGGACTAAGAACATGAACATGAACATAAACATGAACATGAACATGAACATTAACATGGCAGCATATAGTTTAGACTGCCAAGCTTTTCCACTAACACTGTGAACATTTGGTAAGTGTGCTATTTGTACTTCCTTTCTTTCTACAGAAAATATCAACATCTCAGGATCATTTTTGGACTATTTTGCATCAAGAAAACACACATTGCATGGCACATTTAACTGAAATGTTGGTGCATTGACTCAGCAAAATACATGACTTGCTCTCTGGACCTGAAGACTAAAACATAAACTTGCTAACCAGCACTGTGTAGAACACACTAAATATTTTGTTATTGGTTGTGGGGCAGTTGTGGTTCTGTATGTGCAGAATTTCTTAGAAAATTAAAGGTAATTTAATCTTCTAAGATTAAACACAGAGCTGCAATTCAATAGAAATTACATCTTATCTCATTGTGGAGGAGCCAGAGCTGGAGGAAGGGAACACCAACAAAACAGTTTTCTGATATAGCAGAATAGAATGATCTCAGCAGCTTCAGAGAAGTTATTTTAAAAAATATTTTCTTAGTATACTTTAGATTTTAAAAGGTTTGAAAAGGCTTAAGATTTGAAACACCATTATTAAGAAATGTGTAGGATCTAAAAAATGTGTATTTTTGCAAACAGAAAATCTGAAAAAATAAACCCACTAGTTTATACTTATAAAATGAAAGTGAGCATTTTCAACACTTGGGGTATTTTTAATAAAAGCAATCTAGAAAATATTATTTTGTCTTTGCATGCTAATTAGAGGCTGGTTTATATTTACTTGGATAAGTTTAAATTTATAAATTATGCCAAGAGCAAAGTCATCTGCAAAAGCTAATATGACAATTTCTGGAAGACTAAAAAACCAAAACCAGTAAGGATTCCCTCAGTCTGGGGAATTCCATAGCCTTTTTTTTTTTTTTTTTTTAGATTTTCAATATAATTAAGATTGGAAGTTACCATCACTGAGATAATATTACCTTGAGCATGTCAGGAATGTTGTCATCTAGCTCAAGTGTAATTTTTTTATTACTTTTTCAATTTGTTTGTAGAAAAGCTGGGAATTATTTAACTGATTGACCTTAATTCTCTACATTTCATGCACAGATCATTTCTGTAGCACTGAAAAAGTGATTCTAGTAATTAATATAATCAAAAATAAAGGCACAAAGCAATTCTGGAATGTGCAGTTTGCAAAACAATGGCTCCAGGTTACAGTACCATAGTGATACAGGCAAGTTGTTCCATGCACTGCACAGTGCAATGGGGCTAATTAAAAAAAAAACAAAAACACTCAAGGGCACAAGGTCAAGTACAGAAGAGCTTTCTGAATCTTCCCAGTCACAAGGGTTAAGGTGAATCAGCTCTGAGCAATAAGCTCCACTCTGTCTCCTGCTAAGTGCAAACAGTTAAGGAGGATCCTGATCCTCTGGAATTGTTGGCAGTGTCCCACTCACAGCAGCATGCCCCAGGTTTTATTTGTGCATTATTAATTGCTCTTGGGGTCTGAGTGGTGTTCTCAGGAATGAGAAATTCTCTGCCTTCTCACAGAGTTTTAACTCATTCAGAGCAAGGCCATTACATGCATCAACCTGTGTGGTTCAGTCTCCCCCCAGAAAAGCTCTGAGATACCCACATTTTAAAGAAGGGTTCTGCAGCATGGACAGGATGCATCCTCTCATGATCAAGAAGTTACTGGCATGGACAAAGATATTGTCATTCACTTTCTTTACATATAAGACCTCAAATTGCTCTGAATAATGGTTGCTATTCTGAGAGAATTGTTGACTGACAATGTATTTTCTATGCTCAGTTTTTCATGTCTATACCAAACTTCTAGGTAACAGCTTATGACCAAAGAATGTCTCAGCATGGTAGAAGAATTCTTCAGTGTTCAGGTTACCACAGTTCTTTGTACCTTTTCTCTTCACATGTGCTTTGCTGTTTTCTCACATGCCTTTCCTCATCCTTTTTCTGAGTTCCAGCCTGGATCTGGACAGATTATTAGAGCCAAAGAATACACTGAAACCTTGATAGTATGTGGAAGTATTTTTGCAGGAGTTGCTTCTTATTCAGTTGATGTCAGTAATATCTTCCTCTGCCCAGGTACCTGAAAACTGTAAAGCAAAATACTTATTTTCCTAGAAAGGACATGATCATAATAAATCAATACTTTTAACTTATATTTTTGCAAAGATATCTCTTCTGGGTGACCCATTGGCTGCTGAATATTACAGTTAAGTTGGTACATGCTATTAAAAATATTGCTCTATTTTGCCTTCAGCAGTCAAGTAGCAAAATATTTCTCAGCATGGAAACAAAATGATGAAGATAAGGCAGTTAATAATTGCAAGATATGCTACTGTATCTCCTGTTATTAAGATGAACAACATGAGATCATTTGGAATTCATATCCTTAATTATTTTTGTCTGTCTAATGAGGAAACAGAGAACCAATGTAAAAAAAATCACAAATCCAAAAGTCAATTTTGATTTTATGTATTTTTTAATTTGCACAAAATATCTAAATTCCAATTAACATTTCAAGTAATTTTATCAATTATTTAGAAAAATTAACATATGCCTGTTCAAATATTGGGAAAGTTAATGTTATTGTATCTGGATTTTTCAGAGATACCCCCTAAAAAGGGCTTTTTCTAGACATAAAACTTCATTACTGTACCTTCAATGTGACATCAGCACTGCTCTCTTCCCCTGCCACAGCTTCTGTTCCCATGAAACCTTGAGATAAGGGTGTAGAAAAGACACAAAGCAGAGGAAAAATAAACCCTAAGAAAATGGATGCTTGATTTAAGAATAAGATAATTCCACCCACTTGTATAACACAAGTATCCCAGACTGTGGTTCAGGAAGAACGAGGTGATGTATCAAATATTTAAGGATAAAACCAAGAGCCCTTCTTCATTTCCCCATTTCATTATCAAACAATCACTCAATGGTTTTCTATACAAAAAAAAACCCAAACCTTTGCTGGATATGAAATAAAAGCTTTGTCTACTGAATGTGTACTGGAAGACTGTTGCAGACACTTTCTCCTCTGACTTCTCCTTTTAATAGGCTTAAAAGCAAAAAAGGATATCAACTGTCTGTAAATGTATTTAACCACGAAGATAAAGAACTTTTCACAGGTATTGCTTGAAGGGAATGCTCTGTCTTCTAATTTGTTCTGTGCTGTGTTTAATCAAAACTGCATTCATATTTGATGAAAGAGCATTTTGGCACTCTAAATCAACTGTTAGAAAGAATCAAGAAAAGGTGATGGCTGAAGTGGTTCTGTTACCATATTCTCCATATGGGATAAACCATTTTGTGAACAGCAGAGCTCCTGGAAACTAGAAGCTTTCTTCTTCCAGAAGTCCAGAAGTTCCCCCTGCAGTGCTGGAGGTGGCTGCTTCATCTCAGGCTCATCTGCTCTCAGTCTTGAGCATGGCAGGAAATCCCAGACCTAGCAGAGATCCCTGCTACAGCTCCAGAAAGAACAAAACTAAGCAGGCTTCAGATGGCTCTTGGATCATTGCTTTTAAACAAAATCTTCCCTAATTCTTTAAACATTAGCAGACTAATCAAAATGCTCAATTTCTGGGCTAAGTGACATGTACTCCTATCCAATACATATATTCCAAGGATACTTATGATACCACTACTACCCCACATCCAGAAAATCTTTTTAAGTAACAGTATTTTCAAGGAGATAGATTTAGGAAAAAAACAAACAAAGAGTGGATCAGGAGTTGCAGGACTTGCAAGAGAACTTGATACTCCATAGCATAAATAAATAATGGAATTGTAGAATCATAGAGTGGCTTGGGTTGGAAGGAACCTTAGAGATCATCTAGTAATAATAATAATAATAAAAATAATAATAATAATAATAAATAAATAAATATTATCTGTGAATCTTTATTTTCTCCTTCTTTGAGCCAAAAGCACTTAGTCAAATTTTGCTTTAAAATATGGTTGCTGTTGCTAAATGACTGGAATTGTATAAAATGGATGAGGTCCCATCAGTTTGCCCGATGAAAAACATTTCTGAGTCCTGATCTAGCAGTGATCCAGTGATTCTGTGATCCCTGTCATTTCCACTGTCATGAGTAACTTGGAAAAGTTATCTATTGTCCTACTCTGGTTTCATGTTCTGAGGGCATGCAGATTTTAAACACCATAAAACTTTAAGGAACAGAAACATCAGACACTTTAACAAGAAAACCTTAAATTAATTAGGGAAAAAAAATCATTGCCCTTACAGAAAAATAGATCCATTCCTCTGAAGGATTTACCAAACAGTAATAGGGAATTGCAACTTTATCTACTATAAATACATTTCAGCATGTACAACTCTCCTTGCTATCTATTTTTTCCTAGCAGAGGCAACAACAGCAGGGCCCATTGCTTAATTATATTACCAAGTTTTAGTAGCTAATTTCTTTAGCTTACAGCATAGATTGTATAGCAATATATTTCTTTTATTGTTAGTGAGAGAAAAACCTGAGGTAGTGGCCAAACCTTTTCACCAAGCACCTTTTTTTTTTTTTTTTTTAACTGGTTTAGCATCCAGGATTAAAATATAATTCAATATATAAGGGTCTTTGCTCCACACGGAATAGTAACCAGTTAGTCAGTGAATTCAGAGTATTAAAAAAGTACTGCTGGAAAGGACTTGAAAAGGCTATTTGTCTTCCACCTTGCCATCAGGTGGGATCTATTATTGTCAAATTCAAAAACCAGTAAATTAGGGAGATTAAAGAAAAGTTTCTCTAATATGTAACCTCAGACTCCATTTTTTACAAAGTATGACCTTTGCCACATGTATTTTAGGGTGTTTATAATTTTCTCTCAGCCCTGTTTCTCAGATTTATATCAGATCTATATTGTAAGTAACCTAGCAAAATATCAGTATTTAAAAAAAAAGAATATCTTAGAAAATTGGTCTGGAAGGGAGCTGGGAAAGTTAATTAATTCTCCCTGCTGAAGAAGGATCCGCTGTTCCTGTGTGATTTCTCACAGACTTTCCTAGTTTATTTTAGCTAGTACCCATGTTAGAAAGGTGGCAGCCTCCTGAGCAAGCCTCTCCCATGTATAGGTTTGAGAGTTTGTTCTCATGTTTAACCTAAACCCTCTTTTCTGCAGTTTAAATCAGCTCAAACACAATAAGCATAAATACATTTAAATACATTTTCCCTTGGTGTGGAATTAGTGTCTTTTGTGTCGGGAAATCCCTCAAACTTGTGGCATGAGAGGGTTAAGGAGAGTATAGACTCTTTTTGGCTGCCCAAATGAAAAAAAAAAAAAAAAAAGAATTTTTTTGCTCATTAATGAAGAATTGCACTTCTGTTAATGAAGATGATAATTTATATGTAGGTTTGCTCTCCTTCCCTCAAAGCTGTGCAAAAAAAAATATAGGAGGGGGTTTTGTGGATGAGCAGGTTAATTAGTTTTCTGATGAACATTCTGTAGCTGTCAACTATGGTCCTTGCCAAGAACAAAAATGGATTAATTGTAATAAACAGAATTGTGTTTTTAAAACTAACTATTAGTAATAACAGTGCATGCATTTTTGCTGTGTCCATATCAGAGTATTTTTTGGGATTGTGTGAAAACTTCCACTTCCTGCAGTAGGCCACTGCTCTTTGAGTCTTTCTGGAATGTGCACTCATTTATAAGCAGGGAGAGAAGTGTGCTGAAAAAATAGTGGAAGAGCAGTTGGACAACCTGCCTGGCCAGGCAAGTGGTGGAGCAATTGTCTGCTGGTAACAGCCACCAAACCTGATCTGTGTCTTGGACACAGCACAGTCCTTTGCCATTTTTCTGCTATTTTTCAGTGAGAGGAGGGAGCAGGGAGGATGTTTGCTGGATCCTTGGATCCAAATCACCCCCTAAATATTGGAATCTTACCCCATCCTTGGTGCAAAAGTGAAGCGACTGGAGTTTTAAGGTGAATCTAAGCAGCTTCTGCTTTTTCTCTGAAAGGAGGAAACATCTTTATTACCATGAGGGGGCAACTTAAAGAAGGAGGAATTTAAAAAGTAATTGGTCTCAGACAGGAGGTTTTGGAGCTCAAAGTTTCAGATCCACCCAGTTGGCAAAACATCACATTTACCAAAAGATTTTGTACAAAAATGCAATTGAATCTCAAGAGGAAGAAAGCAGAAAATATGAGTGATGATCAACAATGATCTTCCCAAGAAGCCCAGGCCTGAAGGTTATGGCTTTCTGACCCATAGTTTGACCTCAGTCCAGAGTGCAGGTCTAACTGAGGAATATTCCCAGCAGCACCAAGGAGATTCTTTAAGTAACTGCAATAAAAGCTCATACTTTAAATTTTCACTTGTTTACCAAGCTTAGGTAGTTCCACTTAGTGTCAAGCCACCAAGGAACCCTTAAAAATAAACAAAATGTAGAACACAAACCCTATTTAGTACTACTTAAATGAGAAGCAGGGAGTTATCTTCTCTCCTCACACCAGGCTGTCCTTAATTCTTTTTCGTCTGTCCTTTTATTGCAGGAGAATTTGCTCTCCATTAGAAAAGGATGTGGCACAGTCTTAGATGTCTTCAGCAACTCTGGTCTAGTCCTTTAGAAATGAGATTTCCTGGCCATTTATGACTCATAAAATAGAATCCCTCTGGGGTTAATGGAGAAATAATTCAATATATTAAGAAACACATGCAATAGAAGCAATTAGTGTCAGTTTCTCAAAATTTTTTTCTACCCATCTCAGTGTTTCACTTAAAGTATGTCTGTCTGTTCAGTAGCAGTGTTTAAGTTATTTAACAGTGAAAAAATAATGATATCATGCTGCACGGACTACAATAAACATAATTTATTCCAGGGATTCTGCAGAGCCTTTTAAAGGACAAACTAAGGTTCGGTAATATAAATAAAAATTTGGCTGTCAATTCTTTATCCTACATTTCCATGCTTTATTAATTGGCATAAACTGTAGGCTCATCTAAATCATATCCCTAAGAGTGGCCATGGGTGAAGTGAGCACTGCAGTTTATTGGCAGAGCCCAGAAAGAAAACACAAATGTTCCTCCAGGCAGCACACAGGGAAGAACATGAGGAGCTCCTCTTAAGCTCTACAGTTTGTCAGCAAAAATATCTGTATGGTAAAGGAATTTCTGCTGACAACTTAGGATGGAATTTGTTTATTGTCCTACTATTATGCCTTACTGATTATACATTCTTTTGGGTACCACCAGATCAGAACAGATGAGTGCTTCCCAATCCAATTCAGGGCAATTAAGTTATCCCAAATTTTGTATCTGGGTGAAATGTCTGAGTTTGCAGACTGGAAGCATGATGTGCTCTGCAGACCATTAATGGCATCTAGTTAACTTCTTCAGTTATTCCAGTTAGATCCACAGGGGGGATCAAGGTGTGCTGCCACTGCTGACCTTGCCAGACAAAGTCAGAAATTGGTGTCCAGAATAAGACAGGCAGGTTACTGTCCATTCTCCTCAACATGCTTCTTTAGAGTAGGATTGACATATTTCCCTTTGTTGTTTTAGGTCCTGAAGTGTCTCCATGTGTCTTAAGAATTTTACAGTTCCAGAGCATTTCCATGAAAGGCTAACTATTGTCTTCCCAAATACTAGGTATGTTTCTATTAATGCAATTATTGTAAGTATCAATTCCTTTGAAAATTAATTTCAGATCCAGAACAAAAAGAAATCCACAGTTTTGAAACATCCTGCACTACATTTTAATTGTGAACGTGATTCAAATTTTTTGTTTGTATAAGCTTTGGATTACTTGTTTTTATTTTAAATGTTTCACATATACTTTCAGTATCTGTTATATATTGCTGATGACTTATTTTAAATAAGAAAATTTGGCAACAATGTTCTGTCTAATTGTCTTGCTGTGGTATGATTTTGAGTTTTTTTCTATTCTGTATTTACCTTCTGTTATATTTGCATATACACATTTTGTGTAAATGCTAATTGGAATTGTCAGAGTTCTCTTTCAATTTAATTAGCATGCAGAAAAGAGTGGAAATCTCTTTTAATTAAAATAACATTTATTAAGATTGCCCAGAATATCATTGTTGTTGGAGTTTTATAGGTAACCTTGAGCATTTTGCCTGTCAAATTACAGAATAGGTTGACACATGAAAATTCCTGCAAAGTTACAACACTGGAGTAGGGATGCCTTTTGGTTCCTTGACTTATTGCATTTTTACCAATTCCACACAAGGCATTTAAACATCCACTTTTAATAATTTTCTTCTTTGATTGCTTTGTGTGTCTATCTTTTTTCCTGTGTGCTTTTTGGAGACAAAAGGTCTAATTTGGGAAACGTGGTCTCTGTTCCATTTCACTTGCAGAGAAAGGGAACCAGTCCCCTTGTTGCTGGCAGCAGAGAGGGTGGTAGGAGGGTGCAGCTGCTGGGCAGGTTTCTACTTCTATTGAGCAGGTCTCTCAGTGGAGTTTGCTCCCATCAAAAAGGCAGGATCTGAAGGTGGCTGGTACTGGTATTTTCTGTCATGTGTATGAGCCAAGAATGGATAAGTTAGTTTCCAGCAATGGCATGTGAGGTAGGCTGTGAAACTCAGCTACAGACAGATGTTTGAGATGACCCTTCTAACCAGTGACATGCATTCTGCAGACTCCCTAAATGTCCCCCTTCATTTTAGGCAAATTCTGCCAAATTCCCTTACACTCAGCATTCAGATAGAAATTCACAGGAATGGACAAGAGGGAAAGCCTTGAGTTACCATAGTGAGGCCACAAAACTTCATTTCCCAGGTAGTACTTACCTATTAGAAATTCAAATCCACAATGAAATACCCAAAAACACAGCTGAACTATCAGAAGCTGAACTATCAGAAGCTGAACTATCTGCAGTGTTTCTGAAATATGCACAGGCAGTTAATATGAGCAAAATAAACCCCAGAAAATAAACATTTTAATGCTTTGAAATCTCTCTTTTTCACAAAATTTTAAACTAATCCTTGACCAAAGGACACATAATCTCCACTGACCCTAAAGAGAATAAAATCCTTATATACGGGCAAAGCAGGGCATTTATGAATGGGCATAATCAGAGGTAAAAACCATATAAGGCTTAAACCACAATAAGAACTCAGTACTCTTTTTAGAGTAAAAATGTCTTTGGAGAGACTTTAACAGATAGAAACATATAAAATTACAGGTGCTTACTTTCATTTTTTAAAAATTTATGTCCATGCTTAAAGCTTTAATAGAAATTACTGGAGCACATTAAAATTGCCATCTAAATGATGCTTTTTTTCTCACTGGAAGAGCAAATAAATCAAATATGGGAATACCTTTTTTATGTAAAACATGAAAAACAAGTTTTTACTTATTTTAAATAAAAGGCAACAGTATTTTTTTAAAGCCGAGTTTTTCAGCAAAGATTGTTCCTCCTTTTAATAAAGGGGAAAAAAAGGGAAAAAAAAAAAAAGAGAGAGATAACAGCTTAAATAGTGCATCTCTAAGCATTTGACAAAATTAGGTCTGCTGTTTGAGCTGTTGAGTACTATCAAAGGCCACAGTCAAAACTCCTAGAGCAATGGGTTATAATTTTATTCAGAGATGCCCTTCAGCCTGATACAGGAGGCAAATTCACAGTTCATCTTCCCTCTCTTACTCCGTTTGCAATATACTAATCTCCTTTATAGTGCTTTTAGATAAGCTTATGGAAGCTGATATAATTTCATTTATTCTACCATATGAATTATAATAAAATAATACCTCTTTAGAAAGATCTGGAAACTGTACACTCCAGTACCTTATTAACATGAGTATAGACCACAAAATATTGTAAGTCATTTTATGAAATTTCTAGAAAACTAACCTGTGCTTTGTGCTAGATAGGGTCCTGTGTGGAACAACAGTGTTAGATGGGTTGCATAACTGTCCTTGTTTTTCCTAAAGCTAACAAATTCCTGACTCAAGTGGAAGTTAATTATAAAGTAATTGAATTTAATTCCATTCAATTAACACTTTGGAGTTTTACTGGAGCTTATTCCTCAGTGTCAGTGCTGGGGTGGTGGTTGAACACTGTGCTCAGGAATATTTCCAGAAGTAACCCTTGGTCTAAGCAGACCCTGTGGGATGGCTTCCCTTTCCTCACTGTTTGTAACTTAATGGTGCAGTGGAGTACATAAGTGCAAGAGAAATGAAACTGTGCTAAAAGAATGTTTTAGCTTTAACATCTGTTTTAACAGGCGTCAAGTAATTTGTAAAAAGCACTTTTATTAAAAAGTTCGCACTGCACAGTCTTTTCTCACAGTGTTAGAGTAATAGAGGGAAATTCCCTTCAACAGAAATGTATCCAAAGGGACTTTGATTCACAGCTCTTTCATTTGCTGCTCTGGTAGAGGAGGGCAGAGTGAATGGTTGTTACTGGTGTGACAAAGCTGGAAAAAGAAATTAAACCTTAAGCTAATGTTGGGTTAGGAAGCTCTAGGGCTTTTTTCATTTCAGCAAAATCACTTGGGTTTTCTGCACTGTGGCTCTATCTGCTAGGATAAGCCTTTGGGCTGTAAGTGGGGCTTGGGCTCACTGTATGGTTCAGTCCTCCAAGTGCATCCATAATGACTTTTTGGGCAGCACAAATCACTTACAAACCCTTCTGGTGTAGTGGCTGTCAGGATCACATGGCTTTTTGCATAGCCAAGTGAAACAGACTTTGCAGCCCTGGAAAAAAGTTGAAGAAAATTTGTAAGGCAGCATGGAAACTCTGAACATGCACTATGATACAGGAGAACTCAGGGACAGAAAAAATGACTTTGCAGAGGTGTTTTTTCCATTTTCCACCTCAGTATAAACATTTCAGACAATATTTGCCTAAGCATGGCATTAATCCTGCTCCCAAAATCTGATGGTGTTCAGTGATGTTGTCTCTCTGCTCAACAGGTTCAGAAATTATTCTTGTTTCTGTATTCACAACTTCACTCTTCTCTGAGCAGAAAAAAATGTTAGTGATAAAATAAAATACTGTTGGAAAGGGTGCACCTGGATTGAGGGAGTGGGTCTGAAAAGGGTCAGGAGTCTGTTCCACATGAGGAAGAGAGAAGCTCTGTAGAATTTGGAACAGAGGTAATTTGCTGGGCTCATGTGGTGGTGACTTGGGCAGCAGGAATGGAA
Organism: Muscicapa striata striata; assembly: GCA_030060385.1. Lineage (NCBI taxonomy): Eukaryota > Metazoa > Chordata > Aves > Passeriformes > Muscicapidae > Muscicapa > Muscicapa striata. The sequence goes on along the minus strand of JAREIS010000066.1, from coordinate 203,244 downwards.
TCAGTCAGAATGGATAAACACTTGCTCTGTGTGGGAGCAAGCTGAATTTTCAACATCCTCAATGCAACATATTCAGGAAAAAAATAGTTGTCAACTATTTATCATTTATATATTTATCATTGAAAAATCCTAGTGGGAAGGAACATAAATGTGTCTAGTCCAATCTCCTGCTCAAAACAGACCCATGTTTGATATCAAAAAAAAAAAAAAAAAAAAAAGGAAACAAAATGCAAACATTAGACAAAAGAAAAAGCCTGAATCTGAACTGTACTCCATTCTGTCATTAAAATCATAAACTTCTCGGAATTTACTGCAAAAGCCAAATGTTTTTTTCCTCTTTATTATCTCTGCTTGTGTCATTTCCTCTAGCTTTGTTGGAAGACATCTGAAATGCACTGTGCTGACTCCCCTCATTTAGGAAAAAACCTGTTGTATATGTTTACTATTGTATAGCTCCACTAACAGCTATCCCAAAGGGTTTTGTACCACCCCTCACATTTACAACTTCAGCATAGAAGTGAGAATCCTATTTGCAATCTGCCTCCTGTGCTGTAACTACTGTGGCTCAGTTGTGCTGCAAGAAGTGATATAAGGGAGAAGTCTTCTGCACTACTCAGACCTAGAAAGCATCTCAGAAGTGTGACTAGGAACTGAATAACATGACATGGATGAAAGCATTAGTGGGGGTGTGGAACTTCTGTGCATTTCCTGATATTGATGAAGCTTTAGTTCTAAGCCAGGGCTTTCTCTTTCAAAGGAGTCATGCAGAGCTGGACTTCATCAGAAAACAGAAATACTGGCCAGAGGCATAGTGCATCCCAGCATAGGAAAAATGGAGTTGCCACTTAGAGCTCCCATCACCACTGCCTCATTTCTGAGTGCAATGCTCCCTCATCTGCTTCCTCTCAGGCTGTTGTTTTTCAAAAACAGAGGAAGTTTCATTTGTTCCCAGATGGTTTATCCTCTCAATGCTTCTGTAGGCACTTTCAGCAGCATTCTTACTCCTGGAAGCTGTGGCCAGCCAGCTCCCAAGACAGAGCTCAGCTCTGGTCCTCATGGGAAAGGAAGCTGTTTGCATAAAAATTTTTACTTACAGCCCTTGAAGCTAAGAATTATGCAAGACCCTGAATATACCTGCAGTCTGGAAAACATTAGTGGCCTTGCCCTTCTCCTAAACCATTCAGTAAGCAGTGGGATGGCAGTGCAGAAATTTGTCAGCTAAGCAGGACCTTGTTTCAAATTACTAGAGAATGGTCAACAGGGTGTGGTTGGTGTGTTAGGTGGTGACATGGCTTTCTGGATTGTGGCACTCAAAACTCTCAAAGCACCTGTAATCTCATTCTTGGCAACTGTCATTTACACATGGAACAATGCAGAAGGGCAGGAAATGTCATTATTCTTTTGGAACTTATGAAACAGGTAAGGAAAGAATCATATTCTGACACCTGCCATTTTTGCAAAAGTGCTGATGTACAAGTCTCCATAAAGCAGATGAAAAAACATAAAAATCCTTCACTAGATGACCTGTAAGTAACTCCAAATTATTTCAGTCAGTGACTTGATATTTATACTGCATCAGTTTCTATTTCTTAGAAATGTGTGTTTAAGTTTTGGTTATTTTTTTCATTGTCTTTGTATCAGACCTCTATTTGAGAATAAAAAATACATCAAAATTCTTATTATCTTTATTTTCCATTTTCTTTTTCCCATTTCTGGGCAAGACTACCTAACCAGATCCTGTTCTGGTAAAAACTCTGCAATTGCAGCTTACAGAAGGCAAGTCCAGCTACCCTTTGTTATTAAGCCCAGTCCCCTTCAAGTTTCATCCTGACTCCAGTTACAACTGAAGGAAAATTACTGGTAAATATGATGAGCTCATGCAAACTTCTAACTTTGAGTATCAACAAACCCCATCTTCTCTAGCCCCCTCCATGCTGGTTTGTGGTGTTGAAGGAGGCTGGAGTGAAGCTGTACCTTGGCACTATTGTATGAGTCCCATGGCAGATGTATTTCAGGTAGCTGGCTGATCATTCTGGTTCTGGTTTGTGGGCTGGTTTTGTTTTTTGTTTATGTCTAACCATCAGCTTCTTATTCTATAGATGAAAGAACTGCCATTTTGTCACTCTCATCTTTAAAACTTTGGTGGCTTTGACTTGAAAGTTCTACTTTACAAAGAAGAATTCCCAGTAGAAAAAGAAAAAGATCACAGTGTCTCAGCATCAGCCAAAATAAGAAGTGATATCTGTAACCAGGGTATAAGCATTCTCTGACAATTCAGGCTAATGAAGTTTTCTCTGTGAATTGCCACAGAGGCTTTTATGACAGAAAAGAGACCAAAAGTTCCATCACTGAAGTCCCTAAGTATAAAAATGTGCTTTCTTTAACAGCCTAAATTCAGACCTTATTTAAGTGATAAAACTGAGTCAGTGATCACAAGATCTGAACACATCTTCCTAACTTACAAACACAAAAGTGAAAATCACTTCCCAAAAGCTTTAAGATTTAGTGAATAAAAAATAAGTCATGTAACTCTCTTCTCTCAGGACACACTTTGGTATTGAGACATAAGAACTGGCTACAAAGAGGAGTTGGAATAAGACTTTTGCATCATGTATTGCCAAACTTGGAGTAGGATCAATGCTCAAAAATTATCACAAGCTAAGCTAGGAGAAACACAGTCCTTTCAATAATACAAATTCAGATATTTACTTTTGGGGATTTGATCTTAACATCTCAATTTCATTATGAGGAAAAAACTTTCCTTTAAGTGAGAATCAGGGATTCTTAATTTTCATGAATTTGTTCTTTAACTTAAAATTATCACTGTAGAGGGTCCAGGGGGAGGAAGGCAAAACGAACACAATAGCACAACATGAGAAATGGGAAAGGACAACTCTCTGCCCCTCTTTGTTTCTAATTCTGAGCTCAGTTAAATCAGTGTTAAGTTGGCAGTTCCCTAGAAGTCTCTGCAGACAGGCCAGTTTTACAGGGGTCTGAGAGAACTAGGTACTGCTTTGCCTAAAGAATCATATCAGCTGCAATAAGACTTCAAGACTTGTTACAGCTGTGGAAAACTGAGTATCATTTGCTTCCCCTCATTTATTTTACTGTTAGGCTTGAAGTTTGTGTTGAAGTGGCACACATGAAAATAAAACCAGTGTATTTCTCTTCTGTCCTGTATTTCTCCATGACATTTTTAGTGAAAAAAAATAGGAGTTAGATTATCATGGTAAAAGATAGGATCTGAATTTTTCTAAAGAGAAAAATGTCTTTTTACCCATTTATTTCTGCAAATATATTTATTGTAAGGTGAAAGGTATGGCTGGTTTATGAAGAAAGAGAATGGAAATGGCATTATGAGGCACTTTTTACATGGCTTTTAAATAGCAATTATCCTAACATTTCTAATGGATATATGGAGTTCACCACCTTCCCATTTCTCTGGACCATAGGCTAGATGTCATTTTTGACCTTTATTTTCTCTCATGGAGGTTTTTTCACTAAGATTTCCACAGACTTATTACCAGTACTCAGCTGATATATAGAGAACCTTTAGAAAATAGTGGTTTATATTTTTCCAATCTCTGCCAGTTTGTGTTGTCCCCACTATTTTTGTGTGTATCTCACACGTTTCTTGACCTTACCTGTGAAGTGCTGCTGAGTGACTGGAATTGAGACCAGAACTTTGCTTATAGCACCAAGTCTGAATGTTGTCCAGAAGGAGCACTGGGTGCCTTGGAGACAGATATATTCAATCACCAGGAGCAAATCCTCCTCTCTTAGCAATAAGAAAAGCAAACAGCAGTTGTAGAGACTGCAGTAATGAACATATCAAGAGGAATTTGGAATTTCTGGTCTAACAAAAGTGGATTGGCTTCTCCTCTGTCTTACATCTTGCCTTGCTGTACATATTTAGCAATAAGAGATGGTACTTTTCCTTCCCTGAATACCATGATAGGGCAACATACATAGTACAGTATTTTCCATCATATCATGGGAGCATCTGACACAAGAGTGACAGATCCCACCTCAAAATGGTGGTGAAGCAGCTTCTGTGCCTAGTGTTCTTTGTGGGAAATTCAGGGAGAAAACAGCAATTATTGAGGGCAAAAATAGTAATTTTATATGTCAGTAAAGCGAATGTGATAGGTGGAACAAGTTTCCTTTTTTTTTTTTCCTACTTTTTTATAATTCCCATGCTAAATTTATTTTATATTCATACAGCAATATAAAATCCACATCTTTTAACAAAGTTTAATGTCATGTTTTTATATCTTTATCTACAACTATTCCTCCTTCCTAAAATTGCATTTGAGCAATAACCTTGTATCTTTTATGGAATAAAATTTCAGATAAGGATATTCTTTTAATTACACAAAAATAATGTACCAGCATCCTCATTTTCTCCACAAAACACAAGTTTATGGTTTGCCCTTTAGAGCTCAAACAACCATCTCCCCATCTATACCAAATCTCAAAGTGTCCTCAGATAATATTGCTTTTATAGAAGACCATTTCCTGCAATCCATCACAGCACCTTTCTTGAACCTCCTTTGCCATTTACTAAGCACTAAACAGCAGTGGTCTAAATCAGGCAAATGGTTGTTTCTGAGGCCAGTACAGAGAATTCAAAGCAAGATAATAAACTAGCTTTGCATCCTCTGATTATGTAAATTATAATTACGAGAATAACTGTATGTTAAGTGATAGAGTTGGTATAAAAATGCAGGGTAAATATTTTAAAAAGCAAAGGTTAAAGAAGAAAATCTTGGTTAACTGTGCTGCAAACGTTGTCAGTGACTATCAAGTTGTGTCCTTTCACTTATTTTAAGAAGCTGTCTCTAAAGGACTCTGGTCACCTTCTGTCTCATTTTGTCTTTTATATTGCCACTGATAGAGCTTTTGCAAAGACTAAAAGGCTGACTGACGTTTCTGAAAAGCATGTAATTAGCTGCACATTAGTGAGCTTTCAGATATCAGCTGGAGCAGCTCTGCTTTTTATAAGCATTCAAGAGAAGCTAGCCATTGCCATGAGTATCAACTTTTTTTGTTGTGGTTATGGGCAGTACAAAATTATATTTAACTGCAAGCCTGCCACACATTTGTGTGACAGGTGGCAAGAGTTAATTTGCAAGCTTTAAATACATACCTATGGAGAAATTGTTCAGATCAAAAGAACTTAACATGCAAAGTTCTTACGTTTTTATGTATTTAAATTAGCCACAGAAGAGAATTTAGCTGTGATAACACCTCTCCCACAATGGAACATCTGAATGTCAGTGAATGTCTAAGAGTAGAGACACCAATGAGAGTGTTATTAGGAAAATGTTCTCCACTGAGAGCATGTTTGGTAACTAAAACAGGCTCCCCAAAGAAGTGATCACTACACCAAGCCTACCAGAATTTATTAAATATCTGGAAATGCTCTCAGTCATTTGTTTTACTTTGAGGTTGCCCTGTAGAGAGCAGTGAGTTAGACATGACAATCCCTGTAGGTCCTTCCCAACTCAAGTTATTCTTTGAATCTATTATTCTATGATAATAAAAAGATATTTTTCCAAAGGCTGTTGCATACCTGTTGTATATTTCCAATGATAGTTGAAGTTATAATCTCTTTTTCACTTGACTTTTTAATTTGTGCCACAGCTGAACCATATAATTTCCATCTCACTTAAATGGACATAAAATCAGCAGAACTTTTCAGAGGAACTGCTTGAATTATTTATTTTCCCCAAGAATAGAGTCAAATCAGACCTAGAAATTTTTGTGGTGCTCTCAGGTAATAGAAGCAGATTGTCTCAGAAGAGATGTACAAAATGGCCCTGGGTAAATTCTACTTTACATTTTCATGAAAAATCAAATATTAGACCACCTTTTCAAGAAATTTGACATGGATGATGAATTTTTGGAACAAACTGACCAATTTATGGGTCAGAATTAAAGTAATTTGATAGACTGGTGTCATTTGGAAGTTAAACAGTTCTTTGGGGTATTGAAAAGCAAAGTGAAATAATAGGTTGTAAACCTTTGAAAGCTCAAAGATGAGAAAGAAATACTTTACAATTGAGAAAATTATGTCATTTTTTTAGACATTACCTGTGGGATGTTTTTATTAAGTGAGAATCTTCAAAAATTCCCATAAAATGAGCTGTGGAGAGCACATTTTATGAGAGAGTTATGGGATCCATTGAAGAAGAATGTTTTTTCTTGGTAAAATGAGTGGCATATGCCAGCACAAGGCACAAACCCTAGTACTACCACTACAAACATTTTCTAATTGTGCCCAGAAAGAAGGATTGCCCAATGACCAACAATATTTTGAATACAGTCTTTGGAAATCACTCATTTAACATGTCCATAAAAGGCACACAAAGCAAAAATGTATTTCATTTTGTCAGCTTTTTGTGTGTCACATCCCCAAATCATTCACAGAATACACCTGGCAGTATTGTATAAGCCATCCACCTCCCCCCTGACAGGACCCTCAGCTTTCCATAAACAATTTCTGGCAGACATCTCTCTAACCTGTTTGCAGATGTCCCCAGTGAGAGACCTTGCACAATTATGCACACAATGAATTCCAGCACCCATCTGTCCTTGCAGCTAGAAATTATTTCCCAATGTCTAACCCAAATCCAATATCTCATCTACTTCACTCATGCACTTGTGCTCCCTCATTTGCTATTTCTCAGAATACTGCAATCCCAAAGCATTTTGGGTGGCCTGCAATATATGCAATAAATCTTGTCACTGGGACACTGAGTGAAGGATTACTGTTCTTTATGTGTTGAAATGAAAATGCAAAGCTTGACATTTATGTCTGTTTCTGCTGTTATCTGCTGTTTCTGCATGGCTTCTAGCACTGTTTCCCAGTCATGGTTATCAGTCTAAAATGTGACTGTGACAACAATAAGGCTCCTTATGCCTCCATGCAGTCACATAACTTGGAAAACCAGTACTTCTGTTGTTTCTGGCATAGCGAATTCTTCTTAGAAAAAGGCATAGCAGGGATGTCATACAGAACCTGCAGTATTTCCTACACTGTTTTCTTCAATATTTTTGTTATTTCTACTTATTAGCAGAAGAAAACCACCTTTTATGGTGGTTCTTAGATACAATCTTAATGTACATAGCAGTAATTATACCTGGAAAATCATGTTCCTAGACAAGTTTTTTGTGCTAACTATAATTAAAATTTGCAGTGTTTATTTTATTTTGCATACTTCTATCCAATAAAACATTGTAGTTAGGCAATTTTCCTTTTGGAATTGTTAGGGAATGATTTTAATACAAAGCTTTGTATTGGGAAACCATAGGAATTCCAGTTGCCATCAAGCTGTTATGTCAGCAGCACCCACTCTGCAGACACCATAGAGTGACCAGCTGCTTAGGAAATGCATAGATTCTGAGAAGATGCCTCTCTGAATCTACTGATGTTCAAAAGCCACACAAAGGACAGTTTAACAGAGTCAAAAATAACATTCAGGTAAATTTTTATTTGTGCATTAAAGTATTGCTGTTTTAATCAAACATTACAATTCAAAAATATTTTAAACTTTCAAAACCAGATTTTTTGCTTTCTTGAAGTCCTTAAATATGAAATGGTGGCACAAAAAAAAAAAAGGGGGCTTGTTAGTATGTTCAAGCCCATCAATGAATTTTCTAGCAGAGGCTAGGCCTTTTGAAGTCCTAAGCATTGACAAAAGGAAGAAATTCTGTGCAGTGCAAATCAAAAGAAAACGGAAAATGTCTTGAGATACTCTTCATGCTTCAAGAGCATGGCATTCCAGCTGACATACTCATGATATTAAAACACTCATGCCTCAAGAAGTGCCCTGACTCTCATCAAGTATCTCATTACCACAATTAAGCAGACTTTGCCTTACAGTAGTTAGAGCAATTCCAGGAGTTAACTTCATTTACCAGTCTATTCTAGCAAATTTGTGTTTTATGTACATGGAAAACAACTTTCAGCTGGTAAATCTGTACTCATAGCTGCTAAGCAGCCTATAAACAAACACACATTCTAGGATGAGACTCTAATAACTGAGTCTAATTTGTCTTAAGTCCCTGAAGTCCTGCAGTACATGTCAGATGCCCAGTGGGTGATTCACAGCTTGCTGACTAAAATGAAAAAGAACCCCTGGGTTACTGGAGCTAATAAATAACATGGCATACTGCTGCCATTAAAAGCTGCTGAAGTGCTTTAAGGTAAAAGGACAAAATCAACTATTTTATCCTTTAGAACTAATGCACAGATTTAATGATTTAGCACTGACACCTCTCACACAAGAAGACACTTTTAATTCCTGGACACCCTCTTGGCTGACTGATGTGATTTACCAAAGATCTGTCACTAACTAGCCCTGGGCTGACTGGCACCACTGTTTTGAGAATAAAAAGGATTTCAGTGCAAAAATTGAAAATAGGGGTTTTTTTTCCAGGTGATTATATAGAAGCCGGGAGGGGAGGGGACACAGAACTTGCTAAATAGTACATGGAAATTGTGAGGTAAAGCCTCAATTTTTCCAAAAAATATATTTGATATGAATATTAGAAAAGAGAAAATAAATACCCCAGAGAACTCCAGGTATAGTGAAGTATGAGATTAAATCAGAAGGGGACCAACAGCATTAGACACCCACATTCTTCAGCCTTTATACACAATTATTTCTTATTATAGAAAGTAAATGAGCACTTTGTAAAAGGCATACATTTGTTATTCAGTTCATTCTGAAAGATAAGGAAGAACAACCACTTCCTAGAAATCTCTCTAATGCAAATATGCAAAAACAAATTTGTTAGAATGTCTGAAAATATGCATTTTCTAAATTTTGCAAATATCCAAACAAACCTGATGACCCTTTATTCCTTTATTGCATAGAAGAAAATCACTCAAATTCTTTTAAGACTGCATCTTCTCATTAATGTTGCTTCTGAATGTTTGGGTTTGTTTTCTTTTGATGAAGACACACATGAAAACTGTGCTATTAGATATATCAAGATATTTGTAGGATTAGATTGTAGCTTGTGGTTTTGCAACTAGTTTCTTTCAACTGCTATAATTTTTTATCATCTTAGAGAAAAACTCCATGTGTTTATATATTTTATTAATCTTTTTTTTTTTTTTTTTTGCTGAGACTAAAGAGGAGCTGCTATGGCATTTCACATACAGAATTTTCACGTGTTTTATTGCAATAAAAAATACTGTACCTCACAAGAAATGTTCCTAGTTGTAGGAAATGAGAGTGATACAGTAGATGTGTTCCTTCTGAAATACTCCAAGAGACAACTGTAGCCATCTACAAATTGTCTTTGCATTAGATAGAAAAGCAAAATCCCAGATGTTTTCCACATGAGAGTTCAATTTCCTACCAGCACACCCCTAAGGAAAGGAGTTTCATCCTTAACATCTTGGACTATAGACTGTCATTAGGATCCCTTTAGGCTTTAAAATAATACATTGCAATGAGAACTCTTTCATGTTGAGACAACTTTGATAATGAAAGTTAATTTCAAAGAGCTAATTTCTTCCCATAGAGGGCAGAATTATTCTCCAAGATCTCATCAGCACCCCCTCCACTTGTCATGGGGATGGAAGCTCTGTTATTGCTATTGCTATAATCACATTGTTTACAGACTGTTTCTAGATGAGCAGCCTTGTGGTTTGCAGGGATTGAGAGACACGGATCATGTTATGCTAGCAAAGCCAGTTTATTACACTAATCACTCTCATTTATTGTTCTCTACATTCCATACAAAATTTTCCACTTGGACCCCTTTTCCCCTGTTCCCTTAGCAACACAATCTTTCTGGTTATCAAGTCCCTGTTACATTCTTTTGGGCCAGCAATGTCCTTGTTACATCTTCTCTCATCAGAGCAGTCAGAGTGACCAGACATGATGCCTTCACTTTTGTTCTTGCCTTAGTTTATCTCTCCCATGTCTCCCACTGTCCCAGGGCCAGCAGGTCTGCAGCCCTACCCAGCTGAGCATCTGCAGCTGTCTGATCTTCCACAGTGGGTGTGCTGCCTACTTCAACTGGCAGTAGAAGGCACTAACTAAATATATCCAGCTGGTCTGGAGGTGTAATTGAACCATGTGAACCTGCTGGCTCACCTGAATTTGATAAAGTGAGAGCTGGCCAGATGGGCCAGGAGGACAGTGTGCAGCTCTGAAATGCCACTCAGTCCATGTGTCCCCTCTGAGCTGGCACAGAGCATGGCTGCTTTGTCCCCTCCATCACAGCTTTTTCTCCACAGTGCTCCCTACATCTCCATCCACCCATTAGTTTCCTTGCCTCACTAGAGGCATTGCTAACTACATCTTTCAACTTCACTCTTTAGAACACAGGAGTCTCTCTGCCATGATTCTTTACTATTTTACAGTCCCAAACTTGTCTAAACTAAGCGGTCCTGTCACACTGTGTTGGGTTGATGTGGCCAGAAATGTGTATTCTATCACCATCTGTTAAACCAGGGGTTGCAGTAATTCCTTATCTCAGTGGCACACAGTATCTGTTAATGGGCCATCTTTAAGACAAGATGGGGCAATCACCTTTTTCTTCTCCACAACCCATGCTCCCTCCAGTAAGATACCATCTGCTGCTGGGCCATTGAGTCCCAGTGCATGACTGATAAAATTCCATCATCCCATTGAGAGATGCTCCAGTCAGGGGGAGGAACCAAGCCTCTCCTACCTAGATAAAAACGGAGCTGTTGGACAGCAAGTTACCCTTTCTTTCCACTGGATTCCAGAGGAGAAGCCAAACTTCTCTACATCATCCCTGGACTTTTGGAGGAAGGCTGCACCTTCTACAGGAGCACTGCTTCAGCTCAACCACACCTGCCACTGCAGGGGACTGTAGCCACCATTTGTTTGGACTGCTACCAACACCCTGACTGACAGAGTGTCAGATTGTATTCTGACTCTGTCAGGTTGGGATTGTTTTTTGTATTACTGTATTTCTATTTTAATCTTTCTAGTAAATAACTGTTGTTCCTAGTTCCCTTATCTTTGCCTGAAAGCCCCTTAATTTCAAATTTATAATAATTTGGAGGGAGGGGGTTTACATTCTCCATTTCAAAGAGAAGCTTCTGCCTTTATTGGCAGATAACTGTCCTTCAAACCAGGACACACACCATAGATTCAATCCTGCTTTCCAGGCACATTCTTGCCACACTTGGCTGCTCCTCAGCTGCTTCTGCTCCTCTTTGCTTATTTCAAGATCCAAAAAAAGGTCTGGTTCAGAACTCCTGAGTGATTAACATAGACACTACAAATATTCCAGGCTTAGGTACAGATTGATATGGATGGTCCCCACCTGAGGTCAGAGATAAGATGATCCTCTGGAAGTGCCTGACACTGAGGAAATTTCTTGTCTACTGGAAAGGCAAGCTCAGTGTCTTGATTCCAAAAAACTGCACGTCACCAACCAAGAGAAATCAGCCTGCTGCACTGCTTATTTCTACCATTAGCCCTTACAAAATTTACAAGACTAGAGTTTGTATTATGTGAAATCAACATTTTTTCTTGTGAACACAGAACAAATGCTTTAAATCATTAGTGATTTCAAAAATAAGCTTAATGCCATTTATTATATCAGTTCATATATCTTGCATTACTGACAATATCACAAGAAAATTCTCTAGATCAGAATGTTGGCTGAGAGAATTTTATCTCACAGTGTTACTGACAAGAGGCTTAGAACAGCAACAAATATTATGACATAGTGTCCTGCTTCCCAGCAAAGCTTAAAAGAATACCTTTTAACTAAGGGATACTTTCCTGGGATACAGTGGAGTTATATTTGATTTTCAGGGCTTAATCCATCAGTGCAAATTCTGAGACAATTTCTCAGATGTTGTGGACAAAATCTTTCTCTAAATACTATTCAAGTAAATATGAAATAGTTCCTTTGTCATCACCCTTGGAAGTTCAATAGTAGCCACAAGAACAGGAAAATTTTTCTTTTCCATGGAGTAAACACTAGAAAAAGTTATGGCAACTGTGGTATTTCTAATTTCTAATTTGGTGGGTATATGTGTGAAATGCTTTTCACTATGGTATCATGAAGAGACATGACTAAGAGCACACATGGCTGGGAAATTCTTAGTTCCCATTAATATGTCAGGGAATTACCTAATTTTCGTTTGAAAATACAGACCTTGGTGGAAGGTTACAGACCTCTGGTAAGTCACAGGTCTCAGTTCTACTGCTGACCTTGGATAAACAGAAAGTTGTAAAGAGGTCTGGGTGTGGAAAGTGGGAGCATCCTGAGGAAAAATGCACCTTTTATGTTAGGAAAAATGCACCTTTCATGTTCTGAAAAATGGCAAGAGAGAAAGGGAGGAGTTTGCTCCACCCAGCATAGACCCATGTAAGTTGTGCAGAAAGCAATCCCCTGACCCCTGCACACAGCCCAACTGCAGCCAGCCAGACCTGAAAAGAAGCAGCTGGATTTTTAATCTACACTAATTCTAATTTTTGAAAAGTCCCCTCTGTCTGACTGCAGCACTGAGCAATTTATGCTGCTGCTGCTGCTTTTATGCAGGGTTGCCCAGATACTTGCCTCATTGAGGATCTGCCTGATTAAAGTGTGGCTGCAATTTGGTGATTTGAAGACTCTGATCTGTCATCTGGATACAGAAATCCTCAGCAAAGAAAAAGTGATTTGTCAAAAGCCTGTTTTATCCAAGTTAGACACAATTATCCCCAAGGAAGCTCATTACAGATTTTTCTCTTATAAACATCCTAAATATGTCCAATGAGGTTCAATGACTTCAAGTCTCTGTGCAAAGCAGAACATTTTTGAGCATGATGTGGTCCCATACTACATCTCACTGGTGTAGAATATACAAGCTGCCTCCAGCAGCAAGCAAAATCCATTCCCAATGTGAGAATATCCCAGGTTAATCAGCACATCTCGAGCTTGTTTTCTCAGGGCTATCACAAGTTCTGCATTTGGCAGAATTATTAGAAAGAAGCCACAATAAATACACCAAATTATAGCCAGATAGGAGAGGCATTGAATTTGTCTCCCACATGCAGAGTTCAGAAACTTTTAATTTTCCTTCTTGGCCAGTTTTTGTCGGCTAGAATAACATTCTAGAATAATCTTAGAATAGCAACATATCTAGCAGTAAAAATGATCAGAACTGGAATAAAAAAATTAGCAGTATGTGAGGAATTTAAATCCTACAGGAAATTATCATCACATACATTAAATAAAGTTTACATGCAAATAAGACAAAATATGACAAACATGGAATTTAAAATTTGTCAGGAAAGAGTTTGCCCACAACATAAGAAATTTTCCTCCATGCTGAAGGAGGAGGGTGGAAGGAGGTATTTAGAAAAGGACATCCAAGACAATATACAAAGGCCAGACATTTTTTTTCAAAGAAATGATTGCAGAGTCTATTTGTCAATTTTATGTTTAATGGAAATTTTTATCTCATATTTAGTAAACTTTTCCTGATACAAAACTTGGCAGAATTACTAATTTATTGAAAAAATACTTAGTCTCCAGAAACTGAAATAAAAATAGACTTATTAAGTGATTCATGTCAATTTACTTACAATTCAGTGTGAAGAACTAAAATTTTTGTAATCTGGCTGGTTATCTAGATAATATTCTTTGGGGTTTTATTTTCTTTGGAATAATGAGAGTATTAAAACAATCTCCCACAACAGTTAAATTGCTCTGAAATCTTTAAAATAATTATTTTATTAATTATTATTATTATTAGTTAATGGATTTATTTTAATATTTTAAAATTATCTGTGCTTTTTTGAAAGCTTTTTAATTTTGTTCCAGCATTCATCTCTGAAGTGTGGCAAGGCAAATAAAAATTCCTTCCCATCTTGGTAAATTTTAAGGTATCTTCCTTACCGCTATGTAATTCCAAAATTCAGAATTGCTGTAAACCAGAGCTTCCAAGGCTTTCTAATATTATTAGCAGTACCTGAACTATGTGCATTGTTTTAACACATCACTGAAGAAAGATTTAAGAACATGGAAAAGATTTTGTTTTTAATTTCCTTTTTAGGAACAAGGCAGTACAACTATTATTTGCATTAAGAAACAGTATCAGATTCTTGTTCATTTCCAGTACTGTAACTTTTGCTTCTTTATAACCATGATCACTCCTTCCAAATAAAATTAATTATGTGAAGTATGAAGTTGTGCTGAAGGCTTTACTCTTGCTTCCACCTCATTTGGAAAAAGACACATTTTGCAGTTTTCCTGTCACAATCCCCTTCATCCCAGTCTGGGTATCTCCAGTTCTTCTTCTCAGGTGAGGGAATGACTGATGCCATAACAAGTCAAGGCAGCAGAATAAGACAGGTCACTTACTTGCTGGTTTTTGTTTGCCTTCAAATAATATGTAACAATCTTTCTTTTTTTTAATACTAGACAAAAGGATATCTTTACTACCACTACTGATGATGTCAAGTGGAAATCTGGATGGTGAAAGTCAGGCATCTAAATAAGTTGGTTCCATCTGGCATAAGTACATATACATCTTTTCTTTATGTACTGAATAGGCTTAGCAAGCTGTACTGACAGCAGGACACAGAGAATGTACACTTTGTTGCCTTTTAGGAGAGACAGTATAGCTCTTTTTTTTTTTTTTTTTTTTTTTTTTTTTTTTTTGTTTCAATTAGCTATACCATTGAGATTAATCTCAGAATATGCTAGGCAAGAATATGACAAAATGACAAGGACTTCTAAAAAAAAAGAGAAAACCAAATTCATGACATGACAATACATCACACACAACGTGACAAAAAATCCCCTATGCATATGGAACAGCATTTCACATTTATAGACCTTTAGGAGATTTTGACACAGGTGCTCTGATTTCACAACCCAGGGTACAAAAAAAGAGGTGGCATGCAGGGGAAAAGAATAGCCTAATGAAGTGAGAGAACAATCTCATTCTTACAGCACTGAGTGATTGGTCTTAGTCAATCTTTGGAAAACTAAATATAAAAAGGTTCAAAGAGGATTAAATCTGCAGTAGCTGAGGGTATCTAAAGTGGTTATGAAATGAACACAAAGTTTAATTAATTCAATAGATGAAGACCTGCTTAATAGCATAATTACTTGAATTTATTGCAGATATTTCATAATATGTGTGAAATGAACACTTTAACCCTGAAAATACTGAGTTTCATGATTGGTTCATTTCCTTGTTACTGAATAGATGGTTCACTTAATTATGAACAATTATTATATTCTATTATTATTGTATTCTACTATCATTATTCTGTAACTTTTAAATATATATGCCATGATTTACATCTCTCAAATCATCTCTCTTCATTTCTGGAAAAAAAAAAAAAAATAAAAAACTATTTGCTTTCTAGAAATGCATGTAATGCCTGGGTGATGCTGTGTGGGAAGCTATTCTTTCAACTCTGAATTATCCCTCTACAATTATACAGGAATGGGAATAATGATGTGATCATGACATCTTTTGTTGTGAGGTAGCAAAATTTAATTACCATAAACAGCTAAAAAAATCAATATTTTCCTAGTTCAACAAAAAAAGTGGCATAACTGGGTTCCCATGAACTATGTTTTACTGTAAATGCAGAAACATACAGGCAGCTTTAAATTTCATGCTCCATCCAATTTCTGGTTGTTTTTAAATATTAAACAAATATAGTCAAAACATCATTGGCTCACAAACTCTTTAAGGTATAATATATTGCTTTTTCTTCCTCTTAAATGGGTCAGGAGAATGCCAGAGTTACAACTGCTACTTCATCTCTCTTCATATCCTTGTTTCAGTATTATCTTCAGATCCCTTGTTCAGATCAGGTTCTCTCATTGTTGTTGAGGTTGTCAAAATAGCAAAAGATATTTTTCTTTTTCCTGAAGATCTATCATAATCACTAAATTAATCATGCTGTCAGAAGGAAATTTGTTGTTGAACAGCATGTTGTGAACTTAATGACAGTTTATTTTAGAGTTTGTCCTGGGGTTTTTGCACACTTAAAATACTACTAGTTTATGATCCAGTTTCTTCCTCTCAAATTAGATGCAGAGACTAAACTGTGAGGTTTGAAGATCTGGATCATTGGATGATGTGGTATATGCAAAGAGAAGCAGCTTTCTGAAGGACCAAGGAACTAAAATAAGTTAAAGGACACCTGATGTGGTAAGTCAGATTTTAACTCTGGCTATTTCATCTGTATTAATCAATAAACCTACTACCTGCTTTCAAAAAGCTTTGGGAGCAGATAAAGAGATATTTATCTAGTTGCACTTTCAAAAGCACCTAAATGCCTAGCAACTTTAAAAAATCCATTTAAATATTAGAGTTATATTGAAGAAACATGTACATTCCATGGATTGAGTGAAAAGGCATGTTTACATACAGAAGTGCCTAAACTGAGGAGTAAACTACATGTGTCTTCAAAAAGAAAAGTTTTTAGATAATGACAAGGATGATTTTCATTTCTTTTATTTAGAGAACTTTTCTGTCTGACAATGGATGTAGCTCTGCCTCCAGATCTAAATCCAGGAGCTTCTGAGTTTTTGGGAAAGGGGAGTTTCTCTATGCACTTTATTGATTATAGATCTAAAAGTTGTTGGATAGCGACCTACATTTTTTTGTTGATTATGTCAGTATTAGGTCAAACTATTATTATAATTATTCAGCATGGATTTGTACATTGAAGGTTTTTTTTGACCTTGCCATCCATCTTATGGCTGATGTTCAGAAATCTTCAAGCAGATGGACAATGGATTTTATGGCTTTTTATCACTGAAAGTGAAAAGCCCAGATCACAATGTCACAGAATAGAACTACTCAGATAGTACTCAGATGCCTACGGGTTAATCCATAAATAAGATAATAATTGATTTCAGTACTATTTCTATCCATTAGAAACACAAAAACTTTAAAAATGTAATACATAATGACAACTACTGAAGTTGCTGACAGAGATGCATTTTAATGTGCCATGAATTGAGCTACCAATATTATAGTGTGGATTTCCCACTGATAATCCTGAGCTTTGAATCAGGCCTTGCTAATTTCCTATCTGAGAAATTCTAAATTTTAAAAAGACAACAAAAAGGGCCTGAATCATCGCAGCCTACAATGTTGTTTAACACAGAAATACACACACTCTGTGGATCAAATTTTTTAGGCACTTAAAAGTTCCTTTCTTCCTTCTTGCCAAGAGCCATAATTCAGGTGAAAATGCTCAAAAGATAACTCAGTTTCATACGATTCCTGCTCACACAGGTCCAGGAGGAAAGAGCAGCGAGAGAAATCCTTTACTCTTTGGTGGTGACAGATTCACAGAGACACCAAAAATGCAGCAGCAGTAATGACAATTCCTCCCAGAAAATTCCTCTGCATCAGGGAAGTGGTGCTGCATCTCTTTCCTGTTTGGCACAGAGCCCTAATGCAGCAGGAACTATGTCCAATTAAACAATATTTCTTCTTAGCCCTAAACAAGGAAGATAGGTTTCAGCACAAAATATATGACCTTCAAACTTAAAATATTCAATATTTTCTGGAGGGAAAAAATGTCTCAGTCACCTACTCCAGACTTTTTAATAGCAACAGCTGATAAATGCTCACCTCCTATAAATAGTATAATTGCCAAATAAGTCAAGGATGTTTAAAAAGATTAGTCATAACTTCTTGAATAAAAGACCGTATATTCAGTTTTTAAAACCAGTTCTCAATCCATTATCATCAAGATTAATCAACTTATATTTGGATATGAGGAAATACTTAAGAGTCATAATTGCACAATGTTAATCAAAGACAGGAAGGGTGATGAGAAAATAACATAAAGGGAAAAGAGTTTTGTCAGATTTTTGACAGCCATTTGTGCATACCAATTTTCATTTGCCTATGTGACCTGGCTAAGCAAAAAAAAAAAAAAAAAAGGACAAACGTTCTCTCAACTCAGGTCACAATAAGTCTCTGATTTTCACCATCATATTTCAGATCAACAAATATCTTTTTGTTTCTGCAAGAGGAAGTGAGTTTCTTGTATTTAGGAGTTGGCAAAGATTTAATTTTTTTTTTGAAGCATCTTCACTTTTTTCCTATACTTTTTGAAATATTACTGTTATTCTTCATGGATCCTGAGTTAAAAGATGAACTTTGGAGGCACCTACCAAAGCAGAGCATCTGAGAAAATATGTTGTCCCTGAAGCCTTGATCCAGAAAAGCTAGGGTCATTGACAGCAGACTATCTTGCTGAATAAATAAGCCAAATGTGACAGCAATTATCTGACATTTCTAAATAAATCCAAATATTGAAAAATTACAGGTCTCAAATATATTAATCTTCTGAAAAATATATGTCATAACAAAAGGAATTCCACTGCTTGCAATATTTTTTTCATCTAATTCCAGTACCATTTCTCATATTTTTTAATATACAATTCACCATGACTTCTTTGAAGGGAGGATTCTCATATCAGCTGCTTTTATGAAGTATTCCATTTTACTGACACCTATTTGCCCATCTCAGATCAACTGAGAGTATGAGTAACTTAAAATATTGACAATAAGCAAAGATATTAGGATGTACTATCAACGTTTTTCTTATAGCTGGTTTCAGTAATTTTCCTCAGAAGAATGTAAATAATCTACCTGAACATGAAATTTTGCTTGATATTTTCAAGTTCAGAGGAAAATAAATGTTCCTCTATTTAACAGTAAAATGTGAAGTCCAAGATGTATTTTCTAGTTCAATCACTTTCTTGTAAAATAACTAGAGTCATGTTAGACCAAACATGAGATCCCCACCTGAACTCATTGTGAATATATTTTGAGCTTGTAAATATGTTCTACAAGAAGTAGGTCAGCTGGGATGTCTCTGAGCTTTGAATTTTATTAAATTACCTCGGTTATAGATAAATTCTGGTGGTCTACAAGACCTAGATGATCAGATCAGAGACATGGTAAGGATGTTCCACAGCTTCCTGTCAGAGTACTAGCCCACGTTCTCCTCTGACAGAAACCATCAGCTGTGATGATGACACGTGGTTGAGTCTTGTTCTATCAGGGAGTTAAGGCAAGGCCACAGAAAAGCTTCAGTATTTGAGAAGATTGGGCATACCTATTGCCTGTTATTGGATGGAATTGTTTGCATGCTTAAAGGCAGGTTCCAATATTTTGTTGATCTGGCAACTGCAGATAATAATTTTCTGGAATTATCTTCCAAGTTTTGTGAATGACAACCAGTAGAGAAATATTTTTTCTGTCACTGGTTTTGCTAGTGGAGGTTTCCTTTTTTTCATTGCCAACAGCTCTCTGCTGAGCATATTGTGAAAATAATGCCCTGTTTCTAAATGTTCATGCTTTATTCCATTCATTACAGACATTCCAAAATAAAACTCTGGAACTGAAATTCACTGTTTCATGGTTTCCATTTCCAAGTTTCTGAGCAGTTCTGTAGCATGTTCTTTTGTATGTTAAAAACTAGGCTATCAAAACATAATGCCAATTTAAGCCACAACCATTATTTATATTAGTAGTGAAGGAGGGAAAACGTAGTGGTAAATTAATCTTTGTGCAGCAAAGAACTCCTTAAAAAGGTTTCCAGCATGCATAGTAATGAACTATTGCTATCTCTCTGCAACAGACATCTTTAAATAACTATGTCCAAAGTTGTTTAAAATCCTTTTCCTAGAATTTCAGTTTCAGTAATGCAAGGAAGACTGATTCCTCACTTATAACGTTGATCAACACAAGCCTCCTTTTTTATCTTCTGCTTAATATAGGGAGCTCATGAATCAGCTGTGACTTTTACATGCCTTCCCTCTGACCTTCCCACAGATAATCATAATAACACTGGGCTGCCGAGAATCAATCAGTTTTCATAAAGGCAGCAGCCTTCAGATTAATCTCATATTATTAATTCTGCAAGTTAAAAAGACAAGCAGAAAGACAAGATGGCTCTCAGTGCTATTTACTTCCCTAAAAATATATCCTGTGGATAATAAACAAACAAATTTCCAATCTGGTGAAGCTGTAAATTTGCAGCCTTCATGAAAATTAATTTAAATGGATGTGACTGTGAGGTTGGGATTGTAAAGATTAGGGAGACTCCTGTAGTTATAATTGCCTGTTCAGTTCATCTGCTGCTCTGTCACTCAAGAGTGGCACAGCTGCATTAACAACTCTAATCATAATCTAATTCTCAGATCAAATTCCCATCTTCAATATATCCTTTAATAAAGCTTCCATACCCCATCTTTTAGCCTTAATTATTGCTTCCTGTCTCCCCTGACAACCAAATTAAAAGGTACATGCAGCAGTTCTACAATAAAAAAATAGCACAGATAC
This sequence comes from Muscicapa striata striata, assembly GCA_030060385.1. Taxonomy (NCBI): domain Eukaryota; kingdom Metazoa; phylum Chordata; class Aves; order Passeriformes; family Muscicapidae; genus Muscicapa; species Muscicapa striata. The sequence continues at coordinate 182,909 of JAREIS010000066.1, read as the reverse complement.
AACAACCGTACTGCAAATTCACACTAACCTTGTGAAGGTTGGATGGCTTGTGATAACTAGATCTTTTACAGATAGTGCAAGCACTAGAAGATAAGAAATACAATTTTATAATCATGTATTGATTTTTCTTTTTTCCCTACTAATATGGAGAATTACCTGGGCCAGTTTTCAGATTAGCAAAGCCAGAAAAGACAATTTTATAGGAAAACTGTCTAGATCCCAACATGTAAAGTGTTTTACTTCTTAAACTTGGAGCTCTTGACATGTCAGTTGTTGACAGTAGACACTGTACTAGTTAAAGCTGAATCCCTTAAATGAACTGAGATAGCAAGTCAGCAAGATACTTAATCACACAATCCTTTTGGCATATTATTAATGTCAAGACAATAAAACTATTTTAAAAACTGTTTTTAAAAACTGTTTAAAAAAACATGTTTTAAAATAATAAATATTTTTGTACTTTTTGATCAGGAGCCTCTGAGTGATTCAGTGCCTCATCCATTCAGGATTCTGTTTTGTCTGTTGTACTCTGCAAATTAAGATTTCAATTAGAGACCTAAACTGTCATCTATGTAAATGAAACAAGGTGGCACATCCACATTCCTGAGCTAGAAATGTATTTCCCTAAATTTTAATAATGGAGTTGTGCAATCATGGGTAAATCGGGAAAAAGATTAAATATTTAACTTGTCTGGACATCTATGGGCAGCAAAAAAGAAGAGAATTGCCATTATCAGTAATGGAGAAAAAATTAATCAATTATCAAAATATTTCAGCTAAGGTAGGGAGGTTTTAAATAAAAAGAGCACATTATGGGGTTGAGATGGTTTAAAAATGTAGCCCTGGATTTCAAGGGCAGTAAGCAAAGTCTTCAGGAAATGGTTTCATAGATAAGAGGGACCTGCAAGAATGCCAAACTTTAAACATGGTGGATTTTAATTATTCTGATACCAGTATTGATTTGGATAAGAATGGTTTCAAGGCTAAAGAGACAAATGTGTTTGAGAAAGTTGCAAAGGATTTATTTTCCAAGCAATGTGCAGACCAGCTTTAGTGTCTTGGGGCTATCTTAGGAGTGAATGGATCTTGACTAAACCAGGACACTGAGGACAATTTAGTGTAGGCAATGAATCTGAAACAGAAAGTGCAGAATGAAAAGAGTTTATCACTTAAATGGATACAGACTAAAGAACTCTGACCCAGAAAGGAATGTGTTTAGTAATTCTCACTTAGGATATCTAAAAGTGAAAAATTAAAAGTGTTGCATAATATTTTAGGTCAGTTCTGAAAATGAAGAGATTTTTTCCTGCACCTAGATTTCTGTTGTCACATATTAAGCTTAAACAAATTATGTGAAACACTCCAATATTTAAAATTTCCTTTTGTACTGGATCAAACATTTCTGGTGGTCATGAAGATTCCCATCAGTTTTGCAACTGCCAAAACTTTTGACTTCTCAATGATCAACAAAAAAATTCTCCTTTTCCTTTGTCTGCATTTCTGAGGCTTGATGGGTGATGCTACTGAAGTACACAGTCCACTTAAATAAGAAAACACATAAACAGATGAAGATACATTATTTTTAAACATCAAACTAAAGTCAATAGCTCTAATTTCTTTGGTATTTGATGGTTTTATGATCACCGAGGTCTTTCCAGATGTGAAGCTGTCATGCTGTCCCAGGGTCAGTATTTTCAAAGATCTTTCAGAATCTTTTCCAAAATCCTAATCCCTCTTTCCATAACATTTATTTGTTGGCAGTAAATTATCATACAGTTTCTTCCATTCTTTTAATATGTTTGTCTTTACAAGTCTTTATGGATGCAGGACTGTGTTGCTATTCCCATTTTTTGTTTTGAAAACGGAAACAAAAAAGGAAATGTGATTCATCTCCACTTGTCAAGTAGAAGCACACTTTTACAGGACTCTATAAACTCTCTTAATGGTCAATGAGGAGAGAGCAGTAGCCTTCAGAGGCAACTCCATTTGTCACACAATAGCACTTGGGAGAATCACTGGAGAGAGCTCCAGAGCCCCCAGTGTGGGAACATTTCAGCTTTCCAATGTTGGATCCAGTGACAAATCGTTCCAGAGCTAAGCAACTGCAACCTGAGCAACCCACTGGGATCCCATTAGTAAGTGCTCCTCTAATGTAATCCCAGGAGTAAGAGCTGCACTGTCCCTTTTCACTGCTTAGAAACCTAAGTAATGGCGAGGTGGGGAAGGGGGAACGGGGTCTTTTCTGAACACTGGAACATTACACTTTATAATTTTCCCTGTAAAAGCAAATCACAACCATTTTGTCCCTAATGGGGTTCAGCTGGGACTCTGTGTATTCATATAAACAAGGAAAAATTAACTGAAGACCAATGTCAGAACAGCATGGGGACTTTCTTTGGGTTCAGTATCAGGTTTTTCCCTCAGCAATCAGAGTTTGAATTTAAAGACAATTCCCAATCTCAGAGATTGATATCCTTAAAACAAAATATTGGCTATTCTGACATGAAAGGCTAAGCATCATTTTTCTTTTTTCAGATAAATTCTTTGGCTCATAGAAATACTTAGAGCTGAAACTTTCTTTGAAATCAGCTTTACGTTTTGCTGAAACAGCATTTTTGAAAGAAAAATATAAGTGTCTGAATAACTCCTTAAAAGCTCTGCTCTATAAATTTGATATTAAAGCTACACTTAGAACTACAGGAACTATTGGATGCTTCAAAAGTTTTAGGCAAAGCAGTATGGTTCAGTACCCAGAACGCAGAAGGCTTATCTGTGCCACCCACATTTCTAGTGTTAGCAAAATCAGAGCACAAATTCTGCGTGAAAAGTCTTTTATCAAGTTTTCTGACACTCATTGTTCTGTTGTTTTTCTTTCTTGCTCTTTTTCCTTGGGATTTTTACTTGGAAATTATACCAGAGCAGATTTATTCATAAATGTGTAAGGGTTTGGCTTAGGAGAAGCAAAAGATGTGGGGTTTTTATTTTGTCACCTCTCCAACCTCGCCAATGAAAGCAGGAAAGTGTGTCTATACTATTCTTATACCTATTAGGACACATGGATATCATTCCTGGTTTCAGTTCCTTCTTGATCTCCCTTAGCCTCCAGTTAAAAATGCAAAAGACATTTGCCTGTTACCCATGACAGGTGAAGTCACATCAGATTGCACAAGTTTTGAGCAACTATACAAATACAGACAGTGAGGTAAGCACTATGTAAAATTCCAAATGCAAACAATAAATTAATTTATGTATTATCAGTCACGCCCAAGGGTTATTGATCTAAGAAAAAGAGGGAAAGCATGTGTTTATTTTTACCAACCCTCACTACCTATGTGTCTACCCATAAAGGAATGCAATATAGAAAATAATGTCAAAAAATTAATTAATTAGTTAATTAATTCAACAGAAAAAGTATTTTCTACTGTGTGTTCTTTAAGAAGACTTTGGGATTAATAACTAAAATGTACCTGTAGAGAGCTTTGGCACTTCTGAACATATCCACATGAACACCTTTGTAGGCCTAGAGCATCTTACTGATAGGAACTATCAGAATGCACAGCCTGCATCCAGGCAAGGCATGGGGCAATCAAGCAGCCCTTCAGCCAACATTCAGTCCAGTCTGCACTCTTTCCCAGATCCTGTGCCCCCTCTGTGTCTGGAAGACTACATATTCTAAAAGCTGCAAATATATTGGTGAGCCTGTAATTCCTTTCCTTACTTTGAACTTAACATTTCCTTATTAGCAATGATTGCTCTGAGTACCCTATTAACATTATAATTCACAAAGGAACAAGTTTAACAAAGATAAAGAAACTTGCTAAGAGATTTAAGAACATAAATTATACCACTTCCACTTTGATTTTACTATTTATTTTCTCTGCCTCCATTAAGAAACATCTATAAATTTATTTCTTATTGACCTATTTTTTTTACATTTTAATATTACTTATAAAATGAAGTAGAGTTCAGAGACACAGATTAGAGACAGGTTTGGTTTCTTCCTGCTGTCCAATGGTTGCACATTTGCTCTGTTTCAGGTGGGTGTAGGACAAGTGCTTCTACACAAACTTACATCTTAGCTACCTTACAGTTTAGCTAAACTACTGAGAGGCTATAAAAATCAACTCAGTGTTCTTCAGATTGAAAAGATCTGTGTAAAGTTCAAAGCCACATAAAGTAACACCCAATCATCAGAGCACTAATCTGTGTTTCAGAGTCTGAGAGAACCCTTCTTTTTCCAAGTTGTTTCTGCATATCCAAGGAAGTGGGTGCTTGATCAGCTCCTGGCCAAGCTGGGGCCCTTGTAACAGGAGCAGGAGCCAGGGAAGGTCGTGTCCAGGGACACTGCAGGGCCATGGCAGCACCTCTCAGGACAACATCTGCAACATCTGGCAGCCTGCCTGAGGAGTGGAACCAGGGCCTGACTCTGAGCCCACAGATTTAAGTAAGGCAAGTGACTTCATCCACTCGATGGACAGACTCAAATGGTGAATTTGGCAATGCCTATACAAAATATTCACCTTTTTTTTTTTAAAAAAAGGACCATTCATGTTGTGAGACTGAGGACTCATAATCTGTAAGATTTGAAGCATCTCAGAAGCCAGTTTTAAATGACAGAAATAACAGCAAGTAACTTCTCACTAAGATCTCAAGTTCTCATATAGTAATTCTTCTTTACTTATTTTATTTTAAAATTTTTTTCATGCTTCCTTTGTTTTGTTAGTGATTTACAGTGTCTTTTTTGTGGTGTTTTTTTGTTTGTTTGTTTGTTTGTTTGGTTTGGTTTATTTTCAGGTCTTTAATTATTCCTTTAGTCTCTTTTTGATCTCTCCTACCTTTCATGGTCTTTTTGCAATGAGCTGTCCCCACAAGTGCATCCACAGTTAATTGCATATATTTTTTATTTATTAGAGTTAATTTTTGCCTGTGAAGAAGGCTTTCTTCTAGCATGCACTGCATCCAAAGGAAAATTAGTTTATTATCTTCAGGTGTTATTATAGAACATGTTTTCCACTGTGACAGGCTTTATTTACAGTTTTCTGAAACCTTGAATGTCCTGATGATTGATCAATAAAATGTCATCCTGATGATTTCTGTTTTGATAACAACAATTATATTTTACTTCTCTGCACTGTAAAAAGCATTGTTTGCATTCATGTTCTTATAGGTATATTCAATAGCTGCCTGATAGTTCCATAGGCCTATGCTAAAATATGATACACTTTCTTTTTGAACTTAAAACCTTGTCCTCTTTATTCTGTCATTTTCAATAAACCACCAATAGTCTGCTTTGTTTGCCAGTGAATAAAAATGTGGTTCAATTACAGGAGCTGATGCTCTGAAGGTTAAATCACTTCACTGCATCTCTTGTACTCTGTGTGAGAAAAGACTTTGATTAACCAAGTCTTTCACATTAACAATGATACTCTATATTGAGTATAACGTCTTTGAGAGAAAATGAGCATTTGGATTGCCCTGTTTAATATTTGTAGTATTATAATTTTAAGGCTTCATAATTTTTTCAAACACATCCATAGCCACAATTATTACTTTAGAGAACAATTTCATGGCTATAGCCTTGATTCCCTGAGTTTACAAATGAGTGTTATGCTTAAAATGGTTTTGACACTGAGGTGTGAAAGGTGACATTCTCTTATAATAATATTTACTCTTCTCACTACTAGTTTCTGAATGTGAATGAATATCACTATTTTATCCCTTTACATAATTCTTTATATTATCCCTTTACATAATTCTTTCCAGAGCTCTTTTTTTCTCCTATATTTTATATAAAAAATTTTGGCAAAGGAAATTCATTCAGGAATTAATAGGTCTACAATTACCAAATCTGTTGTAGCAGCCTAATTCTTTTTGAATCATTTAAAACAGTTTTGACATCACTTTTACTTCATAGTCCCTCAGTGTAAGATATAAACAAAAGCTATAATTGTAGATGCATGTTTATGCATTAATGGGGTCAGATTCCATGACTATGTCATGACATGCATATTTCTGAAGAACGTCTCAAATGAGGAGAAGCATATGAAAGTAATTAGGCTTGTAATTTTGGGCAGTAGACAGATGTAATCATTGGGAATATCTGTATTCCATTTTTTATTTTCCATATATTCAGATTTTTAATTTTTGCATGGATGACCCTAAATAGCAATTCTCCAGGACTCTCTTTAAGTCATCCTTGGCTTTTTTACCTAACCTCTTTTCATCTGTGACAGTTGTGTCCTGTGTGATTATTAGTAATGGGAATATGAGAAATGGAAATAAACCCCTCTTGCACTGACTTGAGCTTTGTCCCAGCACACAGGAGGTTAGTAACACAATTTTACTCAGCTTCTGCAAGCTGTTTTGAAAACTGTTGTCTGCCTCACAGATTTGTCAGTTGTCCCTAAAGTTTCTTTTAAAAATCTTTTTTTTTTTTTTTTTTTTTTTTTTTTAGTCAGGCTATTTCTTTCTTTTGTCTTCTTTGCATTTTCAAGATCGAAATACCTATTGTATTTCTATTTTTTCTATTTTGTTGTATTTCATATAACAGGTATGAAATGAGGGGTTTTTTTCCGTAATTAATATATTGCTTACATTTTCCTTGTTGAACTTTTCGTCAGATTCTTAGCTGTCATTAATGTGGGTCGTGGAGAGACCTCCTGAAAAAAGGAACAGTACTATTTTATAAAATCTCATTCTGATATATAGATACCCCTTAACTTCAGGATAGAAACACTTAACAGCAAAAAAACCTAAAAATGGTTAATTACATTTGTCTCTTGATTTCTTTGGAAGCAGAGCTGTCTTAATTTCTAAGGGTAATGCAAAGGGGGTGATGTGACTCAGTGTCTCTGACAGTTGTTCAACTTCTGGAGCAAAAAGTGCCTTCAGGTCATCAGAGCTGACATCTTTCTAGGAAAAATCCATAAGTCTCTCTGCCACCCACAACAAAAGCAGGTCCACCATGCTCGTAGAGACCAGGGTGAATTTGTTTTTCCATGTAGCTCCGAGGTGAGAACCCTTCCCACAGTTGCTGTCTGTCTTCCTGCCCTTTTTTCCCCATGACTCCTGGTGGGCCACAAAAAAAAATATTTGCAGGACTTCACAACATGAACAACACGATCTTATAAAATATTTTTCAAACATCAAGGAAATGGCCTTGTTGTAGACCTGGCTCCTTTTCTTTCTATTTCAAAGGGACCTTGAATTTTGCTGTGAGCAGCCTGAGATAGGAGTGCAGCACACAGATCTGGAATTTCATAATTACATTCCTGGCATAAATCAGCTAAAGAAAACTGGTTTTTCCTTACAGAAAGTGCAGCACAGGGCAAGACAAATGAAACTCAGTCTGAACAATTGATTCAATGCAGCAGATTTATTATAAAACACGTGCAAAGTTTAAGGAATTTGGATTGTTTTCCCCTGTGAGGGAAAAAAAAAAAAAAATTTGAGATGAATAGAAAATAATTTTGGATCTATCAGAAAAATTGATAAAACTGCAAATATCACTTCTTTATTAATACTTATAAGGGATTCAAATAAAAACTGTGAGACAAAATCTACAAATTTCAAAATTTTTCATAAACAGTGTAAATACTTCCATGGCACATGAAATAAAATGACCTGATAGAAAGATCATCAAAGTCTGTAATAACCTTTTTTTTTCTGACTTCTGTGTAATTTGCAATCAAATTCTTAGCTGTCAGGAAGGCAATATCTTTGAAGAGCAGCAGTAAATTATGAAGACACTTCTCAGCTTATTCCAAGTATGCCATGTATTTACACTTCTTATTTTAAGATCATGTTGCAATCTTTACCACTAGGGTAAGAACATAAAAAAAATGGATCAGAAATGGACTGGCAGTTCCTTGGGTATTGCCTGTGTTTGGGATAATTGTAGAATGACCTCAGCTCTGAATTAGCATGATCAGGAAGATATCTGAAGGTGTACAACTGCAGAATATTATGTTCTTAGGGAAATTATGGAGTGGATTACAGATTTTTTCATCATTTAGTGCTTCATCTCCTAATTAGACTGACTGCAGAGGTGTTATTTAAATCAATAGAACTGTCTATAGCAGGAGGAAGAACAGTACAACAGCACCATTCAAAACAGGATCACGCTGATATTCAGATACTCATTAACTTCACAACAAAAAAGACTTAATAGTAAAAGATCAAACTTATATCTCATTTTTGTATTAAATAAAAGGCACTCTGAAGGTTGCTAACCTCCAGGCACAATCTTTTTTTTTCCCACTATTTAACCATTCTAAATTCAGATTTTTTCTTCAAAATATTTTTTCCTGAATTTTTGTCCCTCTTCTGCTTATTTTTTCTCTTCCAATGAAGATGGAAGAGCAGGTGATGGCCCAAGTTTCATGACAGTCTACCAAGTTCACATGCAAATAAGATAAAAACTTTATAAAATTCCACTGTCAACTTTCTAAGAAATATGCTAAAAATAAAACCAAGAAAAATTTATTTAAGGTAAAGGAAAAATCTTCAGCAGTATCCTTCTTATCATTCTCTCAAATCAGATTCTTTGAGTGCACAATGGACACTCAAGTGGCCAGTGCAAGATTTAGATTTTCCCTTCACAACATAAATCATGTTTACTGCCATATGTAAAACTGAACTTACAGAACGGTGATTTTATTTGTTTTCCTCACAACTATTTCCAAAATCCACAACCATAGTCCTTGTCTGTGGTTTGATGAGATCCAGAGCTTTTCTTGCCTCATAAGGAAGAATAGCTTGAAGGGGAATTAAAGGCTCATAGCATCAAACACCGTCAGGAACCCAGCACCACTGGTTTTAAGAGGAAAATGTTCCTGACAAATAATGAAAGTACTTAGCAGCTGATGTCTTGGGGGAAAATGGGGCTCCTGAGGGTTGGCTGAGCTGCCTGACCTGCTAGGCTTTTTCTGAGCAGAGACATGTACCTTGGCTGCAGGACTGATGTCCTGGTTTCTGTGGCTGTTCAGGGGAGGGTGATGAATTGGAAAGGAATCAAAGCCCCCCACCCTGCCCATCTGCAAGCCAAGCCACTGTCCTCAAGACCACAGTCAAGAGTTCTGCCAACTTGAGAAATGGCACAGCCATATTTCTCTAGTATTTTAAATTTTGGAGAAGGTGATTTTGTGGATTTTTGTTTTGTTTTGTTTTGTTTTGTTTTGTTTTGTTTTGTTTTGTTTTTCCTTGGGCAAGGGGGGTTTGGTGGTTTTGGTGTTTTTTTCGTTTTGTTTTTTTTTTTTTCTATAAATGGAACTTTTTTTGTGGACTGGAAGATATTTCTCTTCTGGAGAAAACTAGGCATAAATGGCTTTAAGGCAATGCTGCCAACATTTATGGATATCCTGCAGCTCCTAGAATATCACCCACCATGTTTATAATGTCACTGGTGCAAACACATCACCCATATGAGTACATTTTCAGTAGTGTAAGTCAATTTACAAACTCACTGTGCATTTGGGTAAAGCCCAGTTCATACAGGAGGAGTTGTGAACACTTGTCTCAGTTTCATCACAGCACAATGGCTTTGTTCCCTGGGATGCTCATTTTCCTTAGGCATTCCACATAATACTGAACAAGTGAAAATCCTGTCAGTATGTGGTTGCCTTGCCCTTTCCTGGAACTGTCAGATCTGTACCTCAGGAACAGCCAACAGGGTGTTATTGTTTCCAAGAAAAAGAAAACTCAGATCTCTTTCACATTGCAAGATATGACCCACTACTTTAATTAGCATTTTTTGCAGACTATAATCTGCAAACGAGATATGATAGCTAATACTCAAGAGGTATACTTTTTCCATTTCATTGCAAATACAAATAAAAATCAGTTTTCATGTTATATGAAAATTAGCTAAGCAATTTTGTTTGTAGAGTTGCAGAAATTTGTAAACTAATGTGATCACTTTAACTTGCTCTCCAATTGGAAGCAAAAATAATTCGCTTTCTGAAATCTATAAACTTAAATGGAATGAAAAAGCATAATTTTATGTAGATTCTGTCAATATATACCCAAACCACAAAAATATTAATAATTCAGGGGATTCGAAATAGCTTGCAAAATCCTCTGGTTTTTTGCATTAACAAAGTTAGGTTTAGCACAGCCATGAGAGCAGGGATGATATCAGTAGGGCACACCATGTTATCATCTCTCTGGTCTCCTGAAGACAAATATAACCCATTTATTATATATCCCTTAGTAACACAAATTTGAGAAATTTTCACTCTGTTTGCTGGTGGCCTTCTGTTAAAATGCTCAGCTGACATGGTCCAGCTGCTGCCCTTAAACATCCACCTGAGTCCTTATTCAGCTGCAACTTCTCAGTGAGCTCCTCAAATGCTGTGAGAGGCTGGGAGAGGTGTCACTACTTTGTCTCAGCAGAGATGGTGGAGAGACTGCTCTGTCTTTTTTGTGTTTGTGTTTAATTTAGGCTAAAGTAATAAACCTTTTCAGGATGTCTTTATTCAATGTTCCAATCCTGCCTATTGAAAAACACATCTTCAAACAGGAATCTATTTCCCCCTCCCCCAAAAAAATAAGAAAAGTGTAGTGACTCTGATCTTGTGATGATATATCTTTTAGTGTGGGATGAAACTAATTGCATCACCCAGACCATGTTTCTCTTGCAGGCAGGTGGGGATATTTTCAATATCCATCAGCCTTTGCATTCAATATTGTCTTTATATATGTTCTGCCATGTAAAATATGTTTTTTGTTCTGGGGTGGGGTATAGGTATTGTGACATGCTGCCAAATATTGCTAATCTGAAGAAAGGGATAAACTCTTGTCTGTGGATATTGTGTCCCACTGAGGGAGCATCAGTTAAATACACATTATTTATATATATTTTTAATGATTGCTTTAGTATTTTGTTACACTGGCTTTTTCTGAGAAAATATGGTTTTAGTCCTCATAAGCAAGTTGCTGTTTTTATTGCCTCTAAATATTTATACAAATGTAATTATTCAGAGCAATAGATACCTGTAACTGTTGATTTTGCCCATCCCCCAGTATTTTTTTTACATTTTGCACCACTGTTTACAAGAAAGCCCAGCTGAGATCATTCCCATCTTTCACATTTATAGTAACTGGTTCTAAAGTTCTCTTTTCCTTATGGTGACTAATACTTTCTAAACACTAACTATGAAATCTAAAATTATTTTCACTGTTATAGACATCTTCAAAAATACAGCCTGTAGTTTCATTCTTTTTGATTTTGCAAAATATTGTCTGGAATTGAGAAAAAGCTATTTCATAATGGCCACAATGTTTTATGAGATGAAAACCCCCCAAAATTCAAAATCAAGACATACATACCTGCTCTTGACATATATGAAAAGATAATTACAGCAAGTCTATGTGCCAATAATTTCTAACAGATTCTCCAACAAGGATAGAAATCAACTGCATCTTAGCAGGTTCTTAGCAATAAAATAATGCAGAAAAGTTTTTCTTTTGCTATTTGTTGACAAATAAATTTTTGGCTTAACATATTACAGAAGTTCTTTTAAGAAGGAATAAAAAGCTAAGATTACAAGTGTTTGAATTTATTTGACTAATCAACAATTATTTTTGAAAACTTGTTTTTTGAATTTTTTTTTCCAGTTAGCAAGAATTGTGGCTGTTGAGTAAAATTACACGTGCTCCCTATCTCACTGGCCTGGGGAATCCAAAATACATTTTAGAGGTATTTATTTGCAGACTTCTACTTTCTAGTTTCTGCAGTGCCTGAGCTAGATCTGTGCTGTAAACTAGCACAACTCTAGTGAAGCTGTGTGTGTCTTTCTGTCAACTGGTGACCCACACTGTGCTTATTTAATCTATTTTAAGCCAGCTCTTGCAGCAAAACTATAAATATTGCAAACTGAGCAGGCAGTACCACATTCTGCATAAACATACACACACACACACAGACTTCATGCATTAAACTTTTATGCCTCCCAAAATCAGTCTCTTTTTAGGCTTTCTGGATGTTTCCACCCCCAAATGAGCACAGTGGCTGTGGCTGGCAGCCCCTCTGCCACAGTGTCACCCTGTGTCCCTGTCCCTGCAGCAGAGCACACTGAACACTCCTCCAGGATGATGAACTGGAAATGCCATTTCAGATAAGCATCCAGAAGTCCCAGATGCAGGCTTAGCCTGGGAATGACTCTTCCAGTGTAAGCCTGGAGCAGGCAGAGGTGGCTGTGGGTAAAGGTGAGTGGCAGGGAGCTCAGAGATGTGCTCCTTGAGGAAAACAGCCTCACCCAGCTGAGCACAGCCCTGTTGCAGAACTCGTGAGGAAAGCAGCCATGGCAGCACCCCTGGAGCATTGTTTAGAATTGTGCTGTCCTGCTGCTCCTTCTTCAGCACAGTCATAGTTGAGCACCTCAACAGTGTGCTAATTGTCACACCTAAGAAAGGGTCATAGGGAGAAGATGGACAGCCCTGTAAAAACCATCATTGGCCAGACCTCATAAAAGGAGTCAGGGAGTTATTGTGGGTGCTGCTGCAACAAAAAGTTTTAGGTTCCAGCTAGAGGAGATCCTTGCAAAGCCAGTGGTCTTGGTAAACACATAAGTGGATGTTCTGCCACTGTTCTATGTAGAAACACCCAAGAGGAAAGAGGCCTGGATATCTTCCTTATTTCTTGGATAATGAGTGGTTGATGAAGCATCATTAAAGCAGCAGAGTCTGAGACTTTCAATTGACAACAGACTATTTATAAATTAGTGGCATAAGGGGCTCAGAGAAAGATAAAACTCACCCTCAGAAGCAGAAGGTATGGGGCTAATTGTTCTGTTCTACTTAGCCACTGAAACATTTTGACTGATTTTGGGATGAACACTTTATGAGAAACCATAGAAAAAAATTTCAAAATCCAGGGTCAGAAAGAAAAAAATAATTAAGAAAATTTTATTTTAATTGCTATAATTAGAGAATAAAGGAAGAGAAGGGAGATTTTAAAATGCTTCTAAGAGAGACTGGAATTATAATCTCTTGCTCTGTGCAATATTTGTCTAGAAAATTTGTGGATTCTGTTGATTTCCACCTATAATAATTATTATCAAATAAGAGGCATCTGTAACTATTTAACTATTGTCATATTAAATTCCATAAAATCTAGGATTTTTAGATATAAGGCTTGGTCTTTCACAGAGCTTGACTCTAGATTTACATAATTTACGTAGATTGCAAATTTAAAATACTTTAAACTTTTCACTTTATTTTAAATCTGAATAGTCTAGCCTTTCTCTTTCTTTTCTATCTTCTTCTTCTTCCTGTTTTGCATTTGGGGTTTTTTGGGAGGGTTGGGGAAGAGGGGACTGTGGGACTTTTTTTAGCCAAATCAACTCTCTTCAGAATTTATCCATTTTCCTGAAGGAGCAGGCTTGCTTCATTGACTGTGTAGATAAAAATACCAGAATAAGCAGTTTTATAAAATACTAGAAATAATTTAAAATTGATTGTCCAATCTTTCAAATCAAACTTAAGGAAACCTTAGTTTAAACCACAGAAAATCTATAACATCTGTAAACCCCCAGCACTTTATAACATCTGTCCCCTGCAATGCCTGAAGTTTACTTCAGTGATTTACTGATAAAACCAGCTAAACCAAGCTGTTTTGTTCAGTGCCTACATATGTGATCTTGCTTCACCCTGACCTGTATATTCTAGTCTCTTTTAATTTTGAGGGTTTATTTGTGCTGCTATATGCCTCATTTCTAAATATGCCATTTGAATACCTTCACATAAAACAGGAGTTTCACCAGCCCATCTGATCTGAATGTAGTATCTAGTGCCATTTGACATGAGCTCACATTCTGAGATAGGAATTGAGTTCTGCTGCACGTTCTCTTGTGCTTCACTCCAGAAGAATTGCAGCTGGAATTGCTCCTCTTTGAGAAGGTGGAACTGCAGGAAAACCCTGAATGCTAATTCTCCATTGGCTTGCAGCACACCCAGAACAAAGGGAATCAGCTGAGGGCTTAGTTGCCAAAATCTTACAAGCCCTGCTTGAAATTGTCTGGACTGACCATTTTATAGGACACAGCTTTGGAGAAGATATCACTAATACAAAACCATTACAGGCTTTTGGTGCTTTCTAGGCCTTTATTTTAGCAAGCAATTTAAGGAAGCATAAACAAACCAAGTTTTCAGCAACTCATTGTGAAGAATTTCTAAATCATTCACTACATCTCCTGACAAGGCTCTCCAAGCACTTTTACCCTGAAGCAAGCACACAAAAATGCAGCTTAGATTTTATGTTGGGAAAACAATTGGAAGACAGCAGCGATCAATTGCAGAGTCTTAACTTCAGGCATTGCTAGCAGTCCCCCTAATTAACAAGAGGCATCACTCCTGACCTGCTGTCACATGAAAATTCAGAATACAGTACAAAATCCCCAATAAACTGTTTCTATCAGTGGAATAAACAGAGAAGGGGGAGCAGAGCTGGGTCAGGGGTAGACATGGGAAGAATGGTTAATTCTATATTGAGAGTTAAAGATCATTTTATTTGCTGCAAGGTGTGTAACATCTTTACACTCTTTCTGTTGACTGGTGTTTTAACCACCAAAAAATGTTACTGCCTTCCCTCTACCATGCTGCAAGGCTCAGGAATGCTGTCACATGAGAATTTCTTGTTTGTGGTTTCCCCTTCTGGAAGTTGTTAAAATAAATTTATAGATCACACATCTTTGGCTAAAAAAGATTTTAATAGTAGGTGAAGTATTTCTTTCCTATTACATGTGTTTCCATGCTGAAAGCCATTGTTTATTACTGAAAATGGGTTTTTTACTCTATAAATACCTGAGTTCTGAATTATAATCTCACAACCTACATTTTTTTAACAGAATCAGACAAATGACTAAAATTATAATAACTTACATTACCATAATTTACAGTGAAATCATACATGGTCTAGACTTAGCTCTCCAAAAGAATTTACATAAGAAAAAGGAAGTACTGGTAAATTATCTTATTAGAGCACCTGGATGTCCTGAGAACAAGCAGGACCCATTAGAGTCAGAAGGACACATTGTAAGAGATTTTAAAATAACAGAGCTTACATTATTCATGAACAGGACAGGCAAAGTTTAAAAAAAATTATGGCTCCACTCAGGTCATACTGAAGTCACTATGCAACAGATTTTGAGTTTACATAGAGAGAAACCTAACCAGAATTACATGATATTTGGCCACAAACAAATCCTATATTGCCTGTTGTCTTCCTTAAAAAGGCAACTGAAAAGATAAGAAAACTCAATAAGAGGAAAATAAATGAAATTTCCATGGATTACAATGACAATACATGTTCTCATTTCTCAGCTATCCATTCTGCACTATGTTTTTCTCTTTGTAGAAAATTGCATTAAAATGAAAGAACTGCTGGTTCCAGAAACAGTATCTTGATATACTGCACTAAAAAAATACTGCTACTTTTCTACTTAGCAGGAGCAGCCATCAGAACATTATAGGTGATCTTCTAGTTGGCCAAGTATAATCTTAACATGATATACTTAGTCTCTTGTAGAGGGAAGAAATGTGCAATTCACTGATCTATCAGCAGGTGCTTTTCATGTACCTATATCCTGCTCCTCAGAGTATATCTGTCTCCAGAGTTCTTTGATTGTAAGTAAACATTTTTTCCTTTCTAGCCCAGAATATCAGCTGTCATTGAATTAAGAAAACACACAGTCTGTCAAAATATTAAGCTTTTGAGCATCAAGTACAAAGCAATTGCAACATAAAATAGAATATTTACTCCTTGAAACACTTCCATTTTACTATTTTGCCCTATTAAGCAATCTTGGACTTTGATGGGAGCATCTCTGGTGGCAAGTAGGGCACCCAAATATTCTGTGCCTGTGTGCACATCTTGATTCTATCAAAGCATTTCTTAAAAGAAATATCTGGTCTCAGGAGCCAGGTCATCTTTAGAAACAGTGAACCCTCCCACATTATTACACAACATGGGGCACAGGAAAGGAGACAGAAGTTACTCAGTCTAGCAAAACCTAGGAAAACTTGTCTAGCAGTAAGTAAAATTGCACCTGTAAAGTGAATGGTCTGGTAGTACATGTGATCCATATTACCTGGAATATTCTTGGATTTCCAGTTAAAAAAATTTAAACAACTATAAAATCAAGGAAGTAAATAAACCAATTGCCAGATTAGGGATTGCAGCCCTAAATTGTATTGCAAATTTAAAAATACAGTGACCATATAGTTACAGCAGGATCAGTGAGCAGAATAGTTGGGGTGAACTTTATTTGATTTACTTAGAAGTGATTAGCCATGCTGATTACTGTGGATCATAGATTAATGGAATCTTTTTAGGTTCAAAAAAGACCTCTAACACCCAAAAGGCTAACCCAGCACTGCCAAGCCCACCACTAAACCATGTTGCTAAGAGCCACATCTACAAGTCTTTTGAATTCCTGCAGGGATGGGCACTCAACCACTTTCCTGGGCAGTCTGTTCCAATGCATGACAACCCTTTTGGCAGAATTTTTTTTCCTAATATACAATTGAAACATCCCTGGCACAACTTGAGACCGTTTCCTCAAGTTACCTGAGAACAGGAAATATCTCATATTCTTTTTGTCCCAAGATCTTGTTTTGGCACTTATCTTGTGATTAGACACAGCCACCCCTGAGCAAGAGGATGCTCTGCAGCTCCCTGCAAAGGGCCCAGACTCACTGTGGTGTTCCAAAGGTGAAGAACACATCATCTAGAGAAATCAATGGAAAATATAACATTTTCTGTGTTGGGTATTTGTAAATTGTTATTTTCTGAAGCTCATAACTCATCCAAATACAGAGTTCTTGTGATAAAACTCACAGAGGTTTCCTCAGGTTTTTCATATCCATCTACTCAGGCAAATCTCTGAGCACCTCCATCACCCATTCTCTGACGTGATTGTATTATTTTTGCTAAAACTGATATGATATTTTTCAGAAAAAACCTGAAGACGCTGAAGTGTTCTGAAAAAAAGCATTAAAGTGTAATAATTATAAGCACCTAAAACAGGGACTACTAATTAAGGGCAATTTTGGACCTTCTTATTTGATACCTTTAATATATAATAAATTTAGGCAGAATTAAAAAAAAAATCTTAAGTGATTTAAGTGACTAAGTGATTTAGTTACGAAACTAAAAAAAAAACAATCTTGATGAACATTTTGAAATTTGAATTAAAACACATTTTAATGACAGTTTCCATCCTTTATCAACTCATTCCCCTAGTCTTGAAGTAGATATTGTTATTCACTGCTCAATTTAAAAAAAAAAAAAAGTTTTTAAAAAAACCCCAAACAACCTCAAGGCTATTATTCTTTGTCAATATAACAAACAACGCAAAATTCCATAAATAAATGAAAATACTTAAATTCTGAGCACAAAAGAACTCAGAAGAAAATACCATGAAACCTGCATTTTAATTTGTCCCTTCCTTGCCTAGGGAGAACCTTTCAAGGTCATTTGCAATTAGAAAAGCTTTGAACTCTTTTGTTGAGGGTGAGAAAAAAGAAAAGAAAATAATTGCCTCAGCAGAACTTTGAAAAGACTGTGTAATGCATCTGAGTTGAAGAAGGATTTATCTTGAACCATCACTCCAGATCCAGATCTTTGGATCTAGTTACCATTTAAGAGACAAAGAATTAATTGACTTGCCATCACAGCACGAGAAAAGACTGGTTCTGCTCTTCAAATGCTTTTAATCTGATCCTCAGGAAGGTATTTAGGGGGAGCATCTAAATGTGATTTAGGTGTCTCAACCCCTTTGAGGGCAAAAGGACCAGATATTGAAAGCTGAAGCAAATAGCTGGTTTCTAGGAGTTAAGGATGAAAAGCAGCCCTGAAAACCAGAAACCTCAGAAGTCTTCTCTTAGCATTGTTTAATATCAACACATTATTATAACATTTCATGCTAATAGCAAAAGGGAATAAAGCACCCAAATTGCACAAGGATTTGGGAAACAAATATATTGCTACTCTTTTTTCTAATGTATCTCTTACTGTGTTAAAAATGATGAATACATACAAGGGGTAAATCCGATTGAAAAATTATACTTAAAGTTAGGCATATAGTTATTTATCAGGGGCCTATATTGGCCCAGGCTGCAGCAATGACTGAGGTCACTGCTGTTCCATGGAGCAGCAAAGCCCTGCAAACCCCCAGGGGCAGAGCCTCACTCTGTGAGCTGACAGGAGCCTGTGCCAGCTCAGCCCAGCCTGTGCAGCCCTGCACACCCACCCAGGCAAGGCAGCATTCCAGGGGCCAGCAAAGTATGGGGGGAAGAGGAGCCTTCTGCATCAAGAATGAAGATGCATATCACAGTCT
Organism: Muscicapa striata striata; assembly: GCA_030060385.1. Taxonomy (NCBI): domain Eukaryota; kingdom Metazoa; phylum Chordata; class Aves; order Passeriformes; family Muscicapidae; genus Muscicapa; species Muscicapa striata. The sequence continues at coordinate 164,571 of JAREIS010000066.1, read as the reverse complement.
GAATATCCTGGAGAGGTACAATATAATCCATTGAGCTTTGGTTTTTCCTCTCCTTTGAGAGGTGCTTTTTATAGGCTTGGTGTATCTTTTAGGAGTGAATATGGCAATCCTGATTTTCATAGTACTATTTATCACTACAGATCCTCTGCAGAAAGTTAGAGAAGACCTGAGAAGCCCAAGGGCTGTCTGTTCTCAGCCACAGCAAGCCCCTGAATGCTGCACAGAAGTCCATTACATTCACAAATATCAAACGTATTTTTATCAAATGTTCCAGTTTTTGTTACTGTCACTATGTGTGCTGGGTTAAATGTTGCTGCACACAAGGTGTGCACCAAAGCCACCTGTATCCTCCTCAGTTGATCAAGGGAGAGAGAATGTAATGAAAGGCTCATGGGTGGAGATAAGGACAGGAAGAGATCACCTACTGGTTACCATCATGGGTAAAACAGACTTGCAGAAAATTATTACAAAACAAATCAAAGTAGGGAAATGAGAAACAAACCAAAAATTTTAAAGACCTTCCCCCACTCCTTCCTTCCTCTCTGGCTTTACTGATGAATTCCATCCCTCCTGCTGTGGGAATCCTTAAAATCAGAGGGTCTTGGGAGAGCTGCTGCAAAAGCAGGCCTCAGAGACAGCAGAACTGCAAACAGATCTAAGTAGAAAGTATAAGGCATGTCAGCAGAAAAGTCATATGAGATGTAGAAAACAAGGACAAATAAAACAATGGTCTGTGTATTAATGCTTGGCTAGAATAACTCTCTAAGCTGCAGAAAGTCTATCTAGAAAGATATTAGGAAGGTCTAAGCTTAATAATGGAGCTCTGTGCATTGTATTTTAAGGCCTACAAGCAGGTGTTTTATCCAAAATAAGCAAGCATTGTTTTAGCCAAAGGTATGTGCACATATAGTGGCTGGATAGAACTACTGTCAATATGTTTTTGCTTTTTGTGGTTGGTCAAAAAACTTTTAAAGCTCATGGTAACATCATGTTCTCTGGCTGTTGCTGAGGACGTGAGCTGCTGACATCTTCCTGCTGTCCCAACCTTGTAATGAGACTGATGCTTGGGAGGAAAGAAAAAATAATAATAAAGCAGCTCCAGGTGTGTTCCACAGCAGTCCTGTCCCATTCCTGATTCTGTACATAAACCCCTGGCAGACATTATCCTGCCACCAGCAGCACCAGGGGACAGGGAGTGGGATCCCTCCCATGATAGAGTGTTGGGGGAAAAAACCTGATCCGGACAGCAGGAAATCTTCACAGAGCATTCACAGAGTCCTCACAGAGGTACATGAACATCTGTCAGACATCTTTATTGCAGTAAAGCATACATTTTTATAGGGTTTGTTACAATGATCACGCAAATCTAGCAAGCATATAATTGGTTCTTAAGCATTGTCTACATATTGCTTGTTAATTATTGATTGGTTTCACGTGCTTTTACGGCATCTTCCCCACCCCTTGGCTCAAGCAGTCTAGCACCCTGATCTAGTCTTTCTCATCTATTTAATTCACGGATAGCTCAATGTCACCATTCTCCCAGTAATATGCAGGGTTGTGCATTTTAGTCTCAATGAGGAGGTTATGCCCCTGTTCAGCCATAATTTCTTCCACAATAGAGAGTTCTCCATGAGCTTCTCCAACATGAGTCCTTCCCCCAGGCTGGAGCTCCTCATTAGCTGCTCCAGAGTGGGTCCCTCCCAGGAGGCCCCCAGTTTTCCCAGCAAACCTGCTCCATCGTGGAGCCACAGGTCCTGCTGGGAGCCTGCTCCAGTGCAGCCTCCCCATGGGGTCACAGCCTCCTTTGGGCATCCTCCTGCTTCAGTGTGAGATCTTCCACTGGCTGCAGGTGGACCTCTCTGTAAAGATTTGTGGAAAACCACATATATGTGTCATTTGTGTGCCAAGAGACTACAGACTTAGCTTAAACCTTCTCAAAATAATTTTTGGCAAAACATAATGTTTTGCCATTTCTAGTTTCTCTTTTCTGTTTTTCAATTGAAAAAATAAATTAATATTGATCTATTTTAACATAGACATTAGCAGAATGTTCTGTAGAAAGACAGAATTTGTGATCTATTAGGCTCAGAGATAAGGAAGTGTTTAAAATCAAGACCATGGAAGAGGCATCAGGACAACATTCAGTGTGCACTTGAAGTCCTTTGAGGACTTCTCTGCTCTATCTCTTTGATATATGCACTGCATTCAGAAAAAGCATCCACCTACAATGAGTTTTAAAAGATTTTCAGTCCCTCCTGTGTGGTCTGGTGACTCCTGCTAGACTAACATGAGAAAAATCCCAACATTTAAACAGTCAGTTGCATTGTGATACTTATGTCATCAAATTAAATAAATCACTTTTCTGTGAGAGAGGTAATACAAATAAATAGTTTACAAAGTGAATGCTTTGAATCAACTCACAAGAGTTTAGGTGTACACCATTTAAATCCCTACTTCCAAGTTCTATATCCTTCCCAGCTTCTAAAACACCATTTATTGAATCCAATAGCTGTGGAAAAACAAGTATCTTCTAAATAATGCAAAATACCAAACACACGGTGAATAATTCTCTTCATAAGAAGCAAGATTGATTTTACCTTTGATTATCTGTGCCACAGTGAAATACTTTTTCCAATTAAGGTTAAAAAGTTAATGTTACAGAGTCAACAACTTGACAAAATAACACATTAATCAGGAAGTATAAACTCATTGGAATTCCACATATTATGCTTAATGAGCTATTTCTGGAATGCCAGACAAGTAGCTGGATACAGAGACATGTTCTGGAGCACTGATCAGCCAGGCCTCTTAAACCATAGCAGGTGGATTGCACCAAGAGGTGCAATTATTGTTAACCAACGAACTAAAATATTCACTCTGCCACCTCTTATTTTGTTCAGGAGCAATTAGGACCCTAAACAGTTCAAATTATTTTCAGAAGATTAATACATTCCATAAAGTATTTTCTTTAAAGTCAGCTGAATGTATCTATTGTAACACTACCACAATCAGCTGTTAACTATAGCAATGTGCTTCCCCTCCTGGTATCCAGCCCTGCAGGGACAGTGCTGGAATCCCTGCTGGGACCATTGTCACCACTCAGTCCTGCTGGGACTGTTATCACCAGGCAGGCAAAGTTAATAAAGCTCCTTGGACCCTGCTGTGGCTGGGTCTGGATTAGCTTGGGTGCTTACCTTGGCCAAAAGAAGCACAGGAGCTTAGAGCATCTTCCCTTTCCTGACAGGGCTTAGGAACAGGGAGCAAGTTGGCAAGTAAGAGGATGGGAGGAAGGGATGGCATTTGGTTTTGGGGTTTTGTTTTTGGTTTAGTGATGAATTTCCAACAGGAGTTCTCAGTGCTTTATTTCTCTGAAAAACATACCACAGACGGCTTAAAGGAAAGGATTATAATTGGAATGGTCCCATGGTTGTGGTTCTTATGTTCCAGACTGAAGGCAAGTCACATTTTCTAGACAGTAAAACTGTAAAACACATGCACTATTGCAAAAATGACCTGCCAAAAAGATTCACTTCATTTGAGATTCAATTGTTGGCTCCCATCAAAGTGATGGGCATTTTAAAAGGACTGTGATAACTTCAGGGTGTTATGACTTCTTATTCCCACACATCAAACTCAAAATAAGATGCTGGAGTAATGTTTAAATAACATGTTGTCAAGTCTATAGGATTATGATCCCATAATGATGAGTGAGACATGAATATATATACAGACAGATAATGTTGGCTGTAAAAAAGAAGGTATTAAATATAAATATTAAGAAAGAATACTTTCTTAAAAAATAAAATAATTAATTGATAATTTTGTTAATGGACTAGAAATACAATCGGCTCTTGGCTTTATACTGATCACAGTGAAACAAATTAAAGAAGTAATAGAAAGAATAAAATAATGATAAAACTTGCTTTTGAGGTAAAATAATAACTTTGAAAATTATCAAGAATATGGTTGTCATTACTTTTCAAATTTTTTTATCTTGCAAAAAAGTATGTATTCTCTCACTATAAAACCAGAATTAAGAAGATATAATGAAAAGAAAAATTATGGTCATTTATTTCATTTTGGAAATTTTTTTTCTTTAACTCAGATTGTAGCTACACAAAGACAATTCATAATTTGGCCTCTGGCAGAGAAATATTCAAAATTATTAAATAGAAACATCTCACGGTACCTTCAGTAGTAATAACCTTGCTAAGAATGCCTCAGAGAATGACAAAGAGGAGATCACGACTCCATTTGTGACAGTGAGGCAATATTTGAAGTGTTATTTACACCCAATCACTCATATTTCAGATTTCAGCACATATGGCATTTCCATATCAACTCCTCTAAATATTGAACTAAACTCTGCTCACTGCTACCTAAGCAGTCCTTTTAAAATCAGCGGGATTTTATGGGTTTAAAATAATTTGATTAGTGCACCAAAGATGAAAACAACCCTTTTTGTATCATATTAATCAGGACCTTGCCTGATACAAATTTCAACTTTAAAAGAGTCCCACAACATAGCGTGTGATGGAAAGACTCACAATTTTGAGCAAATTGGCAGTGAGAAATTGAGAACAGCATACATGTCAGTATGATCATGGACAGCCTTTGTGTTGCAAAGGATAGTAATGAAAAACTGTTTTCATCCATGTGCCACTGCAAATGCTGGAAGGAACATGTGAAGGTCCATCCCTTCCCCACACACACCATGCTTCAGACTTAACTCATCTGGATGTGTTTTGGCAGTAAAAGATAATCTTAGCAGCACTGTAATTTCTTGTGCAGATTGCTAGAGCTGCAATGCTAATTTCTCTGTTGGATCTAACTGGTCATGGAATAGAAAAAGGAGTTCCATATCTAAACAGCCACATGATGTATGAACAAGTATTTTAAAAAAATAACAAACAAGGTAAGTTTATATGATCTTTAATATTAATATCAAGCCTTTAAAAGTTAGTTTTCTCTGTATTTACACAGGATGGAGAATAAAGGTAAATCATATCTCAGGAAAGATACTTCTTAAATATTATGATTTTATTCCTGGTCTAAATGACATGGTTTTATATGCTCCTTGAATTAATTCTGCATGCAATTATGGTTTTTCTCTCTCAGAATGTAGTGAAAGGGGAAAAGGTAGAGAGAAAGAAGATAGGGACAGACAGAGGCATGAGAAGACATACCCGGTGAAGCAATTTGGGATTCTTCAATCTGGAGAAGTTTTACAAAAGAAGTGTCATGGCTGGAGCAAACAAGGGAGAATAGTATTGCCTCTCACAATTCAGTATAAAGGATATGTCAAGTGGAACTAGAATCTGGTAGGCTAAGACTAAACTAAACAGAGTTTAGCTGAGATATGAAGTTGCTCATGGAGGATAAGTGTTTAAAAGTGATAAAAATATCTGCAATACTGTCCACTTCAGGTTATTAAATAGAAAGGCTGCATCATGAAGTTCCTTAGTCACAGTTGTTGTGTATTAGGTGACCATCTGGGAAAAAAAATGGTTTTTCATCCACTTCAGAACTTCCAAATCATCTAGCAAAATACTGGGATAAAATATCTTTGGCTGAATGTTTTCAGTAACATCTGACTAGGTATGAAAGAATTTTTTCTAAATATGCTGTTTAAATGGCTCACTATACTTGATGTAAACATTATACGTACAATCGAATGAAAGATTTGGGTCAAAACCACTTATTATTTTATGAATATTTGTAATGTTATTTCATGTTATAGTATCCTGATATTTAGTTTGGGATTTCATACTAACCCATACATTTACTATTTAATGTAACTGTTTCTTAATTAATTAGTGAGAAGTGCTTTCTTTTTCCTAATGCATTTAATACTTATTTGTTCTTATGATGTCACAACCTCTTCCACAGAAAAAGAAAAAAACATTTAACTAGTTGTCTCAAATTAATAACTGATTCTGTTTCCCTTGTTGTAGAAAACTTTAGTATGATTTTTTTTTCTTTTTGAAATCTTCTCTTAATATTTTTCATTGCAAAGCAGGTTCTAATCTATGCATTAACGACTAAACTCATATTAGCTAACTCATTGCTAGTCCTGGGTGGGTTTTGGGAAAGTTTGAGATGTCAAAACAAGTAAAATGAAACAAATGTAGATTTAAACTGTACCCCTTTTATGTACTGACATTAACAATCATGTTTTCTTTAGCCTATTCTCAGGAAGTCAGACGTGATTGTTTCCTCTATGCAATAAAGACGAGTTGATGCAGAATACACAAAATCTCTGCAGAGTGATCTAGCACTCCACACCACTGTGACTTCCAGTACTCAGCTGGGCCTGGGGTCCTCTTCTCTGAGCTGAAGCGTCAGTGTAGACAGGTCAACAACTTCTCTGTGTGTTTCATACTAATAATACAATCCTGGTCTAGTGGAGGGTGTCCTTGTCCATGGCAGGCAGGTTAGAACAAGATGGTCTTTAAGGTCCCTTCCAACCCAAACCATTCTGATTCTGTGTTAGAGCCACAACCAAAACACAAGCAGTCCTGGCTTCCAGATACCATTAGATCACAATTCTGAAGAGATTAAACTGTGTGTGCTAACATATTTCAGCTCAGCTGATTCAATATGAATGCTCAGATTTTTCATTTTAGAAAAACAAAAAACAAACTAATCCTGGAGTTTCTCCATGTATTCACTTAGACTTGCAAATAGTGAAGAAAATGTAAAATCTGGAGATTCTCCACTTAGCCACAACTGACAGCTGCAAGAAGGACAAACTGTGCAGGAAGAAGGAAAAAAATAGAGAAAAGCTTAGAACAGTCATTGAATAAATTGTCTTCCAATAACCCTCTCAACCACTGTCACACCTGCTTTCCATCTATCCTTATTAACAAGTCTAATATAAAAGATTGAAAACCGGAGACTTGCAGAACCCAAACACTCATTACCAGCTGTTTTGTGCAGATGTCAAAAAATTAGGACTTTCAGGTGGGCTGCCTGAACCACAAAAAACCTGCAAAATCTTGGGTCAGGTTTTTAATGTCCTCATATAAAACATATTGAAAAGAAGACCTGCTGGTTTGGAAAAAAATATCGTTTTAAAACCTGCAGTATGACTCGTTTGGACAAAGGGAGGAAAGAGGCACTAAAAAAAGAGAGGGCCTCAGCAAGAAAGCATGTCTTCAAGACAGATGAGAACTTTCTGTTTCAAAGGTTTGCACTCCTATTCCATTCCAAGTAAAGCCATTATGTTGTGGTCCATGTTGTGAATTTTCAAAATTAGCAAACAGGTGTTAAATCTGGTATTTGACAGCTATAGCAATGACAAGCATTGTCTTCACAGCTGTGGTATCTGGCAGCCATTGTTGCCATAAGAAGTGCTGGCAATTGAAAGAACAATTTGCATTATTTTGCAATTGCAAAGAAATTACTAATGTGCAGTTACTGCAGCCATCAGTCAACCCTTTGGGCAGAGTATTCAATATCTTTTGTATCAGTGGAGACAGTAGTCCATTTATCTTGTAAACTGGCACTTTGCATCAACTTGTTACTTAGTGGATTAAGTAAATGTGTGAACATAATCTCTGCAGCATCCTGAGTTATGAGCTCTTCAGGCTGTTATAGTTAATGATGGAATGAGACTGGAACATCCACTGTGACCTTTCTGTCCAGCCTTGGAAGTGCACAGTCTCCTGATTACTGCTTTTTGGTATAAGGTTCAAAGCTGAATTTTCACAGGGAACTGAGAATTTCTGTATCTCCTGAGACTTGATAGATCTTGAAAATCAGACCCACAGTTGTGAAGTAAAGGAAAGGGGTTGTGATGCCAAGGCAAACTTTTCATATTTTGAGTTATAGTTAATTCTGGGACAGATTAGGAATTGGCAGAGATTAGGAACTCCCTTGAATACTTTCTGCTTTCCCATTAATTTTTTTATTAGTGGTTTACTAAAACCACAAAAGGGCCCCAGTATCACCTCCCTTTTTTCAAAGAGGTCTCACAGTATTTTTATGCACATTTTCTGACCAAGACTTCAATTCTGGGCATAAATGAAAATATTTTATTTCCAAAACTTTTTTTTTTTTTTTTTTTTTTTAACCTAACAGAACCAGAGTACTGAAGAGTCTTCTTTTCCATTGTTCCTAGAAAGATAAATATTGGTTTTTAGATATGATTTTGCAAAACCCATAGGGTCACAGACTATGTTTTTCAGCCTTTGTTTTTCTTAAATGGAAGACTAAAGTGCACATTTCCAATGATTTGTTCATCAGAAAATGTTCCAATAGAGCTATAATTAAAAACTAGGTGTTTTAAAAAGAAAATTTGTAAATCAAACTGTTTGCTTAACTTCACATTTAAATATATCCTAATAAGCAATGTATTTCCACAGTGAATCTGCCATAAATCACTTTCTGGAATTATTTATATTTTTGGAACACACAGCCCCAATACATAAATATTATGTTTAGATTGATTTATTTTAGTATTTATACACAGTCTGTTCTTCAAGCTTCTGGGCTTTTAATTAATCTGGATTTGGGGCATAAATTCTTTATGCTTTGATTAATACCATGCAGGTTTTATTTAATTAAAGAGACAGACTGGTGAGAGACATTTTAATCAAAAATTTCATATGCATACAGTACATCTGTATTTTTTAATACAAGCTCAGGCACATTAAAACAAGATTTATTTTTTTCTCAGCTGTTTTCCTTTTTGAATTATGGCATATTTCTGGTTCATGTGAGGAGTTACCTTCATGCACTCGTTTGATCTCCTGCCTCCTCTCTCCTCAGAACAGCAGAGCGAGGAAATGAGGTGACAGGAACAAACAGAAAAAAAAGGACAAAAGTAAACTAATCACATGCTGAAAAGAAACTTGTTAGATATCCCTGATTTTTTTAAAGTAAAAAAGAGTGTTATAAAAGCCACTTTTTGAGAAGCAAAGTAATTCAATAAAAATACATGAAATTTCTTAAGAATGGAAAACTAGATGTCACAATATAATATCATAGGGTCTAACTATCATTATCTTTTCATCCACAGCTAAGAGGTTAATTTTAAAATTGTATGCATTCATTTTTCTATAGAAAACAACTATCCCAGAGTAAAAAACATTTGGCTGAAGTTTTGTGTCTGCCTAACTTGTGTGTATATATGGTCATTAGCAAATTAGCAACAACTTTTGATTTTTCAGCACATTTATTTACTGCTCAACTCTATCCATGTTTAGGATTTTACATCTGTAATATGACAAAAATGTATTATTAGAGATAGAAAGTATGCTCTTCACAGTTCATATAATGTTTTCATTTTTCACAGAGCTGGACTCCCAATTAAGAATTCACAGGACTGTAGTTAGAGAAGACTACAGTACTTTTGGAAGGATCAGATCAGTTCAAATGAATAGTAAGTAAGATCTCTCTTTTCTCCTGGAAGAACTAAAAACATCTGGATTCAGCATTTGAAGACATGGTTTAATAGCAAACATGATTGTGGTGGTACTATGCTGATGTTGGATTTCATGACCTTAGAGGTCTTAACAATGCTATGATTCTATGATTTTATGGTTCTGTGATTCTGTCATTCTGTCATTCTGTCATTCTGTCATTCTATCTTCAATGCATTGGTTAGAACTGAACTTACAAGAAAGAGAGCGGACAGTGGCTGCAGAAATGTTTGTCTTCAAACATGATGCAAACATTTTTTCAGAAGTGACAAGGAAGTGTTCCAGAATGATGCCCCCTTCAGAGGTTCCAGAAAACCTTAAGAAGAGGTGAGAGCAATGTGCAATGCAGGACAGCACCGAGACATAATCATGGGGAACATTTGCCTCTCCCTGCTCTTGATTTTACCTTGCTGTCTTTCTGAATGTATGCTGGTATGTTCAGCATCTCACTTTTTAATAAAACCTAGGTTTAGCAGTTTTTGCCATTCAAATGTATGTTTTAAAAACGGGAAGAGAAAGTTTTTTCAAACTATTGGTTATTATGGCTTGGATATTACAGCAAACTTGACTATTATATCTTCCACTGAAAGATGCTGTCATAATTATTAGAAGTGTTGAACTGACAATTTTCCCCAGAGAAAAAAGTTTAACTTTTTCAAACTCAGCCAAGAACAAAAGTTGAGAGTTTATAATACTTTTTTTGCACATCAATTTTTACCTTAGTTAATGCCCAACTTAATTTTTGAGTTTTTTGGAAACGTTTTTCCCCTAAACTCACTGATTTGGAAGCAAAAATATGATAGATGAAGATCCATTAAATCTAGACATAATATCTACACCTAAATTAATTAATCCTATATTCCTTTATAAACAAGAAAACAAAAGAAAAGAATTGTGAAAGCACTGTCTTGGTACTCATGTGTAGCTAAGACTTATGTCAAATTTTCTGAGTCTGTTGCAAAAGTTGATGGATCCTATCCCATGGCTACAAGAGGAAGAACAGAAAGTCATGTTCAAGAAACAATTTTTGTTGTTGCCTTGCTAGGAGACATTTATAAATGACTTGGTCATAGGAGCAGGTAACTATAGGTTTATAACTGACAGCAGGTAACAGCATGCATTATGGGCAGCAGCTCACATTTTTACAATGATGAACAGAACCAAATTTCTTTAAATAAACACCAGGACTTCAAAAATCAATGCATATCTAGATTCTGAAATTATGTGCCTATTTGCACCAGCAGTTGCTTGTCTCCCAAATAAATATTTGGAAAACAGAGGAAAAATCAGTGTCAGTGTCACTATTTGAACCTTAAAAGCCTTGGAGTTTTTTGGTTTTTTTTGTTGTTGTTGTTTTTTGTTGGGTTTTTTTGTTTGTTTTTTTTAAATAACAAAGGCCACGAGTCTTTTTCCTTGTTTTTATTTGTTATTTCTGAAAAGGAAATACCTCCACACTACATGACTAAAGTAAAATATGACCAGAGGTATCCAGCCTGTTTCCTGGGCATTCTTGGAGGTTGCCAGTGCACTTCTAAGAACTCCACAGAAGCTGACTGAGAAAAGCAGTTCACAACATATGATATTGCAAGCAGAAAGAAAAGGACGGTCACAAACGGAAAAAAATAAAATTGAAAACCTCTGACCTGAATTCCCAAGGTAACAAATAATACCATCTAAAAACTAAAATTCCTCTTTTTAATAGCAATCAACCATCATTAGTTAAATCAAAAATAAATGCAGGATTAACATATTGTGCATTATAACATCATTCAAACACAGTTCATGTGGGGTCTGCAGACAAAAAAGATTAGACCAGTGGTTAAAAAAAAAAAAAAAAAAAAAAAAAAGGAGAATTAGCAATTAATTTTCTTTTCCACTGAATTTGAGAGCAGATGTAGGAACTTTTGTCTTCCTTCACAAATCACAATCCCCACACGTTCCAGTTTAATGTCCCTAGAATACATTTGTGCCAAGACATTTCTGTGTTCGAGTTGTGCAGTGACTTGTTGTAGAGAAAACAGCCAGAGAGCTGCTCTGAATCCCTATCTCTGACATGCTCTCAAACACTGATTTATTGTGTTTCCTCAGCTGCCTCAAGGGTTTCTTTTCACGTTTTGCATCAGCTTATACATGAACAGCACTCCTAAATATTATGCTTCAGAATATTCACCAGTGAGATGAGCCACCAGAGCCTCTCAGAATTACAAACAGAGGAGGCTGGTTGTCACTGCTGTTCTGTGCTGGCTGTCACTGCTGCTGTGTCTGCTCATTGCTCTCCATGTGTAATCTTGGTTTGTCACTACAGCCACCTCCTGCAAAATCTGCACCAGTTATTTGTACAGAAATTTGTTGTAGAAAGGACTTCATGAGCATGGCTACCTCCAAGGTAAAGTTTAACACCAGTAAATATACGAATGATGTATATGTTTTATATGTCATCTAATAGATAATTTCCATCTCATTATCATTGAGAAGAGCTCTGGGCTAGACCTACATACTCTGTTTTCAGTAGAGGCTAAAAGTAGAGTGGCTGAGCATCTCTCAGCAAGAAAATAATCTTTGAAGATATGAATGATGCACAAAGATTTTTTGTGTGTTTATTGCATCTCCAGTCTGGGCTTGACCTAGAATTAGCAATATTTTATTGTCTTCTTAGGGATGTTTCTTACCACATCTTTTCAGAAAGCGTATGATGTGCTTTACAACTTTTCAGAAAGATATGATTCTTGATTTTGAAAGAAATTCCTAAGCAAGATGGAAGGATGTATACTTTTCAACATAACCTCACTCAAGCTTTTGTAAGTCATATATTTTGCACAAGTATCTATAGAAAAACTGTACAAATAATTGAAGGAGAAATTATTTTTACAGTGAGGGTGATGAGGCACTAGTACAGGTTGTCCAGAGATGCTGAGCCTGCCCCATCCCTGGAGGTGTTCAGGGCCAGGTTGGATGGGGCTTTGAGCAACCTGACTTAGAGAGAGGTGTCCCTGCCTGTGGTAGGGGGATTGCAGCAATCCCCTTTAAGGTCCCTTCTAACCCAAACCATTCTATGATTGTGTGATTCTATTATGATGGTTCACAATAAGCTGAAAAATACAACTAAAGAGTAGGTAAATAATTTGTGTATCCCAAATGTGTCAAGAATCTGCCAAAAGGAAGAATTTTCACAAGTGTCATGTGGTTGTGTTTCTCAATTTTCCTCATAATTTTCTGTGTTGGAAAAAAATCCTCTTTGAATGATTAAAAACTGATTTAATAAAATTTTCAGTGGAGATTGATTTGTTTTTGTAAGTACAACTCATGTCATATACTGTGATTCATTTGAGGTGATTAGTTGCCAAATATGTAATAAACAACAAACAATTGTGTTCTGGTACTTCATTGAGTAGTAGAAACTGAATTTATTTGGCTTTTAAAATAATGTACTAACCACTCTGCAAAGTGCAAATATTACAAAGCTCATGAAGGGCTTTCCAGAAAGTTGTCCCTATTTCCACTGAACTTAATGGAATTCTCTGTGAAATTAGACCCAAATTTTCTATTAGCCTCGTGTACTCTAAAGATTTTGAGAACTTTTTGTTATACTCACTTTAAACTCACTCCTCTTCATTGAGACTGTCATCACTAGAAAAGCAAGTGATGCTATTGAGGCATTTGATGTTCAGGACAGGTTGAGCAATGAAGATACTGTTGCTTTTACTTTTAAATTCATGACAACACCATGATCCACAGTTTTCCCAGCGTAAAGTGTACAGCTCCCAGGCATTGCACTTTTTTCACAACTTATGTCTCTGTGATTTCAAAGACTTTGAAGATCATGATATACCAGTATAAAAGGTTTTTGTTTACTTGAGAAAAATTTGAATTTTTTATCAACCAGTAGGGAACAACGTGTTATTCTCAGGTTAATGTTTACTGATGGGAACATATTTTAATTTTTTTTTAAATAAAACAGTAAAGTAATGTAATTTTCTGAGAAGAACAGCACCACACAACAGTTCTGTCTTTATGTATATATTGTTTTTCCACCCTTTTTTAGCAAATTAACACTGGAATTTATGGATTGTGTTCACAGAGAAGAAGGTTGCAGTGTTCCAAACAGCAGTCAGACTTCCTGTCTAGAATGAAATTCTGAATTTCATTAACTACTTTATTACCAGAAATTTTTGGAAGAAACATGTGTTCTTGGATGTTAATTAATAGCTCATTATTATTATACAAATTAACTTGGCAGCACTATGTGCCATATATTTGTGGAATAATGAATTACATTAAAGGGAAGCCAAGATGGCAAATACTGAAGTGCTGCATCTATTATCTGCTTCTTATAATTCATAAACCTTTCCTAGGACGTTAAATAGAAATCCTAATGCGAGGCACACTAGTGTTAAAAGGGGAAAAAAAGGAAGAGTAGGGAAAAGGATAAAGAGCAATGCTTGAAGAAGCAACAGCTCCCACAGGTTTTGCTCTAAATAGATTGTCATAAAAGATGGGAAATCTGACAATGTTACACATAGTGGTGTGAGTTCTCTGTGTCTGATCTCTGAAATTAACAGTAGCAAAAGTCTCATCCCAACAGCTCTGAGCATTCCCTTCCCTTCCCTTCCCTTCCCTTCCCTTCCCTTCCCTTCCCTTCCCTTCCCTTCCCTTCCCTTCCCTTCCCTTCCCTTCCCTTCCCTTCCCTTCCCTTCCCTTCCCTTCCCTTCCCTTCCTTCCTTCCTTTCCCTTCCTTCCCTTCCCTTCCCTTCCCTTCCTTCCCTTCCCTTCCTTCCCTTCCCTTCCTTCCCTTCCCTTCCCTTCCCTTCCCTTCCCTTCCCTTCCCTTCCCTTCCCTTCCCTTCCCTTCCCCTCTCCTTTCTCTGTTAATAGAAAAGAAATCAAGCTGAATTAATGTATATCAAAAGAAATAAGAGTTATTCACTAGGAGAAGAATAATCAATGTGTTCATGAATTAAATATACTCTCCAATAGCTCCTGATTTCTCTTTCTAGTTGAACTCAAAGAGAACCTAGACTTTATTAACTTAGACTTTCCATTCACATCTTTCCACCAGTCAAGCTTTTGTTTTTTGTACTAAAGTATCAAAATCTAGAACCCAGTGTTCAGGCTCCCTATTTAAAGTGAACAAAATTTCATACATTTGGCCTCCAATTCAAACATACTTATATTCTTTCCTGTGTACTCATTCCCAACTGTTTACCTTGTCCCTGATTTCATTATTTACTTAAAACTAAATGAAATATTTGTGTGGGGGCCCGATTCAGACTTCTATTTTATTTTATTTCATTTCTGTATTAATCTCTTACTATTTATACGCAGTTCTAATTTTTTGTAATTCATTATTTTTATAATTTGACATTTTAATTTAATTTCTCTGAACTTCTATATATCCTAAGTAAGGTATACTGTATTCTCTGTATTATCTTTGTCATATCTACTTTACAGATTCTCTACTTACTCCTAGTAGCAAGAGATTCTCTACTACTTCTAGAGATTAATATCAAATTAATCTGGCCTGAAAGGTATTCCTTATAAGTGTTTCCACCTTCTGTGCAAGGACAACTCAATTTAGCTTAATTTAAAGGCTTTTAAAAATTTAATTCCAGAAGACATTCTGATCTGTAGGCTTCCCTTATGGTTTCCCTGACCTTCTTATATTCTACCTTTTGTAAACCTGTAGTTGTTAGTTTTGTTTTTCCAGGGTTGTTTTTTTATTTAGGCTTTTTTCTTATCTCTCTAATACTTATGAGAAAAAAAATGTTAAACCTTTTTTCATTTGATTGGTAGAGAAATCTAGAAGCTTTTTAAATCAGTATTAGTAATGATATTGCATATTCTATCTTTAAAATGTTCAAGACTTTCATAATAATGCAATTTATAGGACTGTTTATTTCTCTAAATATGCCATGTTCACAATCAAATCCAACTCTCACTACCCATTGAAAATTCCTAATATAGTCTTAAGAACTCCTTGTACTCTTGTTAGGAGCCAAGTAACTTCTGTTTTATCTGCCCTGCAATGTCTTACGTCTCAAGAAAAAAATCACATTACTTAAAATGTTACAAAAATCTGTGCACACTCATATAGCTATAAAACTTCATTCTAAGTAGTTAAAAGGGGATATTTCACTTTTATTTCAGATTTATTTCAGATAAACCTTCAGTTTGGTCAGATGCTTGAGATCACTTTGGGTGCAACTGTGCATCCAGGAATAATATTTTTATTCAAAGTTTGCATTTTCTAGTGAAGAGTTCAGCTGATGCTTCAGAGCAGTCTGAAGTAAGGAAAAGAAATGCCACAGCTTTCCCAAAGTATATTTTACAGATTAATCATCTTAGAAAGTTTTCAGAAAACCAGCTGTATAGATAGATACGCCAGTGACATCTCACTTTGAAAAGCAAAAATGTTAGATTTTGTCTAGTTGTGTGTTACATTTCTTCTTATTTATTGGGTAAGAAACTGAATTGTCAGTGTATCAAATCACCAGGGCAGTAAGAAAATGTCTTTTTTTTATTTCATTTTCAGCACCAAACAGTATTCTTCAAAATTTCTTTCTCTCACATTTAGATAGCAAAGGGAATTATGATTAAATGTGCCTTGGAGAGATGAAAGGTACAAAAAGTCAACCTGAATACAGCCTAGGGAATGTGAAGGCTGTGAAATTATCTGATAACTCTAAAGTCTGGAACTAAAGCAATCCTGATATTATCAATAAAGGAGGTTTGTTGATAACAGTTTCACCTGTCAAAAGTGGAGACATTTTCTTTGATGTCACCTTAGCATGGACCTTTCATTTAAGTTTCTATTCGCCTGACATAAACCTACCCAGGCAATTTCTATCACTTTTTAAATGTTCTGTCATTCTAGTTAAATTAACCTAGATGACTGAATCATTATTTTATGAAGTTTAAAGAAGAATAGTTTAACAGAAATATTGGTCTGTGGAGTAGGGATATTCAGGGATATCCTGAATCTTAAAATTTAAAAAAAAAAAACACCCAAAGAAACAAACCAGTGAACCCATCATCAGCAAAACAGGCCTGAGCTGGGGAAATTAATTAAATTTATTGTCAATTAAACAGAGTGGGTTAATAAAAAATAAGAACAGATCAGATACCACCATCCATCATTCCACCTTTTGTGGTTTAACCCCAGCCAGCATCTCAACCCCACACAGCCATTCACTCACTAGTCCTGCTTCCCTGCATGGGATCATGAAAAGAATTGGAAAAATAAGAGGGAGACAATTCATGGGTTCAGAAAAGACAGTTTATTTAATAGGTAAAGCAAAAGTCATGCACATAAACAAGGTAAAAAAAAGGAATTCATTCACTGCTTCTATGTTCCAGCAGCTGTTCCAAGGCCCCATCATGTGTCATACTGATGCTGGAAGATGAATGGCATCACACTGAACATCCCTCCCTCTCCCAGGTTCATGTACTGAGTAGGACACACATGGTGTGGGATACCCTTGGGTCTGCTGGGGTCAGCTGTCCCCCCTGTGTCACCTCCCAGCCTCTTGTGCCCCCCAGCCTCCTCCTGGTGGGGCAGTGTGGGAGGCAGGAAATTCCTTGATGCTCAGCTGTAGGTAAAACACTGATCTATTATCAATGTTCTTTTGTTCACAAAGTCACTATAACAGCACCATAAGAGCTTCTATGAAGAAGACAGTCTCCATCTCAAACAAAACCAGCCCAACTCTCTTCTTCTCAGGCTCAACTTCATTCCCAGGTCTCCCTCCTCCTCAAGGGAAGCACAGGGCAGTGGGGCATGGGGGTTGCAGCCTGTTCAAGGTGCATTGTCTCTGATGCCCTTCCTCCTCACGCTGCTCCCCTGCTTCAGTGTGAGGTGCTAACACAGGAGAAGTCCCTTCATGAATTTCTGTGTGGACCTTCCCACATCAAACATGCCACCAAAATACATTAAAATGCATAAGCAGTATATTTCCAAAACTGCTGGTGGTCATCAAAAGATGCAGCAAGTACTTTGAGATGGTTTTGTTTGTCTACAACCTCTGTCTGTAACTGCAATGCAAACTGCTGGATTATGATAAATTTAGTGCTGCAAAATTCAGTTCTGTATACTATCAATTCCTTATGTTTTTCATGTACAATAGGAAAAAATCAGATAAATATTTCATATTTTAAAGACACAAGCAAGGAATCTTTCAAAACTCAGCTGATGTCAGGATTCCACCCTCAGAAACAAAAGATGGAGCCAGTGACCCAGCTGCTGAAGTTCCATGAAGTTCAGTTTGATGTCTCCTTTTTTCCCTGAAATTAAGAGAGGCATAGATTCACCAATTCCATTGGTATTTTAGTTCACATTTAAAAATTTGAGGAAACAGATAAAAACAGTAAGAGTATAGTAAATATCAGAATCCTTTATTGAGCACCTGCTTAAAATTTGTTAGGTAGCCACTATTAAGTAATTATAGCTTAAAAATTATTCCCTAGTGTTTGTCAACAGGAATTTCCTGATAATTTTCAGTTTCCAACAACATTATACAATTTCTTTGTATAATTTTGTATTTCTTTGTACAACTCTCTATGTCAGCAATTTTTGTACCAGAAAAAAGCATTATCCATTTGATGAACAGTTTCTAGATCTCAGTATAAAACACTACCTGAACAGACAGTCTCGAGTTTAAACAAAATTCAAAATTAAATACAAATTCATTTCAGGGACTTCTTGACCATGACAACTCTTTCCAGTAAGGAAACTGACTTTTTCTGCAATTTCAATGTCTTGCTGTATATTTTTTCACTGCCAGGTGTTTTCAGGAAGGGATACCAGCAGGTCCTGCTTTCTGAGTCATTTAAGTATAGCCAGTGATTATAGTCTCCATAAGAATAATTATTTAGAATGTATTTAATTTCTTACAAAGTAAAGGTGAACTACATCAGTGGGACCAGGAGCTCATTCATAATTTTGGAGGGGGGATAACCATTACTATTTAGGCTTTAGGAAGAATGCACTGCTAGAAGAACATTTTGTAAGCAAGAGTTGAGTTTTGTTTCAGGAAAATGATAGATTGTGTTCTTTCAGAGCCTAGTTAAATTAAACCAGATTCAAATCTCTCAGGTAAAACAAATGCATGTCTTAGGCTGATTCTTATTATTTGTGAAATTCCATATATTGCACTTATTTATAAGAAAACTTTATACAGGGGACTAATACCTTTGATATTATCACCCAAACATAAAAGTGCTTTCATTTTCTGTATTCCTATATCTGCTGGCATTTGTGAGTTTACAGACAAAAATAAAACCTTCACCTTCAAACAGCATCTTACAGTCACTAAACTTCCCTTTTCCAAAAAGCCAAGGGTAAAATCTGCCATTATCTTTTGAGTTCTCTTCATGACTGGACATTTGAAAGTCCCAGTATAATCATATAACCTTTCTGGACTGAGCTGCATTAATCAGCCCTGTGGGGCTCTCTGCAAATTTCCTTTCAGGATGTTTTGAACATCTTAGTGAGTGTTGAAATGTCCTGTAAGTGAAAACACAGGAGACTACTGAAGATACATCAACTTCACAATCCTGCAGTAAGTGCTGTAGAATTTCTGACTTTATCATGGCACTTTCAAATTCCCTTTCAGAAGTGTTTTTTTCAGTGTTGGTCTTTGAGAGTCCATATGTGCGTGTATTCCACTATCTTGAGGAAAAAATTCTAGTTTTTATTTTTCACTGAAGGTAGAATATGGCTTCATGTTCAGGAAGGTTGCTATAGCATTTTGTGGAAAAATTATTTCAGTTTTCCTGTTCTACTGAGGTCTGGGTTTCCAGCTGAAGATGGCTTACCTTCTCACTCCCTGAGGTATTATAACAGCTCTTTGCAGAACATCTGAGTTTCTTTTTACCCCCTGCCTTTACAACCTTAAGCTCTTTTTAAAATTTAACAGAGAAACTGCTTGCATAAGAAATACAGTAAAAAATAAAAACAATCAATCAGACAACAACAAAACAAACCCAAGCAAAACAAAGACAAGATGATGATATTCTCTGAAACTTCAAGGAGAGACACAAATCCCTTAATTAACATTTATACATACAAAATGAGATATGGTATATAGAGAAGAATAAAGATTATGAAGGTAATAGATTAAGGCATATATGAAGTGTGTTTCAGGAAATTAAATTAGTGAAAGGAAACCCAGGTTGATATGTAGGAGGTGGCATGTAAATCACTTTACATGTGAAACTGCTAAGATAATTAAGATGTCTTATTTCATGTTAAATAAGACATGTTAAATCCTCATGACTCACACTAAAATTAAGAATCTGATTTTACTATCTGCTGAAATTCTTTAGTTGTTTCAATTGGTACAACTTCTGAATAGAATAAGATTGGTATAATTAGGGTGAGACATCTCCTTCATTTTAAGGCACCATCTTTTTCCATGACTAAAGGCATGCTGATCCTCTGAATCCACTGAGAAGAAATTAAGCACAGTACCATTAATCAAATCCTGTTTAAAGCCTATAACTCTGCCTGAAGAAATCTAGTATTTTAATAAAAAAATCACAAAGCTCAAATTACAATTTGCTAGCTGAAAATTATATGGGAGATTTGCCTGCCCAAATACATTGTCTCAACCTGGGAAATGCCACGTGAGGAAGAACACTTACAGAAAAAGGCATTAATGAAAGAGTAAATATATCAGAGGATCACAGAAAGGACCCACAAGGATCATGGAGTGATCTTTGTTGCCCTCCTTAGGACGCTCTCTCATACTTTAATGTTTTTTTACACTTTGGAGCCAAAACTGCATACAATATTTAATGTGAGGCTGCCCCAGCCCAGAGCAGAGCAGGACAATCCCTCCCTTGCCTGGCTGTGATGCTGTCCCTGATGTTCCCAGGACAGGGCTGGCCCTCCTGGCTGGCTCATGTTCAACTTGCCATCAAGGAACCCTCAGGTTCCTTTCCACAGCCTTGCTCTCCAGTGTCTCATATACATCATAACTATTTCTGCTACAAAGTATAATATTTTCCCCTTATAAGAAGTAGAAAAGCACTAATATTTAAGCACTGATAGTTCCTTATATTTGTCTTTAAATAAAATATCTTTATGTTTCCAACCAAGAGAGATGCTCACTCTTCATCTAATGCAAATATGAAATGTTTTATATTTACCATATGCTGTAGTGCTTCAACAGAAATGAGTCTTTCTGTTTCACTCTCTCTTTTTGTCCATATATTTTCAAGCAGATTTTCACTTGCTATAGAACAAGCAGACAGTGCAACCAATCTTTGACAGTAATGTTGCACTGGACATGACTCAGCCATTATCTGAAATGACAGCAAAAGTAACTAACTTGTTAATTTTAAGAATCACTAGAAAAGTCAGAACAACATCTGCTTGGTCTGCCTCACCCTGACAGAATATACTCATCCATTCCTGTTGTCTATTTTCCCTAAGAATCTTTTATGAATATGAGTCTTCATTGTATCAAACTCTGCTACCTTAGATTTCAAAATATATTCTGTTGCCTTGACAGAATAGTTACACAGCCCAGAGATTTTTATGTGCCATTTCTAACATATTTCTCTTATTATAATAGAATTCAACCAACCAGCTTTGATGCTATATAGTGGACATAATTTTACAGAATAAGTTATTGACACCACTTCTAGCTATAAGAGAACGTATCTTTTCTCCACTTTATCAGTTATTTCCTAAAAAATATCAAAATAATTACTCATAACTGCTCTCTTATTGCAAGAATTTGTTTTCACCAGTGTAAAGCAGTTATCAGAGACCGAAACAGAAGAATGAGGTAGCTACTCTGTGTTCATCAAAGTGATTGGATAAGGCTGAGACTAAAACCCTTACATAACAGTTTATTATGTGCTCAAAGGCAAACAGGTGCAATTCATCCCAATAAAGTGGGAAGAGTCTTATTAGCATCACTGTGTTTTAGTTACATTTGCAACTGAAAGTGATAATTTTCACAACTCTAATGTAACTGGGATTATCTGCTGTTGGCAAGGCATAATAGTAGTCCCACTGTATTCTTTCACTTATTATACTGATACTTTAATTATTTCTGATAAACATAAGATATTTTGATTGAATTCTGAAATAATAAATTGAATTATTGAAACTAAGTTTTACTATCTTTTGTAGCTATGGATTTACTGTATTACTAGGTGTATACTTAAGTATTACTGAAATAGGTGCCAATAAAATAAATGGTTTGTTTTATAGCACCTCACCAAGCACAACTCTGAGTTTAATATAGCTTCACAAGCACCAGACAATTCATACATTCTTAAGGCAAACAAGGGTCATTTGAACATATTCCTATTGTTAAATCCTCACTAAAATGAGCTGAGAGAGTGGAGAAGCATTTCCATGAAACGAGCAGTCACACACATTTTACCCACCTTGTCAGCATGTCCCTTAAAGGTGCTCAGTGGTAGGAATGCCAGTACATTTGGTATCTTCAGCATATACATCCCCATGGAAAATATAGGTCATATTTCCATTTACCAGTTTTATTTAAAGATTTTTCCAGAACTAATTCATAGGCTTCTAATTCAGGTCTAATCTTCACCAGGAATATGTTTTCCACAAAAGCACAGCTGGAAAGATTTTAGCAAGGTTCTCAGATTTGGTTTTGCCAAAATGCCCTGAAATGCAATGGAACACTGTTCTATGGGACCTCTCATCTACACTCTCCACAACATTTTTCTAGCAACAGGGATATCATTCTTATGAAACCTTTAGATGCTGACTGATATATGTGCATTTAGCCCAAAAAGCAAGTTAATCACTTCTGTTCTACAATTATGCAATTTCTGTAACAATGTAGACAGTAACCACATTTACCAGTGTCATGTATTAGATGACTGGGAAAATAAAAGTTTGTTATTGCTGCATTATCCTTCAAGGGAAATAATGATTTTCAGCTGCATTCAGTAACATAAACAAAAATTAACAGAAAATCTTCCCCTAGAGATTCAGACCATGTGAACAACTTGCCAGCAAGCATCCACCCTGTTTTTTCACTCACCACCTCAGGGCACCTGGAGCTGGAAGAGGTTTATTGGATCTATTCAGTACCACCAAAACACACATATGTGCTTTGGTAGAAGCTGGGTACAGTTAGAATCTCCATTACATAATGTTGCCTTGAATTTTAGACAGAGCTTTACCAGTCTTAGTATCACTGGCTGGTTTTGGTTTTTTTTGTTCTGGATTTTCCAGGTGGCAATTGTAAGAAGTGTTGAAATATTACTCTTCTCCCTTCCCCTGCTGCCCTGACTCCTTTATTTCCTTGTTTACCACAAGGGATGTAATGATTTCTCATGCTGCAGGGAAAAAAAAAGAAGCATTGTTGAGGCAAACAGACTAAATTTTTTTTTATGAAAGCTGTAGCAAACAATGTCTAGCCTTGCTATCTCCCATACAACATTCTCAACATTCCTTCCCAAGTGTTTTATCTACTCTATGGGAAGAAACACTATATCAGAGCACAGCTTCTTCTATCAAAGCTTCTAGAGCTCAAAATACCTTTTTTTTTTGTCCCATGAACACTTTCTGCCACCCAGCAGATTTGCCAGTGTTCCCAGCACAGATTTATCTCAGCAGAGCTGCTTTGCCCTCTCATAAAGGGACAATAGCTCTGGCTGAGTTCTGACATTCTAATGGCTGCCAGTTGGGCCTTTTTTATCCATTTCACAGGAAATTTTCACACCTCTGAGTGTGCCATTTTTCAGTTGAATTTGACTTACAGTTCACAGGTGGAAAGGGACTCCTGATAAAAACTCTCTTTAGAAGACAGTGCAAGAAAACACATTTCTACATTGTGACAGGTTAATATTCTGCACGTTGATTTGTTCATAGCTCTCAGGGTGTGGTGCCAAAGCCTTTAGGAAATTGGAGTCAACTTCTTTGAGAGTAGTATAAGGGAATATATTCTCACCAGAGGAAAAGGGAAACAAAAAAGTTGTATTAGGAGGCTCCCACCTGCACAAAAAGTAGCAATTAACCATATTACTACATTAGCAACCCAGATCCCAAAGACTGGTTGTTCACAGCCATAGCAAAGAATGGGACATTGTGCCTAATTTTTTTAAAAAAAGAATTAATCAGCAAAGTATATTTCATAATAATTAATCACTCTTTACACAAATTAATTTATTTAATAGAAAAACTCCCAGAAATTCAGTCTTAGCTTCTCACTCCTTATCCTTACAGCATCAATATGATCAACTGAAAAACTGAGACCAGTCAAATCTGAAGCCTCACTCCACAAGATAAAAATATGAAAATGAAAACTAAATACAAAATTCTTCAGTCCTGAGAGGCAATATAATACATATAATCACTTAATGTAAAAAATACACTTCTGGGAACTTTGTCAGCACTCTTAATTTCATTGTTTGGACTATATACTAGTATCCATGCAAATTCTTCTTTTTCTTCTTTTTTTTTTTTCAATTTTTTCCCTTCACCTTTTAGCTAACAGACAGCATCCCTCTTGTTCCCTGTCCATCTCCAGCTCAAAATTCCTGTTTTCCTGACCATCTCAGTCACTTCTACTCTTCACTGATGATTACAGCCAAGCAGCTCCAGAGCACTCTCACTCCCTCCATGTTCTCCTGATTAGCTGAGCAAGAAAATAAAATCTTTATCATATAGCAGCAATTCTTGTTAATCATGTCAATACCACAGGTCTGGCTGCCATCACTCCTCTCACACCTGCTTAAGTGTATGACAGAAGGTGCATCAGTAGAGCCCATTTCTGAAATTGTGCAGATGTTTTCTTTACCATCAATATCTAAAGAAAGGGGCTGGGAAGGTCTTTTGAGTATGGAGCTGGGTTTTGACAATTTTGAATCTAAGTTTTGACTTGGAAGAAATCTCTCAAAATCATTTGGACAACTACTAATCCCTAAATTTTTGGATTAGGCACAGTAATGAGGACTCTGTCATTACAAGGTTCTATACAAGAGGTACAAGGGTACAAGAGGCAGAGTTTGGGTTGTTTGGTTTTTTTTTGTGAATGTGCACACTCTTCCCACACCACTGCACATATAGTAAGAGAAATAAGCTGGTTATTTTTCTGTGGATAAGTGTAAAGCAATTTGCCAGAATTAAAAAACACACTTTCTCAAAACAGTGCTATTTTTATTAGTTCAATAATAAGTGTCTAGTTGTGTGGAAACTATCTACTAGTGAACAATTTAAAAAATTAATTTCATTTTTTTGCTTTGTTATCTAAATATCTTTTTGCTGCTTCTTTACATGTATTTTCTATATTCCATTTTGACAGTTCCTATTCAGTACTATGATATTGTTTGGGCACAAAATTATTAAATGTAATTTATGAAATTAAATGTGGCACTCAAGGACTTGGTTTAGTGGTGGACTGGGCAGTGCTGGGTTAGTGGTGGGACTAAATGACCTTAAAAGTCTTTTCCATCTTAATTCTGTGCTGCTATGATTATCTTTTAAGCATTGTCTACAGGGTTCTTTGTTGAAGATGGTCAACCCAGGAGCTGGACACTAGCCTAGACTATAAATGTGGAAGATGTTTCAGAGGATAATCTATTTCATTGCCTTACTTTAATCTTTCCACCATCACTTCTGATGGACATTTGTTTATCCTGTTCTGGAAAATGCCCTACTAAGGCCTATTGTTGTTTTGTTTTTTTTTTTTTTCATTGTCTCATTAGCCTAACAGTTAGAAAGATCACCCTTAAGCTTGTCTTCTGTACCAAAATGATGTTTAACTTTTCTTCTTAATAGGCATAGAGACCATAAAACCTAAGTTTGAACTGTATGAATACAGATGCTTTCAAAGACAGCCATGCCATCCCCTAAAAAGTACCACAAGTATCCAATCAAAGCACCTCACTGTATACAGCCTTGTAGTTTGTCCAGCTGTGAAATAATAACAGCAAGAAAGTAAGTTTAAAGAAATGCTAGCTTAATACAACTTGATTATTTGTCATCGTGTACAAGTATCTCCTGCATTTTACACCTTCCTGGGAATCCTGAGGTCATGTTGCCTGGTTTAGAAACAAAAATATTGATTTGATGAGCAATTCAGTATCGTTTGCTATGTCAAGTAAAGATAAGGGGAAACAAAATCTTAGTTTCTATCTAAGGGAAACCAAACAGTGAAATATTACTTTTGCATCAGTTAGCCAGAATACCTTGGGGTTTGTTGGCGGCAATGAATGTGTCAGGAGTCTCTGTCCCTCCCATCCTGGTCCTGCTGAAAGTTTTATCCCCTCCATCTTCCACCAGGCAGAACCCAGGAGCAGGGAGGGGGTGAGGCTTTCCTGTGAGCAGGGCAATGCTGAAGGCTGCTGGCTGGCAGCATTTCTGCAATCTCATATTCACAGATATTCACTAGCTGTATCTGTGTTTCTTTTAATCACTTGCTCATCAAGAAGTTTCCCTAATCAAATCAAAGATCAGAAATAATGTTATATCTGGCATATAGTTGAAATGCACTGGTGTTAGTTTTCATCCTAATTTGTAGATTGCTATCCAAAACTATTTCATAATATTAAAAAAATAAAGTCACAAGAGGGCCTATCAAGACAAATGTCCTAAGTCAGTAAGTTTGAAAAGCTCAATTCTAATTTGACTCACTAAGTCATGAAAGCAAATTAAATTAAAGCATTTGATTTCTGTATTTAAGATCAACAGATTAATTTTCATTAGTAAGAAAGAAAAAAAAGTTTTATTATCATCAACTAATACTTTGGTCCATCACTAAACTAAAAATGTCTCAAAAGAGATCTGCTTTTTAAAAAATTTGTAGTGAAAAAATTCTACTGAAAAAAAGCTTCTGCTTGGTTTGCAGTGTTTTCCACATTCCTGAAACTCTTTTAGATTCACAGAGATGGATATCTGAATTCAAAGTCTACCTTACTAAAATAGAGGAAAATATATAATGATAATGTTTGATTACACTTTGAATTTTTGGGAAAATTTGCAACCCATACCCATGATTGAATCTTATTAAATAATGAAAGGACTTTTTAAAATACTAAGAATTTATAGCATATGTTTAACATTTAATCAGCTTCAGTGTATTGCTACAGCAGCATCAAACCTTTCATGATAAATTCTGAAGTTTCATTTCACTAAGTGATGGTTGCAATTACTTATTCAGTCTAAGTATTTTAGTGCCCTTTGGTTATGAAAGACTTTTTTGATTAAAGGACATATGTCCCTTTTCATCGCTTTTTATCCCTTTTATCAAACTTAGGGAAACTGGAAAGTATTTCCAAGTTAGCTTAGTGAACTAAGTACAATGCCTTACTTAGCTAGGGTGTGTGAGAATTTCCATCATGTGAGATGCTTTTCCCTAAACCTAGCAGCTCTTTTCCATTCATACACGTATTTTATGTCTTTGTATACATAGGATCTTCCTGAAGCTCTTAAGAGATATTAGTTTGATAATTTGAAAATTAGCTTCCTCTTTTAATAAAGTAGTATGTAACATGTTGAGGGGATGAACAGCCTAGGGTTTTCACCCAGAGTACTGCTACAAGACCTGCTTTTCCAAAAATCCAGCCACTAAAAATGTGCCAGATCTGGCATGCAGCAGTTCTGGCATGACAAGACCCAGTGAACACTCCACAGCATCCTTCAAAATTTACAGCTCACTACACTGCTGTGCTCAAAATCTTGCTATCAAAGAATCAGGAAAGTTGAGGTTGGAAGGGACTGCTGGAAATTGTCTAGTCTGGGTCCTGCAGGACACCTACAGCTACTTGCTCAGAATCATGTTCAGACAGCTCATTAATATCTCTGAGGATTGAAACTCCACAACCTCTCTGGGCACCTCTCTGTGGCAAGCCTGTTAGAAAGGCTGTTTCCCTGACATTTCAAGTTACAAAAATTAAGAGAAGACTGTAATGTAAGCTATTATTGTTCCAGTGATTGCACTGGTTTATGATATAATGTGATAGTGTCAAATATATGAATTTAACATTATCTAAGTTTCAGCCACAATCCCTCCATCCTCTCCTGCCCCCAACTCTTTTTTATGTGAGTTTACTATTGTGAAAAGTAGTGAGCCTTATAAAAAGTTTTGGTTTTCAAAAATTCTTTAGAGTAAATACAGAGGATGTTTGGAAAATTTGTTTCTAGTGTCTTCCCCAAAAGTTCTGCAGGGTTGTTATGCAGCTTCCAGGAAACCCACAATCTCTGTTAATATTTTAAAATTAATTTTCTTACTTATACATTCATAGGGAATCCACTGATGAATAAAATCAAGGCAAAGGCTAAAAGGGACTTTTTATATCTAGTTCATTAGACTGGAAGACAATAACAAAATATTTTGATGCATTGTACTCAGAATCACATCATTTAAAAAAGTAACTTCATCAAATGTAAGCCACAGAAGCATAATTGCTGTAGTATGGCTGGCCTTTGATGATCACAAAGTTAGACTCCATACCTCAATTCTGGAAATGTTGAAACATTCATCTCTTGCTTTTCAGGCTCCAGCCTAGCAATAAGAGCTGCCTATTCAGTGAAGCATTAAGGAAAAGTCCAGCATGCTCAAGTCCAACCATGTTCAACAAAACTCAGCAGCATATGTTAAACTGTCAAGAGGATGCCAGCACATGCCAGAAAAATGCCTTGCTGACTACAGATGAGCTGTTGAGATTGGATGACAGCTGTCCAGTACAAAAAACTTTAAAGACCATTTGTAAGTGAGCTCCTGTGAGGTGATGAGCACTTCCATGTTTCCGTGGGAGATCAAGGTACTCAGCAGAGTGGCAGGTCATGTCCATAAAGCATATTTCCTTTGGAAGGAAAGGTGAATTTGACAGCCTTGCCTGCCTGCCACAGCTTTCCCAGCCTGGGCACTGCACAGCTCACGGGTCTAGGGTGGTTTTCTGCACTGCAGTAAGAAATGTACAAACCATAACTCAGGAACAAAGTGCTGATTTGAGCTGATGTTTATTTATATTTTCACAGTCCTTTTACGCTGAAAAATGAGGCTTTGTGCTGCTGGACTTTTGTACTTTAACTGTCCAGTGAAAGCTGTTTTGTGTGTCATTAATTTTCACCCCCAAGAAACATGAATTCCTATAATTTCATCATTACACCATTGATACATAACACCTTCTGGTAACCCATGGTAACAGTGCTCCTTGTTCTAAGTAGCAGGTGTTGAGGACATGGCAAATAGCTGTCGATTCAGTTTAGACCACCTAATGGAGCTTTTAGGGCTAGTCAACATTTTCATTTAAATTACGCCAGGATATTGTACATGCACCTCACACAGGGAGCTTTGCTAGAAAGCTGCAGGGATTCAATAAACCCTACATTACACAATCTGTCTCTGCAGACAATTTTAATACCAGGGTCTAGGCTGCTTTTATGTCTGCCCTGTTTAGCTTGGGGTTTTTACATATGTTAAACAAGTCAGACTGCATGAGACAAAGTCATCCCTCCTTCAGCTCAGCCTTAATCAATCAATTTATTCCTGGGATGAACTGATTCATTGTGGTCAGCAAGACAGCAGTTTGGGGTTTTTCTATAGAAAAGTGTATATCTCCATCTTGAAAAGACTTCTACTTAAGGAAGGGGAGTCAGTGAGACTAATTAAGCAACCCACAGTGTAAAAATTTCAGAAATTCATTATGCTGTACTAGGAGCTTGCCACAACTAGAATCACTAAGGTTTAGATGAGTCACAAAAAATTCACTATAAAGAAATGTGCTTTCTACATTTTTTTGATCGAAATGCGTTTCCACTGTCTTTGGTCATTCATTCTGTCAAAATTAATTTTTGAATCTAGGCCATCATCAAAATAAGTGCATTTCCCTGAACACATTATAAAGAATACAAAAGTCTTCCTTCTGTTACTTTATGTTCTAGAGATGAGAGAATGAGGAGGAGGGAAGTGTTCAACCACAGAAGGAAGGCTGAAACTGGTTATCTTCAGCTAGAATGATCTTTTAGCTGCTCCTATTTTTTTCAAAGTGCTTCAATCCTTGCAATTCTGTTCCTGGAGAAAAAATGCAATGCAGCAAATTTGCACACATCTCAGGTAGTCTGGGACAACTAGAGCTGTATAAGTAATTCTTAAGTATATTAGTTGCCTTTTACAAATCTTACTCTAAAAAAATTGTAAATTTGTAGGTCCTGAAAAATTATTTGGCAGGCTATATTCATATGTTGGTATTGACTGCTTTCCAATGGCTGCATCTGCAGGTCAGAATAAGTTCAGTATGGGCCTACAGAGGCATTAGGGTGAGATAAGGAACTGCTCCATTCCAAGATGTATTTCAGGCTCACTGCCAACAACAAACCCGAGGAACCTTCATGATTTGGTAAATATATGATATCAACTCAAAAATTTGATAATCTTTGTTCTTAAAGAGAACTTACATATTGATTCAACATTGTTTCATTCTGATTTCAGGTTGTTGGTTTCTTCTGTGTGTGGTTTTAGGGTGATTTTTTTTGTTATTATTTGATTGTTTGTTTTTATTTTAAAAAGGCGATACTCAGTTGTCTAATCAGGGGGTTTTAATATCAGATTTATCCAGTGGCTAACTTCATTAGCTAAAGTCTGAACCTAAGTAATTATTTGATATTTAGCTTTTGCTCTAATTATACAAAACCACTGAAATAAAATGTAAGGTTAAATTGGATAGAATTTATGTAGCACAAATCAAAGACTTCTCTCTCTGCCACACTCCATAATCTTACCTAGAGAGCAATGATATTAAACACTGCCACAACTTTAAGGAATAATACAAAAGCTCATTTATTTCCTGCTATTCTTAGTAAGCTTTAGAGAATTCAAAGCATCATAATTTTTTCAGAAAGAGCAGCCTATGAATGTGTTGTGTCACCAAGTCACAGGTTTACAGGTAGAGGTGGCACAAGACTTGTGTGCTGCAAGTGTAACAGCAAGGAGAAGAATACACTTATGCCTCCTCCCTGGTTGATATTAAAAGGATTTTTCAGAGACTGACAGAAAAGTAATTTTTTTTCTTCTTTTTTTTTTTTTTTTTTGTGGAGCTGCAGAAAGAATGTGTGAAGGAACTCTCTTTGAACACTTCTAGAAAGAGCTTCTCAATATTAAGGTGTTGCATATCAGTGGTGCACTGTTTCATTATTTTTTTGAAAAATATAGGAATATCACATGCTGTTTCTTTTCTCTATATTAGGACTTCTTTCTTGTCACTATCCATGAAGAAAGACATCAACATGCCAACTCCAAGATGTTTTGTCATCTGCCTGGTTTCCTTTAGTAGTTTAGCAGATGGAACCATTTAGCTCTGTGATGCTCATATACAAAAATATATGCATTTTATAGATACTTTGAAAGGTCTTTTGGTTATTTATAAGTTACTCATATTTGAGGAGAAAGACAAGACAGAAGGGGTTTGCAGTGCTTCACACTTTTTTCACTGATAGTTTAGATAATAGGTCTGGACTCTTGCACATTTTCATAATACTACATAATAAGCAATTATTATACATTGGTCTGCAGTAGCTGTGTTTTGTTATATTCTCAACTTATGGCAGGGTTAATTGTTTGACTTGGTTTAGTTTTAGAATTACAATTTAAGTCACAGTGCACTATCTGGCATGTGCTGTAGACAATGCATATATGTACACATAGCACATGTGAGGTGTACAGTGCACCTGCAGTTGTTAAAGCTCAGCTGATGCACACTTACAATGTCTTTCATGTGAGCCATTATGTCATCCACACCCTGGACTGGCTTTTTCTTTTGCCCAATAATGCAGTCAAAATCAAACAGTACTGCTCTGTAATGTGTCTCCATTCACAGTGGTTTAGTCAGCCAGAACTGGCATGTGGACAGAGCACATCTTTTACCATTCTGTTCAGTTCACCTGCTCTGCTGAAGGACACACCCTTGAATTTCGAGATGTTAAGAAGTATTTTTAAAAGCAGTTAGCCTATTTTGCTCACTATTTCCATTGAAAGGATTTTTTTTCCAACTTCCAGCTTCAATCCATTGAAACCAGTCTGTACAAGTATTATCAGCTGTTGAAAAATAATTCTATCAATTATTCCTTGCAGGAGTTTAGTTCCTTCATGTGGAATTTAATCCCTCTAAGGCAGCTGTAGACAGCTTATCCTCTCCATATCATGAGGATGAACAAGGAATAGATACTTATTTCCTTCCAAGCAGCTGTGGTTTCCTGGCTGATGCCCCATCAGCCCACATGCCCTGAGAGCCAGCACTGTGCCAGCTGCCTCTTGGGGAGCTCAGGAAAATCAACATCCCATTTCTGCCTTGGGCACCCTGCTCTGCCCTCTGACCTCACCAGTGCTCCTTGGGCTGTTCCTTACATCTGAAGGCACATTTCTGGGAGCAGCAGTTCAACCTGGAATAAAATACTCTATAAACTGCTAACAAAAGTAAGACAAAGTAATCCTTCACAGGATAATTCTAAAATACAATAATTTGTGATGAAGTCTTCATATCACAGCACAAAAATGTGCAGTTGCCAAAAACTGAACAGTGTTTATAAAAAACATCTTAGTCTGATTCAGATGTAAATGATGGTATTCCTATTTTGGTTTAGGGCTATTAAAATTTTATTAAAAGTTCAGGACAACTTTGATCAAATGTGTGTTTGCTTCATTAACATTTGTTCTACTACTGAAGGAAAGAAAGGAGCTCTTTTGAATTACTGTTTAAGTAGCCTTTTATTGAATTGTCTACCTCATAATGTGCTGATTTTGGGGGAAGATTTTAACTGCACTATCTATTATGACAAAGACAAGAACCATTTAGAGTCTCATCCTCCATTTGTAAAATAATTCTCCTTTCTTACACATTTATGATTTAACTGATGTTGTAGAGAAATTTTAATCCATAAAATAGGCAGTATACATGACTCACTACCAATGCTAACCTTCTTTCCAGAAAGAGAAGATAGGTTTTGCACTCATAAGAGACATCTAATTCTGTTAAAAATGAGCTATATCATTCTAATAGCTTTTCTTTTGCTGATCACAGCGTAGTTGTTCTTAATTTTGTTTCATCTTCCTTACAAGTGTTAACATGTATGAGAATCTGATCTGTATTTTCAAAATTATTTTTCTACCTAAAATAAGCATTAATTCTTTTACACAGAAATAATATGTTTCCAAGATTTCAATTTGTGCTTAAAAATCAATTCTAATTTAACCTGTTTGTATTCTCATTTGGCTAAACCTGTTTTACACCATCTTGATATGAAAAGCAAGCCTTCAGGCCATATAAAATAAATGAGAATTTAAGGCCATGTGTAAGTGCTTTGCTAAATCAAGACTCAGTTACCACACCATTGCTGCTATATCATTATATTGTATTAGAGGCTTTAACAAACCCATCATAGCTGTTTCCAGACATCTGTTCATAAGTTCCAAACATTACAAGGTCCTATCTTTAAAAAGTGATAAGAAATAAGCTTGTGTTTTAGTCATGTTAGATTGTATGAATTAATAATTCAATAATTAGATTATTTAACCAAATAAACCCTTGTTCTTAAAGAATAAGAAATAATAACATTCTTCCTTTTAGAAAATCATCTCAGATACTTGCTAATACCTTCTGAAACTTTAAAAGAATGTGAAAGGAAGAATGGAGGCTGTTAATGTTTCCAAATGTCACAGAAGACTGAAATCTTCATCAAGCTCAATAGTGAGGAGAGGACTCATGGAGAGATACTGAGGGTCTGTTCAGTGCTTCTGTTATGCTTCAGAGTAAGGCACACATTTGTTTTTACAATTTTACAAAGTTTTTGCATTGTAGACTGACATAAGAGCTCTTTCTCTTACCAGGAAGGATGTTTCCTAAAAATGGCAGAATGGGAGAAAATTTCATTAATCTATCACAAGGATTTTGAGAATAAATTCTAGGCATTGTGAAAAAGGTCACAATAAAATAAATGAAAAATATTTCTCCTGTTCTTTCACTGTTTCCTGAAGCTGACCACAGAAAATAAAATGGAAAATTTAGATAAAATGAAAACTTTTCTATGAAACATTTTCTCTTGCAATGACTGGTAAAATATTCCTAATATATTATTTAAAGTATTTAATTTGTCTTTAATCTTTAAAAAAATTAAGTCTGGAAGCATTCAAACTGATATTTTCTAAAATATATATTTTGGAATAGGATTATTTTTATTTTAGTATTATTTTGTACAATTTATGTTATGATGAATACGTGTAAATACAATACAATAATTTCGCAATTTTGGTCTCAAAATGTGAGCTTCTTCTATGTCTCCATTGCAATTGTCCAAGTCTAATTATTGCAAGGCATATCTCACAAGTCAAGATTGTTACAGAAAGGCATGAGAAAGGAGGCTACTTTTCTGGAAAAAAAAATTAAAAAAAGAAAAAAATACACATCACCAACTAAAAACAACCAACTAAGCAACCCCAACAAGACCCCACCAAAAACAAAAAATGAAAAACGAAAACCACTGACACCCTGAGTGTCTTTCTGTTCTTCTCCAGTGCCATCTGGGAAAAGAATGTGAGCATAAGAGGGCACAAGGCATTCTTCTTTTTGCCCAGAACCATTGGATTTTCTCAAGCATTCTTGTCTATTGTGCAGGTTGGCCATGCAGATTGTGCATGACTAAAAGGGTTCTTTGTCATAACAAATGAAATGAGAAGGAGATAGAACTGTTGTCCTTGAAAATGGGAGCTGGAACATTGTCTTGAAGTAAATTATATAAGGTGATAGAGTCTCACTGGTCACATCCTAAAACATCCCCAGCAGATTTGCTTTAGCTAACATCTTTTTGATCAGAGATGGAGCTTTTTCAAAAAAATGTACTCTGATAGACATTCTGTTTCTTAGACCTAGAAAAGATGTTTGATCATTGTTGTTTTGTCTTGCTTTAAAACCCAAAAATTTCATTTTAGGTTTCAATTTATGCTTAAATACAGGGAAAGGAATATATCTGTCTTCATATTGCCACATCCATAAAAACAGAAAATATTAATTCTTTGATTAAGGGATAACATTCTGTTTATATCAAAATCTCTGGGACTTTGGGAATTGGATTTCAATGGAGAAGAATTTAGTCCCTAGTAAACCAAAAACAAGACATATCTTTGTCAGGAATGTTTTATTTAGTGTTTGTAGAAGTGTCATTATACAGGCAGGAGAGAAGTGTGTTTTTTTCATTCCTTGCATCCATCTGCATTTCTTGTGGGACTCGGAGTTACAGCAACAGCTCAAAGGCAAAACAACAAAAGACCTGACTGGAAGTAAACATTGCATAGGGAAGTATTTTTCCATGAGAATAGTGTTGAAACACTCAGCCCCAAAATATTTGCTGAAGGAAATGTAAAATGAGAAAAAGTAATAGCTAAACAAGCAAAGGCACTTGGAAAGTAGGGAATGACCTATGGCATGGGGAAAGTTATAAAGTAAGTGAGCAGATCTTCAGCTACTGAAAATCAGTGTAAGCCCAAAGCTGGAAAGCTCATGCAGTAACTAAGGAAGTGCAATTCTTTTTCTAAATTCTAGGGATATCACTACATTTTCAAAATGTACTGCTTAAAAAAATGATGCCAGACAGCTTGCACCATTTGATACCCTCCACAAATTGAGAGAGTGCAGAAGCAGCCTGATGGAAATATGGCAGGGAAGGGATCCCTTTAAGGTATCAAGTAGTGGTGAGCTGGGGAAAAAATTACTGTGGAGAGGGATAGTCTGAAAAAAATCTTCCTATCATAGTAGCTTCATGTCCATACAGCCCACACTGCTTCACAGCCCCAGGGCTAATTTCATTTCCTGAATCAGTCTTCCAGGTATGAGTAGAGACCTGATTTTTTGTGAGACTCAATGCAGTGGATTTAATTTGAACCATGCATGTTTGTAGCAATCCTTTATTTCATGTTGACTTTAGGTCATAAAGGAAAAGATCACCTCCCCCAAATTCCCCTTTTTGATAATCATGTCATTCAAAAGAGGGGAAAACCTATAGTTTCTCTCTTGGCTGAAAAATACTAAGGATAATGTATAAATTTGAAAGAATGAATTGAACTCACTCAAATTACACCATTTAGAAGAGCTCTGTTGCTGCTAGACGTGTTTCCTGCATTTTGGTGGAATAGAAGGAGAAAACAGAAAGCAATTCCTCAATGTCTAACATATAATTTGTAAAAAGGCTAAACTGCTTGTATTTTGTGTTCCTGTTTCATAATTCTTCTGCATTTGTATTCAAAGGTAACTCTTCAATGTCTTACCAGGGGTAAGATTTTGTCTTAAAATATTAATAAGGGAAAAACACATATTCCAAAGAAAGGTGTTGGTAACTTTACATTGCTTCTCCTAAACAATATAATGAAGCCATTTGTTAATAATATTAAAATGAGAACAATTCAACCCAATGATTACTGAAAATGGCCTCAAGCAGAGCTGAAATATTGATTCAGTGGGA
Source organism: Muscicapa striata striata (assembly GCA_030060385.1). Classification (NCBI taxonomy): domain Eukaryota; kingdom Metazoa; phylum Chordata; class Aves; order Passeriformes; family Muscicapidae; genus Muscicapa; species Muscicapa striata. The sequence continues at coordinate 128,710 of JAREIS010000066.1, read as the reverse complement.
AGCTAGGTGCTTCTTCATTATTACATCTTTCAACAGCAGCTGAAACACTTACTGCTTTGGTAAATTAGCCAGGGCAGGATGAGCCCAATCAAAAATCCTGAAAAAATGAAACAAACAAAAAATACTAACCTGCATCCCATAATTAAATATAATTTGAAAAAATGTTCTATCTTTTTACCAATTTGTTATATTAAATGTGCATTCTTCTGACTAAGAGAAGTCTGAATCAAAAGTGTTAACCTTTAAAGGTCCTTTTTCCAAAGGCAAGCTTGGATTTCTCAGTTGATCCACTTTCAGCAAGCTTGGCAGATGATCTGTTTGCACTGGCAGAAGAACTGGTGGTATTTTTACTAAATTTGTTTGAGCTATGTCAGAACAACTGGTTCCTTGCTGGCATGCTATTGTCAACAGAAGAGTTTTGCAGAAACCTCATCCTGCTTTTATACTAACAGAATTTTGACATGAAAACTCTACTGCACTGCACTACAAGTTATGTGTAGTGCCTGTCTCATGCAGATGTCAACTGCTGAGCAATCATTCATTAGAAAAATAGATTCACAAATTAATGTTCTTCCTACAACTTAGATTACATCTGAAAAAACAATGTATCTTATCCCATGTGGCTGATTGTTTTATCTCTTGTTTTGTTTTGCTTTTTAAATGTCCCTTTTTAAATGACCCTTGTAAGGTCTTGGTTTGTATAAGCTCTCAGCACAAGGGTTGCACAAGAAAATATTAATGCAGAGTGAAATAGAATTTATGTTTCACTAGCTTGCAGTTCTCATATTTCTATTTCAGTGCCTGTTCTTTTTATTATTATAAGAAAACATCACACAATTCCCAACCCTGTATGACCTATGCTATCGATTATTTTGTATATCTTCATCCAAGTGCCTCTTACTATTCTCCTGTACAAAGCACACAAGGGAGATTAGAGATATTTTCCTTATATCAGCTTCTCCAAAACACTCATGGGAAATTATGGTTGGCCATTTGCAAATAGAGTGATTTCTGCCACCATTTTGTGACTAATGCTGTTCACAAATTTTACAGAGACAGAAATGAACAACCATGATTCCAAAACTGCTTCCATCACTTCTTTAATTGAAACTAAACTCTATAGTTCTTTTTGTTTATTAAAAAATATTCATGTTTTAATGTATTTTTACAGCATATCCACTCAGCAATTCTTGAGAATCAAGGAGATACATGAACACAGACAGGCTATTTACATGCTGTGTTAAATATTGAACACATTCTTATTTACTTTGTCAGGTTGATTGAACTGTGGTTGTCATCTGTCTGCTAGACAGGAAACCCTGGTACCCTAACTTGAAAAATATGTTCATCACAAGTGGACAAATAATGGTTGTCTCTAAATCACTTAGAGTCAGATTCTTACAGAGCCCAGAACTGATGGAGTGAATGTTTGCAATCATCCTCAGATGTCTGCTCTTTTTTAGGAAATGTGTTGTTGAATGGAAAAAAAAAAAAAAAAGCAGTTGCTTCCTCACCACATTCTGGTGAGGAAATAAAATTGATGGGCTCTCTGGCATGCTGTATCTAAAGAACTGAAGAAACAGGGGCAACAGCAGCAGATTGATTTCAAAATGTATGTTAAATACTAATTTGTGTCAGGATATTTTATCTTCTCCTTCTTCTGTTCCCCACAAGCTTTTTTTTCACAGCATGTTCACAGAGCAGAAGACAATAATTAAACTACTGTGCATTGTCTGTCGCTGACACACATTAGAAAATTATGAAATAAGACTGAAGAATTGCCAAAATTAACTCTAGAAACTCAGGTTTTTTTCATTTATTTTAGTGAGAATTTAGGTCATTTAAAAGGTGACATTTTATTAAAGCTGAAGAGAGAACTGTAATTTCTCTTCCACAAAGGATTCAGAAGTTTTGAAATTTGTTTTCCTCACAACTTAAAGCAGTTCTCTTTTTTCCTGTTAAAAGAAAGTCTGATATATATATATTTAAATCAATCCACTCTGATAATTTGAAAATAAATTCTTTGTGATGCATTGAAAGAGTGACAGAAACCCTCACACTTCTGTCCTCTGAATTTCTCAGACTGCAGTATTTTTAACTGAAGTGGACTACTCTGACAGCTAGATGTTGGGACTCCTAGGATTCCCATCTGAGGCCATAATAATAAATCATGGAAATCCAGGGAGGAAAAGAGAAAAGTCTATTTGAGAAGAGGTGAAATAGGCTAATTGGATTGTTTAATATCTATCAAAAAAGGTCTTGTCAACATGTCTTTTCTCTTTCCTACTGGGAGTTTGACCAGGAGCCCTCATCTGTGTGGGGAAGAGGAGCAGTGTCCTTCCTCCTTCTTGATGGGCTGCAATACTCTTTTTGCTGATGACTGGAATAAGTAGAGTGTCCCTAGGGTTCATCCCAGTTTTTAGTGTCCATAGACAGGACCCTTAAGAGATATAGCATGTCCATAATGCATGTTTCAAATTGTGGGTGCCATTCAGCAGTTTGTAATTAACATATTTCAACAAATTAAAATTTCAGTGACACATATAATTTTTGTTCCAGTCTCCTCCATCTTTTCGTGCTTTGGAATTCACAATAATGCTGATTGCTTAAAAGTAGGTCTACATAGTTCTCATTGTATACCACAAAAAAATGCATTTAGCAAAGTTCATGCCTGGAATAGTTAAGTCAACACATGAGCATCTCCAAGTATGTATCTAGAAAATATCTATAAGCAAGGAGTCCACTTCTGGTTTCACAGGCAGCAAACTGAGGCACAAAAGATAACATGCTCATACATATGTAAATGCTGCAAAAAATTCTGGAATTAAATTCAAGTGTGCTCAGAGCTTTCAAAAACTCTGGGTTAGATTATCAAATAGCTAATATTGATGCCAGCTTTGGCATGGTTTCACAGTTCCAAACAAAGAAGATAAATGTCTCTATAGTCACTTAAGGACATCACACAGTATTCTGTTAAATTATTCTACAATCCCTCAATATCAGGAGAAAGAGTGGCCATCTAGGACTTCAAAGCAAAACAGGACTTTGAAAATAAATATCTGAACTATGGGAGGGACTCAGCACAGTGGATGCTCTTCCTGGCTTCCAGGATGATGGATTTGCTTGTGTTTGGCTCTTAGTACTGGACAAGACAGGGTGAAGAGGGAGGGTGAGAGTCTTAGGGTATCCTGGTAAAACACTGTGCTTGTACGGTTTTTTGAATGACACAAAATATGCTGTGCTGTAGGAACCTAAAATACAGAGTATGAGTGTAGCACAGTGTGTGACACCCTTTTGAGCTGTTATACTACCAGGATGTTAAAAATTTATCTGGGCCTTGATTTCTGTGTGTGAGCACAGAATTGTCTTTTGTTTCTTCTTTCCTCGTCATAGCTCATTTGTAAGTATTACAGATAATCACCAAACAAAATGCCAAACTCTTAGCTCATTGTCTGAATTCTTTGTTCCATAATTATAGACAAAAACTAAACTCATAGTTAGAGACTGCACTACTCTGTTATCAGAGCAACAAAACACAGAAGGGAGATTTATAGCATGCCTGGTGTTACAAATTACTTACACATGAAAGGAAGAAGAAATAGCTAATAGTGGGACTAGCTATTAAGTGGGACAGCTATTCTTTCCTAGCTGGGATCCCATGCAGGGCTCTCCACCACAGTTCAAAGCCTTCACCCACCAGTGTGTTATTTACTTTCACATTTGTCATACATTCATGCTCTTTTTTCTCTCCTGAGAAAAGTATGAGCAGTGCATGTTTTGTTTCCACGTTTTAATTGCCTTAGGGAAAGAATCTGCCACAGATACGAAAACATTTGAATTCATCTTTCGCCAACTGTTCTTGGAAAAGAAACTATCATGTTTATACAATACAGGACAGATTTGGCAACAGTTACATGGATGGTGCCTTCCCACAGATCATACAGTGCCTCAGTCTATTAATGACCTAAACTCTGTTCAGCAGTGCCCTTGGAAAACTTCTGCTGCCAGCAAATGCTGAATCAGAAACACTCCCAAAACAAATCTGGTGTGAATTAACTAAATTATCTAAAGCTTCCAGGAGCCTGGGGATTTGCAACAAATTATTTATAAAAGCTGAAAAAAAAGAAGTGAGTAAAAAATTAACACATCTTCCCATATGAGCAATAAACAAATATCAATCATTCATGTCTCACGTATGTATAACTAACAAGGATGTTAAAACATATTACAGACTGAAACAGAATTATTTACTTTTTACCAGAGACAATAAAAGGGCCCAGGGTCAAGCCCTGGTTCTTTGAAGTCAAGGGGAATTATATATAATTCAATGGTCATGACTATTGTCTTTCTGTCTGCACCATCTCTCACAGTCTTCCATTCAACATCCGTCATTTCCATAGACTTAGCAAAAGGATTTTTCCCTATTTCTTGATAAATCAGGTAGCAATATATAATAACTCTTCCCATACCTATGTTGCATGTTTATTTTGTCTAAGTCTACCTGTGTGCTGAAACTCGTTTGCCTCTTTCTGTACAGCTGGAGATGTCTGCAGATCCAAGAGTCTGAACCAAGCTGGAGCTTCATTTTACACACAACAGGGGTGGACTGTGGGACATTTTTCCAGCTAACATTGATGCCATGAATGAGAATCATAACAGGCACAGAGGAGGTAAATAAGGAAGTGTAGTTCCCTCAGTTTTAGTATAATGAGGAGCAGCATAATGACGAGCAGAAGAATCATTTGTGTGTCCATCTGAGACATACAGCCCAAAAAGGGTCCCTCAGTTAAGCAAGTGCCCATCACTTGATGTAATATGATAAAGCTTCTGGGTTTTTTTTACTCCTTGTGAGAACACTACATTTACAATATTTTCAGATGTCTCAATACCCGTCTTCCCTCAAAGCGTATAATTCCCTAAAAATAAGTAAAAAAAACCCTCCAAGCCTGCAAGATCAAGTTAAAATGCTCTCATAACCCCTATCAAATTCTGGGCAAATAGCTCCAAAACAAACCAATGCAAAAAAGAAAGTCAAATTTATGAGACTGGGGGAAGGAAATTATTAAGGTGAGGTATTTGGAATAAACATTCCATTCTATTGCTTCACTCCATAACCTAGAGTCAGATTAACCTACTGAGAAATAATAACCAGTGTTTTGGGGAATGTTTTCTTGGGCCTGTTGAGCTGTTTGGGAGGTTTTCTGCATTGTATAGCAGACTAATGGGATGGTCATCTTTCCATGTGAACGATGTTTCATGGGAAAAAGAGAGGGTTTGGGTATATTTGCATTTTCTGAATTTGCCTCTATCATGCACCTTAATTCTCACTGTATTTCTCTAACAGTCATGCCCTATCTTTGTGAGTGACAAAGGCCATTAGTTAAACAACCATAACCATTCATTACCTTAATTAAGGAGACCACTTAATATGCCAAAGTCTAATTTCTCTAATAGATATAATTAATATAGTATTTTGCATTCTTTGAATATTCCCAGTATCTCTCCAGCAAAAGGTTTCTGAGCTTGCAAAAAGATGAAGGATTTTCTGATATCAGTGTTTGAGTAGTCTCAAAAGTAACCTTAATAACCTATTCCATCCCCAAGTGCCCATCCATTAGTCCTGCATTTATCTCCTATCTTTTATGTCACCTCTTGGAACAATGAGGAAGAAATTGATACTCCACCCCGGAGAGTAGAGTATTGCTTCCTGTCCCCTAGGATGTGAGCATTTCATGGATATCACTCACATTATTTCTTCTCCTAAAAATCAAATGGCACAGTTGTATCATTATCATTTTGCATTTGCAAAATATCATAAAGTGTCCAAATGCAAGGTCCTGCAGCTGGGTTGGGATGAAGGGATTGAGAGCAGCCCAGCAGGAGAAAGACTTGGCTGTACCTTAGGATGAGAAATGGACCCTGAGCCAATAACACACACTTATAGGAAAGCCAGCCCTGTCCTGGGCTGCGTGCAAACAAGTGGTCAGCATGTCAAGGGAGGTGATCCTGGCCCTCTCTGTGCTACTGTGACACCCACCTGGATCACTGCCTCCAGTCCTGGGCTCCTCAGCAGAGCAAAGATCTGTTGGAGTGGGTTCAGTGCAGGGCCAAGAACACGGTCAGTGGGCTGGAACACCTCCTTATGAGCACAGGCTGAGAGAGCAGGTAGTCTGCAGCCTGGAGAAGAGAAAGCTCTGGGGAGATCCTATTGCAGCCTTTCAGTACTTCAAGGGGGCTTCTGGGAAAGACAAACTATTTTGCAGAACCTGTTGCAATAGGGCAAAGCAGGTTTTAAAGTATGAGAAATTAAACTAGATATAAGGAAGAAATTTTTTTACAGTGAGGGTGGTAAAACTCTGATATGAGTTGCCCAGCAAGATGGTAAATATCACATCCCTGAAACATTCAAGGTCAAGTCGTACAGGGCTCAGAACTACTTGATCTAGTTGAAAATGTCCCTGCTTTTTCCAGGGGGAAGAGTTGGACTAGATGTTCCTTAAAAGTCCCTTCTAATCCAAACTATTCTATGATAATAAGATATCAGTTTAACATATTCCTTTGACCCATACACCCAGACCTGCACCTGTAATCAGGATTCAACTTCTATCTTGACACTTGTGAATATTTACACAAACAAATATGCATGTATTATGCATTTTTTGTTTGTGTAGTTCATAGAACAGCTGAGGCTGAGGGAGGTTTAGAAGCACACAAAAAAATATTATTTAGGTCTGAAAAATCCAAAGTCAAAATGTGTTTATTTTCAATAAATATGTTATTTCAAGCAAACCCTTGATTTTGTCATTGAAGTACTTTTAGAGAAGTAAATTGAACTCACAGATTATGTCTGCACAGGCATCCTCTTTAACTAGGACCAGAACTTTTACAAAGTAATTTTTACTTTCAAAGAGGCTGGCCAGCACCTTATTTGTCCAAACACCTGATTATACCTTTATTTCACCACTCCCTGAGCTGATGCTCATCCAAAAATTGAAGGTTTGCACAATAAAATTTACATTTACATTTGTACAGTTCTGCCCATCTGATAATCTCAAAATACAGAAAAAAAAAATTATCAAGCCTCAAAAGTTGTTTGAAGATAATGAAGCTAAATATATTTCTTTAGTAATTAATCTTTCCTTTATTTCACTCCCGGATGTGCATGGGTCCACTTAAGTCAATATTTCAGACAGAAGTTTCCTGCATTCCAGTCTTGCATAAGACCATTTTGGTCTATATAAATGCATCAGTAATATGGAACTGCATGAGAGATACATTAACAGTAAAGGGAAAATTGTCCTTCCTACACAAAGATGATTTCCCAAGCACCACCTTCCCAGCCACAATTTTAGTGGCTCAGTATAAATCCTTTTACCTTGTCTATATTGGTTAGTAACATGCCTGCCCTTCATCTTTGGTATCCAATGAAATAAAACATTTTATTCATAGCAGTGAAGAAACAGAGAAAATAATAATCCTTATGTGAGCTAGTCCAGGCCATATTTCATGCAGAAGGTTTTTGCCAGGAGCTGCCCATCCAAAGCAGTTACATGTGCCTGTCAGTCTGCAATCTTTTGGAAGTCTAGATCTCTCTTCTTTGAAACTGCAACAGTAGTCATTTGGTAATATTGTTTAAATGATTTAGAAATGCTTAGAAAAGGATTCAGTGATTGTAAAAGGATGGTTAAGTAAGAGTTGATAAGGAACACACAGCAAAAGCCTGGTCAAATGTCCAGTTCAAACGGGAAAAACAAGAACAAAATGATTGGATTTGTTCAACTCCATAACAAATGAAGTTCCTGGACTTCTCAAGTTAAGGGTTTTAAATATTTGGATCTATGTAATAGATATAAACCATCTCCTGGTTTCATAACTGGTTTTGGAGAAATCTCATTTGACTTTGATTTTGTTTTGTAAACCTAAGCCAGATTTTCTCAATTTGAGTCAAAAATTTGACATGAGCATCTTCACTGGCACTCCTTCAAAAGGATCTTAAAAGAACATCAGCAAAATATTTAGCAATATCAAAGAACCTCCAGGTGACTTCTACAATGTCAATTTATGCCAATTCTCCATGAAACACTGCATAAACCAGCATCTGTTTGCTCTGCTCAGAGTCAGCTAGGAGATAAGAGATTGGCTGGGATACTGAAGGTGATTCTTGAGCTGATTGATAGAGATCACAGAGGCTTAGTTCAGGGACTACAGCCAGGTTTAAGTGACAGAAGTGCTCTCAAATTTATCCACTCAACAGAATCCTTTAAAGGACTGTAATTGTTTTGCTTTATAGGCAGTAGATAACTTATATCTAAAGCTGTGTGGGTCTTCCTATAGTCTCTGATATACAGTGCTGCCCATCTGGTAATATTGAACATAAGAAACAAAAAATAAATTCAGTTTTGAAACAAGTAAACCTAAGATGCTGAATGACAGTAGAATCAGATGCTACCATAAGAGAACAGCAAAAGGGGCTAAACTTTGGAATCCAAGTATCATATTTAAATAAGGATCAATGGTAGGGCAATGTTTAAAATTTAGAACACAGAGAAATAAAAGCAGGAGTATTTCACTGGCATTTATCAGGGAACAGAACAAATTAAAACAGCTACTTATTAGTTTTCTTTTTATGCAGAAGGGAGGAGTTTTAGGCAGAGTTCAGATTGAAATGGATTGAAGAAGGAGGAAGGCCAGAAAATTGTTATGGAAAGAAGCTACATACTACCAGTGCTAGGAGACAAATGAAGGCTGAGGTACCTTTGAAGATATTCAGCTTTAAAGGCAACTGTTTTGCAAGCCTCACTTCATTTGTGCAGATAAAGAGATTGCTGAGCTGCCTTTTTCACTTTGTCTTGCTTTAGAAATTTATTCTTTTACTGATGAATGTGTACTGATGAACTGTGATGAACATAAGGATATAACTTATCTACAAAGGCAAACAGAAGGATGGCACTTATTTTGGAATCAGCTAGTAAGCACCATCTGAGAAAAGGCAGGTTGGGGTCACTGCCACATCAGTGACAATCCCCAAAGAGAGGGATCTGCTTCAAACCCAGGATCTCTTGTTGATGTATCTAATGATAGTCTCTGCCTGTGATGTGCTTTACAGCTTTGTGAGCCCCTCAGATGTGTAATGACAATTCATCCTTGAAATCTTGCCTTGCATGAGTCATTCAGTTTTTTCTCTTCATTTAAATGTATGTTCTTTCTCCATGTCCATTGCCCTCTGGGTATTCTCTGCCTCCTGCACAGTGACAATCTTCTTTATGTCTTTATCTAAAGCCTCTGTCCAGCACATCAGAGTTCACTGCAGGGAAGAAAAAGGCCTTGCATTTGCATGTATCCCACTGACACAGATTTTCTTCTTCTTATGGGTCCTTATAGATTTTCCTCTCACACAGACTTGGTGTGTGATCTCCTTTCCAGTAACCCATCCCCATCTACAACTTACCCCAGCTTTTCCAGATATGTCCTAGCCTGGTGGAGCACAGGTTTCCTAGAGACTTGTCCCCTCCTGTTCCTGGACACACAGTACAAGTAAGCTGTGATGAGGTGTTTTAACTGGTCCTTGGCCATCCTCTGAGCAGAGCCCTGGAGTGTGTGTTGTCCTTTTGGCCAGCAGTGGGAACAGCTTCCCCCAAAACTCCATTCATCAGTTCTGTGAGAGGAGCAGAGTACCCACAGGCATTGAGTTCAGATTTGCTATATAGTTGGTTTAATGCCCAGGAAAAAACTATGGCTCTGTCCATTTTTAGTTAAAATTCAAACATCTGTTATAGGAACCCATGAAGAGAATTAAATGGAAATTCCAGGGTATTTTCCCACTCTAGTAAAGGTAGGCAAATATTTCACCTGTTACTATACATTAGGTCAGTAAACACCTGCCCTTACCAGAGAGGAATAAGATGTAATGAATATCTGTTTTTCAGATAAAAGATCACAGATTATTATTGCTGAAATATCCTAGAATTTGCAATAATTTTTCTTCTAATTTTCACTTAACAGGGAACCTCACACACTCTTTAAGTGGTTCCCTGTTGTCCTAGGATCATTTCAGTAGTGCACCTGAGCTGGCATCATACTATGGTGTAATTGCTGCAACTCATTTTTCCAGTCTGTTTGGGCCTTACTGACAAGAAGACAAGCTGTTTTATTTCTTTCCTCTTTGAGGATATCGTAACATGAGGAGACAAACACCAGGCATAATGAGACAGAATTATGTTATAAATCCTCAGAGGGAAATATATTTTCTCAAAATTCTTGGCACAGAACTTTGCAGAATGACCTAGTTGGTAAATGGCAAGAAACAAAAAGTTAAGTAGCATAGTATAAAGAAAATCCTGCCCTAAGGAACATTAAACTGAAAAAAAACCCTGCAATTATCACCCTTCACATTTCTCCTGTCTTTCATGCAGATAACTTTAAATTATGGAATGTCTGATTTCATTTTCCAGTGATTGCTCTGGGATTACAATCCACTCTCTTTTTGGTTTACTTCAGGTTTTTATATTGCTCACACATGAGAGTCCTAATCTAGAACCAGCCTGCCCAAAATATATTTAATTTCCAAACCCCAGCATGGCAATAACAACTTGTCTCATGAAGTCTAAAAAAACGTACTTTTCAGTAAATAATATAAATAACTCCATTCATGTAGTTGTGTCCCAAATAATGGTGGTGTTTTCAATATGCCCACTGTCACAAATTTATGACTAAATTGTAATTTGACTTCTGCAACAAGGCTGTGCATAAAGTGATCTCACATGAATATTCTGCAGGCTGCTTGAAATGCATTTTTAAAATTTCTCTTAAAATAAAAAGTGTATTTGGGTGAATTAATCAATAGCAATAGAATAGTGGGGGAAATGAAAACATTTCCCCTATTTCTATTTTAAAAACCTTTTCAAAATGAAAAATATCAGGACTTCACTCACCATTATCTGTAAAGGTCAGTTAGAAAAAAAATCAAATTTAAGCTGATGAAAAATTGAAGATAATAAAGGTTACCTCCTGTTAAGCACTCAGGGAAAGCTCAGAGATGTAGGTTGTCCAATATTCCTGTTGGAGAAATTCTACTCCTAATAAATACAGTGGCAAAACTAATGATTTGAATAAACAGTAATAAACACAAAGGCAAACCCATGAGTTATTAAAAAAACCTCCAGCATTTGTAGCTGAGATAACCAACAAGAAAGAGACTTTTATATGTCAGACACATTGTGGGACACTTGGGGCTGTCCTGTGCCAGGAGTTGGACTTCAATAATCCTTATGGGACCCTTGCAACACAGGATAATCTTTAACTCTACTTGCTTATATAGAATAAATAGGATTCTATTTGTTTATGTGGAATAAATTGATTGCCCCATTCTTTCCCATGGCTTTACTGTTGATCTTGGATTAGATGGATCCTACCCTTAGATGGTGCAGGGATATTGTCTCCTGCTCAGTATCCAACACAATGCTAATCAGGTTAGTGGGTGTTACTGTGTATGTGAATTAGCCAAAAATACAGAGGACTTACTGCATATGTGCTTCACTTTGATCTGAGGAGTAGAATGACTGTGATTAATAGAGACATCACTGAATGCATTTCCAGCAAAGTTAACATTTATTCTTTTGTCTTAAGTACTTAAGTCTGAGGATGTAAAAAATCAGTTTTCTCTCACAGAATATATAATACAAAATAACATCCAGAGAGGGAGGGTAGCTGCTAAGTCCACAAATCTGTGTAAGTTTCTAACTCAATTTTAGATAAACTTCATTCTCATGAAACTGATTACTTTTAAAGTGCTGGAGGTCAAGAAGGTCATGGCAGAATTAAGCTTTGATAAAGACTCAATGAGGTAACAGTCAAAAATCATTTGTCTTTTTTCAAAAATTAATATTGTTCCTGAGGTCTGTAAAATCCGAAAATAGAGAAAAAAGTTACAGACATAAAACCATGGCAGAGAAGCAAAGAAAGGCAGAGAGTTCCCCTGGAACCTGAGTCTAGAACTTTCCAGAAGCTCTGGGTTGTGTCTCAGAGGTGTTAGGAAAAAACAATTTCATTCTCAGAAGGCATCATTTAAAATTGACTGCAACACAGAAGCCACTGTGTTGAGAGAAACTAAAGCTGGTGAACAAAACCCCCTTGAGCACACCAGTCAGGGGAAGTTGCTTGATAAACAATTTTTTAATTTTTATTCTGTCTTTTCCATTTGCTGGCAGTTTTACATATTCTAGTTTATAAATTATAGCTTTTTAATTTTCTCTGGTGAAGTCACTATAAGAAAAAGACTGAAGCAAATCTTTATCACCTTTTGCATTGATTCCTTAATTATAAGCAAGCCTTCTGGAAGAAGCAGTGTGTTGGTCACCCAGCACCTGGAGTAACCTTTAAAGGCTTTTCTTGATTTGAGAATGGTCCAGTGGAGGACAGTTACCATTTACTGCCAGTTCTGAACTCCAGCATGCATCTGTCTTTTGAAAATTGGAAGATATCTGTAACTTACTTTGTGGTAAGAATAGGGAGATACCAGAAATTATTACCAGAAGCAATTGCAGAGTCTCTGCCATTAAAGTTTTTAAAAATATGCAAACGACTATTAAGAATATTTTTGGTATAAATGACCCTGCTTTTGGCAAAGAATTGGCTAAATGCTCTCTCTCCCAGGATGCTGCTCCTTCACATTTCTCCTTATCAGACATCCTGAAAGATCAGCACACATCTGTATACAAATCTTCCTTCAGAATAATTTTCTCTCTGTGACTTATATAGAAAAAGACAGTCTAAAATGCTGAAATAAGAAAGTAGTACATAAGCTGTTTATCATTTAGCTTATCCAACTTCCAAGATACAAGTAGGATGGAAGGCCCATGGATAATTAACCTTCAGGAAAGCATTAAAAAAGGCCAAGGACAACATCACTGAAAATACACAGGGTTCTTAACTCCTCCAGGTCAGTATCTATCTTTCTACAGCTCTCTCAAGCTTCATTATGAGGATGAAAGACATGATGCAATATTTAGAGGAGTTCTGATTCTGTAAAATATCCTATTGTCTCTCTAGCTTAGTCTTATCACCTCATATTCAACTATTAAAAATAAAAAATCCTGTGAGTGAACTCCTCCCTCCCATATGTATATTGTTTTCACAAAGCTTTTCCATAATCTCTGAACTCTTTTGGTGTTAGCCCCATGACAGATAACCAGCTTCCACAGAGATTTCTTCTTAGCTAAGATCACAGAGCTTAAGTTTTTCATATCATACATAACTAAGCCTTCCAGCTAAAGTATACTTATAAAGCTTGAGGCAGACTAGATCCTTTCTTGTTATTGTCAACAGATTCATTAAACATGATCATCTATTTATTTCACAGGGGAAGGCTGGGGAGTCTCAGATTGTACTCTGTCCTTACATATAATCATATTATCTTTCTGGCATTAGTCAAGGAATTTTTTTAAAATTTATATATAGCTTTAAGAAATGTGATAAAGCATTTTGATAAATAGCTCTAAATAAACAAAGGAAATCCAGAGGGAAGTTACAAAATAGAGGACAAAATGAAAGGACAGGTTCAGAAAGAATAGAAACAAGGGAATTTTTGCAAAGTCTCTGTCTTGGAGGTAAGAGATTTTAGTTCTATTTCTGGTCTCTACTGCTGACCAGGTATGTGTGTTAGAAACCTCAGCTGGTTCTTCCCTTGCCTCAGCATAGCTCTCAGCATCACACAGCCCACCTCCTGGGTGAATAATGGCCACTCTCTGCTAAGTGCAATATGAAATTCCATCCTATCAAGCCACTAGCATTCACTAGGGCAGAACCCAGTTGCAAAATCCAAGGTTGCCTTGTATTAATCCAAGGTCAGCATCCCTACATTAATATTTCTGAGTCTCTCTGAGAATCTGGCAATTATCAGTTCATGCTGCCCTACACAAAGGGTTACTTGGAAATTTGTCATCTGGGCTGTTTTTTGGTCTCATTATCTTAGAAGAGCTGCAGCCACAGACCTCCTTATATAGATATTTACAGCCAGAGACTCGTGTGTGTGAACTGGACAGAAGAACCCACATTACAATCACCAGAGATCCAGCCAACAGTTCATTGTTCAGTTCATTGTAGAGCTGGCACCTACACTTGGTTTGTCATAACATCTGATCACAGATACACAGGCCAGGGAAAATACCTATCACTTCCACAACTTCTGAATGAGTTTATCCTCCAACACATCATCCTATCTTCAAACTGTTTTCCGAGTAATCAGCCAGGTCATAAAGCCCCAGAGCATTCTCCATCATACCTAAAATAAACCCTGTATGTACTTATTTTCTTTTTTTTTACTCTTCTCAAAATCCCCAATCAGTTTAAAGTATAATAATCACTTACAATATATAGGTGGCATTTACAGACAGAAAATCCAACCAGCCTTCATGAGTCCTGCACTGTACAGCAGGAATATGGCATTTTTCTTATCTCCAATGTTGTTTTCAGTGAATCACTGACTAAACCTCTTTACATATGCCCACAAATGTCCATCAATCTTGTTACAATAAAACCCTGTTAAATCTTGCAATTTTCTTCTTTGTCTGTAAGCATTTTTTCCTCTTTCGAATATAATTTCAATATATCAAACACCATCTTTTTATAGCCTTTTTAAATTGCTAACCCAGAATTTGCTTGCTCTTTTCACATGGGGAACATAACTAATACATTTGCTTTAGCAAATCTGTGTATTTTTTTAAAGTAACCTTAGACAAATAATATTATATAAATTATTTTTCCTGATTCCTCTTGCAGAACCTTAATAACTGCTTCCCCTTTTAACGCCTTTTACAATCTGACAAATAGACCTTCTAAAAATGGAATATTTTTCCCCAGGTGAAAATGTGGTTCTTGTTCCTCTGAAATCATAAGTAACAATGTGAAAAAGACTAATTTTTTTTTTTTTTTTTCCAAAGCAAATTTGAAGGTCATCTTGTTTAAATGTTGAAATAGATTGAAGATGAGGACAGGGAAAAAGCAAAAAAAAAAAAAAAAAGGGTGACTGTTTCACCATATGAAAAAAAATTATCTTATGGTCACAGCCTGTACATAAATTAGGGTAATCTGACCCACTGTCAGGTAATAACACAGGTCAAAAATTTTCAGCTATCACCTCAGGTGTAAAGTTGATTAATCTCACTCAAGCTAGAACATAACTTTTTGGGAAGTCATACACTATGGCTCACTGCATAATACTCCAAGTGCAAACTCTTTGGGGCAGAGACCTCCCACTGCTCAGACAGCTCTTAGTGCAATCAAATCTTGGGTAATGTCAAACTTTCCTTAACATTAGGATACAGCCTGTTTCTTACCCAGATTTAACTAAGCTTACATTTTCTGTCAGATGGTTTCAACCATGATTTCATATTCAGAATTCCTTGGTGGTGTTTATCCAGAATGGACCAGTCTCAAATCTGAGGGTACAAAAGCACCTTGGCTTTGCTGAACATTTGGGTAATTCATCACATCAGAAGGGAAAATATACAGTGAATTGTCCAACCATAATGTTTTTCAGCCACCTTGAATAAGCCACTGGACACTACCATGACACATTTCTGCCTTCTTCTTATGAAAAGTGTCATTAGCTGGGATTTTTCATATTCTGTGATATTCCATCTGTATATCTTTTATAATTATTTCAACATTCATCCAAGCTCCCTTTCATTTCTCTAATTTCAATATGATTTGGGAAGAACTTATAGAAAAATAAATGAAAAAACTCTCTGATATGATGGACAATGATTAAAAATTAGGGCCTGCATTTATAAGCGTGTCTGCAAGTGGGATAAACACTCATTAGACCTTCGTGACTGCAGTTTGAAAGTTTGAATAGACCAAAAATGTTTATTTGACACAAAATGCTATTTCAAGTTGAGTAAAGATATTACTGACTCTTCTGAACCCAACAAACAGCTATATTTTTAGAATGAGGTTAGAAATATAATGCAATGATGACTTAATTGAAACTTATTCAGATTTATAGTTTGTTTTCTAATTGAATCTTTTTATTGTATAATTTATCTGGACCTAATTTAAAATGTTTAAATTTTTCATTTTATTTGCTGAGAGAGGTTTGTTTTTTTTTTTTTTATTTTTTTGCTCTACTTGTTTTCAATTTGGTCAGTGAATTAAAATTTTGGAAATTTCCACAGTGCTAGCTAAACACCAGTTGCACTTAAGGTGTGTGTGTTTCCCTCTGTGACAAGGGCAATGGGGAGCTGGAAAGTATTCTGATTTTGTCAAAATGCTTTCTAAATGTAGTTCACAGGGAGCTAATTCACCTTCTGCATGAAACAGGTGGCTCACATAATTTTTTTGGGAACCTGTTGTGTAAGGATTGAAGTCAGTGATTTCACTTGCAATTGTTTGTGTGCTACAACACGGAAGCACAAGGCCAGGGGAGACACAAAGTCTGTGTCCTGCAGGACAGAATTATCAACACTGCAGGAACTTCAACTCAGAGGAATGCCTTCTGCAGGAAAGATATGTATTTTAAGTCCAAAGATATGTATGTCTAGGTTAGATTTAAATAATTAGGCTCTATGTTTATAATTTTCATACTGAGCAAATAAATACCTGTTTAAATCTGAAGGTAACATTAAAACACAGAATTTTCTTACACTGAAATAATATAATCTTCATGAATTAAGTCTTAATGCCATACAATTAAAAGCAAAGCATAATAATCTAAAATTCTCTCCTATTCAATGAGTCTTTAAAGTGATTACAGGTTTCTTACCCAATACATTGACCATGCCCACTGCATGACACTAACATATTAGCCAAAGAACATTTATTATAGCTTTTTACAGACCCATGCAACTTTGATTTAAAGTCATGCATTCTAATATGTTTTGACAAGTAAATTGCTTGCCTTTTTTCCTTGATAGCCAACCATATAAATAATGCATGCATAGTAATAGCTAGAGCAATAATGTAAAAGTCAAGTAAGGAGACACATGCAGCATGTTAATGATAAAGGTGCTCTACCCATTTCAAACAGGAAGGAAAAATAAACAGCTGTAAAATACATGAAAGAGAGGAGTCCAATCCTTAAAACAACAGCTTTTAAGTGACAATGGTAAGTTCTAATGGATACTGAAAGGACATTTATTATAGTCCATCATAAACCAAAACACTTTGGGAACCTGAAATCTTTTCTCTTCTCAAGGGAGGATTGATTCAGCATGCAGAAGCTGAAGCATGACCAGCAGCAGAAGCTTCACCAAACATGTTCCCCACAAGAAAATCCATGGTTTGACTAGGCATGGAGGCTAGTCTCCATCTGAAGACCTAAAGAGAAAGAGACATCAATAATTTACCAAATCTTATTGTTAGATAAGAGACAAAATAGGTTAGATAGCCAGATCCAAGAATTATATCAGAATAGAGCTATTTTTAATGTACAAAACTTTATTTTTGTGATCTGACGTCCCTCTTTGATAATAACCTCTTATATTTGAACAGGGGGAATGAAATACTGCAAGTCTTACAGAAGAGCTTGGACATTTTCTGACAAACTCCTTTTTCCATACCTTAGGGGTCTGACCACAGAGTCATTGTGAATTATTTAGACTTTAATGAATACTACAAACAAGTTAGACAAGCACTGCCAATGCAGCCCTTTTCTGTAAGACATAAATCAGTTACAAAGCTGGCCTGATTTTTTGTAGCTGTTACTCACAAGATGTTCACTGAGTAGTACAGTCAAATTTTGAAGTAGCTCCTCTGAAATCATCATGTTTGTGGCTAGAAAATACCTTACACTGTTACTTCCTGAGAGCTGTGGCACCTGCTGGAAAAGCATAGAAATAATTACACACTGTCATAGACATTTAGAGGATTTTTTTCTTCCATTTTTTTTCTTAGCATATTGAAATGTAATTTGGTGAACGTTTGTATGCTTTTCACAGAAAACTGTTATGTTTTCATTAGGTCATTCCTAAAAAGTAGTCAAAACAAAGAAGACCCCAATTTAAGATACTGTAAATTTGCTCAGGCAGAATCCTGTACCTGAGTTTTCAATTGTCAGAAACAAAAGCAGTAAAGAAATTCAGCCAATGGTTCTCACTTTTACAGGGGGGTTTGTGTAGTTTGATCAATTTAGGATTATTTTATTGCCATCAGATTTTATTTCAATCATGGGAATACAATTCACATTAAAAGGTAAGTTTTCTGCACTCTTTTCCAAAATATTTGATATTTTTTCTTTCTCTCAAGAAAGTTTTGGACCAAATCATTCCTATAAAACCAACATTCTATCATTCCAATTGTAAGACGTGGTTTTTATTATAGGAACTTTGGTGCCCATTCTTCCTATAATTGGTTCTTTTTAATAAAGGAATATAAAAGAATGTGGTTTAAAATGCAATTATTATTTAAATAACACAACAGATGCAGAGAAATTGTCTTTTGTTTTATATTTTTAGTAGCTGCCAGAACTCATTTCTGATCAGTTTATCAGCATGTCATTTAAATGCTCATATTTTCTCTGACAAACTCTATGATTAGCCACTTAAATACCCTCATTTTGTTCTTTTAAACAATTGTTATAAAGAAAGTCTTTGCTGTATCAGCAAATGATTTAAACATGAATTATGCAATATGGGTGCTGCAGCTATAAATAATAAGAAAGAACTGATAGGAATGTTTAAAATATATCATTTTATTGAAATCATGTTGAAACAGGCATACAGCACATTATTCATAATAGTGATATTTTAGCAAGAATGTGTGTGCATTGCAAATATAACCTATCCTTCCTCCTGTCCATTTCTCCCTCCAAAGGCAAGGGGCAGGGTGGAAACAAGATCAAAAGCCTCTAACCCAGAGTAGCCTCACATGAACATAAAGTGTGGTACCAAAGTGATTGTTCTAAGAATTAAATATCAGAGTTGTATAAATATCACAAATGTGCCTTCTGAAAGTATTTGCTGCCTTCTGACAGTCGTTTACAACAAGAGGTCTTATGTGTGTGTATTTTCATGCCATTCTTCTCTGTATTCTCCTGAAAAGTTCATTTTAACATCATCTACTTTGCAGGTATTTTCAATTAATATTTATATTATTAGGGTGTCTTATAAGCTGTGTCTACAGCAGAAACTTTCTTAACCTAAATTTTGATTTGTTAACTACAGAATAAACTAAATTGATCAGACAGTGGATTTCACTGCTGTTCTGTTGTGGCAACATCAAGGGGCCACTTATACTGTTATCATTGCATTTTCTAATGAGGAAGAAACATTTTTGCTGGTAATCATCATAATCATCATCAACAGCAGATCTCACCATGCAGCTATCTCAGTTTAACAAGGTTTCTGGTTAGGGTTATAGTGAAAACTATAAAAGTGAGCTCCTAACACACTGCTGTTTAGTTAGCAATATTATCTCTTTGTCTAGCATTAAGATTGTACATATATTTTTTATGAATGACAACTTATTTTTGCAATGAAGGAAAATTTGTATATTGTCTGTTTGGCAGATGTGAGACTGAAGTGCAGAGTTTCAAAAGTGATTTTTTTTCGTTTTTTTGTTTTTTTGTTTTTTTTTTTTTTTTTTTTTTTTTTTTTTTTTTTGTAGGGGTCTCTTGACCAATGACACCACATTTCTAAAAGTAGAAGAGAATGAGATGAGAAACAGCTGCTGATTTCTCTTAGGACTGAGGGCTGCAGTTGGATCAGAAGTTTCTGGGAATCATCCAAACCCTAGAAGTATTGGACTCTGAACCAATGGAAAAGTTTGGATTTTAGAGATATCAAACCTGCTTACTGTTAAGGTCAATCAAAAAACAGCAACAATAACAACGATAATAATAAAAATTCTGTTTTCTTAGCATTAATCATAGTATAGCTGTGATCAACTGAATTGAATTGAACTGATGCCTCTAATAACAATTATTAACATTCTAAAGGTCTAAGAACATATGTGAAATAAATTGGCCAGAAAATGAAAATTGCAACATGGCCAAAAAGGTTTTATTGTGATTACAAGCCACTGAATGCAAATGCTCTTTGTAAAGTAGCAAAGCTCTTAGGAGGTGCTTAAGAAGCCTCATGTTACTTGGAAAATTATGGGGTGAAAGAAAAAAAAAAAAAGAAAAGAAAATGAATAGGCATAAGAGGAACAAAATTTCCATATCAATCTGCTGAAGTAATGGGAGCTCAAACTGAGCTTACTGTACCAGGGAAGAGGAAAACAGCCTATGATTTGGGTAACATCTGTGGAGGAAGAAAACTAATGGAGAAAAGTATTTTTTGTTATGGAAAGCACAGACCCCACCAAAACACAGACATTGGTTTGTGTATTTTGCACTGTGCAAAAAACTGCTACTTGTGTAAGTCAGAGCCTGTTCAGAGCCTAAAATTGTTACAGACATGGCAATGGATCCAAGCAAATCCTGCTAGATTACTTTATGCCCAAATCACTTTCTCAGTGCAGTATTATTATGTAATAATAATATTTTTGTTTTTTTTGAGAATTACTGATTACATCACTAAAAAAGAACCAAACCCAAAACAATTATTAACTTTATTGAATTTGACATTATGGTTTTCATTTCTGCTAAGCCTTTCAATATAAGGGTTAGGCAAAGGTTTAGGATTGTGTCTGAGACATGCCTCTGCAAAAACACAGCCTAATAAAATTCCCAGCTGATTCTGGGATGCAAACAAAGCACATATGACACAAGTGATTCATTTCTGAGGGGCATGGAATTTGTGGGGACAGTCTGCCTTGACAGAAAGGCAGACAGAGAATTTGCAGTGTCCTTCTAGAGCAGGCAGCAAATCCTTAAAATTGCTGCATGGGGGAAGGGGGAGCCCATTCTGGTGGCAGCAGAACAGCTTCATTTCCCCAAGTTGTCTGCCTTGGGGAAAATAAGGACATGAGCACACAGGAACAGTCACTGCTACTGAGAAACCTGAGGGTTTCAGTGGTAGAGCTCATAAAACTAAGTTAATCCTCTGGAATGAACTTTGTGGTGCAGCAGGATGACAAAAGCCACCCAAAAATGTCACAGAGGTCACTGAAGAAAGCTGTTTGCCCAAAAGGAGAACTGTGGGATCTTCCTTGAAAGCTGACACAAAATGCTATGAAAGCTTTAACCAAGCACCCTCCTTATGAGCTGGCAAAATATTAAAATGTAAAAATCTACATGAAGTCCTTATATTAACCCACATGTTAAAACATTTATTTCATGTATTACTATGACTGTCTATTACAAAAACTCTCCCTGTCTTTTCCTTAAGGATTTGAACAGGAACAGTTTTACCAGAATGGTTAGCTTTGCTGTGAAAATCTGGCAGGAGGTGAGCTCTTTTGATGTTTTAATAATTGTTAAGCTATAACACAGCTGAAGCTAACATGTTGTTTTGAGAATGGTAATGTGTAATTCTGTGCTATGGATTGCTTATCATTTCAATTAGTAAACTGATAGTGCTCAGCTGGTATAGCCCATTGAGCAGTTATGAAAGGCAGATATTGCACTGAAACAATAAAAACTCAACAATGATACTAATAACTATTTACATTTAAAATTATTATTAATATTAATAATAATAATTATTATTTAATAGGCATATTTAATCTGCAGTAACTTTAAAAATAAATCCAAACAGTAAACATCACAGGCAGAAGGAGTACTGGCTTCTAACTCTTCAAAACCCAAACCAGTGATTTTAAAAAAGAAACAAATCCAAGCCAGGTGGCATTCTATGCACTTGTACACTTCAATTGAAGATCAGAGTCTTTGGGTTTAGTTTCTTAGTATTTGTCTTTCAGAGGCAATAAAATCTGTGCTGGCATCTGTTTCATTTGACAACTTAATGTAGTCTCCACAGACTTACTTCAACAAGGCCTTGTTGTGATTTGACAGTGTGGGTGTCATCCCCAATGACATGCACAGCCTTTGCTGAGTCTGCATTTTGACATTTAAGTGGGCTCAGCTGAGAATAGATATCTAAGATGTTTATTTTCATTCACCTTCTATTTAGACAGTGTACCATTTTAGTAGATCCAAATTCTTCCCTAAGTAGGTTATTCCCAGCTGGGGAGAAAAAGTTCTTTGAGTTGGATGCAAAATTTGATGTCTATTGGAGAAAATGTAACTAACACTTCAAAAATGAAGAAGTAGGAGAAGAGGAATATTTTCTGCTAAAATGAAGTTTCCCTTATCATGGAGTAGGTGAAACACCTCAAAAACAACTTATGGGGTTTTATTTTGTTTTAGCATTTGTGCATACAAGGAAAAGCCAGCTGAAATAAGGGAAATTGTTAGAATTAATAGTAAATTGTGTTGTCAGAAATGGGGTCCATCAGGCCAAAAGCAACATTCATTATTAAACAGATGATTAGCATATGCCATTATTTTTCCATAATATCTTTACGTGAAAATTTCCTTTATGTCTTTAAAAGTTTAGATGCACATCCATCTCTCTGTATGCATGCACTATAATACACCACAGGCTCATAAAGGACTTTGTACAGAGTAATTATGAACTCAAATTCTTTTTTTTTTTTTTTTTTTTTTTTTTTTTTGAGAAATTAAAGAAATCATAAACATTCCAATTAGGAAGAGCGTACAAAAGCTTCATTCTATGAACATGCATAGGTTTTGATTAATATCCATTATGAGTCTTCCAAATGAAAGATCCATCTGCTTCAGAGTCTAGACCTCAGGATTCACCTACCTGTGCTCATTTTCACCATGAAGTTCCTTTTTCTTGTCTAAAGGTATAAACACCAGGTTTGGTCATTTGATGCACAGAAATAACACCATGAAAATATAACTTGTTAATGTAAGGGAAGCTAGATACTTTCATTCAATCTTCTGTGAATGAGCAAATCATTTTAGCATAGTAGATATAATGCATAATATATTTCTATTTATCAATACTGGTATATTTGTATGTGGGGATTACATTTAAAAATAAGTTTATATTTTATGTATACCTTTATATATTCTTTATGCCTACCTAAAAATCTTAAGTTTGTATTACTTTCCCCTTGGTGCTTTCCCAAACACTGAAACATCTGGGGTGGGAGGGGAAGAAACAGAGAAAGATAATGTAAAAATTACAGACTAATTATCTCAAGAGGAAAATCTACCAGACTCCATTATTATCACCAATTTCGTTGGGGTTTACTCAGCAAAATTTGACAGTTCAAATCATTGAAAGAGGTGGTGAGAACTGAGGTACTAATTTTTCAATATTTGGCATATTGGCATCAGTTTCTGTTACCAGCAATTACTTTTCATCACAGGAATAGGATCACCACTGTAATTATGTGATGTATGGTTTAGTGAAAGCTATTTGACCTCCCTGAAAATTCTATCAGCTCAAAGTCCATGCAGACCAGCAAGTAATCTTTCAAAAAATGTGCTCTATGTGAATCAAAACCTGTTAGATCTGTGTCTGGTATTAGCATTACAACATCATCATCTACTGGAAGTACTCATAAGATATATAAAGTGTTTGTTACTTCTGGAGATTCAGATGAGAGAACTTCTAATTTTCTATGCTACTCTATCGACAGAGAATGGAAAGATGCCAGTAACAATCCCAAGACAACAGGGGAATTTTACTACTTACAGAAATTAATTATATTTCTAATAATAAGAAGAAAGAGAGATCTATTCTCAGCTTTCTGTCCCTGACACTTGTTACCTAGACCTGCAACTAGAAGTGTTCCATGCTTTAGAGAGTGTCTTAAAGGGGAAATGAAGTAACTGTTGATCAATACTAAATATCGAGTTCATTGGTTCTGATTACTTTACTCCTTTGTGATATTCAGCTATATGGGGGAAAAGAAACCCAAATCAACAAAACCCTAAATTTCCATGTGGTTTTTAAATGTATCTTATGGATGTTGAAGTGCCTTAATGTGAAATACTGGCACGACAAAATAAAAAGGTTATATTTCTTATGTCTGTTGATGTACTGACACATGGTAAGCTCTTAACTACAAGAGATGCTAGAAATTGCTATAAAACTCATGGCCATGCATTTTGGGAAGCAGAAGAATCCTTAATTTTTCTTGTAGCTTGAACGGTTCCTTTTTGAGGGAAGAGCACAGATTGCTGGCAGGGTGAGGCAGTGGCTCATTCCAGACAGTGCTGCACAGGTCTGCAAACCATTCTCTTTATAGAATTATTCCTTGGTTTCACTGGTGTGGAGCCCCTGCAGGCAATGTCTGCTCCAGGCAGAATATGAAGCAGCATGAGCTCCCAAACAGACTGTGTTGTTAACTGAGGCAAAGTCCTCAGATAAGAGGCTCCTTATCCTGCCCATAGTGATTAAAATGCAGTCTCACACTCCCAATGCCTTGCATGACATCTGCAAAATTTAAAAAAACAACCAAAAATGGTGGAAGAAGAAAAGCACCAACCCACCTAAAACTACATTTGCCTTTAGTAACTAAGATTTTTTTTAACATGCAGAAAACATAGAAGTTTGCACTCCTGACAGTCAAAAGCTGCATAGGCAAGAACAGGAAATTTGAAGCCTTTGTTGGGACCATGGGACAGCAGAGCACCAGAAGTTTTTTAAAGGAGACAGGGAATGTGTTCCATGTGGAAGAGATCCTTCACAGGCAAAGTATGTGTTTTAGAAAAGCAGTGTATAAAAATGAGATTATTGTGGGGTTTTTTGAGGTATAAGCATTTAACTCCAGCCTCTGGACATAAAGCCAGGAAGATATTTCGAAAATTTTAATAACATTGCAACCACTGGCCTCTATGGTTCTAACAACCTCTTTGACAGACTGCAACAGAAAGGTGAAATTCTACCTGGGATATATGACTCAGAAATGCCAGACTGAACATAATGAAAATGAAATCCCAAACCACAGGAAGCCAGTGAAAGTCATGTCATTAGGTCCAGCTTTTCACAGCTCTCCTTATCCACTTTATCTGCCACTTTTACAGGTGTGTGCACCACATAACCACACACAGCATGTGACAGCTGCTTACAGACATTTTAAATCACTGGCTGGGTGTTAAAAAAAACTCACCTGAATACAGTAAGACTTCGTCTAGTTTAAGTATTTTGATTATGTGCATAGGAAAGTCAAATTACAGCAGTTCACAAATTGTGTGGAAGAACAGACATTCAACAAATATAAATATCTTCAAAACTAGTAAATATACAGCAAATTTCCCCAAGAAATCTCATTCTGTTTTTTTCATGAGTAAAACTAGTCAAAAACTATTTTAAACATGCAATATTTTAAAATACTGGGATATATGTAGTTTTTAAGAAAACCTACATTGCTATTCAACTGTCATTTAAGAGAAACAGGGGAAAAACCAAAGCTATAATTCTGCTTCTCCCAGGCTTTGTTTATTAAAATATTTTTGTTTGTACTAGACTGGTCAAATCTCACACAGAATCTAAGCTGGTGAAGAATATAGTCCCAGTGGCTCAAGCACCTCCAGAATTGCTACTAAAGTTTAAAGGAATATTTTGCTATTTTCAGAGTCTGGCTGAACCTTGATACTTCCCCAGGGCATGGTGAAATATTTTCAACATAAATCCTTTATAGGAGTGGGCAAAAAAAAGGGCTGTGTAAAGGACCCCTCACCAACTGGTCTTATTCTTCATCCAAACAATCTTTTTTTCCATTTGTTAAAATTTCCGTATGTGTGAGATTTCCCACTACTTTGCATTTTGTTAGCCATCATTTTTTAATATTGTTTAATTTGGTTTAACACCACCCTGAAAACAGACCGGAATTTCCAAAGGACATGGAAATCGTATTTAAATATTAAATATGTACACCTTGTAACTGTGTTTGCTGATTTAACTTTCTAGGATTAAGTTAAATGATGAAATTGCTCTGAATTCTCAGGACTATTCTGTATCCCAGTAATACCTCACACCTTTCTTCTTTGAAAAGAAATGCTCCAAGAACTCATATCTCCTAATAACCCAAAACAATCAATGTGCAGCTTGAGTTGACTTGAGCAGAATTAGAGGCTGCAAGGATCTTCTGTGGAGAAGGAAGTAAGATTTTAATGCAAATGAGTTTATTTAGGAAGAGGAATCTATAGAAAATGTTTCTAGTTTTATCATGCATGCACATACTTTTTTTTTAATATATTGTAGGACATGAATTTTTTCCTTCCTAACTTTTGGGTTGTATCTATAAACTCTGACTGCAGCTAGTTCTGCTCACTCCATGTCACTTCTTGCTTTGGAAAGCAGTGGGTGGTTGCTGCTGCTGTTTCTTGTGGAACAGGATGCCAAATCCATTATTGTGTCTGGCCTTCCTTAGAACAGAAACATGTGTGTCCCTCACAGCAGGGTCAGAACAGCAGGTCTGGTTTATTGTCCTGCTCCACAGATGTTCCTCAACAGCACCACTTACCTATTGAGCACCCCTTAGGAGGTACTGGGCATTTCTTGGGCTCTTGTTTTGGTACAGGGTACCTACATTTATTTCTTGATCACAATCCATTCCCAAAAATCAGTCTGCCCTACTGTACTTTTTCCCCATTGTTTTTGCTCCATCTGTACCCAAATAACTCTTTCTGGTGCCATCACCAAGCTAAACTGGGCCTTGCAGGATGTCCATGGCAGGAGTACCCCTGTGCCAGGAATGGCACCCATGTGTAGCTGGCAAGGCACAGCAAGCTGCCAAAGGCCCTGTGACTTGGGGATTCTGAATGTTTCTTACCTCACTCTACTGCCTACAAAATCCATCTCTCCTACCTGGCACTTTCTGTAACTTTGACCATCTCCTCACACTGTCATTTGCTCTGTTTAGCTGTTTCCCCCATGTCAAACTGCCCAGGGCTCCTGTAACACCCATCCCACAGCAGACAGCATGGGACTGAGCCACACAGGAATGCACAGTCAAACCACAGAGCTGGATCAGCACCACACAGGGAACACAAGATCAAGCCTTTATGTTTGCACTTTCTCCATTTTCTGAGTGCAAAAAGAATTAGTACTTGTTTCTGAAATGCTGTCTTCATGACCCAGTATTCTGTGCTGTCACTGACAGTTGAGAGAACATACTAATATAACATAGTGTTATAGGAACATGTTGTCTCAACAAGCCTAAATTATTATTTTGTATATTTGAGAAAAAATCAAATAATTCCAGCTAAGTATGCAACCACACTCCAAACCTAGAAAACTAAGTAAACAAGTGTGGGTGGGAGCCATTAGTCCTCATTATGGCTAAACATTCTCTGCATACTTGTCACTGCCATTCCAGGATTTGATTCCAGACAGACATTCTTCACTGACATGCTTGTCTAACCCAAAGGCTGCACAACAAAGAGAGTCAGAACCAGGAGTTGTGTCACCTTGCAGGGATGAGCTTTGTGGGTACACACTGATTGATCATTTCATCTGTGGGTTCACTGGCTCCTTTCTGTTCTGTAAAAGATTTCTGTTTTCTGGCCAGTTCATCTGGAAAATAGAGACAACACATAACTACTTGCAAAGTTGTCTGATGATGCTTAAAAACTGTGTTGAAAGTGAAAATGGCTGTCAGTTATCTAAGCCATGAAAAAAGTGTTTTCCTTTAATTCTACTTTGATCAGTAGTCAGGGTTGGTTTATTCTGTTTTTCATCTTGAAGAATTATGGCTGAAGATGTCATTCAACTGCACACAAACATTTCAATGCCATCCTTCATTGTTTTGAATTAATTTTTTTCAGAAATATGTTTGCCAGAAATTGAGAGGTGATGTTCTTTTTGTTGCCACTTATTGAATTTTATCATCTTTGACCCCAATACCTGCACTGTGGCTGTGTTGGGAAATATAAACCACATTTTAATGGGAAACTGAGATATTTTATTACTTATAGACTTTACAGTGTAGCAATGGAATGTTATGGAAACTTCCAGTATCTTTATACCTTTTTTTAGGAATGCAAATTCTGTTATTACTAATCAGAAAGTCATCTAAGCTAAATGGTACTTGATATATTTTTGGTTTATGTAGCCTGATGTGATTGCCTGAAAGTAAGAAGAAGTGTTTACTGCAATACCCTTAAAACTTTTATCTTATTTTCTAAAGTTAATAAATCACCTGCAATTTGTAATGGAAATATTAACTTTCTATACATATATTTTAAGCAAGTTCTTATTCCCTCAACACATCTTGTGATAATTCCTTTTAATCAGATCTTGAAACCCTTGGCAAATCACAGTTGTTTCTGCAAGAAACCAACAAAGGTGTGAAATGTATAAGAAAAATGAAAGTTCTGACCTAGCATGCCCCAGAGATAAGAGAGTATGTTCTTCCTCTAATTAAATGCATCTTCAGTCCATATGATGTAAACCAATTTTTTTTTTTTTTTCTCACTGACCAACTCTACTCATTTTGCATGCTAAGGAGACTGACATCCCCAACTAATTAATTTTTCTGTTTTTTCCCCAGAGCTCATTTTTTTATTTCAACTTGCTCTTGGCCTGCCATTTTTAGCATCATGACCCTGGCATCTTTAGTCAAAATTAGTATTGAATAAAAAAGAGGACATAACAGGAAAAAAGGCTCATCATGAAGACTAATTATTTAGTACAATTGCAAAACATCAACACTTATTACATAAGTGAAATGCATTAATTAATTTCTTCAGCAAATGGAGAATATTGTTTAGTGCTAAGTCCACCACTTCTGTTACAAGATATAAAGGTACAAAATACAGCTGATGTACTTTAGGAACTGTTTCCATTTGCATCTATGTGTACATAGCATTTCTGGGGATCTTGGCCTAGAAATCATATTTAATGCAAACCAGCTCTAATTGCTGGCAGGACAACTGTATCTAGATGCATCATGTCTGAATACACACCCAGTTTCCCCCAAATGGTTTCTTACATTAAAAACATATATTATTTAAGCTGAAAATTAATTATCTGACTCGCTACATACTCAATTATAGGTGATTTGCATCTATATTCATATCTATATATAGAAGTTATGTATGTCCATTCCTCCACTGGTCTTAGAAGCACTTTGTAAAAAATTACCCTGACTACAAGGCTATTTAATCTTCACTCTTTGCTTTCTCTTTTTCCTTGTATGTTTTTTTTTTTCTTTTTCTGCTGCATGGTCCCCTGCTGGTGGGTGACACTCTCTTGCCTACTGGTTTATTTATCACTTGTGGCTGGAGTTGGCACCAGGGCTTCTTTCCTCTGAGAGTCAGGTACTGGAGATACTCAGCAACAAACGAGCCTTCTCTGAACCAAAGAATTGTTTATTTAAGCACTGAGAACAAAGTATATGCCAGGGAAAAAAGAGATATCAAAACAACCAACAGTGTAAACATCTGTCTGTTTTACATAAACTCCTTGAGATGATGTTACAGTCTGCTCAGCAGGGCTGGCTTTTTGGCCACCCTCAGGAGATTATTAAACATCACTCTGGTTTCCTGCTACAGAACAACCATTACTGAACTCTGGAGACTGCACTCTTTTTGAAACTGCCACAGCCTTGTAGATCTCTGAGTTTCCATTTCTAGCTTGTACAAACATTTACTCTCAGCAGCCCTAAAGCATTTGGAAATAAAAAAAAAAAAAAACAACAACTTAGACTGAGTTTTGAGTCTTTCTGCTTTGTTTTCATCTTTTATTTTACTTCCTTCTCCTTCTTACACACTTAAGAAATTAGGACACTAGTGACCTAGTCAAGGGTAGTGCTAAACCTAGTCCAGGCTCTAATCAACCTCATTCCTAGATTTTTTCAATAATGAAAAACAAAAGCTGCACAAATCCACATATGCCCACAAGCCCAGCCCAAAATTTTCTATTGAGATACTCATGAGCTAAACAATTGTTAAAGCCCATATAAGGCAGTTGTATCACACATCACAGGATATTTTAAGGAGTAAAAAGTGCTTCTGTTAAGAAAACTGATTCTCATCTCTTGTCACACTGAGGAAACCTTTCCTAGACCTTGCTGACTCCATTGGCCATAATCAGGAGGGAGCATCTCTAGCACAGAATTCCCATGAGCACCAATAAACACAGTTAAAATCCCACTCCAGATGACCTTAGACCCTTCTTGCACTCCAGTCGTCTAGGCTGAGTTGTCAAATCTGTAAGCATCTGTAAAACTGATAGCATTCTTCATTACATTTGTTTTTCTTGAAAATATTTTTCATCCCCAGATTTTATCACCTATAGTTTTATCTTTCCCACACTGAAATTAAAGATGTTCATTAGATCTCCAGATAATTTTTTTTTAATTATAAAACTTCTCTCCATGACATAATTACATGAGAAGTCAATCAGATATCCAGACCATTATAATTAATATTTATTGCATTTCATACATTTTTGTTAGCTATTGTATAGAACTATGAGCTTATCAGACAAAACTTAATTAAAAGCCTTACAGCTTTACCAACAAGCTTTTTCAACATGACCTTTTTCACAAAACTATGTTGAATTATAGTAATTAAATCAACATTCTACTACTGCTTACTAAATCTTCTATGAATTTCCCCTCTTTTTTTTTGACATGACATTTAGGTAAAAAAAAACCAAAAAAAACAGTTGCAAACACTCAGCCATTCAGCTCAAGAACTCTAATTGCTTTTAAAATTAGCACAAAACTCACATTCTTTCATTTTTCTGAATTTTCTCAATACTTTAGGAATTATTATTAGTGAGAGAAAACTAAGGCTCCCTCCAGTTAACTCTTTTAATGTTTTGTGAGTTTGATTTTATTTAGTGCAAATCACTACATTGGTTGAATAAATATTTATGTCCTTAGCAGATATTGATTCATATATCTTTTGCTTACTAATAGAGCAGAAAGTAATGCACAATCTTCCTGCAATGTGTTCCACTTCCATGCAAACAGACAATAGGATCAACAGCAAAACTTCTTTTAATTATGCTAATGGTCTTCTATTTCCATCTGGAAATGGATATTTCATATTTCTATGAAATCTTTAACTCTTGAAGGCCTTCTATATTCCTTCCTGTTGGCCTAAGATACACCCAACAACTAAGTTCTTTTTTCTTGTAGATTTGTTTTGAGTTTTGGGTTTTTTTTTAATGTTTTTCCCTACTAAAAGAATAGTTAGGACAATACTTTGAAGGTCACTTGGTAATCATGATTTCATTTCCATTTTGTGTGAGTTTCACCATTGACTTGTGAGGTGATGTTAAGTTTTCCAGTGTCTGTGCTCCATCCTGCAACCTCTCCCAGGCCTGTAACTCCTTCTGGTTATTCAGCTTCATGGTGCAATGAATTGGTTCAGCAAATGAAGAAACTACACCATGAAATGTTCAGAACGGACAAGAGTGGTCATAACTGAAAATGACACTTGATTTACAACCTCTGTGGTCACCACAGATCTTCAAACAATAAAATAAAATTTAGGCTGGCACCAAATTGTCAACATGATATCAATGTAATCAATATTCTAATTTTAAATACCAAAAATGCTATGAATTATTTATTTCTAATACAATAAGAAGAGAAACATAGAATTTTTTAAAATGTGTGGCTTTTTCCAAGTCGAAAAACTGCAGCAGAAGATTCAGCACCTAAAACTTTATATTGTCTGGCATATTTCATTTGTCCCTTCTAACAATCTATAATACTGTGTACTGAACATAATAGGAGGGTACTTTGCATTGCTGTCTCAGGTAAGGTGATGCATTGGTTAATTAAGACTTTGCAGTCAGGCAACAACAACAGCTGAGCTCATGAAATTCTCATATAAATACAATTTATGGGAGTTCAGTGACTCTTTGCAGAATAATTTTCAAGCCTACCTATGACTCGTACCAGCTGCTGTTCTCAGAATGTAACAATATTTAAATGTAAGATCACAGGGAGTTAGACTTGGTAGCCCAGCTTTTATGGACATGTGATTTAGGCCCATCTGACTTTGTGTGTTCCAACATAATCTGAGTGAATTGTTTTCCAGTGACCTTTGTCAGCTTGCTCTGGCTGAAACTGTGTCTCCTGGGAGTGATCAACCATGTCAGCAAATGGTCCCCAGCCTTTGGTATTTGATAAAAAGGTATTTGATAAGTGCTGAAACCACTTTCCTTCCATGTCTCCAAGGCCAAGAATGGAAGAAGGGAAAAAAAACCCCAACCCTAATACAAAATTAGCAGCTATATACAATTCCCATCAAGATGGAAAAGGAAGACATTGATTGAGACACATCTCTGGTTCATTAGCATTGTTTGTCTTTGAGAAAGTTCTTGTCAGTCTAGCAGATGAAGAGATATTGCTGAATGTAGAGAAAATGAAGATAACTGTGGTAAAAATAGAAAAAAATAATGAAGGGCATGCTGTTAAAACTAATTACATTAAGATTGATATCACTTAGCAAAAGAATGTTAAACCTCATCTCCCAAAAATGCATGACTGCTCATATACCATGAGCTGTCTGCATTTTACAGGCATTAATAAACGTTTGATTCCAGTATTCCATATTTTGGTAATCAAAACAAATTAGCAATTTCTGTGTTGAAGAACTCATTCTGAACATGAGTGAGCCTCTAAAACAAGACCTCCATAAAATCAATTTTCAGTGAATTTGCACTTGTGCTTTTGAATTTTTACAGAACCAAGCCTAGGTAAAAAGGAGACATGAATATTCAGTCTTTAAATTTCTTGGTCTCCGGGGACTGTCACTACATAACAAATACATAATGAATAAACAAGACCAATGGCAGTGCCCATTAAAAACTTGTCCATAGATTTAGACTATTTATTTTGGCTTATTTCTTATTCAAATGTCAGTTTTCTAGGCTGTAATTCCAAGTGATATACAGCTATCTTCATAAAGATTTTTTTGTTCTTGGAAGCAGCCATTATATTGCAATTATTTGCTAGATCAAAACTGGGCAAAGGGCACTCTTCTGTCCTTTGAAGCATTCTTCACTTTTAAGCATGAGAGGAGTCACCCACCCTGCTGAAGGCTGTAGTTGCATACTAGACAAATGACAGCAGGGACACTGGCTTTGGAGGTCTTGACTACCCTACTATTCCCACACACAGCCACTTTTTTTCATCCACACCTTCTTTTGGCCACATTATCAGTTGTAAAAATTGGATGTCTAAAATGATCTGTGTTAAAACAGGCAAACAAAAAAACTACTCCAAAAACAAACAAATAAACAAACAAAGGCAGGGGGATTGTAGCAATTTTTTTGAATCACTACTGGGTAATCACTGTGAGTACAGGTTTTGATATGAATCATGATTCATTTAGAGGTTGTACAAAAATCTTGCTAGAACTTCTCTGTTGAATATCCATACTCATAGGTGCACCAAACAAAACCTGCCCAGGGACTTAAGCAATGCATAATTATACAAAGCAATGTATTATATGTACATGTCCTTGTAGTTGTGTCCATATGACCTGATAATTATTGTGTGTTGTTTCCCATAGGAGCCCATAGGTTTTTCTCATTATCTGCTCTCCAGACCCTTGATATCAGCAAAAGTTCATGGCCTATCCAAGATTTATGGCTGATATTTATCTAAATACATGCTAAATACACTACTCTTCCCTGGCAGCATGAAAGAAGGCCTAGCTGTAATTATCTCCAAAGCATGATTAAGACAGAAAAAATAAATCATAAATTTATAAATCATCTGTGGGTAAGTGAAGAGCTCAGGCAGACACTTCTAAACAAGCAATAAGTGAAATCTGACAGTTAGATGGAATTTTCCAAGTCCATGCATAAGAAATACTGTCATTCTCCTGGCAAAAAAGCATAACAAAAATAATCAATGCTTAAAACAAAAACACTCCACATAATACCTAAGGCTCAAAAAATGCAAGAAGAAAATCTGAATGTATCATTCTCCAAGCACTTTGCCTACACTGCAAATTAGAAATGCATGCAATTCCTGCAGCCAGAAAACAGTTTAATTATGAGAGCTGAACACAAAATCTCCCATTGGTACAGATTGGCTTTGAAGTGTTATCACATAAGGGAGGATTTTGAAAATACCCTTGACCAGTTTTGTTGGAAATATATCACACTTCTATTTGTGTCAGCCTTAACCATGTATCATGTCACTACTTTCCATAACATTAGAGAACCTGATCACAGTTCCAGAGTATTAAACTAATCATGCATATTTTATGCAAACATTAACCTTTAGTGTTAATCCAACAGCATTAAACCAAATCTATAATGAACCATAAAGGTGGTTTATAACATACTGTGGTTGCCTTTTATGAGTATTTTCATTTCTCTCACCAAAGTATTTTAAACCTTGAAAATAGTACCCAGATTTTTACAATGGAGCTTTATGTAAATAATATTTGGCCCTGTTTCTGAAACAACTGAATTATTATTTTACCTGTAAGCAAAATAGATGGACTTTCAAAATAATGGATTCCAAAAACTTCAGTACCTCATAAAAGTGAACATTGTTAAGCTCCTTTCTGTGAGCTTTTTACATGGGCAAATTTCCTGTTTAATTGAATGTTTAATCTGTCTTGTTGCAGTACATTCTAATAAGAAAAACAGTTGTTCCTGCACAGAATCTTTCATGTTACACATTCCTCAGCACTTCACAAGACATGTGCATCTCATATCAATTATGAAAGAAATAAATTAGATGCATAAAACAGAAGCATTAAACCAAAAATACTATGAAATGTTGTAATAACATTATGGGGTTGATCAAACCATGAGAATTGTGGTTATCTAAGCAGCAAAATAATAGTTAAATTTTCCATTACTGTTCAGCAGATAATTTTTACATCATTTGGCCTACATACTTATTTTGGAAAACAGCTAATAAACAATATTACTATGATAATTACTTTGAAACCTACAAAATAAATATAAACAATCACATCAATGGAAAGAGTACTGATCACTGGAAATAATACTGATATTTGAACTCTTTCTGCTTAGGCATTACCATGGCTTTCAGCACTGTAAGACTGTAAGTAGCTCCCAATCATTTGTAGACATTTCTATACCTCTGAGAAGAACTATTCCTAACTTAGTAGCAGGAAAAGGAGAAAGACATACAATCCTGGCTTTTTTTTTCTGGGTCAAACAGAAAATCTACAACCTAAAAATGGCACATAAATCCCAGACTAGACAGGTCTTCATTTATTCTGTGATTTTTCACACAAATTAATAGGAAGGAGGGAAGGGTGAATGGCTGACCCTTCCCTGCTCCCAACAAAATTGAATGAAACCTTCCTCCCATTGTCCTCTGGGTTGATTTTGGGGCCATGTTGTTAAGATAAATAAACAAGTCTCCAAAATGTCAATAATTGAAAGCAAATTCTAGAATTATGGAACAGTTCCTATTATTTCTTCTGAAACACACAAGATCCCATCATCTGAAGAGCAGAAAACATTTCACCCACCCCAAGTAACACAAGAAAAGCTGCACATTTCCATACCTGTCCAGACTGGGAAAAGCCATCTCTCTGTAACAGCAGTCAAATTGACATGGCAGTGAGCTGCTGTTCCTCCAAACAGTGGAAAAGCTGAGATGATTCTTTTATATTCTCTACAATGCTTCTTTTACCCTCAAGTGATGCACTAACAAGTTTTCAAATGTTTTTTTCCTCACCTCATTCATAATTGTCAGTTTCCCTCAAGATCCCTTCTGGCAATTGATGGCCACATGCAATTTTGAGGTTAGAAGTCTAATGCTTTGTTTTTGAAAAAACATAGGTTAGGTAAAAAAGATTATTGTTGTGGTGAAATGAAGTAGCATGTCAAACAGACAGTACCTCTTAACATTTTGCTTCCATAGTTAGACACCATGTAAATAAATAATCTCTCTCTAGGATAAGAACTCCTGTTCTAAGGAGAAATGGCATTTCCAGGAAAAGGAAAGAACTAAAAAAGAACAAGGCAGAAAGTGGATAAGGATCTTGATGCAAGGCTGTGGCAAGTAGCAGAGAAGGCAGATTATTTATATAGCAAATATATTTATATAGCAAATAGCAGATTATTTGTGATGGGAATTTCTTTTCTTTCACTGCCTGGTTTCTTACCTCACAAGGAAACTGTAGGTCATTTCCATGCTTAGCATATTGGGAAGTGAAATGGAAATTTTATAGATTTCTATAGACTCTACAGTATATTATAGATGTGCCTGGGTAAGAGTTAGTATTGCTGTAATAGCAGAGAAAAAAAATGTGACAAGGATTTGATGGCTCACTGCATACAGTTTAATCACTAAAACATTCACAGAAGAACCATTCTTGTACATTTATCCCTTATCACGTCTCCAAAATAATTTAGAAATATTTAAGCAATCTAGTTTCTGTGGCTACTAGATGACTGGAAAAAAAAAAAAAAAAAAAAAAAAAAGGAAAGGAGTAGTGGAATTTATGGCATATTTTTGTTAAATGATATGAAATGTTTAATTATATTTAATTCTTAGATAAAGAATATTCAAGAGAAAGGCATGTGTGGTATCCTGGTATCCAACATCACATACAGGTAACATGAACTCCTGCTTACCTGGAGAATCTCAGATTGGCAGCCAAACCCTTATACAAAGGTATTTTATATTTTCAAAGTACTCGTCCACAAGATCTCTTCAGGACTGCTTAGAATTAGGGTCAAAGATCAGTTGCAAGCAA
Organism: Muscicapa striata striata; assembly: GCA_030060385.1. NCBI lineage: Eukaryota > Metazoa > Chordata > Aves > Passeriformes > Muscicapidae > Muscicapa > Muscicapa striata. The sequence goes on along the minus strand of JAREIS010000066.1, from coordinate 92,124 downwards.
AAGGGTTGTTTTTGGTTGGTTTTTTTTTTAAGATTGTGGCTTATACTTTGCACTTCTAAGTGTTTTCCTTCATTTGTGTTTGGCACTCTGCTTTAGCTGTTCTTCGACCCCAGGCTGCAGCCCTGTCCCAGTTCCCTTGGTCCTTCCTCAGCCCACTTCAATCAGTTGCCTAAATCCTCCTCTGCTTTTTGCATCTCAGCTACTGTGGTGTTTCAGTCTCCTCACCTCCTTGGAAATGTTCTTTTCCTGTTTGAAATAAAACTAGGTTCAGTATGAGATTTTCAAAGTAAATTATCTCATCTCTTTGAATAACATAAGATTTATAGTAATATAGGATATTATTAAATATCTTGCTGACACCGTAATTTAGCAATTTGAAATATCCATAATGTAAATCAGTTAAAGTACTCAGATTTATGATCAAATTGGCTTGAGAACCTAATTTTGTGGTCCTCGAAGGTGAGATGCAATAGGCAATATGGAATGAGGCTGAGTGAAGACTGAGACCAAAATTCAATGTCTGACCCATAGCTACTTAATTTTTCACATCTCATAATAGAAGATCTCAAAGCAAAGTAGCTTAAAATGCAAATTAAGGGACAAAACTATTCAAAAGTTATTATTAACTTTGAAATACAGTAATCCAAATATCACTTAAATTAATAACCATTAATATGTCCTAATTATTAATTTATAAAGACACAAACAGTTAATCTGATGGTCTAGAAAGCTAGAAGAATCAAATTTAGGTGAAAATCAAATCAAAATTTAGGTGAATTTTTTTTTATTGAATTGATGATCCCACAGATAAACAGACTTAGGTGACTATATAAATTCATAACAGACTCTAGCTTGGCACATTCTGTCTTTGGACTGCTGTGTACACGGTGTTTGAGCCACTGATGGCAAAACAAATAATCATAGCAATAACATCCTCTCCACAGGAGGTGATGAAAGTCACTCAGAGCCTTCCACAGAAGCAAGAAATGCACAAAATCAAGGTACAACCAGAGATTCTTGAGAAAAAAAGTCAGAATTTTATAGGCTAAAAGATGGTCAGCTGTGTTCCTACAAGAGAAGAATTTTGTTCATTCTGTAAAATGAACACTTTTATTTCTGATATTTGATAGCTGTATGCTTAGGGCATTGTAACAAATAGAGAACACTTAAAACATGGAAGATCATAAAAGGAAATAGATTGAACTTTGCAAAACTTGGCAATATTGTAATCAGAGGCAGGATGGAGGGGGAAATTTCTCTAGAGGTATATGTCTGTGTTCCCTTTACACTCATTCAATACTAAACGTGAGTCACTTAATTCAAAAGTTTAAAATCAGTGTTTTATGATAATTGGGGACAAAAAGCCTATTTCTTTCAATAGTCTATGGAAATTTTGACTAAATAAATATCTAAATAGATAAATAAATAAATATCTAAAGAGTGGTAAAAATATGATCACCCATAGCTTTCTTATATACATATATATATATGAAAACCAAAGAATCTGAAATACAATTAATGCTGTAAGGCTATGAGGTCAAGGCAAATATAGTCTCATTAATATTAATATATACATTGTTCTGTCACACTTAATAACCTATGTCTTGCTATCATTATGAATTTTGTATGTGGGTGAAATGGCAATAAACCAAGTTATTTGAGATATCTGTATATTCATTGCAAACACTGATCTCTATGAGCACAGCATGCTACTTTTCAACCTTCAGCATTTGAACATTTGAAAGGCAATTACACACAGGAAACTGGGGATTTCAATACCAGATCAGACTGCTAATCAGCTCTTATTTGGAAACCTGAATCCTTTTCCAAGCTAGTTTTATTTCATTCAGAAATCAACTGTGATAAATCCAGACAGGTGTGTCATCACTTCAAAATTATTTTTTTGTATTGTCACCTGCTGACTGAATCACTCAATTTTCTACTTTACTTTTGTGGGTTCCAGAAGCCTCTTGAACTTACACAATTGACAAAGTAGTATCAATTAAAATTTCACAATATCTTCTTGGAAATCACTGAAAATTAAATTAAATAACAGCTTGCCTTCTGTGTAAGTAAAACTGGTTTTTCCCACCTCTCTGACTCCAAGCAAGCAGTCATGGGCTTGGAATATGTGAATGCTGTTTGAATAGAGAACTAACAGTTGACTCTGGCTCCCATAAGTTTTCTATCTTATCATCATATAAGATGAATCAAATGAGTATTGGTAAGAGAAAAAAGAATGAAAATGGAAAATTATTCAAATTATTGATAATAATTATAACATATCAATAAAGAATGATTTTACAGGATGATGAAGGGACAGTTTTTTAGATGATAAGGGGAAACACCTCCCTAGATTTAGGATAAAGCAGCATTAAACAACACAAGATGAAGAGCGCTGTTTCAAAGATTTATCAGAATTGTTGAAGGAGGCTGGCACCACAGTCCATCCAAATGACTGAGAAATGATTGCTGGAGTAGAAGCAGGCCATGGAGGACCAGCACTTGTGCTTAATGAGCCAGAAAGCAGAGCCAGTGGAAGGACAAAATGGGAAAGGCTACAGGAGCAAGCTCACAGCAAAACTCGGAATTGGCATTACCAGGAAAGCCCCAAGTTGTTAACCCCAAAAGAAAAGCAAGATTTATAGCAAGGAGAGGATAAAAGACTGTTAGGATTTACTGCTGGCCTTACCTCACAAGGGATGAAGTAGGAATTGGCAAGTTTGAGACAGAAGCTGAGAAATTAAACAAACCAGGAGGTGACGTACAAGTGACATACATGGGAGTGGCCATCAGGATGACCCTGCTCACCACACAGACCAACAAAGTATGAGAAAATTCTGAAGGGAGGCCCAGCTGTGGATAGCAAGGTCTACACTTAACTCAAGGGACTCAGGGGAGGATATTTTCAGAATTTGTCAGAGGACAGTTTAAACACAAGAAAACAGGACTGAAAGAGAACTGTAGTGGGTTTCATCCCAGAGGTTGCTGTTAAATACTAATACTTGATACCTATCATTCAATCTGTCCATAGCTCACAAGAAAATTTTAGCTTTCATCCCTTTGCTGCTTTTTCTCTCTAAAGCTTCTAGTCTGGATTTTATTTCAATATCTAAATAAATTAATGTTCTTCATGTGCAAGGAGGTCTTTGTCATCCAGGAGGTGCATGTATGTTGAGAAACACTTGATCAGCTCAGGTTATGGTACAGGGTGGCTTGCATATCCCACAGTAATTAGCTGAGGCAGCCTGACTGTTTAACAGGAATTGCTATTGAACTGCTCATGAAGGATATGGAGATCAGGAATTAACTGCAGAAATTATTCAGCAAATAATTTTGAATAATACTAAATGAAAGAAAAGAGTAAACTGTTTACAGGCAGTTTGCAGAAAGAAAAGTGAGAAAAATTCAAAGAGTAAATTACTCATCCAGTTCTGGCAGACTGAGTCTGCATTAACCTTCTTGTCCTCTTTTTGGTTTTCATTATACAGAGTGATTTCTCAGGGTTTTAAAGACAGAAATGTTTGATTTTACTTTGTGATTCACACATATAGGAGAAACATAACCAATGGGCAGTTCATGGTACTTCCTTGTAGTGCAGGGGAACACATTTCCTTGCAGAGAAGTCATTTTCCCAGCTCAGGTAGAATTGGTTTGAGCTGTGGTGGCATTGCCCTCTTGACCACACAGCTGAGGGGATGGATCTGCACACAGAGGGGCAGACCTGGTCTCCTGGAAGCAGAATGGTTTTAAAGAAAATGCATAAAGAAAGCCTCAATTTTTACTTTTTCAGATTCAGACAGGAAATTGAGTTTCAAAACACTTTTTTTTCTTAAAGAATAAATTGATTGGATCTCTTGTTTAATAAATGAAACTGCTGTTATATCCTATCTGTCTTGATATTTACTGCCTTAAAATGTTCCTTGACACTTCCTTACTTTTTTGAACCTAGGAAAGGAAAATGGCACAGGGTGTAACTCTGAGCTTTTGAGATACCATAAAAACTTATGACTAGTTGGGGTTTTTTTGCCAAAAAATATTTTGTGTCTCTGTTTTCTTAATTGATAAGGAACTTTTATAAAAAAAAATAAGTACTGCTTTATATAAAGAAATTTTGGACTGATGTGTTGATGAAATATGCAGCATTTATCCAGGGTAATTAAAATGGCTAAGCCTGAAAGGACAACTCCTTATTTTAGTATCAGATGTAGAAATATTATTTCTTTTCTTAGTGATGAGTATAACGTACATAATGAAATTTAGGGTTGTTTTTCTTTTCTTTCCTCTTCCTCTTTTTAAAATGCATTTTGGAATTGAATAAAACAGAGGACTATCAATCATAGAAACACAGCTACCTAAACCTGTGCTCCAAAATACTCTAGTCTTTATAGACCATATTTTAGTGTGCACTGTGTAAATGGAAGTCAAGATATCAGGAACATCCTTGTCTTCCCTTATTTTCCAATCAAGAAAGAATTCATGCAGTTCATACTTAGGGAGTGAGGTATCAAGGACATGTTGGAAATGCAAAAACACTGAGAAAATGAAAATTCAGTTATAAAGTATTAATGCAGTAAAGAAAAGAAAGGCAAGAGGGTTGGGGAAACTTTTGCCCTCAAAGCAGATGTGATTCTAACAGAGATTATTCTGATTGCCTGATCCAGAACAAAACACTGTGGCTGTATCTACTGAGGTAAAGAAGTAACATACCTGCATCCAAGCAAAATTACACCAGGATTTATAAATTCTGTACCTGAGCTTCCTAACTAAAGTGCAGCATCTCCTAAAAGCAGAGAGAATGTCTCTGAGTCAGGCTGGGTGACACATTAGATTCAGATGCTGTACAGGAAGGCAGATGGAGGTTCTCTGCATCAACAGTCCAAGTTCATCTGCAGCTAAGCTAATCCTTCCACGAATAATTGATGGTCAACTCTATCTGGATTTGAGGCTGCAATATGAAACAGTAACATGTTTCACAGTAAAGGACACAAATCAGACACTAAATTTTACAAAGCCTACTACACAAGGTCTCTGTATTATGGTACATGTGTAGGTTAATGGACAAGCACAGAGAAAAATTACTTGCCTTCACTTTTCAAAGCAGTCAGAGGAGCCTTGCAAACAGTGAGCTATGATGAACCACACTGCAGTGCTGTATCTTTGCAAAACAGACAGCATCCAGACTGAAAAAAATAAGATCCTTTCCAAAGTGATTTTCAAAGCAGCAACTCTTCCTGAGTTACCCACATTCCAAAATACACTGCTCAGTGCAGAGAATTTTGTTTAGTGGCTCCCTTCTACCCCTGGTGCAGCTGCACAGCCCCAGAGGTGTGTCAGTGGATTCACTGCTTCACCACAGGCTCTAATTGCCACTTCTGCTGAAGGGCTGCTCAGGTCAGCCCAAAATTTGTGTGCTAGTAGAACCTAGTAAGCAGCAAAACTGCAAAGAAAACAAAAATGGGGAATTTAATCTGTTAGATTTCTACTATAACTCTGATCACACAGTCACACAAGCACTTCCACCACACTGAAGGATGATGCAGTTTAGGGTCTAGGAATTGTCTGAGGTAACAAGGAGAAAAGTCTGGGCTTTCTCAAGCTGGCATTGGCAGAGAAAAGTGTTACTTAGCCTTGTAGGAGATTCTTCTTTATCAAATAACCAGTCTCCACTAGATCTGTAAGTGAACTGATAGTATTTTCCTGACAAGTAAATCCTGACAGCAGAGATTCTCCTCTGTTAGTAGAAAGATAAATTGAGTAGTTACATTATTAGGGATAAAGCATAACAGACAGCATAAGGCCAGAATCAGACCCTTCTTATTTTTGTGGTGATTTGGCAGAGACATTCTGAGGACATAATTAGCACCAATCCTTTAGCATATGAGAACCAAAAAAAAAATGAAGTGTAAGATTTATGGAAGGTGTCTTTAAAGAGGAAGCATGGCTGTTAAGATCAAAATTTTCCTCACATCAGGCTTTTTGTAGGGGGCAAAAAGACCCAGCAAAACTAAAACAAAATAGAAATATTGCTTTACTCAATAATACAAACCTGATTTCCATCAGCATTCAAACTAATACCTCTCTTAATTACCTTTTTCTTCCCAGGTTCACACCAAAAATCATCTCTGGATGTGGTTGGAGTCTGCTTTTCATGCACCTTCCTTGCTTATAGCACACTCACAGACTCACAGCAATCTAAAACCAGCACTTTGCCTCCTTACCTGTAGTCACACCACAGCAGAGCTGGCAGAAGTCAGGGCTCCGGGGCAGATTCAGGCTTAAGACACTGTTGTGTTGTTTCAGTTACTTTAAAAAGCGAGGATCAGTTATTCACTCTTTCCTTCACTCTTTCATTCAGCCTGAAATTTCAGAGGACTGAAATGTTATGTCCAAGGAGCTTTATTGTATCTCCAGGTCTAACAATATTAATTGCTTATTACAATTCTTCTGTAAATGAATAAATCATGTGCTGCAAAGGCCATAGTAAGGAAAGGTTACATCCTGGTTTGCCAGTTCATTTTAGAGCTGCCCAAATCACACGTGCATATTTTAAAGTTCTGGTAAACTGTGTGCACAGATCCATTTATTTAAATGACTAAGTATCTAACTGTGAACATAAATCATGTATTTTAGGGTCTCTACCTGCCAGTGAACCTCAGAGAGAGATGTGCACAGTTTCAAAAGGTTTGTGTTTGATTTGTTCCTAAGGAAAGCTTTCATTTGTTCCTAAAGATACAGTAAAACTGTTTCAACAGGTTTTTCATAACTCATATTCTGTGTAATATACTATAAAGGCTGTAGACCTGATCCAACCACTGCTAATGTTATTGGCAAAGCTCCCACTGATTCAAAAGACTCTGACAAAGTCATTCTGAGAGTAACAGGTGAAGAGCAGGAGTATTACCATCATTTGCTTTGTAACTACTTCTAATCTTTTTTATTTACATAAAAAGTTAACATTTCCATTCTCATAAATAATTTAAATACCAACACAATAGCCATGGGTTTTACAGCAGCCTCCAGCCATATCTCTGTATGTGAACTTGCTCCTCTATGGGGAGATTATAATTTTCTAAGGAAATGTCTCCCTTGACTCTCTTTACTAAAATTGCTGTTTTAGCAGTGACCAAAAAATGATAGCATCTGTCAGTTCTTCATGAAAATCTCTGTGTTTTGGATCCCACTAACAGTAAACAATTTTCTGAGAAAAGTCACTGTGGGATTCACAGCAGGGTTTGACAGCCACTTGTCTTTCAAGAGATTTCCCTCTATTGAAGTTAACAGTATCAATGCCCACAGAACATAAATATCTCCCATTAAAGAAGCCCCAGACATCTGGGTTTATTTCATCAGAAGGGCCTTCAGAATGAACTTCTCTATTTATTTATAAGAGCTTGACTGCTTTAAAACAATATGTTGGCTCTGCTAATCATTCTCTTCATGTGTCACTTTCTTCTAAATTATGTGATAATCCAAAGGGATAAAAATGCATACTGGCCTTTTTTTATTGATTTCATCTTCAAATTATTTTAAAGTGTGAATTGTAACATTAATATCTTCTAAATAACAAAGTAGCAGAAAGCCATTAATTACCTGCTACAACTCAATATATCATTAAAATGATCAATTTTAATGACATAATACAGTGCAATTATTATTATTTTGTTATTATTATGAATATATAAACCTACATTAAAACCCTGGATCCACATGCATTTCAGATCACTCCATTCCTTTTACAATGTTTACCCAGTTCTAAATTTCCTATCTTTCTTAGTTCATTAACACACCAAATGTTTATTTTGGTACATTTTTTGCAGAGCAAGGTTACCTACAGGATTTAGACAGGCCGGTTTGCCAAAGTTCTGGGTTTGATACATCCACAAGCAATTTACATGAGCAGTTCTCATCAAATGTGCATGAGATTTTAGAGCTTAATTTTGTGACACAAATTCAAGAATTTCAAGCATGGTAAGGGACACCTGATTACCTAGTTTGCATTCTGACAGAAAGCTTATAGACATCAAAGGTGTGTCAGGAACTTTAAATAGCTTTCTCTCAAAACATTGGATAATACCTGTCCCCTTACTTAGACAGTCACAGTATTGATGAACACCAGCTGAAAACCTTCTATAGAGACAGCTAGAGAAGATCAGGGCAGAATTATGCTAAATACCAATCAGTTTGGGGAAGGAAAAAAAAAAAAAAAGAAAAGGAGCAGAGGAGCCAGGAAAGCACAAGAAAATGTTGGGAGCAGGGATAAGAACCAAATGATAAAGCAATAAAGCTGAGCCAAAGGTGATCATTTGTCATTTCTGTTATAAGTGACACACCAAAGTGTTTGCATGCCCAAAGTGAGGTTTAAAGAGACAGAAAGAACCTCCCAAATGCTGTTCCTGTTCTGACTGTACCTGACTCCCCTGTGACACAGTGGAAATGAGGCAGCTGCAATGAGAGGCTGAATGAGAGAAGGCAAGTTCCTGATCCCAGGTTTTTACATCCCTGTGGAGTGAATAGCCATTTGTATCTTGTGGGATTGGTCCAGTCATTCATTCTTCCATGGATTTTGCAGAAAAGAAAAAAAATCAAGCCTCACATCTGTTTCTCTTCTGAGGGAACAGTTTTGTTCAGCCAATCACAAAAAACAAGAAAGAAGCCTGAAGCAGGAGGTGAGCATTGAGCAAAAACACATCACATTTTTTAATCATTTTCCAAACCTTTGTCTAGGTCAGGTGAATTAGCTCTTAACAGCAGACTCAGTTTAATAAGGTAAAGTTTCTCTAACATTGTAAAATATACATCAAATATAGCTCAAGCTAAAGAGAATGAAATGATTCCCTTATAAAGGGCTCACTCAGTAATTTATCATCAAATATCTAGTCTGTCCCCTTCCATTTGAATATACTGCCATGCTGGCAGAGCAGTAGGCAGTAGTTATTAGAACTTAACTGAGTTTTCCAAAGGGAAACATTTATTTCACTTGAAGAATTTGTTACTACCCATAAGAGGTTTCCATCTAGTCTGGATTTTAAACTAAGCAGCTTTGCAACATCTCATCAATTCAAACCACATTTTTTCAGAGAACCCACTGAATTAAAGAACTTACAGGCACTTCTAGCCTTTATGAGGGAAAAAAAAATACACAGTCAAGGGACTTCACAGAGATATAGAGTGATTAGAGGGACAACTTAATTCAAATGCATGGGGAAAACAGTTCTTTAGCCTATAGATTCATTTTAAGGAAGAAGCCTTCATGTTTTACATCATACTAAAGGCAGTTCACTGCACCAGAGAAAACAGAATTTCTACATGAAGTATCTACATAGATTAAAGACTGCTGGTTTACTATTTGTATCCATCAAGACTAAGAAAAACATGATAGTTCCTTTGGAACTTGTGCAGAACACTTTCAATAAAAAAGGATCTAAGATTCTACCTTAAAACCATCTGACATGCCTGTGGTATAAAATTCAGGAGTAGGGGAGCAGGACACAGAGAGAAACAATTCTGCAGACACCAGGGTCAGTGCAGAAGGAGAGGGAGGAGGCTCCCCAGGAACTGGAGCAGAGCTCCCCTGCAGCCCCTGGGGATGATCTTGGTCAGGCTCAGCTTGGAGAAGTTCATGAAGGACTATCTGCAGTGAGAGGAACCCCACACTGGAGCAGAGTAAAAGAGTGAGGAATCCTTCCCCTGGGGCAGAAGGAACAGCAGAGACAATGTGTGATGGACTGACCACAACTCCCACTCCCTGTCCCTGTGTGCCTCTGTGGGGGAAAAGGTAGAGAAAACCATGAGGGAAATTGAGCCTGGGAAGAAGGGAGGAGTGAGGGAAAGGTGTTTCAGGATTTGTGTTTATTTCTCATTATCCTACATTGCTTTGATTGATACAAACTGTTTTCCCCCAAGTTGCCTGGTTTACCTATGATGGCAATTGGTGAGTGATTTTCCCCGTCCTCATCTTGAGTCTTTCGTTATTTCCTCTCCCCTGTCTGTCTGAGCAGGACCCTACTAAAGGGGTTTTGGTGGTCACCTGGCATCCAGCCAGGGTCAGCCCACCACAAACTGATAAATGCCAGGTATTTATTTCAATCTTTCCAGGATTTTTCTACTTTAGTGCTACGACTGCACCAACAATAAAATAAAAAGGATTGGATTTACATTGCTGTAACATCTCCCAGACTAACTTTAGAAAATGGAAGTCACCCAAATCTCTCTTCAGTTTGCAGATTAACAGTACAGACAAGTTTAATAAACACAGTCAAATTATCTTACTAATGTCGATGATATTTTTAACATCTGAGAAGATGAAATTGGCTTGATGGGTTATCTCAGGGCTGCTGTTTTCTGAGGCTGTTCTTGTTTAATTGGTTTCATACCAGCATGTTACTACAACGACAGACATGCTGCCTCCTCAGAACAACATGTACAAGAGAAAAGAAGGTGGAGAAATGGTCATGGGACACACTGCTCTGCTCACTGGGAATCACACCCACAGTGGGGGCAGTGCAAAGCAAACAGATTCCGTTTCAATCCCAGGACAAAATATAAGCTAAAGACAGTGAAAAGACCTCACATGCTCTCATTGCTTCTGGCCTATAGACTGCAAAATCTGTTCCTTATCTACCAGACAGAATACTGCTTTTACCCTTGATAGAGCTTCAGGCATTAACGCACAGCAATCAGCCATCACCATCAATCAGTCATTTAAATGGTATACAAGAATTTGGTTAATACTTTTGTACTTGAGTGATTTTATTCATACACAAGTGCCCTTGCAATCAGGTCTGAGGCATCTTTTGTGACAGCAAGTGTGACATTTCTTTTCAGACAGATGTTCCATATTTTGAACAGAAGAAGTGGATTTCTCAGTCTGAGGGGGAAAGGGAGCCATTTAATGGTTACATGAGAATAAAATATCAAGTGGTGTTGTCATATCTCCATAAGGCTCAGTGGAACATCTGGAACTCAAAAGAAAGATAACCATTCATCAAGAATTTCAGTGAGAAACTGGAGGAAGCAGTTTGAGATATCTAGTCTTTCTTTACTATTCTGAATACTCAATATTCCTGGGTTTTGTACCACTCTGCTTCTAGCAGTGCAGGAAATTATTTGTATGTGTTGGAAGGTTTTTTCTTCCCTCTTGGCAGGAGCCAGGACAGCATCAAGATCAGAAGGAAGATAACTTTCCTATTTTTTATGATTGATACCGATTACCTGGGGAAAGGCAGAATTGCAAGGAAGTCCCCTGTGAGCTCAGTAGCCTTTACCTTTACCTGTTTGGTGCAGAGCTGGGCAGCTTGTTTGCCAGAATAAAAAACACCTTCAGAGAGCAAATAGGACAGTTTAAACAGCCAAACATTAGCACCCCAACAAGACACCTAGAAAATATCATACTCCCTGCTTACTCAACCATGTCAAATTTCACCTCTGAACCTGAGGTCACTGCTTGCTGTTCCAGCAAAGGGCATCACAAGCCCCCATTCTAGAGGACAAGTCCTGCAGATGCCAGGAGAAGGTGAGAGCTCTACCTGTAGGCTGGAGTCAAACAGAAGCAGCATGACAGCAGCTATCTATAAATACAGAGAGAGGATTTGCTGACTTTCAGTTTATTTTCAGGACTGTTCTCCTAGACAAAGATAAGAGTTTAGGCTGTATATTTGTACACTTCTGGCTGTGCCAAAGGAGTAGAAGTGCTGATTTAGCCTTCTGCATAAGACAAGTAGCTCTCAGTTTGGCCCAAGTGAGACCATGTCCTGAGACTCAGGCACTGTGACCTTCCTCCTAGAATCACTGGGGATTGCAGGAATATAAGATATAGCAATATCTTATTACATACTATTCTACTTCAGAGCAGAAAGTTTTTTGTGACTTTCAACTGTTCCTCAAATCAGTTAAAGCTCCTTTTAACCTCGGTTGTTTTTTTTTTTTTCCTCAGATAGGATGATTTGCAAAGATAAAGGCACAAAATCCATGTTATGACTTGAAGATGAAGTTAGTTTCTTGTAGGCTGATTTTGGCCCAGGATATCAGCAGAGTTGTAGGAAATATGGAAGGGGAAGGAGTGGATGCATTACCTAGACCTCCTGTGTTCAGCAATGAGCTGGAGTTTCCCTCCCTCTCTGCAGTTAAAGCAAATTTCTGCAGCAGGGTCCTTGCCTTGCCTCAGCTGCACACGTCTTACCTTTTGTGGAGAAGGGACCAAAGCCACCACGTGCCATATGTTTCAATATCTTGTCATTCTGAGTGCAGTAAATAATTTCTGTGATTTGTACTTAGGAGACAAAGAAGGGCAAAATGCAGAAGGTGTCCTTGGAAAACAGGGAAAGTAGAGAAGCCTGAGAATTTCTCTAGAGTAAAGTGTAATTTGGAAAAGCTTGATTTACATCAGCAAGTGAAGCTAGGTTTGAGGTATTGTCAGCCTTGTGCAGAAAGGTGTGGGAGATATTTCTAGCTTTTGAAAGATTCAGATAGTGTGACTGAAATGCATAAAACCACAATTATTGAACATAAAGATTTTTTAAATTAACCTATTATTTTATTTATCTGCAGAAATATATTCTCTATGTATAACATACATACTTCTCCACCCATTTATCTTTCTTAGCTATCATATTAGATATTTAATTTTATAAAACAGAAAGCACCAAGTAATTCCTAGCCTGCATTTAATATTTTAGGGAAAAAATAAAAATAGATGCTGGAACAAGTAGCACCTTTTTTATGTTTTTATTGTACCTATCCATAAATAAAAATGGTAAGTTTTGCCCATAGCCATTTTTGCATCTTCTCCACATAATTAACTAGAGATTTGATATAATTTTGAGATTAAATTGACTTGCTCACAGTTATTTATTACTACTATTCATACCTTTATGATATTCACCTTCTAAGTTTTTGAGAACAGCAAGTAAATATCTGAATATCAGACAAAAGAGATTGATTTCTTTTTATCTCTAAAAATGGCAATAAAATCTACCATAATAAATGGCATATGTAGACTTGATATTTTAAACTTTGGATGGTTGCATGATTTTAATCATCAACAAGATAACTTCAGAGTATTTTAAAGTAATTATAAATACTGATACAAAGGAAAAGGAGATGAAAACTAATTATTTTCAAAATAACCCTCCAGCAATACAAAAAGGAGGGTAGAAGAGGTTCCAAAGATTTCTGCAGAAATGAATTTATGAAAAAATATTTTATAAATTGTACTTTCTCAAGTAATGTAGTAGCTGAGTATCTACAATGATTTTTCTTTCCACCTGGAAAATATGAATCAAAAGACAGTTAGAAATGCACAGAACAATAGGACTTTGGGAAAAAAAAAAAAACCCTGTCAAGAGATGATTCATGTCCTGCTCCTCCTGCAGCATCAGAGGAAGTGTGCCCACTCCTTTTCTTTTTACTATTTTGTTTCAGACACAAGAAGCATACACCAAACAAGCTGTGGAAAACAGTAGGAGAGAGTTCAGGACCAAAATGTCATCTGGTTATATGGGCAGAGTTCTAGTGTTTTAAGAAAGAAAAGGAGCAATTTTAATCCAATAATGACAAAACTGCTTAATTTTGATCTCATTCATCGAGATTATAACAAAAGTGAGTTAAAATACTTGGTGCAATTTGTTTTCACTTTGTCAGGCTAAATCCTGCCAGTTGAGCTATTAAAAGTAGTCAAGATGAAAACCCAAAACTTCTCTGTGTGAGCACAGGACAGTGACTGAGCAGAGAAAGAAAACATGATTTCTCATGAAGGATGTGTAGAGATAATTCACAGCTTTCACAATGATGCTATCTCCTGTGTGAACTGGCACAAGATGCCCCATGTGCAGTGACTTCTCAGGGCTCTCCAAATTTAGCTAGCACCTTATACAAACCGAAGCTGAACTAATCTTTCTACTTTAAAGAAAGTCTCCAGCAAGACCAAAAGGACAAGCCAATGGAGAATCCACATGTGAGAGAGCTTCTGTAATTTTGCTGCTCAGTTTGTTTGCTTATCTTTTTTTATTACATGTCTTTTGTACTTACTGCTTTAATTACTGGCCTTTTGTTTTTTGCAGACTATATAACTTCTTGTCTAAAATATTTTTTTCCAAAATGAACACAATTCCAAGTTCCCTATATCTCTTCTCACACCCTCATACACACACACACATTTTTCCAATAATCTAACCTATAATATTCTCCTACTGTCAAAGTCTGCCTCTCATGCTCACATAAAATAGTTTTCATCAATTCTGTAGTTTTGCATTTACTTCTAAGCCTACCTTGCATTTTGACTGCATCAGGAAAAAACTTTCAGCATGTAGGAATTCTAAAAAGACAGTGTTTTTAAAAGTAAGGTTGCAAGATCATCAATGGTAGTATATTAAAAATAACCTAAGGAAAATCCTATGCAGTTAAGATGTCTTTAGGATGAAAAACCTACAGATTCATTTAGATTTACATTTGACTCAAAGTTCTATAAAAGTACATGAGACACAAACTTGAGCTTGCGTGTTCAGTTGTATCTGACCTAAATAAACACATTTGAAATGTGAACATGTAGCTTGTTATGATTTTTCTTCAATAGCTAAAGGTCTGAAAAACTGGATTTGCTTTAATTTTGTAATAATATAATCTTGAACATGAACTGAAAGTGTTTCACAAAATTTTAAACTTCTTTTTGGAGTTTTTATGGGCAGGTAAGATCTTTCAAACCAGAGGTGGAGATCTCATAACCAAAGGTCTACTCTGCTTCTAGGTAAGCCCACAGCACATTCTGCTGCTACCCTCATGGCTCATGAAACTTGTGTTTCTACTTGGGCAGAACCAGCAGACAAAGGGCTGATTCACATGTTACTGCTGAGGAACACGCATTTCTGATGGGTTAATATGGTACCCATTGCATGGATAAAGCATGGGGCAGGGCTGTTGTAACACAAAACTGTGTGCACAGGTGAAATTGGATATTTCCTGGCCCAGCACACCCACCATCCCAGCAGAAGACCAGGACTAGCCAGCCCTCTTTGCCAGAAGCATAATATGCATAATATATATTTCAAAGCACAAAAAGCCCTGAGGCACAAATTGTTTGGGAGCAGAGGGATCCAGGAGTGCCAGGAAAAGGACAGCTCTGGGAAGGCTGCACTAGTGCCAGCCTCAGCAGGAGGTGGGTATTACCCAAAACACAGGCACTGAACTAAATCATAGGGCATGGCTGTTATATTTGGACACTCTAGAGCCAAACATTAACCAACTTTGGCATGCAGGCTGCAAGGGCAGTGCAATCACTGTTTCTGTCCAGGGAGAGATCAATGTGTTCCATTATCCTGCACCCAAAAAATGAATGCTGAGAGAGGAACATGGAAAAGACACAGGTATGTGGTCATGTCTCACCAGTATGATCATCCATTTGGCACTGACCTGTGCTGCAGGGGTTCCCTGTGAGAGCTCTGCAGGGTAAGACCAATATCACCTCTTCACAGGGTTCTTTTCCTGAGGTACCTGCCCCAGACTGTCTCTGGACACCATGTTTCTCCTGACCTATTTCAGACATTTATTTTAGCATGAGATGAATTCAACCCTCACTGGCCCATTTCTCTCCATCAGTTGTGATGGGTATTGAGATGATTGGCTCAGATATCACTTGATTAGATGTCACAATCCATTGTGCTTAATAACCCTACGGTTACAAGGCTATATCTTTCTCAATTCTGGCAAAACTATAGTTTCCACAATTTCCATAGCAAAAAATTTCACAGTTTAATGAAAGACTGTGTAATAAGGGACTTCCTTTTACTTGTTTACCAGTTTGCCTCAGGTAAAGGAGAACAGGAAGAAAATGAGATAATATTAAATGATAATGACTTCAGCATATCAATAATCAGCTCATCAAGGGTTTTAGTCATCCTAGAAAAAAGTTTGAAGTTTCTTGTAATACGTCAGTGACATATTAACTGAAGAGCCATAGGAGAGATTAAATAGAAAGATAAATGCTAATTGAATGCTAATTATCAATGTTATTTTTATTCTACACATAACTAATTATTATCATGCAACAATTTATTTTTAACCATTTCCACCTAGGCATAACATCTGCTTCAAGGATTTCATCCTTAAATGCATAATAACAATTTTTAAAATTTTAACCTATGGGTTTCTTTTTTCTTGTCCCTCCCTTAATTATGAAAGGAAAAAAAATCTTTATACTTCTATAAACTCATAAACAAATACCCAAAGTAAATAGGGGGCATAAAGAAAAGAGTGCCAGGGAAACAGGATAAATACGACCACTATGCTTCGACATCATCTTTATTAGGCAATGATACCACATATTTGAATAGCTGTAAAAAACAGATTAAACATGGGAGGATTTTAAGCTCTGTAAATGACTGGGCAGATTGCACCATATTCAGGGAGCCATTTAATAGTGAGCATGTGAAGAGCTGAAATTGAGATTTAGAAGAATTAAGTTCCTTATGTTTATTTTTTTGGATGAAAGAAGGAGATGTTATTGCACTGGTTTATTTCTTTTCACATATCCTATTCTGTGTGATTTATTTAGTTGAGTGCACTAATTGTCATACTGACCTGCACAATTTTACAGTTTCTTGAGACATGGGCCCATATTGATATAGACTCAGGCCCCTGTCTCAGCTGATTTTGAGAATAGAAATTTCATGTAAAATTCAACCAATATTTTTTTTCTATTCAATACTGCAAATATGAAACAGTTTTTATTATAACATCATAGTCTTTGCCCATTTGGGTCAAAGTAGACTAATTATTTTACCTGGTAAACAAAATGTAGAGTGATAATGTTGTGACACACAGCCAGTCCTGTCATATACATTAAACATTAATCACAAAAAAGACTCTTTTCTTTTACTGTTTGTAGTAGCTTTCACACCTCATGCTTTAACATGTGTCTTCTTTACCCAGCTTGCCAGCTGTCTGATCTGTCTCAAGTGCTCACCCACTTCACTGCAGCCCTGGAATCAGCTGGGATAAATAACAACTGTTTGGGGACAATGGGAATTGCCTGCATGGTTTGTTCTTTGGTTTGTTCTTTAACATCTTCATATCTGACAGCAAGCTCCCAGGCTTGTTGCTAGTATATCTGCAAGGAAATGCCCTCAAGCAAAGCTTTCAAGGAGGTGATGTAGACTCTGGATATAGGATTGCTGATCCCAGAGAATGTCTTCCCTAAATATATCAAAGGCCACCTTAAATCTTACTCTGTTCCCAGAATTTCAATTAGGTTTTTCCAGGCCTTCCTGACTTTGCAATAACAAAGCTTCTCATTTTCAATCTAATATTAAAATCAGCCAATTAACACCCATTTGTTCTTCTGCTGCACTCTCTGTTGCTTTAAATCCTCACATCTCCTCCTGGGAGAATTCTAATTGTTTTTGCTTTTTTTTCTCTTTTGCTATGAAATTAATGCCTTCAGATCCAGAAGAAGAAATGTGCTTGATAAACACACTGAATTTATTTCCATGAACACAAAATATAACTGGAAATCACTGAATGCACTGGACAGCTGCTTCTGAGTGGCGATGCACTGATAAACAGAGATGGGTCCCAGTACTGACAGAAGTGCAGACTCAGGTTGCAATAACACAGATTTAACTGTGCAGTGTCTCAATTCCTTGATGCAGTTGCTGACTAGACATTGATGGTTGATGCCTGAGGGAAGTGGGGATGGGAGGTACCACTGCAGATTTCTGTCCCTGACATGAAATGCAGCTCACATGGCACCGGGGAGATACAAGGTTCTGGTCAGCACAGAGTCAAGAGAGTAAGCAGATAAAAGCACATATTTTAGGATAAGCTAATTGCTTTCTAATCTCTATTGCCTGATCTCCATATATGAGCTTACAGACAGATGCCTAATCTTAAGCAGAGAGCGTCTTCTAATACTTCTAATTCAATGTGACTCTGTGATTTGGACCAACCTCTATGTATTACCAAAGTCAAGCAGGCGAGAAATTTCTAAGCTTAACCCTATTTTCTTAATTACATATCTGCACTGAATTTTACTAATTGCAAATGAGTTTTCTGGTTATAAGCTTAATTACACTGCCTTTTCAGGAGAGGGTACTTTCCCATTTGAAGGGCTTAGGAAGGCCACAGTGATACAAGCAAGCATCCCAAGGGATGCAAACAAGTTGGGAAGTGCCATCTTTTCTATAATACATTGCCTCCAACTAAAAATGCTGTGCATCCAAGAAACTGTCATAGCATAGGTATACATGGAATGGGAGAAGATCCAGTGGCTTTGGAACCAAATGGGTTTAAATTGTGCTTGGAGCCATGTGGAAAGCAGAGTAGAATTTTGACAGGTAAGTGGAACACCTCTGGGAAATACAGGGTGAGGTTTTTGATTACAAGAGCTGAGATGAGAAAGGTATCAGCGTACTATGGGTAAATTTGTTATGTAATTTAAAAGATATCATTTTTTCAATCTTTTTTCTTATCTTTTTCAGTAGTACTTTTAAGTTGTAATTAAAATCATCTAAGTTACATAAGGTAGAATCCAAACAAGGAAATAACACTTTTCATTTCAAGAGCATGGTTAAGTTTATAGAAGTTTTAGAGAACACTGAGAATAGCATTCATTTTCTTTGCATCTTTAGTGAATTTAAAGACTAAAATCTTAGAAGTTTCTAACTGATTGCAACCAACACCACTCTTCTTGAGGAGCTGCATTCCATACTCCCTGCACTCACCTACTCCCTCACACACTGTGAAATGCTCTCCAGTCAGCTGGAGTATCTCTGTTCATGTACAACCTACTTAAACTCGTCACTGAAATGTTCAGAACATAGTAAGTTTTTGGTTAATGCTTTCTAGTAGTGCTTAGGCATTTATCTCACTTTCAAATCAGAAAGCTGCTCCAGATCTGATTATCAGCATCCACATCCTTCTCTCAACAGCTATCCATACTACTTTTTCTAATGTGTATAGTCATGGAAGTCTGTAATAAAACCTGAGATGCTGCATATTTATTTCTATTTTTCATGGTTTATTATCCTGACATTTCAAATTGCTCTGCTTAAACTTTAATAAGGATTGTATGATGGAGAAATCAAACTTTTACATAAGAAATTGCTTCAATTAAATGTCAAAAGAGACATAAAAATTAGTTTTAAATCCAGCTATGTTTCTTTCTAAATACCCTGTGCAGAGGCTTACTCAGGAGGGAAAGTTCGGCTCAACATCTTCTCCTAACATTTGAAAATTACTTTCTAACATGAATCTTCACTGCAGTATTTCAACATTTACTATATGTTAAATTTTATTTTTAAGACCTACAAATTACCTACCATTGCCTTTTTTTTCTCCAGTGTCAAAGACTATTTAAATATATAATAGAGTGTGTAAAATCAAGTCTTGTAGGAATGCCTCTTGTAAATATAAATGCTTTACCTGTTCCTTTTTTCCTTCCTCTTTTGCAACACCATTCTTTTTCCCTTACATCCCCTTTGATGTATTCACATATAAACCATCTGCCTCACTGTATAGCTGTATTAAATATTTATTACCTGTGTAATCTTTTTCACTTGTGTGTCTTTGTTTTGATCTGCATATTTGAACTATACATTTCATTATTCCTGCCAGTACTATATGTTTTCTTTTACCATATTTATATTTCCTATCAAACCGCTTTGATGTTATTTCCATACATTTTTTTTTTCCTAAGTTTATATCCTCTGGCTAATGGCACTTTCCCCACAACACAGCACTCCTCTGGCTGATTTCTTTCCCCTGAAGCTCATTCCCAACATTTTTCTCCATTTCAGACTTCTTTGTTCCTATTCACTGCTAATCCCCTGATTCCCCACTTAAACTCACCACCACATATTCTTCAGTCCCTTGCTGTTTTACCACATCCCCTTCAGCAGACTGATAATGCAATTTTAAGAGAAACTAAGAAACTTTAATGCTGTTCTGATCCTTCTTGGATTTAGGCTTGTGGATAGAGCCAGAAGCAAGATGGGAAGGGGAGGGATGGTGGGGAGGGGTGGGAGGGAAACAGCTGAGAAGAGACAGAAATGCAAAGCTGGTAGCACTTCACAGGCTGTTTATTTCCCAAAGACTGCCCGCTCAGCTGGGGGCAGAGCAGTGTGAGCCGCCAGATGTGCGATTTTAACGCTGCTGTCAGCAAGAGCTGCTCGAGCAGCTTTTGGCCAGCAAATGAAGTGGGACATCATTGCCTTTCTCTGCAGCCAGGATGCACCCCAGTAACTCAGCAGTGCAAGGAGCTAGGAAACAGCAGGAGAAGCAAACAAAGAGTAGAACTGTCTTTTGTGAGGACAAGAGTACTGAGGAAAAACCCAGCAAGGCCAACATGGTGGCAGAAAGGTGGTTCTTGGCCTTGCTTAAGGGAAGCCACGTCTTTATTGAAGAATAAAGGCAGGGCCAGACTGCAATGAGCTGAACTCTGCTGGCACACACTCCTTAACTAAACCTAGTGCCAAATGGCCCTACTTCTGCAGTGCCCTAACTGCACTCACAAACACAAAGACAAAAAGCCAGGCAGTTCAGGACCAGCATCCCAATTTTCTGTCTTTCTAAACTTGAATTTACCATGAGTATCACCTCAGGTATTCCTTGCTCATCTTCTAAAACACAAATGGCATTGAATTGTAGGTTTGCATATTTGAGTTTCTAGATCTTGAGCATGCACGAGTGGTATGGACATTTTCAATAATACACAGCATAAAAAAAAGATTGTTGTTGTATAAAATGCTGTTCAGTATGGGTATGAAGTTGTTCTCCCTGAAGATAAAGTGCATAGCAAGAAAGGAAGAATATATTGGTTTCTTTTATGCTGGTGAGTAGCACAGATGAAAAGCCCAGAAAGAGGCTTAATCCATGTGTAAGATACTAAAATTTAGGGATTACATTTATTTAGCAGAATTCAAACAGAGTGACTACCCACCTGTTATTCATTGTAAAAAATTGGCCTGCTGTGTTATATGTGACACAATTAGCAGAACATTACAGTCTGTTTCAATGAATCCAGAAATGTGCAATTTTCCCTAAAGTTTGATTAAAAAAATGATTGGAGGGCAAATGGAACAGCTTTTACTGAGACAGCTAACAATAAGACATATTGGGCTCTTATTATCTGCTATTAGCTTTGGCTTTCAGGTAGGATAAAAATACATTTTAGGCACCATTCAGTGTCTTATTATAATAATTCCTGAAACATGTCAGTTGGTAAGAAAGTTGACTTTTTTTTATCTTACTTAATATTTTCACAAAAAAAATATGGAACCTGGGGAAAGCTATGCCAAAAGATTTGTTTAAAATTTCAGCTCAAGAGAAATATCTGCATATTCCACCAAGGAGCATGTATTAGCAATACATGGAGCTGGACTTAATGCTCCAATTTAGGGCTTGAAAGCTGGGTTCTCTTTTTGACATAAGAGTGAGACAGTTATAAAATCTTTGGTAAGTCTTACACTGCTTTAAATTCCTTGGCAGCTGGGCACCTGCTTGCTTAGTAGTTCTTGGCCTCTGTTTCTCCCTGTGTGGTTTCCCAGTGTCCATTTTGAATGACATGTGAGTTTATCTTTGTGCTGAGGGCACTGATGCCCCAGCCAGTGTAGTTCACTGTGGATTAGATGCCCAATTTCCCCTATGGCAGTTTACCTGATGTTTTATGGCAACCAGCAAATTATTACCATTTCCAGGTGGCTGTCTTTCTTTCTCAAATATAAGAAACTGAGACTATTGGAGGGAGCTCACTAGGAACAAGGAAACACAGGTTCTTAAAGAAGCCTCTGTTGAGCAGCCATGTCACACTACTGCTGAATTTGGACCTTGAGAACAAAACTTCTGTCTCCCTGGTCTTTCACAAGAGCTTGTGTCTCCCAGCTCTGGGCTGGCTCAACCTTACACCATATAAAATGTACCAGCCTCTGGCACCACACACCAGAAAAAAAATCTATCCCTGCTCTAGATCCTGTCATAACATAAATCATAAGAAATGTGCTGCGTAAGCTGTGGTGTGATCTCTCCCTGGAGTGCTAAAAGCCTTTTGCTTCCTCACATTTTTCTTGGAGGTCTGTCCAAAGTACAATTCTAGACAATTGGCTCTTCCTTTCAGTCCTGTTTCATGGGAACACTTGGCTCTTCCTGCTTTTAAAACTCAGCTTTCTATTTTTCCTTCCACTTATTGACTGTACAGTACTTTCTGCTTAACTGAAAGCTTTTGTAGCTAACTGAGTAAAGCTCTGTATTGGTGATAGGATTGCAGGGTTAAGGACATTTTACTCAAGGGAGAACTTAATAGTATCTCCTGCCACAAGAGAACTTGAAATCGTCTCTAGGAAATTAAAACAATTTATTTTATGGCACTGAAAAATCTGTTGTCTGATGACAGTCAAGAGGCAAAAAGAGAACCACTTCCCTGTACATAAAATTTCATCCCTTCTCCTGGAAAACAAATCAGTCCTGTTATTCCCCTGACCCATTAATGAGACTACACTCAGTCTCCATCAGCATTTTCTGAGCTTCTTCTTAGAACATCTCTTAGTCTTTGTTTGGTTTTCCACTGGAGTTTTCAGTATTATAAATAGTAAGCAGATTCCCCACAGAAATCCAGAGGATTTTAGCAAAGTTCTACAAGAATGAGACAGATGTAAGTGTGTCAGCTTCCCCAGAGTGTGTCAGCTTTCACCCCCTGAGTCCAGCAGCTATTGATAGTAGCAAAGAACTTAGGAAGAGGAGTCTGCAGCAGACAGTGTGTCTTCCAGACAGGATTAGCAATGGAAGATTACTGATGCACAAAGTTACAAGGAAAGCAGGTTTTTTGGTTTCACAACAGCTAATTTCACCACACTTCATCTATGGCTCTGTCCACACCCATCTGCATTTGAGATTTCAGTTTTATTTGCATTATCCTCAGTATTTTTCTACTGTTAAAGACCCCTAAGAAAAATCACAGGGGAAAAAAATTACTGGAGAAAACCACATTCCCATACAGGTCAAACTCATTGCCTGACTCCTGGGCTGGAAATTATATCTTCTATGTAGCTGGTTCACTACCACTTATCCCACCATTTCCATGCCTACTGATCATTTCTAAAGCTGCCTGCTTTTTGTTGAAATAGCCAGCAGTGGTAGAGCCACTGGGCTTTGATTTCCTCTTGCAGGAAAGGCTCAGGTCTCAGTTGCCACCTTTGATGTTTCCTGTACTACTAATGACTACCGTGGAGCTCCTCTCTGTGGGAGCTGTGACACTGAGAGCCATTTCACTACTGTTGTGAGACACATTTAGTTGAGTTCCTTGAGTGTATATATATATCTCACTGAAAGAGAAAGCCCAGATAGAGCAAGGCACTTCATCCTACACAGATTTCAGAAATCATTTTCTATAACCTGTGTAAAAAATGCATCTGAAAAAATCTGCTGGTTTAAGGAGGGAAAGTAGCAGGAGCCATTTTATGTACCAAGAGAACCAGTGAGTACTGCAGAACTACTCTCTCAGACTCATGCATAAATTAAAACAAGACACCTTTTACAGCATCCATATTCTCAATAATCAGTTATGAAAGCTTTTCTGAAACATTTCCTTTTTATATAGGTAATCTTAATAGTTATCAAATTTTCATAAATGCTTATTGTTGAGAAAAACTTACAAGAGTACTATGACAAAACAGCCAGTATCTCCAGGCCAGAGCACGTGTATTTTTAAATGCATTACAAAACCAAAAGTTTTACTTCCTGGCAAAACCTTCACTATCACTGAAATCCTTTTTTAATATCAGAATAGCACTAGAGGTGCTGAGTAGTCACAAAGCAGCAAGAACTAGACATTCCTTTCATGAGCTTTTGGAGCTGGATTTAGGTGCCCAACTGTAGGCACATGTGACAGCTTTAACCATCACTTCAAACCGGTTATTTTAGACCTATCATCTCTTGGATACTGTGGACCATGTGGTTCTGCTGACACATTGTGCGAATGTTCTTGAAATAGATAGATACACTCTTAAATCATTATTTTCCTTTCATTCCATATGGTCTAGGTGCCCTTGACATAATTTAAAAATACGGTGCAGCAGCACAATTTAAGATAAACCACTACCAATAAGCCAAGCAATTTAAAATCTCATATCCCCTTCACCTTCGAACAAATCCCCCCCCCAACTTACCATTCCTCTCAACCTTCCTGAAGGGAAAAAAAAAATAAATAAAAAATGAACTCAGCAATATACCTTAAAAAACATTTGAAATTATACTGTCATTCAGTAGTAAAACAGCTACTGAGATACTGGATACATAACATCACTGTATCACAGAAAACAAGGTGCAGAAACCACAATCTTTAAAATGCAGATGATGAATTAAAAATATAATTTTGGATAAATACACAGTTATGCCATTCTTATGTGTTTTCTGTTCCTTCTGCCTCACAATTTCCCTTTCCAATTCTCTCTGCAATGGGCCCTATATACCAATCCCTAAATCCCAGAATCTTTCCCACACAAAGTTCTCTAGGAGGCTACTTTGTGATTTTTTTAAAAAATCTTCAGCTCTAGGTGAATTGTGTCCTTATCAAAAGTCACTTGAGCAGTTAAGAGGCTGTGCACAGGATGGGCTCAAATCAAGCCCTTCATGGGGAGTTACACACTGCAGCACCTGCATCCTCCCGGCAGCAGCTCTGCATCACCCTTTCAAATGGCCAAACTGCAGCAGTCAATCTGTTAGCATTTTACACTTACTTTTCCGAGGTGCAAACAGCAAGGAATTGGGCCTTCCATCACTTGCAGTTTTTATAAGGCTTCAGCAAACGGGGCAACACTGTGCCCCTTGTTTCACCCCTGGAACTACATCCCTGCCTCGGGTTCACGCAGCGTAACTGAGCACAGCACCTGGCACAAAGCCCAGAGTTTGACCCAGCAGGTTTATGGCGTATGGAGATGATATTAACACACATCATGAGCCAAATCTGCACTCTGGGCTGCTTAATAAAAACCCTACCACCTCTATCATAGCATTTAACCTCTTATATTAACAAGAAAGCAGGCCAAACTGATCACTAAGAACAAGCTAGCCTTGAAAATTTGCTATTTATCAACCATAAGCATTTACATTTTGTAACCTTTTTTCACTATTAATATCTTTTTAAGTAACAGGAACTGAACAGTGACAGGTGGATTAACATTTCACTAAGCATCTAGATTATTTATTAAATTAATCATGTGATTGCAGATGCACTTGAAAAATATAACCACAGAGTGAAATTTTCACTCTAAGTTAATTCAAGGAGTTTAGTTAAATATAGACATTTTAGTAAACAACTGGCTTTCAGGGCCATGACTATTATACATTTTCCCAATAGCAATATGTAAGAACTGATCTTTTTTTCCTCACCTGGAAGACTAGAAAAAAACAAGG
This sequence comes from Muscicapa striata striata, assembly GCA_030060385.1. Lineage (NCBI taxonomy): Eukaryota > Metazoa > Chordata > Aves > Passeriformes > Muscicapidae > Muscicapa > Muscicapa striata. The sequence continues at coordinate 66,729 of JAREIS010000066.1, read as the reverse complement.
TAAAATTTTAAAGAGCATTCCATTAAGATCAAAAGAAAAGATTTCCCTTTCCTTGGGACTTCTTAGCTGTTCCTGTCATTAAGATTAAGCATTTTAATAAAGGACATCAAGCTCTTTTGAGATACAGAATGATTTCAGGCAATGTAAAAGATGGAAAATGTCATTCACTAAGTGAATGGTCAGCATGCAGTGGCAGAATGGTCACAATTCATTTTCTTGCCTGTATTCAGCTACTTGTAATTACACATATAATAATAAAAGAAGTGAAACCAACATACCATACATTGAACTGATCCCTGAGTTTATCTATACTGCCCTGCCAAGCCTCTTACTGCTATTCCTTCAGCCAGGTTACAGCATATGACTAACAGCTGAACACTAGTGCTGGGCTGAATTAACATCAATTAGCATTTAAATTGCATGTTTAAATGAGTGCATTAATGGGTGCATGCAATTTATAATTCTCTCCGCTCCACCTCCAGTCTTATCTAGTGCTAGAGATTTGTCAGACAGCTGGTATCAATCTGCCTAATCTCAGACTTAGAATGACTGCTTGCCTGCATACATTCAGCTGGCATCCACTGATTAGAGGAAAATTCTCCTAGGTTGGTTTTAAATATACAATGTGGTGTGACTTACATCTTATCATCTGCATCTGATTTTGCCAGCTTTCAGGGGCCAAATATTATCTGATTTACAATCACTTCCCAGTTTCTTCAGATGTGCTGCACTTCATGTTAGGCTGTAGCAAATCTGGCCTTGTGTTTCACTCTCTATCCATAAAGATATGGATCAATTACCAACTGTGCCATGACGTTTCTGCCTTCCCATGAGGAGAAGCTCTGGGTAGTAAACCATGGTTCTTTAAGGGTGGTAAGAATAAACATCAAGTGAAAATTGCCTATTGCTAACTGCTAGTGCCATGAATGAGTTCATTCTGTACACTTAAAATTTTAGTGAGGGATATCCTGGCTAAAATTATACAGAATTTCTCCTCCTTGAAATGAATCAGTAATGCCACCATATCATGAGAAATAGCTAGTGTGATTTATGGCATCTATTATTATTATTATTATTGTTCTTATTTTTATTGTATTGCTATTGTAATACAATATTTATTGTATTACTATAATATTACTATTTTATGGAAAAAAAAGAATCCGTACAACCTCAGGTATTGGGACAAAGTATATGTTGAGGTAAAAGAAAAATAAAAACACTTTGAAATCCTTTTCTGTCTTGTCTGTCAAATCTGACTCCAAGGCCAAAATCACATCAGTCTCACCACAAAGATTATGAGATTGGGAGCCCAATGGAGGCTCATCTTCAGTGCATTTGTGCCCCTTATCCTCCCCACAGCTCAGGCAGCCCACCAAGCCTGCTGACCAGAGGTGCCCAGACTCAGACCAGAAGGTATCTGCAGGATTTCTGCATGGCAACTCTGGGAGTCAAAGGCTACAGTAAAGGTTAGACCAAAATAGGACTACCTCCATGTAATGCTACAAATATCAGACATAAGGGTAAATTGCATAAAGATATGGATCCAGCTTTGGACTATATCAATACTGAAAATGTAACACCAGTATCATATCAGAATAAAATTTCAAAAGCAACTTTTCATATCCACATTGAAATATAAAGCATCAGAGACAGTAAAAGCCATTTCAGACAGATTTTATGGGAATCATCTTAACCACAGTTAGCTGAGAAACACCACTTATGACAAGAAATTTACAGTAGGTAGAGACTTGTAGGTATAGAACAGCAGCAATTGTGTGATAATTTCATTTAGTTCTAGTATCTCTTCTCAAAGATGTTATGCTATGCTTTAAATATTTCATGTCTATGTACTGTCTTGAGATTTATTATTTATGCAATAGATGAAAGACCCTAAACTTTTGCTTGAATAACACACTACTATGGCAAAACGACTCATCAAGGTTAACCATCCTTCTTGCTTACTACCTTCAAAAATTGCGTCCTCAAGAGGGATTGCACAACCAAGTCAGAGTGGGCAAATTTAATTAACTAAATGTCAGAGTCCACAGTTGTTACAGATGACATAAAGAGAAAAAAGAGATAGGGCATAACCTTGAGGTACTTGTTATTGCTGCCAAATGCTTTAAAGAATTGTTCACTCGGACATGAAGCCTTCAGTCTGCGGCACAAATAATACACGTGTGGATCACATTGTGTCACTCAAAACAAAATTCCAATATGATGTTTCTCACCCTCATTGAAGAAAGTCCAGGGTATAAGGGAATAAAACACAAAGGCCTCTGCCAGAGCAGATCTGACACCCACACACTTGTTAGACAGGAGAGATCTGGACCCAGTGCTGCTCTTTAATTGCAACCACAGCAGGGAAGCCCAAGATTTCCCCAGCTCAGGCTTACACTGGCAAATGGCCAGTGACCTTGGGCTGGGCACATGCCTGTATCAAAAGGTGCATCTGAGGATGTCCTGTGCCTCACATCTGAGCAGGGCTGCTGGGTGCTGGGGTGCTGGGAGCTGGCTTCCCCAGCCTGGAGGGTGTTTTTTATGCCAGAGCAATGCTAACTTTGCAAAATAGCTGTATAGTCTAAATACTGAACAAATCTATCATTTGCTCTTCCATCTATACTGGTTTGGGGGAAGAAAATTTACTGGAAAGTATTTTTCTTTTTTTTTTTTTTTTCCTTTTAAATCCCAAAAGTGTGATTAAGAAAAAAGCCCCAGTGCTGACTGAGCTGTCATATCCTGTCACTCTTCTTATGGGCCAGTAAAAGTTTGAGGTGTGAACATCAAGTTTAGCCCCTTGATTTGGAGAGACCAAAGAGATAACTAACTTCAGGCTTGCCTAATTTCAGCAAGAGGGGTCTTCCTGGTCCCTTCTGGGAGCCCTAGAACAAGTATAGAACTTGTTTTCCTTCATCTGTGCACACCCAAGGGAATGCAAAATTTTTACAGGACTGCCAGAGAAAAAAGTTGACCCTACTGTCCCCATGTCATTAAATGACACAGCAACTGAAATGACCCAATGACTTAGCATTGTGAAGAAGAAACTTACATAAAATTCCCAACAAACTTGCTACAGTGCACCCATATTCATTTAAAGTAGCCTGTGAGTGGCAGAAGGAAGCAGCAAGAGTATCACAGAGCTAAATAATTTTCAGAAGCAGAATAATAAATGAATGAGGAGTCAAGTAGAGAAAGAAACATTTAACAGAACTTCTAAAATGGTCTGCAATTAACTACCCATCTCACAATAAACTCAGGAATAAGATGGAGGAAGGGGAATTTAGATGCAGTGGCTTCTGAGAATAGTTCTGCCCTAGCAAAATAATTGTAATGCTTATAAATGAAACAAATATATCCATTTTCAAGCTTGAGCTATCATAAATAAACAGGAAAACACCCTTCAGGCTAGTAGTTTTTGGAACCACAACATAAAGCAGTTTTGTTTTCTTTTAAGAGAATACTGGATATTTATAAACTAACACAATGATTACAAGATAGTTATTATTAAGCTTAGCACACAATACTCTATATTTGATATTTCACTAAGGTACAGTGGGGTGGAGGGATTTTTATTAGTTTTTTTGAGAAGTCCATAGAGCCATCTCTAAACATTAATGGGGAATATAGGTGCTATTCCCAGCAGTAACAACCTTCAGAATTTTCCAGGCAGCCTCACAATGAGAGAAATTTTCCCATACTGTAATCATTGTTGGGAAATTGTCCTTTCTAGACATCCTTTCTTAGGCTTTGTTCTGATAGGAATGAGCTAAAATAAAAGCACGAGGAATGAAGGCACACAAATAGAATTTGTTGTTTGATTCACATTCCCCAAGGAGTGTTTATGCCTTCAGAGATGTCAAATCATAAAGGCTATACTGCACAGAAGCACTGTGTGAAAGAGATGAACATTGTTGGAATTCAGAAATAATAAAATAACATGGTTGGCTGGTGGAAGTGACACTTGTGATTTACACCAGCTTAGGGTGTCTCAGTGCTGATGCTTTGATACGTATCTTGGAACACACTCTGGTTAAGTAGCCTTTTAAGGCAATTTTTATGGATGCATACCTTGCTTGAAGGATTGAGTTCTCATATAGTTGACCAATGGATTATCAAAAAAATGTTTTTCCTGAAGATTTGGGCTGTATATTTATGAGGAGAATCAGTCACTGCAGAGTTAGTTCTCCAGCGGGTCCTGCCTCTGTTCCCTGGTTGTTTTTTCTCCCTAGCAGTCTCACTACTTCCCTGATTTCTGCTATTCCCTATTCACCTCACCTAGAAAGACAAAAAGGAAGAAGGCAGAACCTTTATCCCCATCTGCCTCACCTGGATTTAAAGTATCCTGCTGCATTGGAGGGAGGGCACTGGAAGCACTGAGCCTACACACTCATAGGATCTGGATGTGTGAGTAGTACTACACAAAAATACAGTCATTAGCTCACAAAACTTTTCTTTTGTCAAATATTCTTAGAGATAATCATAAAGGATCAGAAGGTTGCTCCCCTTCCTGCCCAGAAATCCTTTTGTTTTCTATCAGGCTAAGGTGCCAATCATCACAGAATGATGAGATGCCAGAGGTGGTGTTGCAGTGTTGATGTGTAGGGAAATTATTTTTGCCAGTTGCCAAAGTGGTTTTGAGCAGGGCATTGATGCAGCCAGAGCACAGAGGAGAGGGACTTTTGGGGGAAGAACAAAAATCACGCCAACACCATGCTAAAATTTAATGTGGACAGTGAGTTCCAGGTGCCCAAGAGCATCATTTTTTAAGCTACTAAACCTCCTAGGGTTTAATGGCCTGTGCTACCCATGTGAGTGACACTATGATCCTTGTGTACAAACCATCATTTTACTACTGATGTTGTGTCCAAGCAGCCATGTTTTGGGGGTATTTTTGAGATTTTTTTTTTTTCAATTAAAACAGCTCCAGTTGGAATCACAGCACAACAAAGTTATCCCACTCTCAGCTTGTTCTGAATGAAAGTGAGGAGAGGGCACACTGCTTTGTTGGGCATCCCATCAGCCTGGGGCAATAAGAGAAGTTGCCAGGTGAGCCTGTCTGTGAGCCTCACTCAGCAAACCAAAGCACAGGCAATGCTTGAGGAGCATTCCCACTTGCTCTCTAGGAAGGAGAACAAGAAAATAACCATATCCTGTCTGTCACAGAACCCTGCATCCCAGCCATGCTGGGTTAGGGGGTAAGCCTGGTGAATAGCACTGCAAATGGATTTTAAGACTACATACTGAATGTAGCAAAAAGTTTAATTGGGATAGAACCTCAAGTCTGAAAGGGCTGAGTACTTCATTACCCACAAAGTCGTTTAAAACAGAATAGACAATTAACCTGCAGTCACTGATAGGCAGTGGTAAGCATTTAAACATTCTCACAGACACCGTACATCTTTTTAAGGGAAAAAAAGAAGTAAACCATTAAAACAAGACATACATGTTGCATTTAACAGGAAAAATCAGCCTTCATTTAACTTAGATATGGCAATCTCATTTCCTACGTTTCTCTGTGCAAAAGCAAAATCATTCACTACTGTATCCTGAATCTTCAATTTATAATATTAACAAAAATATACTTCCTATTACTGCATATTGAAAAAGAGAAAATTCCTGAAGGATAAAACCTGACAGGAAGGAAGGAAGGAAGGAAGGAAGGAAGGAAGGAAGGAAGGAAGGAAGGAAGGAAGGAAGGAAGGAAGGAAGGAAGGAAGGAAGGAAGGAAGGAAGGAAGGAAGGAAGGAAGGAAGGAAGGAAGGAAGGAAGGAAGGAAGGAAGGAAGGAAGGAAGGAAGGAAGGAGAGGGGTTTTCATAGCTCAAATACAGTATGTTCAGACAAACTTTATTTCCATTGATATTTTTCTATCAATTCAAGTATCTGATTTTTTTTTTTTTAATGCATCTCTGCTGTTGGAATTAACCCTTCAAGGAGCAAAGAGACTGATGGATATTCCTGCATACACTCAATGCCAGTTGTGCTACTTACACCTTTAGATCAGCTTCAAATCAAATTGTAGCTGGCAAGCAATTGCTCACCCCTGAGTGCTTCTGTGGTTCTGTTGTTTAGATCTCATGAGACTGCTAAAGCCATCACTTCAGGCTCACTGGTAGAAGCTACGTCAAATTATTTTGTAACAATTTGACTTCTTATATGTCTATTATTTAGCACTTCAGTGATTTAAAAACAGTGGAAATTTCTATGGCTGCTGAAGTGAGCTAGATTGACAGGAGAAGGGAGGAGAGAGCATGATGTGAGCAAACAGTGCCACTACACCAGTTAAATGATGCTGCTGATTATTTTTGTGTTGGACAATTTTGCCACAACCAGTATTGCTCTTAGTGAACTTTACAATATTGGTAAGTGCTGCTTCAATTATTTTTTTCCTCTTAATCCTTTTCCTATATATTAATCCTTTTTCTATATACTCCTTCTCCTTTCTTATGATTGCTGTTTTGTAGTTCTTTCAAAGAAGAATTTGCAGAATTTTTTGCAGAAGCAAAAACTCAAGCCCTTTCCTGAAAGAACAGTAGAATACATCTGTAAGTGTGCAAGTCAGAGATGGACTTGGATCATGCAGTCTTCTCAGCCTCTGCCCAGCACAAGATTTTCCTTCCCTGTAGGCCAGTCCATTTTTAGAGATCTCAAAAGATGGAGATTCCCCCTTCTCTTCTGCCATAATTTCATCTTCTGCACTGAACGAACCTTGCCCCAAAAAAATGCTGAGAGTCTTAACCTGACTTTTTATGGAATATAACCACCTTTCCATTACAGCTGTGCATAACCTCAGAGTAGTCTAAGAGCCATCAGTGACTATTCCATATAAATACCACTTTGTAGGAAGAGGAGCATGTGTTGTTACAGTACATGGTGCCCTGCAATGCCCTGACCCTGCACCCAGGTGCATTGCTGGACATGCTGTAATGAGGCACTTCAGGGGGTATTCACACATCCAACTCCAGTGTGGTCAGTGGCCAAAGGAGCCCCCCTAACTCGAGTGCTTCAGATTGCTACTCTTTCCATGGACTGTGTGAGGTGTTGGGGCTCATTTCAGTGTTTCAACTAGATGCCTACAGTTTGAAGTTGTGAATACCCTGCTTTGTGACTTTACTATCTCAGATCTCTGTACATACTACTTGACAAATTTGGGCTACAAGATGGTAATTACCAAGCTCACCTCCATTCTTTTCAGACTTTCTCACTTAAATTGTACTTTTACAGCAAAGGGGTAGGATTTATTTCTTGTGAACAGGATTACCCTTCCCTATTGCTTTATCTCTGTTCTCCATGCTGCTGCTGTATTTCTCAGTGTATAGTAATTGTTTCTATTTCCACTCAGTCTGATGTTTGTTCAATTGCAGAATAACTTCTTCATTCCCAACCTGAAACCAACAGTGCTATGATCTATGAGATTTTGAAGAAAGTCAAAAAGACAAATATTTCTTAACCTGACAGAATATTACTATTCTGTCTCATTAAGAATATCATATATAATAAAACACCTTTTTTCTCCAGATCATGTAATTGTCATAAGAAGGCAATATTCTATGCCTAAACACATTTATCACCTCTGTTACTTTCCCTTCACTGTTAAATATTTTAATTATGTTGGCTAACTAAAAACTTATGATTTGTTACAGATCTTACAGAGCTGCTGACAGAGCTAATTGCTAAATTGCCACTGATCATACTCTGTGTAACTTTATTACCAGGTTTGATGTCACTTCCAATCCTTTTTCCCAGAAGCTTTATAAGACTCTAGCATTTATTAAATTTGACCAAACAAATTGACCATCCTGCTTCGTGTGAGAACAAGATTTAGTAATTTGACTGTATCCTTTACCTGGGAAATTTCAAACCAGCACATCAATTTTCAAAGGTCACTCACTTTGCTGTTTCATTTCACTCTCCTTACCCCAATCTGTTTGCTTTCCAATAAGTCATTCCTGCTTTTCAGTTCATTCTGGGGTGACAGAGCTCATTACCTCTCCAGAACTCACAAGAAGAATGCACTGCAGTGTCATGTAGTGATCTAGAATCCCTAATGATATTCACCAGCATTTCAATGTGCAGTAGAGGATCTTGGCATTCTTGGAGGCCACCTGCATTCTTCACTGCAGGTCCCATGCAGTCAGAAATAATGTTTTTAATGCTGGCACAGGTAAAATCTAGCTGAGCAAAAGATGGGGTCTAAATAACTAATTGCTTAACTTCAGATTAAAAAATAAATTGAGAATTTATATGGGCACATTAAATGATATTACTTTTTAAAGGCTGGGTTATACACTTTCTTTCTCTTCAGTAAAGTTACTTTTTCTCTGGCTTCTTCCCTTACCTTCTGCTTTTTCCTAAGCTCTTCAAGTGATATTAAGTTTGTTATGTCAGCATGTTAGTCAATCCTATTGCAGCTTTTATCAAACTGGCAGACTCTGGCTCTGTGCTGTTTTTATGACATGGTTGCTCTGACAGATTGCTCCCCCATGACACTGGAAAATACAGAGACTCAAAGGAGCAGCTGGGAGCATGCACTTTCAGCCAGCTGCTTTGATGGATTAGAAATTCTCCCAGAGCCTATCACAGGGAGAGGTTATAATGCTGTCTTGCAAATGCATTCACTTGCATCACACCTGTACTGAGAAACTCTGCAAATTGCTGCCATACTAATTTCAGAGATAATTAGGAAAAGCATAAAACCCAGGTTCCTCTCTGTTTTTGTGTCTCATACAAGCACATATAGGAAATTTTGATCACTACTCCCACAGTCCCTTACCGTGTATTTTGATAACAGACTTTGGATGTTTCAGAAGACATGCACAAGAGGGTCCCAAAAAAATGGGCCTTTAAAATTCCTGGAGTAAGATTATAGCAGCCCTCACTGTCTAAAGGCAGGTTTATGCCTTGAAGTAAGTGAGATTGCAATCAATGAAAACCTCTGTTAACGTTTACTGTCCTTCCTATTGTAGATCTTGGTCATTTTGTTAGCTATTGAAAAAACATATTTAAGAGTCCAGCTAAAATCCAAAGAGTCAGTAGTAGCATGCAGGAATTAGATCAATAGAGTGTTCTTTGTGTGAAAATAAGCCACAATTTTTCTATCCAGCTGCTCTGAGTTTGGCAGCTTCTAAGCTTGTTGTGTGCTTTTCTAACCATGGATTACTCACTTGGGTAAAAATAAACTAATGGTTTGCCTCTTCTAAACTCCTTGTTCAGCCTTCTTCAGCCTTCTTTTTTTTTTTTACATCTGTGTCTATGTTGTTTCCCATTGCTTGACTTCACATTCCTTGTTTTCTGCCAGTGACTTTTGCAGCTTTTGGCCACAAGTCATACTCATACTCATACTGAAGGCCATAAATCTCCAAAAAGACACATATAAGACATATTTAGACAGTTTCCATACTCATACAGGAGCCATTGTGTTGCTTCTAAGTAAAGGATGTGGCAGAATGGGAAGGTGCAAGTAGGAGGGGGAATGAAACCAAGTGAGGTTCTGATCAGAGGTTGTGATCAGAGATAAAATGAGCAATATAAAATTCCCAAACTCTCTAGAGGCTTCAGGAAGCCCAGGTGCCTCCTCACAGGTTCCATCCACCTTGTTACCTGTGCATTATTAGCAATCTCCAAAGGCTGATTTGAATTGTGGTTAAGTTCCACCTGAGTGAAATTTGGTATTAAATTTGAAAGGAAACCTAAAAATAAGTTCTGGTTTTCCTTCCCTCTTCCAAATTCCTTCCTTGCTTTTTTCATGTCTGTGCTGTTTTTATTCAGTGTTTGATGTCTCAGAGTTCAACATGAACATTTGGTTTGTGGGAAAAATTATCTCTACATTTCAGGTAGCTATTAACATCAATGGTTTATTTTTATATGTTACTGTTTGATCATCTTTACCATGCAAAAAATAGATGATCATTTACATTACCTTCACTTCAGAATCCAAATCTTTTTTATTTATGAACTCAGGCAGAATAATACAGAGCATACTGCATTTTTCTGATGAAGAACCCAATAATTAACAAGTTGCCCTATTAATGATTAAAGATTAGTTAGCATACCTTACACCTTGCTGTATTAAATTGTTAGAAATCCAAAAATCAATACGAACAATTTAAAGATTTTAGTATCTTTTTTATTCTTATATGTAGGCTTAGCATCCATGATCAATTTTCTATCATATTGAAAAGGCAATTTAAAAGTTTGGCATAATCCTTGGGCCAAAATGTTTTGGACAAAATTTTCTGAAATCAGTTTGGTGATATTGAAGGAATTTTCTTCCTAAATACAGGAATTTCTGCTGTTGAATGTGAAGATATTTGCCAAATCACAGTATTAAGCCTTTCAAAGATAGAATATTGTACATGTTGGTGTCCACTTTAAAGTATTTAGGCATATCTAATTGTAACCTGAAAATGAGGCTCAGAATTTGTTGTTGTTTTCTTTTTCTCCCTTCCTCTTCCATGTCTATCATGGCATACACTAGGAAAAGAGATAAAAAGCAGTTTTCCCATCATAGGACTTATGGCTTTGGGACTGCAAGGTGCACTAAGAGATAAGAATTCAGAATTTAAAAAGAGCATGATAAGGCTCTCTAAGACCATTTCACTCTCTGAAACTACCTGTTCTAGGAGACCTTTTCTGGGTGTGCATTTTATTTATCAGAGAGCTGTGGTCACTGAAACAGTGGCAATTGGCTACTGCAACTAGACTGGAACCAGCAAATAATACATCTGCAAAGAGCTGTTCCCTGAGAGTCAAACTCTGGTGAACAAACTGTTATAAGTACTTCTCAAATATGTGGACTGGGAGAGAGAAGGAGAGAATCAGAGCATTTTAGATAGCAGTGCTTTTTCAGGTTTAGGAATGCACTGGGAAAGCTCAGCTGTACACCAAATTACTCATGTGCTAAGTGAAGGCCAGAGTTACTACAGTGCACCATTTGTGAAATGTTTAAATATGGATCAGAGCATGAATGTAAAAACCACATACAATCTAGGCTGCTTCCCACACATACACCAGAGCAAATAATGATGTGATTTGAGAGACATAATGACAATATTGTGCCTATAATGCATTTGCCCAAAGGTACACTTGTGAATATGTTTTCTATTCATTTCTGTTCTCCATTGCACATTTCCCTCAACTTAATTATTCCACTGATTGTAATTAAGCTCCCTCTAAGTCTGTGAGTGTGGAGTGCATTTTCAAAATAAATTTGAGCAAGCTGACTTGCTTCTGAAGCTTTTAAAAACTCTGTCAGCTCTATAAAATGCCTACCAGGCACTTTATATCTGAGAACACAAATTCATTTCAGGAACTTTCTGTGACTTCATCCATTTTAAGAACAGAGAGAGAAAATCTGTTGATTTACAAACAATTGAAATCAAACCTATGGCGATTTTCAAATTCATTATTCTTATTATTGGTGTAATGTTTAGCATCTATTAAAATGTGAGCACCCCTGGAGAGATTATTATTGCTTCACAGTTGTAGTGGAAAAAATATGCATTAAGGAACACTCACTGCCCAAAAACAAGGCTTGTGCATGGATACCCTGAATGGGCTGAAGAGAAGAGCAGAAAGTATGATAGTTACTAGAGAGTAGCAGAACTAACTGTGTAACTAGATATATTTTTGACATAAAACTGTAGTCTCAGTTTGCCACCTGTCTAACCATCTCAACATTGCAACCTATTTTCATAACCTGAAGAAATTCCTTGGATTCTCAAATGTTTATATAATATTGATCTGCCTCAAATGCACTGTAGTATCCAATATCTGATTTTCCTCTCTCTACTTCCCCAAAGCCACAATCTGTCCCACAAGAGCAAATGGTGCTCCAGAAGCTTTATAATATAAACGACAAATTATATGTAGGTTTATTTTCTTCTGAGACAAAGGTGCTGTAAAAAGCTTGCATATAGTCTATTTTCATCTTGCTTAATTAATGACCACTAAGATTCCTTAATACCTCAGCATTACCATGTCCAGTATAGTGCATCAATATTATGTGACTGTAATATGTTCTAAAATAGGATAATTTGAAATCCATAGGTATTTAAAGATTTCTGGTTACAACGGATGCCAGATTTTAATATATATATATATGTTTAATTAGAAACAGAAGCAGCTAGCAAAATCTTACATACACAATAGGGTATAAATTTGGATACAGTATACCATCAGATGAAACATAACATATGCAAGACCATATTGTAACAGGATAAAGTCACTTTCTTACATTAAGCCCTTTTGTGTTTTCTTAATATACCCAAAATAGAATGGTTATCCAAAAACATAGTACTAGTATCAAATTATATTTGATAACTCTTAATAAATATTGTTTGAAACTAGTAATGAATTCTTTGCAACACTGTATAATATTTTGTAGAGTTTTGCAAAGGTGCAATATACCAGGTGGTATGGTTATGATGTCACTCTGAGTTCCCAGTTTAAGTTCCCAAGTTTCATAAGTTCAGTACTTAATTTCATAAAAGCTAGTGTCTAAAATAGATCAGGTGAACTGAACCAAGAGCATATTTCTTCATCAGCTCTCAAGGGAGCGTAGACCAGCTGTCGAAACCCAGACTGTACAGATCTAAAATAAGGCAAGATAACTTCCATCCTTACATCATTTGACTTGATCTTTTCTGGTCAATCAAATGGTAACTATGAGGACTTAGCTCTGCATTAAAGCACATGAAGTACTGCAGAAAGAGGGATTTACAATATAATAATAAGAAATATGACTCATCAATTCATATGTTTGCAAGAGTAGATGAAATAATCAGAACATGCATTTCATTGCATCTCTGGTGAGACATATCAACTTGTAGCTGCCTGTGGACCTCTTCACTGTTCTCCAGCTGTTTATTTATTAAGTCTGAGTGGAGGAGGATATGATGCATTATTAGAGTCCTGCTCACTACTCACCTCATACACTGAAGCTTCTGAAAGAGGAAAAGTAATGGCTTGCACCTCAAGTGGCAGTATTTTCACTGACTTTTTAGCTTTATTATTCCCAGAAAAATGTTCAACTTCTCTTTCTGTTTCAGCCAGCAAGAGTGAAGTATCACTGTTATCTGATACACCACCTTGCACAAATGGATCTCGTAGCAGGAGATGTAAGAGGAGCAGGGGGGTCATTGACCTGCAGTGACTTTGTGTTCAAGATGGAACAGTAAATAAAGTGTTTAGCATTTGTGGGATGATGCAGGAAACATAACCAAATTTATGGTGGCAGATGTAGCATACATGAATCACTGTTTTGGCATAAACACATTAAGTATTTTGCAGACCATATGGCAAGTAGTGCAACAGTTTAGCTGAGCTGATGTTGATGCCTTGCACTCGCTACACCATGGTGTCTTACAGACTTGTGCTGCTGTGCTTGGATCAGTGGGTGGGTAGATGTGGGAAATAAGGGGTGATTCTGTGTCATGATTACTCTGAAATGTTTCATTTCTGCTCTGCCTTTGGCTGGGATGGAGGTAGGTTTCTTCTCAGCAGCATGTACAGTGCTGTGTTGCAGATTGGTGGCTCAAACGGTGCTGATGGCACATGAATGTTTTGGCTGCTGCTGAACAGTGCTTGAACATTGCTGACATGTTCTTTTTTTCCCCACTCTGTCTCCCAACAAGTAAACTGGAGGAGGGCAAGGAGTTATGAGGATATAGAGCTGGGACAGCTGATGCAAACTATGCAGAGAGGTATCCCCCCCCCTTATGACATCAGAAATAAAAGACTGAATTGGAGAAAGAAGAAATGGGGAGCTTTGGCTTTCGGGGTGGCTGTTACTCAGAGCCTGGCTTGACATCAGTCCTGTAGAGACAGATGGTGAGGCATTTCTTTGTGTCAACTGGGTTTTTTTGCTCTTTACTTGGCCAATTGATAAGTTAGGTTTATTTTAACCTACGAGCTTTCTCCCTTTTCGTTCTTGCTGTTGGCTCCCCTGTCCCCTTGCACCTGCTATGGGTATGCCATGCTTTCTTTTATTTGGACAATTACTTCAGAAGTCTCAAGTGGCCAACTTGGATAATTACTCTATGATGCCATGGGAGCCAGGAGTAATCAGAATCCCCGTTGGGACACTCAAAACAGTAGGGTCAGATCCTGCTCCAAATGCCATCAGGGTGATGCTCCTTTTTGCTTTGGTTCTCAGTAGGTTTCAGACACAAGACAAAAGTGGATCATGTCCTGAGCACTCAGAAACACTGGCTAGAGTCCAAAGTTAGTATGAAGAAGGTGGGGTTGGAAATCTGTGTCTTTGTCCAAGTGTAATTATTTCACAGTGGTGCCCACACTGATTGAAATGAGGAATAGGATTCAGCCACAAACAGGAACTCTGCAGATTTTTTTACTAGAACCTGTCCTCTAACATTATGTTACAGTTTTCTGTGGGGTTTATCAGTTTGCTACTCTAATCCCTTCAATATGTAATGCCACTGATTTGGTACTTATATTTGGTACTTACTAATTTTCATCATGTTTAATGAAACCAAATATTTTACAACAGTAAATTTGCTATGTCTATGTGGTTACTTTAATCAGCACTAAATGTAATCCTATCAAAAGCAATACCAAATTTATTCAAAAATAGGTGGTTTCATTAAAACAATATTCCCTGGTGTTAAGTGTATTATCCTACTTCAATACTTTATTAATTTTATCAATATCAACTCCTTTATGATTTTTCAAGTGATAATTTATGCAGACCATCTTAACAATTCCCAGAATTACCATTTTCTATATTTTTCAATTACTGATAAGTAGTTTTGAGTTTGGTTTTTTTGTTTGGTTGTTGTTTCTTTGGGGTTTTTTTTGTCTTTGAATATTCTGTCTTTTAATATTTGTCACAAATACATGTCAAGACTTTGACAACTCCATTGATCTGTTCAAAGGAATTCAGGCACAAGTTGTTTCATTCTGAGAATATTTTTAAATATGACAGTTTTGGCCTAATATTATTCTAACCACCGGCAATAACAAAAATTAAATGTTGCATTAACATCATTTGTCAGATGTCAACATTAGATGAGTAAGCCTGTTCAATATAAGGTATATAAGTCTATTTTATCAGGACATTTCTATGTTTTCCCAGTAAATATCTTACCTTGTTTTCTCTTAAAAAATGCTGTAGGGAAGTAACGGATGAATATCTGATACTTTCCTCTACTGTGACACATAAGTTAACATCTTTTTCTTGGGCTCACACCTGTATAAGACAGTTTGTGCTCTCTTGATATATTTAAACATTCTTTCTCACTGTATTTGTGAAGTCAGTGAGAAGGGTGTAAGGGTAGAAAACCCTCAGAATATTTAAAGATAAAGGCCTTAAAATCAGCAGATGTCATCTTGTTTTTATGAGCCCTGGGCATGCTACTGCTTCTTCCTCTGCTTCTTCATCAGATCATATCCTTATCCATTTTCATCACTGGGTTTTGATGCTGAACGTTTCCTGCACTCATCCATGGTCTGCATTTTAACCTACTGATTTATTCATTATTTATTATTATTTATTTTTCATAAATTCTCTGTTTTTATTCTAAAAGCAATTTAAATGTTTTTTCACCTTTTTTGCCAGGCTTGATTTTTTTTTTTTTTTTTGGCAAAAAATAGCTTTTGTGATTGCTGAATTGTGCTATGGGGCAAAGGTTCATCATCTATTGCTTCTGCATACAATACCAAATTAGTATTCATATAAGTGGATCTCATTATTTTTTCCTTTTCAGACTGTGCTTATTCTTTTCATTTTATAGAACTGACCATTCAAAAGGACAAACTATGAGTATTACTGGCCAGAAGTTCTATTTTTTTAAAAATAGCAAAATAAGTCCATAAAAATCACAAGACTTTTGAGCATGGGTCAAGTCCTGCTCATAGATCTGCATAGATGCAGAATTATTCTGACCTTGTTTCACCAGTTTTTCTACTAGAAAGTTTTTAATTTCATTTATTAGAAATATTAATATTTTTTTCTAAAAAATAAGATAAACCAAACCAACAAAACCCTAAAATTATCAGTGACCTGGGATCAACATCTCCTCTCCTGGATCAAATTCTGCTATGACGAAGCAATTTCTCTCCACAGTTGTCATATGAAAGGTGTTTATGCCCTCTAATATAAGAATTTGCTCCCTAAAATTAATTTTAATTAATATGTTCCTCTGTGATTTATCAGTTTTAATACTACTCCATACACTTTCTGCTTCCTGTCCTTTTAAACTTTTGATTACTTTGAAGTTGAGATTACCTGTACATATTTCATTAATGCCAACCCACTCAGATATTACTTTTAAAATAAGTTATTATTATTCTTATTTATTAGTACTCCTAGCTAGTAATCATTTAGAGACCACAATGAGAAAGATCTTATCTCTCCATATTTTGATATCTAGATTCTTCTTATCAACCTAATTTATAGACCCAAGAGCAGAAGATTTTTATATTATTACACAGTTCTTTGAAAGTCACTGCAAGCTTTCATAAAATCAATTTTGATTTGACAGGAATTGTTTTAGATTAAAACCTTCAATATTGTTGTATATTAAAAAAAAAAGAGAGTAGTGAAAGTGAACAAATTAATTCATGTTCTGCAACAAAAAAAAAAAAAAAAAAGAAAACAAAAAAAAAAAAACCATGGTGGTAGTAATATTGATAATTGGAACTACTATAGTGCATTACAGCTATAGCAATCAAACTGCCAGTCTGGAATACTTATTACATTTTTAACATTCATGAACAATGATGTAGATGATGGTTCCCTAGTTATTAACTCTGCAGAAAAACTTACCCCCCCTGCAGAATTCAGCATATTTTTTCAGCTGCAAATTAAGGGAGGAAGCAACATAGCAACAGTTTTTACAATACAGAATTTAAATGCTTGAATAATCTAGTAGGAAGAAGTGATCAAATCAAAATTTAAGTGAACACATTACTGTGACAAGTCTGCTTACTTCAGTACACATCTCTCAGAGGATCAATTTAACATATTTTTTTCAAATGGATTGCTACAATGAAAAATATTTTTAAAATATTTTAACAGTTTTGCATGGTAGGTCTTCATAAGACTGAGAGTGTGGACATTTCCAAATGCAATTTTTTTTTTAATATGGATTATTTAAACACATAATTTTAATAATAGGTGTTTAAGTAGCTAATTTCCTCTTGAACCAGAGAAGCAAGTCTTAACAGTATATAATTTTTATAAGGATTTTGTTTCATCAGTTTCAGTCCTGCTGCCTGTTAGTTTTCCTTGTTTAATTGTAAAGGTGAGAATGAAAACTACTGATCTAAATGCTAAAAAATTGCATACAGAAGTTAAAAAGAACCTGATAAGGAGGTGAATATTTAGAGTAAGTCTTTCACTTGAACATTTCCTCTTAAATCTCAGTTTAAAAGACAGCCTCAAGGGTTAATTAAGAAGACCCCACCTACCCTTATGATCAGCTGAAAAATAAAAGAGATTTACTTGGAATTCTGAATATGTTCCAAAAGTCAATTATCTCCAATAGTGTTGTGTCTAAATTATTTTTAATAAGTGTGGACCTCTAAAAGTCAGGACATTATGGCCTGTACTTTACACTGAATCTCCAGAGGCTATTTGTCTTATATTTCCTCAATTTACTGCACAGCCAGAAAAGTTCCTGTCTTTCCACACCCATCTGCTTGGACATTTTCCTTTAGAGATGAGAAGATGAAGGAAACCCTCAGAGTGTGTAAAGACTCAGAACTCATACACTGACAATAGTCCTGCTGTGGGATCAGAGACTGGCATTTCCTCTATGTATCATCCTGAATAAGCTCTTCTGAAATTCTGAAGGAGCCAGCAGATGTGATGGCAGGATCCCTTGCTGTCATCTTGCTGGGGAGGTCCCTGCTGGCTGGAAGCCAGGCAGTGTTATCCCCATCTGTAGGAAGAGTGTGAGGAAAGACTCAGGGGCAGTCTGGTGTGATCCTCTTCTCTTCTTCTCTCTCTTCTCTTCTCTTCTCTTCTCTTCTCTTCTCTTCTCTTCTCTTCTCTTCTCTTCTCTTCTCTTCTCTTCTCTTCTCTTCTCTTCTCTTCTCTTCTCTTCTCTTCTCTTCTCTTCTCTTCTCTTCTCTTCTCTTCTCTTCTCTTTTCTCTTCTCTTTTCTCTTCTCTTCTCTTCTCTTCTCTTCTGCCCTGCTGAACTTCTAGCAAGTCGGCTTTCATACTTCATAGGGGGAAAATTTTCACAAATTGCAATTCAAGCATAAGAAAATTATTTTTCAAAGAACTGGAATTCTTACTCCTTTTCCTTTTACTTCTCACTCTTTCTTAATGTTCTTAATAATAAAGGTAAAACCAGCCATGTCCATGTACGAAGATGCATTTATTTTCTTCCTGTTTAAACTTAGACCTCCAAAAAATATTCATGCATCCTCCTATCACTTAGATATTTTTATACAAGTGTCAATCAGCTGACTACACTTAGGTACTATTACCTATTTCTATATGCATAAATGAGATAAAAATCAGGGTCATAGTTTCCTACAATGGCATGCAATGCTCCATGTTTGTGAAGAGGAGACTGAAAAAATCAGAGTGAATATTTTTCATTTTTAAGTATGCTTTTTAAATTATAAGGAATATTTAAAAATACAAATATACATTCAGGAAACATACTGTAGTAGTCATAGAATAGCAGTAATAAAAAAAATCTTGTCTTGAATTCACTCATATATAGGTTTTAATCAGACTGGGAGACTTTTTTTTTTTTTTTTTTTTTGGTAACCTCGCATCATGCTTTTCTTGTATCAGATGGGAGTGAAGTTCAACATGAAATGTGCCACTTTAAAGGAAATAAGTATCAATATCCACTAGCTATAATTTCAAGTTACTGACTATAATGAGGTGATTATTACCCAGGTTTAGAAGCCGAAGAATTTACAACAAAGATCTCTTTTCAGCACTTTATTCTCAAAATGAAATGACAGGAAAAAAAAATTATGAAGGTCTAGTTTTCTGGAGAGATTTTGTGGTTTTACAGATACACAGTAAATAAGTTGGGGTTTCATTGCTAGCTCTTCTCCTGTCCTGATACTGAGCAATTTGATTTCCTGATTTTTTTCCAGCTAAAAATCTTCACTGTCTTATCTACATAGATTTAAACTTTTCCATAGTAGGACTTCTTTACCTATCAGTGACCTCTGCTCATCTGCTGTAGTAGCAGCAGTAACAGCAATAGCAGTGGCTAATTTGGGTTTAGTGACTCAAATATAATGCCAGTGTTGCAATCTATTTCAGTGCAGTCAGCAACGTTTGTCCAAACAAATGAATCTCCAGGTTTGAAGCATTTCTCATTATTCATGCACACTGCCATTAATTTGTTATGCAGCAGATTCCAAATGAGGGAATGAGCTGTGTTGCTGGTTTTTATATGATTTGTTTTTTATTACAGTAACAGTGACTGATAGAATTATTCCCTTATCTACAAAAACACGGGCAGATTTATGCAATATTAATATCTACAGCTAAGTCCAGGCAGGTAGCTCAACAGAGGAGTCCAAACATTCTGATGCAGCTCTAGTTATCCAGAGGTTTAGAGCATCTCTTCACTGTCAACAGCGACCATAAAGGTAACATAAAATGTTTAAATTACATTTAAACACTTACAGACAATAAGAACTACCCTTCCTGACCAATGTACACCAAGCAAGGTAATAAATTCCTGGGAATTCAAGCTAGTCCTTTTTTTTTTTTTTTTTTGCTCCTGCTGCTTTGTATTATCGCCTCACACTGAACCATCCAGGCAACCTGCTTACTCAAGCTCATGCTTTATCTTGGCCCCTTGCATTTTTCACCAAGACCCATAACCCTCTGGCAATAGGAATCAGCTGCAACTGTGCTCTCCATAGAGTGCTGCCATCACAGTACTTTTCCAGTGATGTAAGGAAAATTCCATAAAGACCTCAATAAGCTTTTCTGTGTTCATCCACCTACTTTTGATTTCTCAACTCTCCTTGGTGTTAAATTTGTCTTCCTTAACATCTTCCTGCTACCAGCCCATTCCTTCCTATTCCATAGCACAAAATCAGTTTTCTAAATGCTTACAGGATGCTGCAATAGCTCTGCTTATCCTTACTCACAGCTCCAGCCAACATCATGAACACAGCATTTACATAATTGTACCTTACATACTGCAAAAACAAATAGTTTTAAATAATTGTGAGTAAGATTAATTGGATGGGGGAGGGAGAGGAAGAAAAAGACAAGCCAAAATTGTCATGATAGATCTCAGACAAGTGGGAAAACCATCATTTTTTACATCAGTTTTGGATGTTATACTGAAGAGTTATATAAGAAGTAATAAAACATACTTATCTACTTGTCAATTTGGTTGCTCCCAATGTTCTCAAATACTTTTTCTATCTGTGGTTCTAAGACTTTCACAGTACATCAGAAACAATTTTTCAGCATGAAATATAACTGTGCAATATAGGGCACACTCTTTTACCTTTACAAGGTGATTGCCATTTTTGGGGGAGTGTCAAATCATAACTAAATACACTTGTTTTGTTAGTATTATCCTAATAGCTAATAAATTATACTGTTCTTCTTATGTATACTGGAGTTCTCTTCAGCATCTCTTGTGCTGTGTGTAAAATCATACACAAATTTATGAAAAACTCTCTTAAAATTTCTCAAGAACTTCAACAAACAAAAGCATGATATTTTCCATTTTGCCTAACAGGGCCAGACACATCTGGCCTCATTTTAGATTTTCAGTAGATACTCAGTAGCTGTCTAGGACAAACCTTATTCTGGAGCTCTAGCTAATGGAGAGAGAAAAATAAATTCACCTTGGTTTATACTTTCTAAGGAATCATGTGCTAGTGCCTGTAATGACTGATAAATTTGGTGCAATGTTATATCCTATCAACCAAAGGTTTCTTTTCCCCATTCCTTCACATATGTATAATTAGTCATCTTTTATTAAATCAAATAGTGAATATTTAATGCAAAATTAGTATTTTCTTTCATGTATCACTTCTTGATGTCATATTATATTTATTTATTTTCCTAGATAAATCTTCTAATCTCAAACATTTGTTTGAGATCAGTAGTTCATTACTAAACATCAGTACTTTCATTCATTTCACACATTTTTGCTAAGCAAGTGTGATTTTAAATCTTCCTTATATCTATTCCTATTTTATTTATCCTTTATCATAAATAGCATAGCAGTCAAATTTTTAAAAAATCAAAGCATTAATAGATATCTAAAGAGAAATAGTCTAGTATTTCACTTCGCACTTTTTGGTAATGATAGTGTCTGTTCTATAAGTTTATTTTTTCAGGTAACCTATATGAGTATTATTCTTCCAGTATTCACCATAACATCAACCCTCATTCAGCCTATATACAAGAAAGGGATCAGAAGTGATCTGAAGAGCAAGATGTAAAAAACACATTGCCTGAACACTCTCTGACTGATATTTTAAAATAATTTCTGAAAATATATGAGAGCCAGTGCTCTTCACATATGTTACTAAGTTTTATTATTTGGTCTTCCTAATATAGTGAGGCATCAGTAAACTGCAAATTGCACCTGGGGATGTTTCAGAGCATTGTGACTGTCATAATATCTTATGCAGGAAGGATAAAACAGAGCTACTTCTCTGTTGGCACTGACACAGATAGGAAAGCTATCTTCATAAATAAAGTGTACCAATATCTGAAATGATAACAAAAATCTGCCAGCTGACAGGAACAGGAAGTTTTGAAGAATAATCTGCACATCAACTAGCACCCTTTAAAATAAATTCTGACTTCTATTAACAAGAGAAAGAACGTGCCCAAATAAAAGGAAGGGCTGCTCCAGAATTGAGAAAGGCCACTCCCCACACAGATTTTACATTCTTTCCCTGCACACCATCATTACTGGCACATAGAAAGCCAAGCACTGCTGGAGAAAGTATACTCACATTTTATTTAAAAAGTTGTTCTTATCTTGTTCTGTGATAGTTATTCTTTAATAGAAAAATGTGGATTTTTACATTTCTTCCAAAGACCCCAGTGTTAAGGGACAGATAAATTTTCAAATAAATACTCTTTGGTAGGTTCAAAAAAATGAATTAAGAAACCATTCCAGTTCTACATACATGTGAACAAAACTAATTCACAACTATATTAATGGACTTTTCATGTGAGAATTCAAATTCTTTATAACACTTCCTTAATCAATCCTCATATCCTCATAACCTAAACCTGATTCTTGGATTTCTTTGTGGTTTATATGAAAGCTTGAATATAACCAGAAAATAGCTCATGAAGATTTATTTGTTTCAAAAGGATATTTCCATCAACATAGATTTAATATTGGTCTATGCTCATCAACAACAGGTGTATTAAACCCAATCTAAAGAAACTGCAATAAAATTATTTAGTACAACCTTACATTCCTGAATTTAGTAATAAAATCCAAGTAGAAAATTGCAATGAAGTTCTGGATCTTGAATATTTTCTTTATCACAATATATAGTCATTAGAGTCCCAGTTTTCTCCCTTAAAGGCACTGAAAATAACACTTTGAAGAAAAATAACCTAAATATGCACAAAAATGTGAATAAGAAGAATCCTCTCAAAGGCATTCTTAATGTGTGATGAAAGAGACGCAAATCAAAAACAGTCACAAAAGACAAAGAAAAATGCAATTTTAAACCAAGATTATACTCATCTTAAATAAGCATAATTGATTTTTCAGCAGTGTGAGATTGAAGGAAGAAAACTCTAAAAAAAGGTTTTCATTACACAGAACCAAACAGAAGAGTAACTCCTCAGAGAAATTCAAGGTGACTGTTCTAAATGCCTCCAGGGTGAGAGAGCAAAAAGTGTGAATGAGACAGCATAACTTGTGATACACTGGAAACCACATAAATATGGAACATGAAATTTATCTCACCTTATTTAGATATCTCAAAATTATTTGCCAAGTCTAAATCACCTGATCACAAAAGAATAGCTCTCTCTAGGTGGGCATTTCCAAAGACAGATTTATACCCTGAAGTGGCCCAAGAGTTTTAGCAGCTTGTAGAGCCTAGACTTAGCATTTTACTTCTAATGTAGTTCTGTTTAAGTGAGGAATTAAAGAATGATGCAGTAAAAGGCACAGTAATCAGATAAGTAACCAAGTATTATTGGTTTCTTCAAGACCAGCTGCTGTTTGACTCTCCTGCTGTGAAAACTGACATTTCAAAAACTACTCTGTTTTTTGAAGAGTAGCATTCTCCCAACCAGGCAAACCACTCCAGAGCCTGATTGTCCCATTAAGAGCATCTCCCAAATGCTTCAGTCCTTTTTAAAATACTGGTTTATCTAAAGATCAGGTTTGCGGCTTAAGGTTCCTTAATTCCAAATTTCAGTAAGGATCAGACAAAAAAAAATCTTTAGTGGACTCTAAATTGAATCAATATGTTCAGCAGTCCAGTTCTAGAGTCCCTGAAAGATACTTTCAGTCTTAACTCAGTTCAGTTATTAGCTATTATCTGCATTTTAGCTATCAGCAGTCTACTGTGCCTTTAATTAACCATATGCTAAACAAGCTGGGAAAAAAAAAATCATTAAAGTGAATCATTGCTATACACCAGCTCACCTGTAAGGTGTTTTGTAGTACACACACATCATAAAGTGACACTACCCAGCTGCAGACTTTTATTAGCCTTGTGGAGGATTGCAGACACCTGGCTTATTAAGGTGTGTCCAGCTGTTTAGCAGTCCCATTTTCAGCATCCCATTTGCACAGTCACAATTAGGGCCATACAGGGGTATTTCAGGGATTATTCATAACAAATATATCAGTGTGTTACAGTGTACACTAAAAAACAAAACAAGTGAACAGGTCTGTCAGTGAATGTTGAAGATGAATCAATAAATCAAGTTTGGGAGAACTCAGAAAATGAAATACAAGATTTTTGTATCTACAGACCATCAGCACTGGTGCTGAGATCAACACAAAGGGAGGAAAACTGAAACATGGGCATCATAGAGAAAGGGTAGAGGGAAAGAAAATATTGCTGGATGGTCACAATGATAGCAGAATTGAAGAGTTGTGTCAAGAGCAAATTAATGTACAAATTAGGAGAAAGCTTAATTAAGAATGATACAGACTGGGAAGATTTAATCCTAATATTTATATATATCAGTACATGATTGTGTGTCTAAATATTATTTTGAAGACTTGTGAAAATATGTACTTTTATATTTTATCATTTCCAGAGCATTAAATTTAAAAGATATTTTGTTTACTATAGGTTCAAATAAGGACTTGACCTCTGAGTTTCGTCTCATACAGCAGCACTCAATAGAACTTTTCCTTTAAGCATTTATCACATGGAAGAAGTGGTTTCAGTTTGAGTACTTAAGCCAAAATAAGGCTTGTTAGAGATGATAGATGAGATAAGAATTACACAATATAGACAAGTGAAAAGGTCTCTGGAATATCTTTCTATAAATTAGAATTAATCAATACAATCTATTGTGCAGAATTATAAAAACAACTTTTAAACAAGAGCACAGAAAGATGATAGTGAGTCAAACAATTCCAATCAAGAAAAATGAGTGTGTCACAAAGCTCCCTGCTTTTCTAATTTTCTAAACTCTAAGTTCCTAATTTCTAATTTCAGATGTTGCAAATATAAAAGAAGGGAAAACATCTCTTTGAACAATTTCCTATATATTTATCAGTTCTCCTGCAGTTGAAACAGCTTTGAAGGGAACAGCTGTGTCTGCCAGGGCTTATGTTAAACAAGAAACAAATAAGTGTGTTTTGGTCTGCTTACATGGGTCCTTATGAACTGGAAGTCATTTGAATATGATAGAATTATAGGTTCTACCTAGATAGAACTTGACTTTTTAGAATCAAGGAACCACAGATTATGCTGAGTTGGAAGGGACCCATTGGGATCATCAAGTCCAACTTCTGTCCTTGTGCATGACACCCCACAAGTCACACCCTGTGCCTGAGAGCATTGTCCCAATGCTTCCCAAACTCTGCCAGGCTGGGGCTGTGGGCACTGCCCTGGGGAGCCTGTTCCTGTTCCACCCCCTGGGGGAATGAGGTTTTCCTGACATCCAGCATAAACCTTCCCAACTCAGTTTCATGCCGTGTCCTTGACTTTTGTCACTGGTCATGAGAGTGAAGAGATCAGAACCTGTCCCTCCACCTCCCATCTTGGATGCTGAAGAGTGCAGTGAGGTCTCTCCTCAATCTCCTCCAGGCTGAACAGAACAATTCTTAAAATATGTACCAGATTATGAATTAAGAGGATTTTCATAAACTTATATTTCTTTCTGTGAGGTCTTAAGATAGCTAATTACTGAAATCTATCAGATCAAAGGTTAAAATATGTCCATTTTTTTGAGAAGGTGGTCAATAGTTTTTGAAGGAGAAATTTTATATTACTGGTTCAGTGGAATCTAAGCAAGATAAAGGAACGTTATTATTGAAGCAAGCATACAGAAAAAATATATAAACCATTTAAAATAACATTGAAGTTTGCAAGATTTCATTTAAAACTCTTTATTTTTCCTTCCTTTGTAAATTAGAAAAGAACAAACTATAATAAAAGCCAAAATCAAACTACTTCTATTTTATAAAAATAATCTTCTTATATTGACCCAAGCTGAATTATTTCTGAATATCTTGTTTCATAACAGACTTCATATATAATTACATTTTTATGACATAAAGGAAAGAAAAACAAAGTGAAGAAATTAACTGTGTGATGGGAACTCGGTTCCAGCCAGTTCTACTGCTTACCTACTTCTTCACATGGCCAAGCTCCCAATCAGCCTCAAATTAAAAGTTTTCTCTAACTTCACCCCACTAGACAACACTTACAATATTCCAGCTCTGGGTAAAGAGTTAATGGCTCCTGGAGGCAGGTGTTCAAGGTTCCCCTTTAGAGTCCATGGGCCACCATTTCTTACTCTGCTAAAAGAGGAGTATTTAAGTGCTGCTTCAATTCTCTGAGAACTGAATGTAATGGCAAGAAACACAATAATGTGTTTCCTCAGAGATAAAAGTCAATATCTAAATGTTTGGGCTAGTCATTTTCTTCATGGAAACTCTATCCAGTTCAGGTCCCAGCCCAAAAGAACTGCCTCAGAAATGGCTGAAATAGGAAGTGGATGATGTTCTCTCTTTCAGTTGAACCACTGAGTGAATGTACAGACTGAGAAGCAGAAAAGAGATAAATGATCCCATTGCTGGTCATCCATTGTTCCTAAAGGCATTTGTGGCATGGACACATTCAATGCACCTTGAGGTCTAATGTAGTGGATGGATGAGTTAGGGGTAGTTACTCTCTGGCATATTTACTAAAAATCTCCGACAAAGCTGTGTTCATTCCTTTTTGCAGATATTTTCATTAAAAACTTGGATACCCCAATGTGGTAAATGTAAGGTGCTGCTCCAACTGTTTAGTATGTGTTGGATTTGTTCAGGTGCATGTTCTTAACTGACCTGCAGCACACCTGGCTGCTGCTTGCTTGATTAGCCATGCTTATTATGCAAATGAGAAGCATGGCTGAGAGAAGTCTGAAAAATCAGATCACAGCAAAATACAAAATACCATAGGAAAAAAAACACAGAAAAAAGTGGTGCTCCAGAATCTGGCAATTCCAAACCAAGGTCCTGACTGTAATTAGAAACAAAAGAACAAGAACGTGGAGGTCCTTGTGGACAACAAGCTGGACATAAGACATAATACAAAAAGCAATGTACCCTCCCCACAAAGAAGGCTAAACTTATCCTGGTTTAAATTAGGCAAAATATTGCCAGAAGGTTGAGAGAGATGATCCTTTTCCTCTATTCTGGACTAGTAATTCCACACCTTGAGTATGGTATTCAGTTCTTGGAGAGAGGTGAGACATCCTGAAGAGAGTACAGCAAAAACCCACAAGGATCATCAAGGGAAGGGGGAGGAAGGAAGTAAAGAAGGAGGAAACCTTGACTTCACCTATATTCACGCTCCTTTTTTGATAATAATATTCCTTTTGCACCAATCATTTCCCTTCTGAGCAGGTCCAGATACATCCTGGACTAGACGAATTTGCTCCTTGCACATGATCCAGGATCTCAGAATCCAGACATCTCTCTCTTAAATTCACAGTGAGAGTTTAATCTTCTGCATGTGCCTAACAAATCCACATAGGATTGGCTTTCTCACAAACACAGTTACAAGTTCAGGCAATTTAGCCCAGCTTTGGTATAATTTCTGTTGTACTTTACACCATAAGAGGGAATTCCTGGTTTCCACTGTATGCTGAATTAATTTTATAATAATTTAAATTGGCCAAACTGAAAAGCATTTCTGAGATTAGGGGATTAAACTCAGGGTATCCCCAGCCAAGAGTTGAATCAACCTCTTATGTACTCCCCCATTTCCTTAGACACATACTCCAACTAAGGGCTGTAGATCTACACTTTGAGTAAATCACTGGAGCCAAGTCTCTGAACTTTGCCTAGTCTTCAAGCATGTAACTGATGTGCAAATTGTGAGCACTGCCAGCATTTTTCAAAATCCTGCCTATGCTCAATATTTCCCACTGTCTTCTGCCTTGGTTGATATCTGTCTCATGGAAGGTAAAATAATTGTATATACAAAAAAGTGGGCTTTATGCTGAGATGTTAAAAGTTTTGTCAAAACCATCCTTGTTGCAGAAATATTTACAATTATAAAGTTACTTTTAATTGTATGACCTACCAATCCTTTGCAAGTGTGTATTTATTGTAATTAATTTCACTTCTTTTTATTGCAAAGTAAGTGCACTGCTAAGCAGACCATAGAAATATTTAGTTTCCTAACATTTTCCTTAAAGACAAAATTCATTGCAGCACCAACAAAAAGATTCAGATGTTTAAATTTCCCCTAGACTGAGATTCTACCAGGAAGGATACATGAAGGAATTCCATGGAGACTTCATTCATGACCCCCCTTCATCCACACTCCTGCTGTGGAACCAGATCCCTTCAAGTCCCCAAACCTACTTGTGCAGGCCAGAAATCTTCAGATTTTCTGTAATCTGTGTTGAAGTGAGCACCTTCAAACTCTGTATTAGTGAATACAGAAATTAAGACTATAATTTAGTGTGGGTTTGATTATAGACTCACTTTGCTGATTGATGGAGAATGAATCCTTTCAGGTAAGGTATAAAACTCAATAAAATTAGACAAAAAATCAGTCATAGGGAAGGCATACCAAAATCTTTCTAGTGAAAAATATGTTTGGTCATAAAATAACAAAATTTTAATTTCAAAACACCAAAGATAAACAATTTTACTTTTGAAGACAATGTCAGGAAAGATAAAGAAAAAAAAGTCTTTTAATTTTAATTTTTGTTTTCAAAAATTGGACCATTTTTATTTTAATTTTTCATCTTTTAGTCATAAATAAAATTAAATACATTTTGTTGTTTCCCCCCTTTTTTCCTTTATACTGTCTTCCACCGTAACTTTTCAATGTTTTTCTCTTTTGTTCAAATCTAAATGGTAGAAATAGGTACACAAAAATTTCCAGACAGATTCCAATGAAGCTACAGATAATAAGGAAATGCATTTTTGTAACAGTGATTAAAATTATGATTTTTTTAATTAAAAACATAAAAATGTATTGGAAAGTCCTAAGAAAAAAGAAATATGAAAGGAAATTTAGAGTAATTTCTAAAACAACATCCTTTCTTCACAGGTTTTTCAGTAAGTTGTTATTAATTATTCTCTGCAGCCTGAAAGTCACATATATTTCAAGCATTTAAGTGTGAAAGGGTACAGATAAATCAGCAGGTGCCTCTTTGCTGTCCCAATAATATAAATAGCTTTAGAAATCCACCTATGTATCCCAGGGACCTTCTCAATTTTTTGAACATTCAGAAAGTATCAGTTTTGACGTATGTTTGAAGAATGGGCAAAGGTTAGGGCTTGTTCCTATTTCATCTGAGTTAGTTTGGCCATGATGATTCAGAAGGAACTCATTCGTTCCCATGGCAATACAGTGAATTCTGTAAAACTCTGCTTCTGTCATTGCAAATAAAGCTCTTTTTTTTTTGGTGAAAACATACCAGTTGAAAGAAAATATCAGGTAACAGACAAACCTAAGGTTCTTGAAGATAAATAATTAATTTCAAAGGGATTTGCAAGTAATTCATAAACTGGAAATAGGTCAGTAGAAAGAAATCTGAGAGGACTACTGTATGAAAAAGTGCAGAGAAACTCCAGATAGGAATTCTTGATAAAATAAGAATTTGAAAAGTTCTCTTCTGGGACAGATTCTGTCATGTGGCCACCCTTGGGTATCATGAAGAATTCTTAAAGCCAAAGCCAGACAGCCACCAAAGAAGCAGCAAATAATAACTTTGCACTTCCATCTCCTCAAGTGTGCAAGACTATTTCCCAAAGTTCATCTTGGTAGGGCTTTAGAGGAAGGAGGACACAGCCCTAAAACAATGGCTTTACAAGGAGAATCAGTCTTCTCAAAGAAGGCAAGAAAATTATTTTTGGTGGAAGCATTCAGTAGGAGGGCATTTCTCTCCCTGTAGTTTTTCCTGACAGCATCAAATCAGTATTACAGTATTCCACTTTGGCTAAGTTGCCATGACCCCTCAAGATGTTAGAACAGTGATTAATCTAGTTCTCTGTTATCTCGTTATTCATAACCCCCCTGGAAGAAAAAAGAACAATCAAGTCCAAACAAAACAAAGAAACAAACAAAAAAACCACAAAACTAAGTTCTAAATTTTCAAAAATCATAACAAAACTTAGACTTAACAAAAAAAGACTTAATTATGAAAATCAGCAAGTCTATTGGTTAACACTGATATATCACATTTCACAGAAATAAAATGAATTTTCACTGTATAAAGTGTGGAATTATTAGCACAATCTTTCCTATTCTAGAGCAAATAAAAACAAATGCATTAATTAAAATTAAATTTTGCAGAGTTTTTTTTTCTTCCAGTATGATAGTAGAATGTTAGTAGAAAAGAAAAACATACAGGGATGTGTTTAGGGGAGATGTCTTTTGCCGCCGTCCCGCCCCCCCACCCCCCAGCAAAAACTGGATTAACTTTATTTCACTGAAAGTGATTGAAGATGGATGTTAGCTCATTATCTGCTTTGCATCTTAGAATAAGTGGCTCACTAGACACACAGAATATGTCTTTAAAATTTTCCTAATAACTAACTAATAGCATAATCAAAACAGTTATCATCTCTCTCATTAATTCTATCTGAATATTTATGTTTCAGTCACTAATGCTCAATTTCTGTTTACTGTTTCAAGCATATGTAGAACCATAAAATCATAGAGTCATTGAACCATAGAATGGTTTGGGTTGGAAGGAATCTCAAAGATTATCTTGTTTGAGCTCCCCTGCCTTGTTCAGGAACACCTTTCACTGGACCAGGTTGTTCCAAGCCCCATCCAACCTGACCTTCAAGACTGGCAGGAATCCACAGCTTCTCTTGGCAATCTCAGACTCACCATTAGATGATCAGGATTTTAGTTTGCTGAAAGATAGGAAACAGACTTACACATGACAGGAAGACAGCCTTCAAGTAAAACAGATTACCATAGATAATTCCTGATCTCAGAGTGACATTCTGCTTTTAATTTTAGTGGTGAAAATGAGGGGGAAATTGTGCAAACTCATTCGTTTTATTTTTGGTTTAGCATGTGAGACATAGGCAAGTTCTCTGCTGTTCAAATCAGAAGTGAGTTAATCTAGATAACATCTTGAATCTTCAGTTATACTCCTGTTCATTCAGGATATGCACATATGTGACTGGGCCAAAATGATCATCAATAAAATGCATAGATTCTTTCTTCACCTATATAGACTGTGGATTGATATGATGGACAGTTTATTTACTACATATTTATGAAATAATCCAGGAGAAATCTACTTTGTCCTCCACTTTTGTCCTGCTTTTGAAGCTGTGCAATAAGGGTTTGGGTTTTTTACCTCTGCAAGGATGTTAGATCACTGCAGACAGAAAAGCTGATAACAAACATCTCTGAGCATGCTGTGTCTCCATTTCTGGATCATCTTTCCTGACCCAGTTCTTCCCTGCTCTCACAGGTTGTAGCACCTTTTGGAGAGCAGCAAAGGAAGTTTGCTCCTGCAGCTCTTCTGCCTCAGTTCATCTTGTAGTGAGTTAGATTCTGCTGTTGAATAAATTGGATCTCCTGCTGCAACAGACTGTGATTTTTTGTCTGTGCAGAGCCACAGATTTATTTTACCATCCTTGTTTAGAGGACTGTGGCTTTGGGCAGAGAGAGGTACAGGCACCTTGTGGCAGGTGTATGTGAACCACCTCAGTGAGCTCAGTCAACTGGTCAGAAATTGAGTTCTTTCATTTTTTTAACCACTTCAATAAATTGCAATGTCTTAAGGCAGAGCCCTGAGAGTGAAGCTGCTGCTGGGGACCCCAACACAGACAGGTCAAGGTAAGCATTGCTTTATCAAGGTGTTGAGGCAACACAGCTCTGCCAGCACATCCACACAGTGATGATGAACTGAGGGTTATGTCACTCTCAAATGAAAAGGTTCTATGTGAACCCTGCAACTAAAACTTCTGCCAGAAGGAATTAAGCTCCTCAGCAATGACAGAAACAGCCTGCTCTTACTTATTATCAGGTAGGAAACAAATGGCAACAAATTCTATATGCCACGCATGCAACTGCAATCTTCATTTATTATTAAAAAAAAAAAATCTATTTTAACACTGTTTACATCCTACTGTAGCTCTCATAAACCAAGACTGGAGAGGTTATTTAGACAGATATTACACAAAGGTGTAAAAGGTATACAGCATCTCCACTGTTCCTTAACTCCACCAGTGAGACCAACAGTCCTCATGATCTGGTGATTATTTCAACTTAACCATGACATCTGGTGTTGGCCTTCTCTCCAAAAGCAGCAGAGATTAACCACAAATGTCACAAGAGTTGCTCGGAGGAAGAAGCCATCTCACTATGAACCTACCAATGTTTCATATGTAATGACAGAAACAGGAATCCAAATAATGGCCATGCAGTTAGACAAGTTCTTTGGGATGTTTCCCACGACATTTAAGGGAAATGCCACTCTTGAACTGAGGTTCTTGAATCTGTCAAACATCATCAACAGATTTTTTATTTTAAGCTTAACAATGACCACACCTGTAACCTTGACTTGGCTCTTGCCAGCAGAAGAAACAGAGTGCTCAGTCACACCTGAGTCCCTTACAGCACCTTGCCATGGCACTGCTATGAGGCATTGTGATAGTGAGAATAGGGAAACCAAGCTGGAGGGTGAACAAATGTTAACAACTGCAGGTGGAATAAGCATGTTCTGTCATATTGTTCCCAGTTTTATCACTAAAGATATTGTTCTTGTTGTTGTGTCCTCTGCCTTCTTAACAATTTGTCCTGTATAGGCTGTATGCTCTGACAAATAGCCCAAGTAAGCATTGCACTATCCAACTGTTAGGGGCCAATTTTATACAGAAATAAAATAAGTCTTATCAAATAGCAGTATCTGCTTGGGAGAACATGATTGAGTTTGTCAAAGGAGGCTTGGGAAGTTATCAGAGATAAAGAATTTTAAATTATTGTGGCAGTATAATAACCATGCAAAACTGTTTCCCATTAGGTTTTCATGTTTAGTATAAAGGTGTCTTATGCTAGTATAGAATATCCATCTTCCTGAACAAAAATATCTGTACAATGAAAAGTGTTTTCCTAAGAGATGTAATGATAACTCATTTGGAGGTGATTTGTATTGTTTTTCATCACTGGATTAGCTGAAGTTAAGATTGGATTAGACTTTCAGCTAAGATTTATATTTTTTATTTAAATAAATGGTATGAAAAGAGGGTCAATATGTCATACAAGGATTTGTAAAGTTGGTATTTAGCTTCACTTCAGTTTGAAGCAACACCTTCTCACCTCTGCCACATTTGTAATGAAAAATTAAAACCAGCAGACTACAGTGCCAGGCAACTCCAGAGCTAGAGGTTCCAGGTAAGCAGCTGAACTCCACACATAGAAATTTAGAAAAGTCTATGCCCATGAATTCTGACTCAATATGACAGAGAAGTGACAGCCCAAAGTCCTGACATTTTTTTGTCAAGTGAGCTGCAGAAGACCTGAGCCTAACAATTTGAAAGTTGTCCATCTTTGTCAACCTGGAAGATTGGTGAAACTGGGTTATACAATTTTGCAAAAAAACAAAGATTACAAATGGAACCCACAACACCAGTAGAGTTCAGCCAGAACAATGCCTAATGATACCCAGAGATTCAACAATACTAAAATATTACCATGTAGTGTTTCATATACCATGAATTAAAGTCCTTCAGTGAAAATATTGTCAGTGATTTTTCCTTAATATCTGTGTCCAAGTCACTGATGTCCTTCAAAAAATTAAAAAATAAATAAATAAAAAAGGAGAGAGAGACCAACTTGGATCATTCACAGATTTCAAAGCAGATATGAACCAAAAGTGAAAACCTTCCAAAGTCAGGTTGCTGGTAGGAAGGTAATGATTCATACTGCTTCTATTATAGCTAGGGAAAAATGAACCTATCTGGATATGAAACAGAAATGAAACATCAAGACGTGTGGGTTCTACCACTGAGCTATTAAATTGAAGTTAAAAAGTTGGCAACACAGCAAGTAAAAAATCTGGAATTGTTAGATCTGCTGCCTGGTTCTGAAACCAAACCATTTTGGCTTAAAGGGGGAAAAAAAAAAAAAGCGAGAAGGGGAGAAAGAAAAAATTAGAGGGGTTGAAGAGGGAGAGACATTTTAGCTGAACCACCTTCAAATTCATCTGCATTTATCCAGATGAAACCACAAAACCTTTTGAGGTCGTTAATTGTTGCCCTGCTGCTCGAGCTCCCCTGTGTCATCCAGCAGAGATTTTGACCTTAGTAAGTATAGGATAATGAGTGCTTATATGGCACAAAGGAACTACAGTGCACACAAAAAATAATGATTCTGTCAGTTACAAAAAGGTATTTAGTGCCATAAAGTGATTTTTTCAGTGTTGCAGTCAACTGCCTTCAATGTCTGTTGTCTCCAAGGCTGAGTGAATCACCTTTTAAATATATATAAAGATCTCCTGTGAAATCACTTTGTCAGTAGCTCAGCTGCACAAGGTAGAGATAACCTATATCAAAAATTCCTGACAGGGACTGTGCTTCCTTACCAGGTCTTTGAAACCTTCCCACTCAGTGACCTCAGGCTCCAATGAGTCACTGTAAAAAAGTCAAGCTGCTCTATGTAGGTAATGAATGCACAGATTCATACTGCTGCTATTACAGCTATGAGAAAAATGAACACTTCTGAAAACGAAAATCTGTGGAGTTTATATTTGGAAAAAGAAATGTAACAAAATCTCACTGATTTCACAGTGTGCATCTATGCTGTCAGATGGGTTCAGCACCTCTTTCACTCTGTGACACCAATCTCCAAGTCATCTGCACTGCATATATGTTGGAAACCAAGTTCTCTTCTTAGCAAAAGGAGCCAGAAGAGATTCTTGGTCAGGAGGTTGCATTGCCCAAGCAGTAAGGATGTGGGGAGCCTTGCCCATTGCATGAGGCTCTACACTTGAGTGGGACAGATGTGTGCCTGCTTGTCTGGGAAAACAAAGCCATGGTGAGTATTTTCATGCTGGAAAGCAGCATTAAGAATAAAGGTTCTTTCCTTTCCACTCCAATCAGTCTTTGTGGCATCATTCTATTATGACAAATACATGGAATTACTCTTTCTACCAAGGCCTAGTGTGGAGCTTTGCCAAGACACACTGTGGCCAGCTAGAGGAAGGGGCAAAATGAGGTAGGCTCCTATTACCTTCCTTTTTTTTTTTTTTTTTTTCTTTTCCAATATAAAAACTTTGCAGCTTAGATTGTAGACTAAATGTAGTCTTAGGTGCCAAACAACACTTGGCATTCATTGCAATGCATATGCTCTTATAGAAGCTCAGCCTACTATATAATTCATTATACAGTCTTTGATTTCAGAAATCACTAGAACTCTTTCACTCCAGTCTTTCCTGTAGGTTTTCATAAGAAAAAGTTGCAGATGCATTTCTTAAAATTCAGCTTGTGGCCAGATTGCAGGGCTGCATAAGTGAGAGCTGAATGAGTTCTCTATCCTACAAAATTAATTTGAGCCCATACTCACCTTACCCAATAACACCTACCAAAAGGCCTTAAGTCAGGAGGGCAATCTGTCTCAATTTTCCCTTTAGCTTGTCTAAAAAACAAACACTCCAGGGAATGATTCACTCCCTATAATTCCCTATAAATGCTCAGTTTGAGGATCAGCTGTCTGAAATTCAGCAGTATTCAGCAGCTGCACAGAATGGACACGGCCCACGAGGCAGCCGTGTGGCTCCCTGGAGGTGTTTTCAGTGTCTTACAAGTGTTCTAATTGGCTTCTTCTCCTATGAGTAAGGTTGAGAGCACACATCCATGTTGCTCCCTCACACAGCTTTTGAGCAGATGCCCTCATCCAGACCTAGCTGTGCTGAAAGCCACTGCTATTCCCCCCTGCCTACCTATGCAAATACACAACTCACTCAGAGTAGTGCAAATTCAACCCAGAAGCATGTGAAACAAAACCCATGTTCCCTGTGTGCAACTTCTTTTGTCTAATTAATACTCCAGATGGTCTCTCAAGGAGGGAACAAGAAATCATGAGAGAAAGAAGATATCTTTTATAAACACTCCATGGAACTTCAGAAATGGTCCCATCTTCTAATAAACATCATTATTGCTTCTATGCATCTAGATAGGTGCTTGCACACATCTATAAATTTATACTATAAGTCACACCTTGGAAGTGCACAAATACAAGGATTTGCAGTTAATTACAGGTCCATCTGGCCTCTGTGGGTTGTTAGCAGAGCAGTTAGTTTTATAGTTGCAAACTCAGGAGCTCAAATTCAAATCCAGCTTGTGGGCTGGGATTGCACTCCAGTCTGTTTTCATTTACTGCTCTCAGACCTCAGGGCCATCCTCCATCTCCAGGGCAATTCTGAAGCACAACTCTCCAGTTTTGGGGTGTGGTTTTCCTAACTTT
The DNA here is from genome assembly GCA_030060385.1 of Muscicapa striata striata. Classification (NCBI taxonomy): domain Eukaryota; kingdom Metazoa; phylum Chordata; class Aves; order Passeriformes; family Muscicapidae; genus Muscicapa; species Muscicapa striata. Next base: position 30,645 of record JAREIS010000066.1, on the reverse strand, counting down.
TTTTTTTTTTTTTTTTTTTTTTTCTCCACAGACATGTATAGAATTTATTTTTCTTTCATATCTGTTTAATATGAAAACCCCATACAACACAAAAGGACATAGAGTTTGTGTATTACCATATTTTATGACAGAGCTTGTACTCAATCAGATGAAATGGAGGGATTAAACAAGCTTATTCTAAAATCCTAAATACATATAGGGTACCCATGGCACACATCATTATCAAGAGAATGGGCCAGTAAGAAAAAGTCTGCTTTTGCTATTCAACAAACTGGGATTTTTTTACTTAAAATGGATGAGAATTGTATTAACAACTTAGGTTTTTTCCTAATAAACAAGGCTGTGTTGTCATCTGTTTTGAGACATAGATATGTGTCCCAATATAAAATAGTTGACAATATTTCTGACAAAATTCTTTCAAAACCATGTCAAGTATATCACAAACACTGAAGCTTCTTCCTATTGCCCATATTCCCCATAGCAATTGGTCCTTTGTGTGGTCTGGATGACATGGCCTTCAAAACCTGAAAATTATATTAAAGTAATTTCTGACTGAGGTTTTACTGGTATTCCAACTATTAAAATAGGCAAGGACACAAAAAGGTCAATCTGAAGGAATGTATTCCTTTAAGACTCATAAATTACTAGGATTTTTAGGGCAGCCAACATCTGTCAAAGAATATTGATTTTCATGAACACAGTAGTTTAATTTCCAGGAATACAGTCCTGGGGAAGGGACAGCAACAGGCAAAGGCGTGTAGTGTATTTTCTCCAGTGCAATGCAAGCAGATCTGCTTGTTTTATTCTGACACCAGTCATTTCCATTCTTCTGGCCTTGTATTTTTGTTTAATTTGACCAATATGTTTTGCCAGACAATGAGGTTTAACTTTGCCTTCAATGCTGTTATTCACTTGAGATCAGTATAAAACATATCTGTGCTTTCCTTACATTTTGCAATCCTTATACAATGCATGTATTTTTCCTGTTAATCCCTTTGGAATCACTTTTACATATCCCTTTGGAATTAGTTAGTCAAAAGCCCTGTAGAGTATTTAAATACAACTCAGACTGAAAACATGGCCTTGAAACATCTTGTCCCAGCAAAACTGTGTTAGTAGATCTATTCTCTGTGTAAAATGCTGTCTTCAGCTTTTTCAGTTCAGTTTAGAAAGGTGAACATTTTCTTTCTTGAGTAGACAGGTAGATACTTCAGTTCTTGAACTGACTACAACATGTTTTAGTGAAACAATATAGAGCATGAATTATAAAAGAAAAAAAATCTGTTTTGTCTGAAATTAGTAAAACATTTACAGTAACTATAAAAGTGATCCCTGTGTGTTTGTGAAAGGCACAGGGAGTTTTAGCAGTAAAATTAGAGCCCTGTAGTCTCTTTTAGATATTCTTGAAGCACAGAAATTAACATTTTTCTGACCAGCATGCAGCCTCATTAATCTTGGATGGCAGCAGATATAAGAAACATAGAAAAATTATCTGGTTTCAACCATAACTCAAAAAACTTCTGTCCTTTCAGAGAGAAGAGCATTCCCATTTTGCATAATTTAACTCTACAGCTCTGCTTAGGAAGTAATGTGCCACCTTTACTGACCAATGTGTTTTTTTCATTCCAATTCCACCTATTCTACAATCTTCAGAAAAATATATCCATTCAAGATTCAAATTTAGAAAGACAGACATCGTGGGAAGTTCTGTTGACAGTTTTCCTACAACCAGAGGGCATCTTGTAGTGTTCTTTTAATGATTTGGGATTTCCATCTCATTGAACCCTGCCTTTTTCTCACCTGTACTGGATTTTCTTTTCTTAATAGTGAAGAAGAAAGTAAATATATATTTTTCAATCCATTGCTTCCCACATTTTTTGTACAGATTAATGTATTCCAGGTGATTCCATTTCTAAAACTTCAAAGAAAGACCTGTAAAAAATGTCTACCACCCAAAGTTTCCTTCACAGTCAATGGCAGTAAGACAGAGCAGGAGATTCTCAAACTCTGACCTTACATGAGCCTAGAGATTAGGAAAGCCTTTTACAGAGAGAAGACATCTGCACACCATTTAGACTTTTATTATTTGTCTAAATTTAGACTGATTCAGTACTGAAAACTGACCTCCATCCATTTACGTTCAGGTGCTTGGTATGACTTTGCTTCTTTCATTGCATTGACTTGCAAAGTTTTGCTAGAATTTAAATCTATATATATTCCATATTAATTTAAATTTACAGTGGATTTAACTCACTTTGTGCCAGTGTTGATTTTTACTGGAAAGGGTTCTTCAGAACTGACAATTTTTACCATTTTCTTCTTTGTTAAAGCTGTGCTTCTCCTGTTGGCAGTTAAAAATTCTTACATACTGAGATAATTCACTAAAGTAGTTTCTGGAATTTTCAATTTGCTGTGAGCTACCATTGTGCTCTTAACTGTGAACTGCTCCACCTGTCTTCATGCCTGAGGTATCCACCCTTGCAGTGCTTCAGATCTTCCATCACCTCAAACATGTGCAAACACCATGGCTCATGGGCTTTAGCAGACAATTTCTTTGGCCTGGAAAAAATTATTTTGTCAATGGTTCTGAATCTTTTGGTAGCCTCTTTCTGAGTGCTTTGGCCTAGATGGTGTCATAATTTAGTCAGATGTTAAGGACCAAATTAAATTCAAAACTGAAAAATATCTTCATATAGTTTGAAATTGTACAAATTCCTCCACAATTCTTGCTAACCTCTTCTTTTCTGTGTCTGTCTAACAATTGTTCTGATGATTCATTTTTATGTGAAGTGTGAAGTACTCCTTGAATTTTTAACTTCACTTTCAGAGTTGGCCTCTCTGCTTGAGTTACTGAAAACCATTTAAAAATCAAGTAGTTCAAAACCACCTACTGTCAGAAACAAGGCTGCCTTCTGCCTTCCCTTTTAGTTGCTCCCCATTCCTTGTAGTTTCTTTTAAACTTCCTCCAGTTATTCTCCAGGTTTTCCAAGGGATTTAACTCGGCTGGGGTCTTGAACAGCTCCTTTCTTCTATTCAGACATAGCTCAGTTGATTTTATTCCTGTTCCACTGTTTGGCTCAGCAGCTGCAGAGAACAGGGAGGTGGCAGACACCAGCTCCACTTCATGAACATCTTCTTAAAAGGCAGAAAAAATTAAGTTATCCTTCCATCTTGACTTTTAATTTTCTTCCAATTGTCACAGACAAACACAGCTTAAAGGAGGAGTTTCCCAAGGAATAAAGGGGTAGCAAGTGAGAAGACATAGAGAAAATGGGATGAGAAACTCTGTAGAGAACCCAAAATTGGTGTGGCCTACTAAGAAATGTTAGACTTGTTACAAAGAGAATCAGACACTGATGAGCCTAAATAACAAATACTGCCTTTGCCTCTGTATTCTTGCTCTTGTGTTGCCCCAGCTGCCTGGGCAATTAATATCCTTTGAGGCAGAAATGAGCAATGGCATCTCAAGGGATCTGGCAACCTGAGCTGGAACTGTTGCTCTATTCAGGTTTGTTCTGCCACCTTAGAAGACCAGCACTAGAGGAAATGGACATATCTCAAAGAGAGGAAATGGTATCATTTTTAGCAAAAGTATAAAAATAAGTTGGTGATGCTATTCTCATCTTCACCTTTTTATTCTTCTGAGAGTTTAGAAATAGCTTCATTATCTATATAAAAGCAACTCCACTCAACCTAAAAATTTTCTTTTCTTAACATTTGGGTTTGTACAATATTGGCATAAAACCAAAATGTTCTGAAGTTCTACAATGAGGAAAAAAAAAAAAAAAAGAAAAAACAAGAAGCAAAGAGAGATGGAATACAGCCAACAGTCCAGCTAACTAGGTCACTTAGTAGGGATAGGAACTTTCCTTGCATCTCTTTGTGTTTCTCTCTGTATAAATAACTAAACATTCACTGCATTACAAAAGGGTGGATTTGCTATCTATAGCCTGATAAAAAGTGCTGTGGCTACACTACAAGACACTAATGGAAAAGCCTCTTTTATTAATTATATAGATCAGAGATTTGATCTGTCCACAAGATCCAACTAAATCTTTTAGTTACTGGCATATGGTTGTCCTGTAATGAAGGTCACACTTTTTGTGTCCCCAAAAATCCTTCCCTGATGCCAAAAAAATTATATACCTAGAAGACACTAGAATACTTTGAAGACATTTTTTTTTAGAGATTTTAATGGCAAGGCTCTTCATTGAAAAACTTGCAATCAGTTTTGGAAAAAGCTGGGATTTAAGTGCAGGTACCTGATGAAAATAGACAAGTGTTTCATGAGAGGAGCATTTTTGCAATGTGTATACTTTCTTCAAATGTAAATATAATAAAAGCTAATCACCTTCAACAAAATTAGAAAACTAAAAGAATTTTAGTAAAATAGATTTATTTTTTTAAATTGACATTTTTGAAAAAAAGTACTTGCAATATTTCACTGAGAAATATTTCTTTAAGTTTAATAATAAGCTTTCCATCTCTTTTTCTATTTACAATGCGTACAGGATTTTTATCTGAAAGTTTTCCAGTTTTTCTCACAGATGGCAATGGAGTTACTTCACCACTACAGTATTTCAGTTGTATGCTGACACGGTAGGATGGAAATAACACAGATAGGCATTGGCAAAAATGGAGTTATGCAGGGATAATCAAACTTCCATAAATGGAGGAAACTTGTTTGCATGCAAAACATTTTTTAAAGGGCCATGTGAAAGGAGATTAGACTTGCTTGCAAGGAAATGGCACATAAAATCACTGCAGAGGGTTCAGTGCTGACTCCTCACCACAGTGAGGGCTGAGCTCCATGCAAACACCTGACCCGTGTGCCCTGGATCCCAGTGCATCACAGTAGCCTGTGGTTGTTTTGATGAGAAAGAAGGAGTGATGAAACAAACTGGGCATTTCAGTCTCTGCTCTACCTCAACTTAAAACACAAGATGCTGTGAGTGCTGCTCTGCTGTACGCTGATCAATGTGATTGCACCTTTGAAGCTGGCTGTACATCACGCAGCAGAGATATCTTTGATTAATCCCCTCCTGGTTAGTTTAAGTGATAGAAAGCCCCCTGAGGACTTAAACTTGCTCTCCTTCTTTTCAGAGATCAGAGACAAATAGTTTCTTCCTGTGTTATTCTTGTCTTGTGTAAAGAGGATTTGTACAAGGAAATCCCTGGTGTAAACAGTATTGAAAAATTGTTCTAAAGGATTAAAGCTTCTCTAACGATCTGTCCCAGGGAGTGTGTCTTCCAGCAGCTGCTCTCATGTAGAGAGGTTTGGGCTTCAAGTAATGAGGCAGTGCACTATGCATAATGCTTTAACAAGATGTGAAAGACAGAAGCCTCACCCTATTCTATTTATTAAAACAAAAAATAATGACAATTCTTGCTGCTTAAAGTGAGGTAATTTTGCTCAATAAATTGTACACTCAAGAGCACACTCGTGTAGCATCAATTTCTGCCTCTTTCTGTGTCTTGAGAATAAAAGCAGGCAAGTATTAAGGAAGTAGGGTAAGGATGAAATCCTACAGCTCCTCTGAATGCTGACTTCCCCTGTACTGTTACTTTGAGATGAAAAAGACACATTTTTTTCCAAAATCATAATGCTGTCTGACGTCATTTCTAATTCAGTAAGGAGAAATGCTTGTATGACTGTCAAAAAAATCTCTACAGCTCACTAACTTTTCAACAACTTTATCCAATATTAATTTCTCTTCTCTTTAGACACTGCCAAAAAGACCAAATTTTGTACCTGCAGTAGAACTTTAGTCAGGAGTTAATGCTTTGAGTATCCTTCAAGTTAATTTGCTTTCTTTTACTAAATGGTCATTTATTAGTTTTTCTGTTAGACCAAAGTTTTTCTGTTTACCCTCAGAAAAGGTAGAACAATTCCACTTCATGGGTAGAATTGTATAAACATCCAGCCTGTTACAAATTTTTGGAAATACAGAAGCCAATGGTACCATAGATCTATAAGGTCATATTTGCTTAGAGCAAGATCTGTGCCAAAGATTTCAGTCTGCCTATAGTTATTTTCTTGCAGCAGGGAGACTACAGAGGAAAGGGAGGTGTAGACTGAATGCCAAAACAACACTATAAAGAATTCTTTTTGTTCCAGAAAACAACTCAGAGAGGAGACATAAAAGGAGAAGTAAAACTGTTGATGCTTCTCTGTGTAAGTTGAGACTCTGGGAAAATTACTGTTTGCACACATGTACATGCACACTGAGAACAAGTTAAAATGTCCTGACAAGCTCAATTCTTATTTTTTCAGATCTTCCTAAGTCTTGACTGAGAAATTTGAATGGTCTTTATTGATCATTATTTTTTTATGTGCATGGGAAATTCTTCTAATTTTTCACACGCACACACACACAAAAACAAACAAAAAAAACCTCACAAAAACAAAAACAAAAAAAAAAAAAAAAAAAAAACCAATAAAACACAAAAAAACTATATGTGAAATATATAAGATTATATGAATCAAAAATGATGCAATTTTAAAATTTACTACCATCTGTCATGTAAGTCAGTGGAAGAGTAGATAACATCAGTTATCTTCTTAATATATGGACTAGCTCTTTAGTCCATTTTAGTATCAGAGTTACAGAAATCCAGATACTTGGGTGTACATCTGCTCCAGGGAGCATTGCCTGGGTCACAGATCACTTGTCCCTCTCCTGGCATCGCTCACTCCCATTTCTGTATGCTGGACCTGCTACCCTCCCACCTTCACCTTCCCTCTCCCCTTGCATGGTCTCAACTCTGCTGCTCTCAGCTTCAGTCCACTGCTCAGGAGACATGAGCATGGATATCCTATTTGAATGCAATGTAGCAAACTGATAAATTCTTAAAGATGGCACTGAAAGAATTAATTCCACCTTTCTACCCTTTCCCATTTATCTTACTCCCATCTTGCCACACTTAGAGCCTGAATCTGCCTCAAAGCAGTCCTGATTGCAGCCTGCCCATGCATCTTTGCATCTCCAGCACTTGCACTCCTTGTCCAGGTTTTGCATCCTCGTCTCACCAGCCCCCTTCCCATGGAGCAGCTGTTGTTTCCCAATTCTTCTCCCAGCCCATTCACACCTCTTGCTCTCCCTGCTGACCACATTGTCTCCATTTCCATTCCCTGCCTGCTTTCAGTGCTGGCTGGGAACAAGATTAAGTGACTTGCTGCTGTCTCAAGGGGCTGCCAGGTTCCTGCCTAGATGTGAGCACCAAATTAGTTCAGCATAGTGAATCAGAGGTGCCTGAAGTATATTAATATGGAGGAATGCAAAAAATTAGTTCTTTATTAGAGGCAGAGGTGAAACCAAGTAGACTAGACAGGATCTTCAGTTAATAAAAATCAGCATAATTCCATTATTTTATATTTGCAAACTCCCCATCCTTGTGTATGAAATGAGAACATTGCTAACACAGCCTCCATTTCATCAGGACACTTAAGCATATATTAATCATCTATATTTGTTCAGCAAAGTATTAAGCAGATGTTTTACTTTAATTCTCACAGAGGTCAGCATATAAGAGCATATTTAAATGCTTACGATAATAGAATTAGGATGAAGCATCTGGGCCTAAGAATAAAAGCACTCTGCTGCACAAAAAGTAAAAGAAATCTGAAGAGATAAAATTATCAGATTCATTCTTCTTTTACAAAACACCAGCTTATCAGACTAACTTCAGTGCGCTCCTGTAAATTTGGCACCTTCCATACATTTATTTTCTTAGATGCATTTCTTGGTCAGCTAAAATTGTCCATATAAAGATTTCAGTTACTTTTCCAATCTGTACTTTCCCCCCCCTCCCTTTTTTTGGCCATGCTTGATATATGGTCAAGAGAAAATGAAAAAGAGAGAAGGACTAAGGAAAGCAATCACAGATTTTCTAGTTAGCTGAAATAACTCCCTGAAGATGATGTGCTATGCTTCCTTTCCATTTTTAGTTGGCAATCCTCAAAAGCACATCAGATGAGTGACCTCCTTTGTCCTGTCCTTGTCCTCAAACATTAATTAGTTTATGCTTTGTGACTGACTCCTGCTGACTAGTATCTCTGAAGTTAATCATGTCACTAGGGACATTTGTGTAAGCTTAGGTTCTGTGTAATAGCACTAATTATAAAAGGAGATGTAAGGTTATTTGGCTACAGAAGTGTGTTTTTTCATAAGGTTACAGAAAAACAAGAAGCATTTGGAGATATCACTGGTGAGAGGAACCATCCAAATATGAAATGGCTTTGTGTTGCTCACCTGTTCATTAACACCTCAATTTGTCTTTCTTCACTCTCCTCTCCCTCACCCATGGCAATGTCTTATGGCAATGGAAATATCCATTGCTGGGGAAAAGAAATAAGGCTTTAGTGCAAATTTCTGCAGAAAAGCTTAGTGCAAGGGAGAAGGTGAGATGGGGGACAGGTTGCTTGAGATAATTTTTATAGAAATAGAGGAATGTATCTACCTTTTTTTATTTATCCTTTGATAGGGCCATCACATCACTCTGAAGATGCTCAGTATCCTGCTCTTTGAAGTGAAATTATACCCTGAAAAGCTCCTGAAAATGTAGTTTTGTGTGTGGATTTTGTTTTGGAATGGAGAGTTCTGGCTTTTAAGATGTTGGTTTCCATTGCCCTGACCCTGAAAGGAAGAGTAAAGTCATCTATTGCTAAAAAGCTGCAATTTTGGTCAGTAAAGGCATCGGGAATTCTTACAAAGTTGACACTGGTTGTTCTAGCAGTAAATCACGGTGTTTGTCCCTGTTCTCTGTCTCTGCAGGGATCTTTATTTAGGACAGTGGTACAAATACAGAAGAACTGAGAAGCAGTTTGAAACTTTATCTATGACACTCATCACATTCTTTTGACTTTGTGAATACAGCAAGAAGCTGAAAAACAAAACCAGTAAGTATTAACCACTGGTATGAAAGGAGAAATGGCATAAAAATTTATCACGGCCCAGTGGATTTAAACTAGAAATTGTGATGTTTGTAGTTAAGTGAAGAGGGTAAAATTAACTAATGAACAAGCTGAAATTATGTTTAAAATTAACGGATGATTCTATAATATTTCAGTTAGGACAGGAGAGGACCGGATATCTGCATTTTGTGTTATACAACATGCCACTGGAAGCATGGAAGTGACAGAAAATATGCCCTGACTATAAAAAGGTTGCCAAGGAGGATAAAGATACCTATTGAAATCAGAATAATTCTGACCGTCGTAGAACACCTCCTGCAGTAAATGTGCATAACAGAACAGCTGTTTCAACAACTAACACTCCCCACAAATGACAGCTTGAAGGCTTATGCCAATGTCAATCATTTTTTCTGATGCTAAAGCATTCCTCCTGATGCAAGATCTTAAGTGCAAATGAGATAACCTCACTTTTTTTGCTCTATCAAAAACAGGAAGCAAAATGTCTTCATTTGCAGAGCGTGGTGGCGCGATCCAAGCCCAGCAGAGACCCTTTTGCAGAGTGGCAGCCAGTGACAGGCTGTGAGACTGAAATGTTCTTCAAAGTTTCAATCACTTAAGGTGAGAAAAGGCAGCATTTCATCCATATGTTCCCATTACATTTTAAAGGGCCAGTTAAGCAATTTAAATCAGGGGCAGTACCGATCACATAATTATACCTAATTATTTTCTGAATATGTGCAATGAAAATGTAATTTTTGCCTAGGACATGGGTTGGCCTATTACCTCCTCCAGCTATTTGTTTGAATGCAGAGCTGACTGAATTTCTGGGAAACTATTGTGTTTCAGTACATTGTTATTTATTTTAAGTAAAATACATAAAAACCTTTATTCCAATGTGGTCCAAAATTACAATCACAACCAGGACTTGAACAAGCCCAGCTCCATCAGCCTTTCCTTATAAAATGGATGCTCCATTCCCATAATTACCTTCCTAGCCCTCTACTGGAGCTGCTCCAGGAGCTCCACATCTCTCCTGTACTGAGGAGCCCAGAGCTGGACACAGCACTCCAGAGTGGCCTCACCAGGGCAAAGGAGAGGGGTAGGATCACCTCCCTCCACCTCTTCCCAAGGCACCCCATGATCCCACTGGCCTCCTTGGCCCCAGGGCGCTGCTGGATCATGGGCAGCTCATTGTCCACCAGGATCCCCAGGACCTTCCCCACAGGGATACTTTCCTGTAGGTCAGCCCCCAGTCTGTGCTGGGATTATTCTTCCCCAAGACCTTGCATTTGCTTTTGTTGAACTTCAGATTATTCTGTTCTTCTCTGCCCATCTCTTGACCTGTTGAGGTCTTTCTGAAGGGCTGCCCAGCACCCCAGGGGACCACTCCTAGCTCTGTGTCATTAATGAACCTGCTGGGGAGGCAGCTGCCCCTTCATCCAACCCATGGATGAAAATGTTAAACAGCACTGGAACCAATACTAAATCTTGGGGGACTCCACTAGGGACAGGGCTCCAACTAGACCCATTGCCATGCACCTCACTGTCCACTCATCCAGTCCACACTTCTTGAGCTTGTCTATAAGGATGTTGTGAGAGATAAGGTCAAAAACACTGCAAAAATCAAGGTAGACAATATGCACTGCTTTCATGTCTTCCACCCAGGCAGTAGTTTCTTCATAGAAGGCATCAAGGGTTTTTTGTCATTCAGTTCTTCACTTGATCCTACAGATCCTAAAGTCAGTAACCTTTCACCAAATTGTGTGCGGGAAGGAAAAGGAAGTGTCTGACATCCTGGAAATGGAAAACTCTCTGTCAGGTAGAAATGGCATTTTGAGGTGGATTTTTTCTTACTCAGCTTTAGGTATATAAAGGCTAAGCTTCTCCATTATCTGTGGTGCAAACTGGCAATGGACAACTATCCCGAACAAATCTTCCTGAGGGTTTCTGTCTCTCTTTATCCACTATTGGGAAAGCCTGTAAAGAGCCTTGGCCCAGACATCAGTGGTTTTATGTCTGAAGCTTGGATAAATTAATTCTCTCCATGGCCATCATAATAACTGTCACAATAATCTTTAGTTATTACAATAAGTCCTTCAGCACAGGAAATATCTTAGTGGATCAGTTTTCCTGGATTTGATTAATTGCCCTTTCCTCAGTGCTGTGCCCTGTCTAGAGTGCTGAGTAATCTCCAGCAACGTAAATCACTGTAAAACTTCTAATGCACCTCAGTGTTAGAAACCCCAGTATTTCAAATTCCCTATGTTTTATATGAGATACCATATTCATCCCATCACAAAGCAAGCTGCTTCTGCAAGGGCACTGTACCTGATTCAAATAGAAAAGTTCAGAACAAAAAAAAAAGAGTGACACTAGGTATCTAAAAGGGTTAAACAGAAAATTAGTTTAAAATATTCATTATACTAATAATAATTAATAACAGGAATTTTCCATTTGCAAGCAAGCCCAATCTTCAAATACCTTGCATAGAACATCATTCATGGGAGTGTAATGACAAAGTGATTTTCACCTTAAGGTAGGAGAGTAACTCTCCCCAGGGGCATTTGGGTTGTTTTGTCTGCATGTCTTCTGGGTTTTGAATTGGAATGAAAAACTGTGTTTACTCTTCTTATTGGAATAAGGAAGGCAGGAGAGGTCTGCATTTTCTTGAAGAAATCCTTGCTCCTGATAAAACCAGGGGTGTGTTATAGACCAACAAACTTGAAAAGTAGCAATGCTGGCTCTTCAAAATATTTGTGAGCTGAGGGGCTGTAAACAGGGTTACAGTTAGACATAAGCTAAAAGAATTTGAGAAATGGTTCCCACTTGATCTGTCCTTCACAAAAAGCATGAACCTCTGAGGGAATATACTTATTAAAAATCTGATGAGATTCATGCTTTTAAAATACAATATAACTTAATCCAAACTGAAGAGACTCTAAAGGAACTGTCCTATGTCTTACTGATTCCAGTAGAGTCAGTCCATGTGCTATGGTGGCAAAAATGTCTTTAAAAAGACAAACATCTTGAGGCAAAGGATCCTACTAAGTCATCATCCCCATTTACAGGATTTATTAAATTAATATAAAAAGGCAATAATAGAAGCCATCATTTTAGCAAAGTGACCTTCAGAAGGACATTTCAATAGAAGAATACTGAATTCTTTACACATAATACACAATGCATATAGTCTGCAGCCACCTAACTCTGAACAGACTGCACTTAAAGCTTTCAGCATGTTGGTGAAAAGATTAGGTATGTTAATTGAATAATTGAAGCTTTATATAGTGGTATTTATTCTAGATGAATTTATAATTTACTATTACAGAATGTTGTAACAGATTAATATCCACTTATCAGTCTCTGAACAACTCTGTATCCATTACAAGGAAACTCACTGAAAGATGGAATAATCACACTAATAGAATAAATGTACTGTTCACAAGGCAGTCTTTTTTATTTGAAAGAACATGTGAGGCCTCAGCAAGGACAGAAGATCCTTGGAAGGGGCATCTGTCCAGAATCAGCCTAAAGGACATATCTGGAGATGTTCTAGGCTTCCACTGAATGCCAGTTTTAGCATGAACTTCAGCAGTAGGGAAAAAACAGGTAACATAACTTGGTTCTTTGTATTGCTGAGCATCAAGTGTAAATCTGTTTCACATCTGAATAATGAGTTAATAAAGATACAGGACATCAGTACATTCACATCAAGGTGATGTATAAACTACTATTTAATTAATGCCTGAAAGGTATATCTGAACTTAATTAACCCTTATTCTGTTCAAAATGAGAGTTTTAAGCACCTTACAGCTAGATTGCCTGTATTTGTAGCAAACTGTCAGTTATCAACACTGACCCTCCTTCTGACAGAGCTTAAAATGCAAACAATGCAAGAAGAGTACTGAAGCAGAATACCAGGAAGAAGTAGCTTAAATGTATTATATATTTTTTTTTTTTAAAAAAAAGCTAAAACCTATCCATAATTCTACTAGATTATTAATGGTTGTGCAGAAGAGCTCAGCATTTTCAAAAGCAGGTTTGCATACTGCATCACCACAGAAACCAGGGTGGCATGCCATGGTTTGGGCCCCCAGTCTGTCTCAGTGGCACACTGTGCAGGTATATGAACAGATTGGTATCATACACTAAGGAGATATAGGGACTGCACAGGGGCTCTTTTGTGGGTTTTTACAAGGGATTAATTCAGCACTTTGACTTACTTTGAATATATAAAGTCTAACAACATGATGCAAACACTTTGCAGGACTGGTGTTTGACTATCTACCTGAGGTAGCTGTATCTTTTCCTAGTATACTGAGTGAGCAAAAATAGGTACTGCTAGGTTGTAATTAATTTTATTGTAAAATAAATATCTAAAATAGGTAACATCTGTAACATTTGTAGCATGTATAACACCCAAGAAGTGTCTGTCCACCACTGAAAAGAAAAGTAGCCTAAAGCTAGGTCTAGAATGCACATTGCATGCATTTTTGTTTTATTGAAATCAACTGGAACTTTGATGAGAGTTAGACATCCAAACAAGGTTATGTCTTTTGTCCTGCTGTCTTTGGTTACAGGTATGATTTCTTTTTAGTCAACCCTGAAAAGAAGCAGCAATTCAAAGCCCAAGTACTGTCAATAAGCTTACAGATATACTGGTGAAGAATAGGGGCCATAAGAAGTACAAGTCACACCCACAGACCATGAAGATCATAGAAAGCATCAGCAGAATAATCCAGAGATTATTGTACAAAAATATACTTAGGATCTAGCCCCCAGTGCACTTCTGGTGTGTGCATGGGATTTGCTACTGAGATGACAATTTGGTTTGCACCAGAGCAGAGTCCTGGTAAAAACAAGCGTTATATTTATAAATAAAAGATATTTCTATGTCTTAGAAGACAAGGCTTAATCATACCTCTTTGAAATATTAGCAGCAAATGTTGGCACTACAAAGAATAACACTGTCACTACCTAAAGGTGTCCTTAGATAAAGACTTACCACATATCAGTGGTACTGCCTACTGATGTGGCTTTTGCTTCCATATGCAGATATAAAGAGACAGGGGTTTAATGATCAGTATGTTCTTTTTTAGTTTAGGAACATGTTCTATGAGAGATTGAATATGTGACAACCACTCTGTTTTTACTTACATATAGATTTGAGACAGGCAAAATCTATTTATTTTGGTAATATAAGTACAGTTTTATGAACACCCTTTCTCAGTAAAAATAGTGAGGCAGAGACCACATCTCCTGGCACATTTTATGCATATAAATAGTAATGTTTCATAATTTATTTTACAAAATATTCTGTATGTTCTGATGTATAGTTCAGGGATGTAGCAACTGGGAAAATACAACTCTTTTAACATTAGGCATCACATCTTGAAATCTACAGGATGATGATTTTCTCCACTGAAAACATACTAGTTTTCTTCACGATGCATCAAAATATTTCATCTGTGCAGAATGCATAAGCTGTTCAGAGTAACTTGAATAGACGAGTTACTAGACTTAGTCACACAGTGCTATTTTCACATCTCATTTCTATTATTAAGCAAAATTGCAGCAGCAGTTCAAAGTTCAGACATACCTAGGAAGGAAGATAAGAGAAAAAATAATAGTGAAAAAGAAAAGCATTTTCAAAGTGCAAAAGACACAAAGCATTGATCAAGAAAACAGTGACTGAATGAGAGTAGCTTAGCTGAAAGCCGTCTGCCAAAGTAGCTAGCAGCCATTTATGCAGTAAAATAAAATTTCTGTATGCACACAGAGATGTCAAACACAAATGTAAATGTGAAGAAATTCTTCAAACAGCACAATGTGACCACAAGGAAAACACTTCCATGTCTGGTCACTGTATTTTAAAAGTAAAATGACATAAATAAGAACTGAGGAGAAGACAAGCACAACAACAGGGAGACTCAAAAACTCCTTTGGCAGCTCAAAATGTTTAGGGAAATTGCTAGGTAGCTTTTAAGAGAGACAAAACTGCACTGAGTCTAAGAAATCACACTTCAAGAAATTAAAGTGTTTGAATGGAAATTGCAGTCCTACCAGCAATGAAAGTAAAAACTACAGTATTAAACTGGTCCAGAGATTTATGGCTTTTTATTTTTAAGCAGAGAGAATTTCTTCCATACTTACCTCCTAGTCCAGCTCCTTCACACACAGAACTCTTCTTAGCAAAGACAAATTTCCAGACTTAAAGAACCCCAAAAAGTCTTTGTCCACATAATTCAAAGTTAGGTCAGACAACTGCAGTTAAGCTGTTGTGATTGACGTGACTGGCAGCTCCACAGAGAGCAGTAACTACACTTGATTTGTTCTGAGCACATGCTTATACAGATGCCCTAAACAAGACTGAAATTTGCACCTCTTTGGGACAGCAAGATACTGTAAATGTGCTACAGGCATATGCCCACAGTGGGGCAAAGTGTGGTGTCAAGCTGCCCAAATGTTCAAATTGGTGACAGGCAGGCAATGCCTGACATAGCTCAAGTTCCACAGGGGACACGTGAAGTGTTTCCTCATGAACTGAGACCAAATGACTTCTTACAGTGGTCTTCAATGTCTGTTTTGTGCTCAAAAGAGTTATTTGTGCACTTTCTCTCACTTTAGTCCAATACTAGATGCATTTACTCTTTTTAGAGTATCCCATATCTGAACTAGGGTAAAGGGGTAAATTTGCCTGAGCTAGGGAGCATTCAATGAGTAAGTTATGCCTGTGAGATACTACCATGGAAAATAAGGATTTACAAACTAGATGTTCCTTCAGAGGTGGTGGTATATTGATAACAGAGGACGATTTCCATCTCAAATGCAAGGAATGAAAAATTGAGTAATCCTGTGGATTAGCTGAAGGCCCAAAGAATCAAGATATACCAGGAGAGGCGGGAAATTGGGAAAAAAATTCAAAAGTACCAAATAAAATAATGTCTATGCAACCACTGTTAATATTTATTTCTTGAAAGTAAAATCATTGCAGTGTTTCCCTAAATTAGGAATACTTTTGAAAAAAAGTATGTCTCCAACCTTTATTTTAAATTAATTTTCAATATCTCATCTCATTGTAAATTTGTGTTGCATCAAGAAGCATGTTCATGACTAGGCCAATCTCAGTCTTTAAATTTTTTAGCATTGAAATAAAATTTTTACGTGTTATTCAGAAAGTGTTAAACAACCCATCAAGGACTGTGTGGAATAGTTGCAGGTACAGCTTCCTCATAAAGGGAAGAGGAGAGACAAACACTGATCTCTGCTCCCTGGTGGCAGTGACAGGACCCAAGGGAATGGGCTGAAGTTGTGTCAGGGGAGGTTTAGGTTGGATATTAGAAAAAGGGTTTTCCCCCAGAGGATGTTTGGACACTGGAACAGGTTCCCTAGGGCAGTGATCACAGCACCAGCCTGGCAGAGATCTGGAAATGTTTGGACAATGCTCTCAGACACAGGGGGTGATTCTTGGGGCTGTCCTGTGCAGAGCCAAGAGCTGGACTTGATAATGTCTGTGGGTCCTTTCCAGCTCAGCATATACTCTGATTCTGTGACTAATTTAGTCAGGCCACCACATCTACGACAGACACTTTCTACAAATAATGCACAAAATAAAGGCTGCAAAGATTCCAGGGCTAAATCATGACTTGTTGATGAAGGTGTAGGAAAAGATGCAAAGCCTTCGATTTTCCTGTTATTAGAAAAAAAAAAATTAAAAAATTACATTAGGTTTAGCACTAAAAATAATGAAGTTATAGCAGGTAAGTGAATACTTCAGTTACCTGCAAATACCAAGTCCATGCTAAACAGAGCTCCATGTGTAGGTCCTACAGGGAGTGTGAGAGAGGCAGGATTATCCTAAACCTTCATATTGTGCTGGAATCTGTACTGTCTACTCATTCTTACCTTGCAGATCAGAAACCCAAGCAAATGAAGAGCAACTATTTCAATTTATTCTTCCAATTTAGGGTCATTTAGGGTCTTAATGCAAGACATCCCTGAATAGTTTGGTAAATTGACTTAGGAATGAGGACACATTTTTAACAGGTTTGCTCAGCATTTAGTTATGTAGATCGAGAGAAAAAAATATAAGTGGAAGTAGTATGAAGAACATATTGTTTCTTTCAGATAAGAAATGTTTTATGAATTCCTATGAAGTGTAGGAAAATGCATAATGAAAAATTATGCCATCAATAATATAAAATGGAAGGAGAGAAATAGAACAAGTTAGGCCTGCAGCACTTTATTTATGTAAAATAGCTCTTCTATAACCTTGTCCTGAAAAACAACAAAAGAAAATATTTAAAACATTTTTTAAATAAATCTTTATGGTTTTGCTCTACTGTTGAAATAAGATAGACAGTAATTAGTAAAAGATACTGAGTGAAGCATCATGCCTTTAAAAGCAGCATACATGAAATATTTACTTTGACAGTGTTTAAGTCAAGGGTATAAAAGAAAAAACGCTACAACTTATTGCTCATTCCATTATAATACTTCCTATCAGTAGAAGCACAGTGGGAGATACTTACCTTTACTTATCTCTGGCAGTAATGCTGTTTGCACAGGTGACATAACGATTTTTATGCTCAAAGGCACACTTAGTGATACAAACAATTGTCTTAGTGCTCTGTTTGAACCTGCCTGTAAAAATTGTACTTAATAAATGTGCAGGAAAAAAAGAAAGGGAGAGAGGAAAAGTATAATGTGGTCAACTTCTGCACCAGAGTTCAGATGTTGTGTCAGAGTTATTATTTAATTCAGTTTTAGCATTGTCCTGCCAGAGTACACCACATTCATCTGTGAGATGGGAGGCAGCTCCCTGGGTGTCAAAGCTGTTGTCCTCAGAGTGGGATTATTTGAAAGGAAGGACAAAATCTGATCCAATGTCATCAGCTCAGAAAGGATGAACAGAGCTCTGCCAGCTTAGAAAAGCAGATGATCAAATTAGAGGGAACCCCAATTAGCTGCCGTGGCTTTATTTGTGCAATGCCAAGCCATAATAAAAGTAAAATGAAGAAACATAAGCAGAAGTATTCAGAGGAGACAAAAGCTTTCACAAGGTAAAAAAAAAAAAAAAAAAAAAGTGCTGGCCTTCATCACATTTTAAGACTGTTTAAGAGGACATGAGGACATTATGCTAAAGGACACATAGGAGTTATTCATAATATAATAAAACTAATGGTAGAGGTAGGATCTGGCAGTAAAGACTGGACCTTTCTTGAAGTTAAGAGTCAAGATGTCAATAGTTCAGGACTCTGTAGTTATTTATATATTGCATTTTGAACACCACTTTCTGTCTGCAGGAGAAGAGTGAGGCAGTCTGCACTCTGGATAGACCTCCAGAGATCAGCAGAAATGGCTGGAAGCTGTAGATTTGTGTAAAATGTGGTTTACACCTTGCTTTTGCTTCCTGACTGATCCCTGTGAGCTTAGGAAGCTGTTTTGTGCACTGCAGCACTGCTGTGCTCAGGTCAGGGGTTATGACTAACACTGCAATTGAACTCTGCATTGGAGCCCCTCATGAGGGGAAAAGGCATTTTTAAGTTCATTAGTGCAACCATTTCAAATAAAACCTCTTTAAATAAACCAACCATATTTAAGGTATTGTCTGAAAAAAATATAGATGAATGGAAAGGTGTCTCAGTATTAGCTGGACTTCTACGAGTTTAGATAAAGGAAGAAAACATTGCTTGGAGCTGCAAGGGTGCTGTTAAAAATGGTCAGTCTGGCTGCAAACTCCAGATAAGTGCCCAAGGACAAAAAAACTGCATCATGGTTCCAATGTTAGTGTTTAATGTGAAATTATATATTTGGCTGGAAAAGAGCTCTTTGTCTGACACAGAGCAAGGAGCTTTTGTTTATGATGTTTATTAGGGCTTACCAGGAAAGGTGGCTAATGTAGGATGATAAGAGCATTACTAATTTTCTTTGACAAATGGCTCTCAGATATTTTCCATTGTACATTGGTACATTAGACTGCAATTTCTTTCATGAATTTCCTTTCCTTACAGCTATGCAATACTGATTCCATGGCAATTCTAATGCTCACACACAATGAAATAGTATAAAGAGTGCTAAGAAAACAAGATTATAATAAATAAACATAAGGCTAAATATTTTTGCATTCTTGCTTCTTCCAACAAGCCATAGTTGTATGAAGCCTGGAGTAATTAAAAAATGCATACCTAATGCTGATACATTAAAAGAAATTATTGTCTTATCTTACCAGCATAATTTTCAGTTCCTCTTGATTCTAAGATCTACCAGTATTAAAAATACTGCTTTCAGCTAAGTTAAAGCTGAAGGACCTGCTTTTCTGCATAAGAGGTGAGACCAGTGTGGGCTTCTCTGCTTTTACTCTTGGCAGCAATTTCCTGACTATAATGAAAGACAGACAAGTAAGTACTGAGATGAGATACTTTTGTAAGAGAAATTATCCCCTGTCATTCTAAGAAAGAACATTAGAAACTGTTTAGTCGAAAATAGCTATAATAAAATATTAATTTCATGAGCATTTCTCACTGTGATAACAAGTTAGAAAATCTCTAAACATGAAAAACTCTGTGGTTTTAATCAACTAAACCAAAAATATTTGAACTGAGCACAGCCAAACCATGGAAGTTGTGTAGGCAAAATAGATGAAAATTTAAAACCTTAGGAATGTGGGGTAACAGTTCTTTTTCAACTTTCACCAGAAAAAAAATGATGCAATTGATTTTTTTTTTTTTCCCAACTTGGACAAACAGAGGGTATCTGAACTTGGTCTTAGGGGCTGTGGCATCTTTCACAGTGATCCCTTTTACCCAGACTGCCTCTTGACAATTTTTTAAAACCTTGAGGAGCTCACATAACTGGATATGAAGCTCTGTGTCTGCACCATGCTGTCCCTGAAGACCAACAGCTTTCCCATGTAAGTGCTATTTCCAGCTGGCAATTTCAGTATTTTGGACAAAGAAGCTGAGAGTAAGGAGTAATACCATGTACCCCTTGAGCATCCAGCCCTAATCCCCAGAGTACAGCTCTTCATTAATAGGTTTGGTTTGATGGTACAAGCACTTTGAGGTGAAGGTCTTCATTGCTGTGTTCAGTCCTGCAGGATATTTTAAGAAAATCAAGTTTATTCAGCTCCTTATGACCATAAATTATTTAAGCCATGCATAATAGTAACTGTAGTGACTTATTCCTGCAGCAGGAAACAATTGATGTGGATGGCATATTGAGTGCTTGTGAGAATGGTATTACTTGTGTTGCAATGGAAATGCCCAACATTGTTTTTTGATATGAAGGAAAAGGCCTTTTCCCCAGCTCCAGAGAGCTGAGGCACTGAAATGGTCTCAGGGCCTGGCAAACCTCTGTCTTTTCTGTTTGAAACCAAAGACACCTCATCTTCCCTTTACCAACCCTGCCACTGTCCCCAGGCAAGAGTTTTCTGCTGCTGGCGTGGCAGAAAAATTCTCTTGGGCTTGTGTTTCCTGGAAGTAATGAGAAGTACAGATCCAAATCCTTTTTGTTCCACAAAAAACAGAGTAAAGGAAGTGAGCTTCCAAGGATTCAGGACAGTGGAAGGGAGTTTTTGAATTGGAGAATGTGCTGAGATGGAGTAATTCTTTGTAATTAAAGCAATCTGCCTGCAAGGGACAAAAATGGGAATCATCTGCTGTGGACTCTATTCATTCCTGCCTAAGAGCTTGTTATTTTTCACTGTCTGTGAGTCTGGGGATTTATTCCCATCAACTAAGGACTTTTTTTTACAACTTCAGTTGATTCATCACTTAAGGATTCAGTACCTTTTAGAAATCAATACAGGAGCACATATACTCTTGAGCACTTAACCCCTGCATGGTTTTCATGTTCCTCATGACTTCCTTGATTTTTTTGGCACTTCTCTTCAATATGTTTTACTTTTGACTGCAAGAGAGATGATTGCTTGAGGTGGAACAGAAAATTTTTCAGTATTTGTCTTTTCTGCTGCTCTAAGTATAAAGCTTGTCTTCCCTTGTGACACTTTATAATGCTGATCTTCTGTCTTTTGTTACTTGTAATTCAGGAACAGTATTGGGAATGCCAAGATACTGAGTGCAGAGCACTGAAAATCATCCAAGAGCCACAGCATTCACAAAATTCTAAAGTTGGCAAGTTTTTACTGAGCAAAGTCTGGAAAGCACCAATCATTTACATCATCCTGATAAGCCACTATATAGGTCCCTTTATAAATAATAATATGTGGAAGAAGGAGGTGGACACCAGGTACCCACCATGGACCTCCCTGGGCTGCAGGGGCACAGGTGCCTCACCATGGTCTTCATCATGGGCTGCAAGTGAGACAGCCCTGGTACCTGGAGCACCTCCTGCCCTTCCTTCTGCACTGATTCTTTAATATTTTGTCACTCTTCTCACTACAGCTGCACAGGGATGTTTTTCCCCCTTTTTAAATATGCTATGCCAGAGGTGCTTCCCACTGTCATTGATGGGCTCAGCCCTGGCCAGCTGCTGGTCCACCTTGGAGCTGGTTGGACATGGGGGGAGCTTCTGGAAACTTCTCAAAGACACCTTGTTAGCCACTGCTACTGAACCCTGCACAGAAAATACAATACCCACTTTTTAACCTATTTTTTGGTTTAGTGTTAAATACAGCATCAACAAATCAATCAGAACCTGAGCTGCAGCCACAGGGGCATTAATAATAGAGACAAAGCTGTCATCATTCCAATCAGGCAACACCTGGAGTGATGTGTGCAGTTCCAGACCCCAGACATCAAGAAAGACATGGACAGACTGTTAAGGAAACAGAGGGTCATAATGATTAGCAGAGGTCTGAAGAATCTGTTCTACAAGGCAAGACTGAAGGAGACAGATTTTTCCCCCTGCAGAAGAGAAGGCTTATGGGCACCTCATCAAAGTGTTCCAATACTTAAAGAGTGGTTCCAAAGAGGATGGAGGCTCTCCCTCCACAAGTACCCACATGGAGAAGACAAGTTACACCAGGAGAGGTTTCAACTCAATATAGGAAAGATTTTTTTTTCCCCTAGTGAGAACAACCATTCCCTGGAACCTCTTCAGGGATATGGTAGAGTCCCCATAACCAGAGGTTTTCAGTGTGCAATTGCAGAGGGTGCCAGATAATCTCACTTGGTCTCTCTTTCCTACAAATGACCTAAAACCTGGCTGATTGTATGATATGGCAATGGCATGGCATTCTTGTGGCATGATTCCATGATGTTACCATGCACAGTGAAAAAGTACTTTTTTTTTTGTTTGCTTCAAGATTGCTACCTGCTCATTTGACTTGAACCTCTTTTAGGTCTTTCCTGAAGCAATGAATAAATGTTTCCTGTTCACATAACTTATGAATAATTCATTACTTTATTGATCTCTCTCTTAATCATTTTTTTCCTATAGAAAGAGCTCTAATCAACATAAGCCATTCCTTGCCTTTGATCTCATCTGTCACCTTTCCATCCACTCTTTATAGTTTCCTATATGCTTTTAGTAATAAGAAACACCAGAACTGTACTCAGATACTCATAGAGTGGGCAAATCATTGAGCTTCATGTGACATAATCATGTTTTATGGTTTCTCTGGTGGTCATGTTTGCTTCCTAACTTTTGTTTTGCTCTTTTGACTGCCTCTTCAGTACATAGCTGTTATTTTCATAAAACTGTCAACTACTTCTCTGACATTTTTTTCTCACATTGCAATCTGCAATATAGAAACTGTTTATTTATAATGCTGGAGTTTTTTTTCTCCACATGCATTTATGAACACAAGATTTCATCTGCCATTTTGTTACATTTTATGCATTTACTCAGTAACATAAGCAGTCAAATGCCTTTCAGCCAATCTGTTCTCATAAAAATCACATTTTGATAACATAAAAAAAAACCTCTTTGTGCCCTCTACACCCACTATGTCCTTTGCTTGGGGATAAGAGCAAGTTGAGAAGACTGTAGGAAAAATATCTTGAGAGAAAAGTATGTATGTCTAGGTTTTTCCAAAGTTTCTCTTCATAGAAAATCTATTTGTGGCTTCCAAGTTGGCATAAAGATAACCTGCCAGTCTTCCTTGTGACTGTGAAGATGGCACTGCTGAAAAGTACAGATTCCTTCCATTAGGACCATCCTATCTAAAAAATAATTTTTTGGTAGAATTTGGTATATAATCCAAGTATGAGAAACCATATGTATAATTTTAAGACTTTGGATCAGCCAGTTTTACAACAGACATTATGTCATTGCCTGTCAGGTCTCCAAAGTCCTAGATTTAATAAGTAAATTGCATATCTGTTGTGAGGTAACTCTAATTGCCTATCAGCATTAGGAATATCACAGAGAAAGTGCTAAATTTTGCATTTTGAGAAAAATTCATCATCTGTGTTGAAATACATAATTCACACTAAGAATTATGTTTTCTGGATTGATGCACCATGGAAATGGATTAACCTAAGTCATTCTAGGAATTCTTGAATTTCCTAAGATGGCAGAATTTCTCCTACATAATTTTAGATAATTGCATTAAAGATGCAGACTTTAAAAGTCACCATTGAATGCTATTGTCATGAAACAAATGCACTTTTAAGATATGAATCATCTGACCTACTTTAGCAGAAGGTGAATCACCCTTACCTTCCCAGATCTTCAGTGACCATAAGGGCATTTAGGTGATCAGCTTGGCTGGAGCACACCCCAGAGTAAAATTAAGCCAGTACTCTGCATCAGGTATTCTAGTGTATATTTTACACTAGAAAAGTGCATGCAAAAATACCATATTTTCCAATCAAAATAAACTAGAGACTTAAGAAAGAAAGAAGGTAATGAACCCTGAAGCAAGAGGAAAAGTTGTCAAAGAATTAAACACTCTAAGAATGCCATTCCATTTTGCATTCAGGCAGAAATCTGAAATGCTGGCAGTCCTGGGCTGGAGTTTAAGATTTATTCATTTCTTGATACTACTAATGTGCTTGTCTTCCCTCTCAGCAGGAAATACATTAGTGAAAAAATGTCAGATGTGGTCTCACTGGAGAATTAGTAAAATTAATTTATACAACGATCAAATAATGGTGAGGGAATAACAAAGACAACACCACTACTGAAATAAAATTTACTTTGATATGCTGGGTAAATTACTAATTTTCCCTTTTATTTCTCTTGCATAGATTCTGAAACTTTGACTTCATGTTACAGTCTTGCCTCTGGATTTTCTGTTTGACTAATTTTGGTTTTAGTCTGGCTTCTGGAAGAATAAGGACTATTTGATTGTGTTGATAGTTGACCTGCTCTTTCTTCCCGTATTTTCTCCATGAATATGACTGAATGTAATGAAAATGTCAGTGATGTTTTAAATTCCTAAAATCTCTTTGAAATCAGAGATAAAAAAGAGAGACCTTCGGTGCTCGAAAGCCTGCAGTGAGATTGCAATTCTTATTAAATATGAGAAAATTGATACAGAAAAGCAAATACAAAAAAGTGTCATAAGACTTCTTCTTGTGTAATTATTAATATGTATTTAATTATTTCATTATTTTGTTTAATATATTGGTGTAACTGATATGAAATGTCTATGGATTTTCTGTACCCAAAGTGAAATATTTTTTTAAAAGATAATGCTTGATGTCATGAGCATTTTTAATCTTTTAATCTTGTAAAAAAACCACATAGTTTCTGTTTGAAATATTTTACCAGCAGTCTAAGATAACAGTTGGAATACTGAGAATGGTGAGTTGATAACACACTTCCCAATTTATTGGGAAATTAATTATGCACACACGCACACACAACAAACAAACCTGCCCATTCTATAAGACCAATACATATGTTATTGTAAATGCTCAAAAGCTGAAAGTTGTACACTACAAATCACAGCTGGAGAAAAATTAGAGCAATACGACTTCCAAAAATTCCTCCACACTAAATTTGCAATATGACTTGTTTTAGGGCTTTTTATTGCATATATTGTTTAATTGCTTCCAAAAATCAAAGTGACAGAATAAATTTCTCTGGATTTGCAAAAATCTCTTCTAACTCTTCAGATGGGCTTCAATGTCTCTTGTCAGATTAAAAGTTCTTAAAGCTTGAAAACCATGAAATAAAACTGAGTGACTGTGTCACTGTGAAGATTTACCAGGAGTCACTAACACCAGTCTTGATCTGACAAAAATTCAGGCAGGCAAGGACCCTGAAATATCACCAGCTGTTAATTTATAGTCATCATAAAAAGATTTATATTTTAATTTTCTTTTTTTGTAAATATAACACGGCAAAGCTGATCCAGAAATATGGAAGAGGCCTCCTGAATTCTGATATATTTTTAAGTATTTTAAGTATTTTTAAGAAGATCTACTGAAACCAGCTCAACAAGAAGTACTTTCCCAGAATGAAGAACATCTATTCACAACCCCAGTGCCCTGGGAAACCTGCAGGACTATATCAGGGTTCAGTGTCATCAGTGCAACTCAAAGTATCTGAATCTGTCCAAATTGCATCTCCATTCTCTAAGAATAGAAATTTGGATGGACTAAGATGCAGAAGCAGAACTGTAAGATTATATGAAAATAACTTAGTACTAGTTTTCCACTGCAAGTGGAAATGTAGAAATCTTAAGATGCCATTACATAGTCACTGTAAGATTGCATTTGTACCAAAATCTTCAGTGAAAGAATTATAAAAATTGAAATTTCATGTATTTGTGTCTCTTCTTCTCTCCAGCTGAGGACAACAACCAAATTTACAATCTGTAGTTCAATAGAATTTGATTCAGTTGCTCCATGAACTTAAAGGGAGATGGAGAAACTTTTACCAGCTAAAGATCTGACCTTTTGTCAGATGACATGATGAAAGCAGCAGGGAAGCTGAAGGCAGCTGAGTCTGACACAAGCCCTGTCACCACAGAAGGTCTGTGTGTCATGTGGGCTCTGCTCCTCCATGAAGCCATCCCCATCAGGTGCTTTAGTATTGGACTTTGTGCCAGCCCAGGCTTACATCATGCTTACTTAGCTTTAAGCTTGCTTTTTCCTCTAGCATTTTGCAAGATTCCAACCGAAGTGCCTGCAGGATTGATCCCTTTTTCTATTTGAAATGCAAAGTTTAAGGTAAGAACAAAATCAAACATGGAAGCTGACAGACAGGTAAAACCACAGTCTGTATAAAAATGACTGGCAGGATATTTCTGGTGGTGTCACATCACCCAAAGTCTCATAAGCTTTCAGGCTTTCACAGTGAGCAGCACCATCTGATGCCAGATAGATTCCTGGGACTGCTGTTCCTTTTTCTCGTGTAATTCAGAGACAAGTTAGGTATTGCTCAAAAGATGCCAATTTGCTTTATAATTAATTGCTTCTCTCCAGCCAGCTTCAATTTACACGGAAGACAAGGGCCTCATTCTTAATGATGTTGTACATTTTATCCTCTCAAATTGTTTAGCAAATCCCTTATTCTGTCATAAG
Organism: Muscicapa striata striata; assembly: GCA_030060385.1. Taxonomy (NCBI): domain Eukaryota; kingdom Metazoa; phylum Chordata; class Aves; order Passeriformes; family Muscicapidae; genus Muscicapa; species Muscicapa striata. The sequence goes on along the minus strand of JAREIS010000066.1, from coordinate 4,290 downwards.
TTTTTCATTTCCCCCCTGACATTTCACCCACCATATTATGGGCATCATCTGAGGATTTAAATCCAAAAGCTATGCTGTGGTTCCAAAGCTTCAAATCGACATTGAAAGATGTAGTTCAGCTGTTCTTCTATAAATATGCAGCAATTATAAAGAAATAAGGGTCAATATAGACTCCCAGAGAGATCTGCATTAGCCTGCACTCACTATATTTAACTAGAGACATGAAAGCTACTTAGTTTCAAGGAAGCATTTAAGTATTACAAATTCATGAATTTACAAATTCATGAATTATTGATGAAATAGAAACCTCTCTGGAATTTGAGCAATTTTTATTTGAACATATTCCCCATATTTATGTACAGACATCTTAACAACGTTTTTCAATTTCAGTTTTGGGTTTTGAATATACAGAAGGAGGCTCTCATTTTTTAAGCATCTGGTGCATTTGCATTACAAGTATGGTTTGTGCCAAGGGTTGTGAGCTTGTTGTCACCACAGACTAAAATTCAGCTCACAACCGTATCTGTTTTCCTCTGTCCTTCCTGCTCTGCTGAAGATGGTGGCATTTGGGATATAGAGGAGTCCCAGAGGTGTGCTGGCATGGGATTCAGGCAGGTGGGACAGACATCATTTGGGAAGAATTATGTGGCTTATTGTCAGTTTGGCTTTCCTGTGTTTTATTGCGAAAACATTTCTGTTACAATTTCCGTCTACAGGATTGACTGAAGCAAATCAGGCAGTTCAGAAATTGCTGGTGCGATTGACAAAGTAGCAGGCCTAATATCAGCAAACACTTAGAAATTTGCAAATGAAAAATTAGTCACTTTGCAGCACCTACTGAAAATATATGGTGTATTCAGCGCTCTCAGAAAAGGAAGATACATCCTGTGACTGCAGTTCTTCTGCCAGTGGAATTTGGAAACAGATAAATGACCCTGAGATTAGCTCAGTTGGTCAGAGGATGGTGCTAATAACACCAAGATTGTAGATCAATGCCTGTATGGGCCATTTAAGGGTTGGAATTGATGATTCTTATGTGTCCCTTCCAACTCAGAATATTCTGTGAATCTGTGAAAACCTGTCCCTTGTTAAATTATGAAAATAATTCTGGTTTTAGCCTCCTGCACAAAAATCTCAGAGTCAGATTTGGAATGCCATATCCAGGGAGGTTTAGGGTCAAGATTTCCTCTGCTAAAATAACTTCATGCAACTGCAGTTTCATACAGAGGCAAGGTGAATCACTCTTGCATCAGACACATAGCATTTTCCAGCTCAGCGACACAACCACAAAACCTGACAAAAACAGGTGGCCCAAGAGGAAATTATAGATCCTAGAAAGCAGTCAGGACTAACACACACTGATTGGTGCTGCCCCTCAATCACCCTTCCTTGCAGATTTTCTGTAAAAAAGCTTTTTCTGGAGAATATATTATCTTTTCTTCTATTGGAGGAAGTGACCTAAAAGGAAGTGAGAGGAGATAAAGATCTCCCATCTTGTGTTTGGTTTCAACCACATGAAATCATAAAACTTTATCAGCTATGATTTTGTACCATCTCTCTTCAACCCTGGTCATGTAATAACATTCCTTCCCAAATATAATTCTGGCTTTAGCCATTAAAATGCAAGACTCACCCTGTCCATAACAATTTGAACATATCAGTCATATGGCCCATGATTTGTATGTTTGTCCTGTCAGGCCAAAGACAGACAGACTGTGTTTGATTGGTGATAATTATCATAAGTGAGTCTGCAAAGCTACCACCATTGCTACAGGGGCATCACATGGAGAGGTATCAGCTGGATTTCCCATCCCAGCCTGCTGTGCTCCCCCCAGCTTAATCTTTGATTCCTAAGGAGTCTGCATATCTTCCCTTCTCTTCAGCTTGGTATCATTCCATGAAGATTGTTTTCTATTATTTCTTTTTCATAGGATGGTTTCTCCACTGATTTTCTCTCTGTTCAACTTAACTGCATTCTTTTATTCAGGACTGATGTTTCCATCTAGTATTTTCACTGCTGAGTTTTTGAACTATGTTTCTTTTCCAAGGGAGAAAGAACATGGGATAGATAGATCAGGTCTGCCAGTACTGGTTTGGCACTTTTTCACACCTACAATCTTTATTATTTTATGAACCACATGACATCTCAGACTCTGCTAACCAGATGGAACATGACTGCCCAAAGCTGCAGGACACTCAAGGCTGCAAATGATTTGTGCACACCAAGGGAAGAAATTGTATCTTCAATGCCAGGGCCAGTAGCACTGGGACATTTTTAATAAAAGGTGCAATGCTAGTCTGTAAAATCCAGTCCTAACATGGTTTCTAGCACAAAGTTCTGCTTACAAGTCCACCTGTTGTTTCTGGTCTTTTCCACTCTCCATAACTAAACTCTTCAGAAGTGGAGGATATAGAGAATGTCCTTTGTGTTCAGAGAAAAGCTGCAATGATACAACCTCACTGACTATAGCAAAGGATTTCTTGTGTTGTATCATAAAGACAAAAGAGAAAATTATTTCTTTTGTGTCTGGTTTCACATTATAATTCTTACTTGAGGCTTAGTAGGAATCTTAGTGAATACTTGCTGTAACTGTGAACAACTTCTGCATTAATTCGAGACAACTCTCTCCCTTGTGTTTTTTCATCCTCACTGATGAATGGTAAAATTCCCCAATTTTCTCTTGCATTACATGTTTCAGCTAGCATGTGATGTATTTCTGTCCCACTGGGGCAGCCTGAGCAATTGACAGCTTCCTAAACCATGAAGGAAGACCAAGGTTTTTTACCATTCCTTTTGTAGTCCCTCAGTCCACCTTGCCTGGCACTTGGAGCAAAAGTGATGCTGTTCTGAGTCTATTGATACACATAACAAAAATTTAGGAACCACATCCAAAATAAAAAGGTAATGCTTTTGGAACATAACAGCAAAGTTGTCTTGACAGGACAGAATGAAGACAACAGAAGATGTAAGAAAATGTGCTCTAAGGTGGGGAGCAGAACATGGATTTGGTGTCTCATTTCTGTGTCCCAAGAACTAGAACAGCAGTTTACCATTTCCATCCCATAATTAGGTGACCACCTGCAGACCTCAGTGATCTCAGGACTGGCTCAGACTGTTTGCAGAGCTGTGCCAGCCATTCTGTAAAGCTGACTGCAAGCTGCAGGGCACACATAGTGCAGTGGTGGCAGGCACAGGTGCTGGCAGAATTATATTCTTATAATTATTTTATATTTTTTTATAATTATATTACCTGAAAGGTGAGTCTTTAACTGTCCCTGTTCTGTTCCAGGTTTCTCAATTATTTACTCTGCTTTTAATATTATAAGAACTAAACAGGCCACAGGAAAGTGACCTATTTTCAAGTATTGATTAAGAAGAAGAATGAATGGAAGAAGAAAACAAGGGGCATAACAAGGGTTACTTCTTGAAAACATGATGCCTGCTGGCCCATTCATCCTTTGGTCTAATGTTGTATAATTTATCCTTTTGTCCCTCATCCTTTGCAAGATGATTCTTGTGCTGTGTTTACAGAGGAAAACAAGACTGCACTGCATCACTCAGTCCAGAATGAAAAATTTCCAAGCATTCAACTTCTAAACCCTTCTTATTAAATGAAAATTTGCACTGAGTAAGTACTATTTATTCCATAATGTTTGCTTAATTTCTGTTTTTATCCTATGAAGAGGAATTCTGTAGTTCTGTTTATGATATCAAATGCTCTGATTTTTCATAATTAAGAGCTTTGTTTGTCAAATTGTTGATGTTTGCACATCACAGCTATGGAGAGAGCAGTGCTGTGTACACATGGAAGATGTTCACAGAGAAAGCAACTGGAGGCTGTTGGTGTTTGTACAAGCTGTAGCTCTCAGCAAAACGTAGTGCTGTGTGTTGGAACATCATCATACAACACACACTCATTCCATAATTTCTTCTCTACCTGCATTGGGGAAATCTTTCATTCAAACAACTACCTCAGAATTATAAATCCATTTCCTGCTTGACTTAACACCATGGCCTTGTTAATCTGGTGTCTAGGTTATCCAATTTGCATGCCAAGCAGGAGCATTTTCATTCTGGGACCTGGATGAAAAGTTTTGCCCATGAAGTGAAAAATGACCTTTCCACTTAAAAAAAAAAACAAACAAACAAACAAACAAACAAAAAAAAAAAAAACAAAAAAAAAAAAAAACAAACAAACCCATATATTTTTTAATCTGTTACCACTCTATGATATGATCAGGAGAAAGGCTTACATACTTTACACGATTCTTAGTTTTACAAGGAAGAAG